>OX456985.1:138895904-139607154 GCA_949752695.1 Melanostoma scalare | reverse complement strand
GAACATCGGGGGTATCAACACCCACATAGGCCAGATCCGGCTCTAGTAGGTTTCGGTTTTAAACATTTGGTGGTGGAACATACGACTCTACATTAGCCCTAACAGTTTCAAGACTGCGCCCTAAGCTAACTAAATCGGAGACACAACTGGGTTTAGCCAAACCAAGCTGTGTTTGGTAAAAGGGAGTAAGATTCTTTTGAATCATACCCAACCTTCTACCCTCCGAAATAGGTTCAGAAAGCCTTCCGAACATATTCAACATTGTCGCCACGTAGACTCTGATGGTCTCATCTTTGCCTTGCGTGCGACGCCTAATCTCATCGAGCAACAAGTCATCATAGTTCGGAGGCAAGAATTCTAGCTTCAGTTCCCTGACTAGTTCTTGCCATGAATTGATGGTTACTCTAACCGCCCTATACCACAACAATGCTTTCCCTGTAAAAAGTTCTACTGCTGCCCTAAAAAGTTTGGTTTCTGAAACCCCCCTAGCTTGTCTTAACTCCTCTACTCTTTCTAGCAATGCGTTTACTGAAGCACCACAACGCTCTCCAGTAAACTTAACATCCCACTTGGAAATATTTTCAAATTTTTCCCTACCAACGAAAACCTGCTCTACTACGTTGTTCTCTCTGTCCCTACTCTCTCCTACAAAAACTGATGATACTGCTGCTGATGGTACTACTGCTATTGGTACTGTTGCTGTTGGCACTGTTGCTGTTGATGCCGATGATGTTGATGCTGCTACCGTTGTTGATGTTGATGCTGCTACTGTTGTTGATGTTGATGCTGCTACTGTTGTTGATGTTCCTAATCCTAGCCCTATATCTGTCCCTGCATTAGCGTTGGAAGTATCTACCGAACGCTGAACTTCATCCACTAATCCTACTTCAACTTCCTCTTCTAAATCTGCTAATGCCATAACTAATTTATTTTTCAGACCTAACCTCTGCTTTTCTTCTTCTCCCTCATCAGGTTGCGACCTATCTAATCTACCTAACGACCATTCTACTTTGGCTACTACTTTCGCGTACTCTTTTGATTTCCGCGCTATTGGCGGATTCTCCAAAAGTTTAAAAATCTCTACTAATTTTCCCTCAACCGCTTTCACATCTTCTTCAAAAGTGAAAGGATACTTTGTTAGAGCACTCAAGGAACCTCTCCTCTCTAACAACCTAGCACCCCTTAGAGACTTCCGCATCTCATCAACAGTTCCTACATCTAGACCCCTACATTGCATTTCATATGCCAACTCATCCTGCGCTAACCTGTTTATATCCATTCTACAAAAACTAATTGACTTCAACCAAAAGCAAATAAATAAAAACTGTGCCAAACTCGAAAAATACAATTAATCAAACTGACCGAAACTGATCCTAGACCAAAAACAAATTTAAGCTAAACAGTATCAAGCTCCAATCGGATACTTGAAAGCAAAACAAAATCCAAAAAAAACAGTCGCTTAAGAAAACTCGAAACTCAATTTAAGTATGGTTTGAAACCAACAATTCAGCAAAGAAAACTCCAAAAACAATGAAAGAAGTTTAAATCCAAACTTAAACTTTCCGATTTGTGATAGAATAAAAAGAAAAACTAATCTCAAAATCCAAACAAACGAATCAACCTCACAAACCGATATCTCCAACAACGATTCAAGCTTCCAATTCAAATAAACAAATTCAAGCAAGACACCTCAACTGACCTCACAAGTACCAAACCAAAAAAAGAAAATCGATAAATATATGCACTCTAATACAAATAATAATCACAAAATCAAATCAATTAGATCAATATAAGAATATATAAAAGGATATGAATATTGAAAAAAAGACAAATGTAAAACAAATTAAAAAAATAAAAATCAAAATCAAACAAAAGTTTTGTTGCAACACCCTATAGGTACTATTCTCGCCTATTGTGCGAGATTCCAATCCAATGCACTGTGGCAATGCAAACCACTCTTCAAAATAATGAAACTTCAATTTTATTTTTTTTTATAATGAAAAAAAACTAGATCACTTCCAGTCGGTTAAATAACCAAAGACTAAACAATAAAGCAACAAAAAGATAAATAAAAAACCTTACTTGTTTGGTTCCGTCGAATACAGACCAATGGATTTCCACTTGACACCAGACTTTTCTTGTTTCCCAACGTTGCCCAAGAATAGAAAATGGGGTTCGTAGCCAACCACTGTGTACTTATTTGTATCACTTTCAACTTCACCTAAGGGAAAGAAAATTAAACAAAAGTAAATGAACTTTTACAAGGGTTAAAATTTAAAAAAAGAACACACTGCTAAAACATACTTCCCTAAGACACAATTTGGTGGCACAAAGTACCAAGGCAATCTCACGCACAATAGTATATACTTTTTATACCAAAAAAAAAATAGGTGCCCCACGTTGGGCGCCAATTTATTACACTTTTTTTTCTCTCAAAACTATTATTTAGGACGAAGCGAAACTAATAAACCGTGGTACTTATGGATATACGAATCCAAATTTGCAAAATATTAAAATGTTGAAATAAATGCACAACCGGTGCCGCGAAAATTATAGTCGAGAATGACAACTGTCAAACTCGATGGGGTATGCAAAAAAAGTGCAATAAGCTGCAATAAAAAAGTAATATGCGGCTACTCCACGGCTACTCAGCTGGGCTGGGTTCACAATGGTTAAAAAAATTATCGCGTATAAAAAAGTATAATATGCGTGGTAAAAAGTAGATGATTGAAAAAAAATGATTGAATTATTATTTTATTGATTAAATTAGAACAGGGTGTCCTAGATTTAAATGGGCGCCAGGAAATTTTTAGAAAGAAGGAATTTCCAAACCTTGACTGAAAAAAAGTTAAAATAAAAGGAATATAAAATGAAAAGAAAGAAAGATGATTTTAATGATTTTATTGCTGGGAAAACCTTGGTAAACCTGGATTAAAAACCCAAATCTTTTAAAGAAAATAAAGTTGTTTTTACAAGATTGAAAGAAGTAAATAGAAATTAATAGAGACAGTATATATGTATATAAGAGTTAAAAAGACCTTCAAATGTCTTTCAAGAAAACAAAAGAACAAAGGTGTAAAAGGTTGGACCGTTAAAATTCGGTCCCGAAAACTCCAAAATGGGGTTGAAATTAATAGGGGCGCGTGCCAGACAATCTTCTGGTAAATTCGAAATAAAATAAAAAGGTCCACACAGAAAAATGTTTTAAAAAAAAGGATCTTTAAACTGCGCACTAAATAATGTATTCTTATATGTAACACACTCTACTTATCTTTTCATGATGTCCTCCTCCTATCTTTTCCTTCGTATTATTTTTTCCAAATTATCGTCCCGTCCTGACGGTTCCTTTCCTTGCTCCTTTCCTCTACCTAAACTCACTTTTCAAAAATTCAAAAAAACTTGTCAAAAACTTGCTAAAAACTCAAAAGAATAAAAAAAAACTTGTTTTCAATTTTATTTTTCAATTTCTGATTTTTCTCGCTCAATATCTTCAAAAAAAAACCTCTCAATCGCTTGTCAGCTAGCCAAGAAGTGTCTCCCACTTCAAGCCTAGCTTCTTGCCTGGTCTCAACCCCGCTCTCATGCACGCATACATTCATACGCTCATCCAATCACTTTTGTGGATTCAGTATCTCGACATCAGCCACCGTTGGCGTGCGCGTGAGCCATCGCTGTCGAATACCAACAAAAGTATACACACACATTCACAGAGTTCGACAAGTTGTTGGTGTCGTCCAAAACTTGCCGTTCTCTTGCCAATCACCAAGTTCGAAAGTTCGATAAGTGGTTGGTGTCATCCAACACTTGCCAAACTTGATGGGTGAGTCCAGACCACCTAAAACCCTATATCAAAACCATTTTGAGAAAACATCGAAATTAACCAAATTGAAAACAAGTTGAATCTGAGCATTTTCTCAGTTACTCTACTACGCGTGAAAAGTGAATCTAAGAAGACTAAAGATCAAATTACTATTTTTCTTGAATAACAAAATTTTTTTTTTGAGGAAAACTATAGGAGGAGGAAATCTTTTACACCGCGAACCCTAACCTGACACTGGTGGACCCTTTTGCAGATTTTGGGATGAGGGGACGAACACTTATCGTTCCAACCTTTTTGTACCTTGTTATAGATAATTTATGGTGGACTTAACGCCATACTACTTTACATTGTTTCAAATGATGATGTTTTCTCCTTCGCAATTATGAGCTCATTAGATCAACATTTTGGATCAATATGGTTGTGTATTCTGTATGATGTTGTGTGGTGTGTGTATAGGTATTTTATGTTGATGATTTTGTGTTGTTGGTTTTGAATGTGACTCTCCAGAGTCCTTCTAGCTCGACATGCCGATCAATATTTCAGCTCGTCCGCTGATTTGGGCTACCTGCTTTTGTTATTTGCTCAAAGCGATGTTACGTTCACACTGCTAAGAGCAAACAACGGAGTAATGGTGGGATCGAAAAAGGATGGGAAGGTTAAGTGGAAAAGAGAGGATATAAAAAAGATGAAAATAAAGCCAAAGCAAGAATAGTTTTTGTTCCGGGAAATTTTACCGTAACAAACCTCCCTTCGGAAGCGGTGGACATATACACCACGTTGTTCAACAATGCGCTGAATAATGCATATTATCCAGTGCGTTGGAAGACGGCAGTGGTACATCCTCTCCTTAAAAAAGGGAAGGATGGTTCCAATCCAGCAAATCTCCGGTCAATTAGTCTTCTTCCGAGTATCAGCAAAGTATTCGAGAAAGTTCTCAATAGAGCTCTGTCCACATGGGCTGAGGACAAACATATTATTCCAGAAAATCAGTTTGGTTTTGAGGCGGGCCATGATACAACACATGCCGCGTCTAAACTAGTATCAGATATTCAATGGAACAAAGCTAAAAATCAGTGTACGGGTGCATGTCTGGTTAACTTGGAGAAGGCTTTCGATACCGTTTGGTTAGATGGTCTTTTCTATAAGTTGATCAGATATGGCATAAGTAAACCACTGCTATATATTCTAAATGACATGCTTCATGGTAGAACGTTTGTTGTGAAAAGTTGCAATAAAACTTCTACCAGAACTTTTAAAATACAGAATGGTCTGCAACAAGGAGCGGTGAATTCGCCTATTTTGTTTAACATTTTCACCGGCGATCTAATTGGTTCCCTTCACCATGCCATAGCGTACGCCGATGACCTAATCGCGTACAGAACAGGTCCAAAGATCGAGGTCATCAGAATACTCTTGCAGCGTGACTTCGATAAGATTCAGCAATATTGCGATGACTGGAAGTTGGAAATCAACTTCCAGAAATCGGAAACAATTGTGTTTAGAACCTCGTTGGCTCGGGCCTCAAGGGATACGAGAAAGAACTGGCGAAAGCTGGTGATCGTTGATCTATATGGCCACCCACTGCCAAGCAAAGTAGTAGTCAAGTACCTGGGCATCTGGCTACATCAGTATCTATATTTTAACAAACATATGGATTCGGCTCTGGCCAGGGCTAGAGGAGCTTTTGGTCTGACAAGGCGACTGTTTCACAGCAATCAACTTGATAGCAGAGTGAAGGTGATTTGCTACATGGCCCTCATAAGGCCAATGATTGTCTATGGGTGCCCTGTATGGTTCAATGTTACAGCGTCTCAGATGGAAAAGATTCGGGTGTTTGAGAGACAGTGTCTGCGTACCTGTCTTGGATTGCACAGAACACCAGAGTCGGAGTACAGAAAATATTATCCTAATGAGGTCCTTTACAACGGGGCTCAAATAAGCAGAATCGACAACTTCTTGATAAAACTGACTCGGGGTCATACTGCAAGGGCGATGTCTTCGAACAATGGCCTGATATTTGGGGCTTACTACCCCAACATTGAATATATGGAGAGAACACGTTTCAGTGGATTTGTCCCACCGGAGGCTTTCCTCTATTTTGACATGATAGGTTTGATACACGACAGATTGGCGGTTCCGTTAATCTACCACGTCTGCCGTAAGTCCGTAGAACGACGGCTCCTTTACAACCGGGACGTCGCCGCAGTAGGCGGAGAAGGTGAAGAGCTCCTCCGGTTCAGTAGGGCGGTTTCAGATCGCGATCGACGGGACGTTATCAAAACGTCGAATATGTTCTGGTGGTTGTGTGAGCAACAAAATGTAAATGTTACTGATAGCGAGTCGCCTATGGCTGGCTTACAAAGGTTTAGTGTGTAAGACTTAGGGTATAGGGGGTAGGCATAGTGGCAACCAAAAAAAATTATAAAAACCAAAAAAAAATAAAAAATTATAAAAATTTTGCGGCGTCGAAAATCAAAAAAAAATTGTAAAAAATCAAAATCAAAAAAAAATGTAAAAATTAGTGTGCGTCCCCAAAATTAAAAAAAAAAAATAGAAAAAAATACAAAATCCCAAAAAAATTATAAAACACAAAAAACAAAAAAAAAAAAAAAAAAAGCTACTATGGCTGCTCTAGTTTTAAGTACTTTTAATTAGTTTTAAGTAGCTTTATTTAGTTGTAAGTAATTTTAAGAAAATCAAAAAAAAAATTGATCTTTGAAACTAAGTTTTTTTTAAACTTTCTTAATTTTAATATTAGTTCTAGGTTGAAATAGTTATATTGTATCTTTAGGTCGAAAGGCAATAGAAATAAGTTATTGTGTAATTTAGAGTACCCGCCTAGGGTCAGTAAGTTAATTAAGTTATTATGTAAGCTAGTTTAAACATTTTTGTTAGCATGTAAGTAGTTATAAGTGATATACAATAAAAATGAATTTAAAACTGAAACTGAAGAGTCGTTGGCTATTAAACTCAGGGTCTTAGGTTCGAATCCCTGCCGGGGCGACAATTTTTATTTATGTTTTCACTTTAAATAAATAAAAAAATGGAAGTCATGGCTGGGAATCGAACCTGAGGCGCTGGGGCTATGACGAATTTACATACGAAATACGATGAGCCAAAAAATGGTGTCGGTCGCGAATTCAATGCTTTACCCCCATCGCAAAAGTGCCAAACGCGCCTAAAGAAGTTTTCACTTCAAAAAGAACTAATCTTCGTTCAGGAAGTATCCAGAAGGAACAGACTTATTCCTAACGCACTGTTTAGAAACATTCAAATGAAAATGATCGTCCATCTATAGTCATT
Organism: Melanostoma scalare; assembly: GCA_949752695.1. Taxonomy (NCBI): domain Eukaryota; kingdom Metazoa; phylum Arthropoda; class Insecta; order Diptera; family Syrphidae; genus Melanostoma; species Melanostoma scalare. The sequence continues at coordinate 139,600,031 of OX456985.1, read as the reverse complement.
TGCGATGGAACATATGTGTCCCTTTAAAAATAGTTAACTACGGCTTCCAGAAACAATCATACAGCCTACATAAGTATCAAAATCTGGTTCAGCCTTTTGTAATCACATGCTGTGATGGGTATATTCTGGACGTTATAGGACCTTATGCTGCAACTGTATCCGATGTTAACATAATGAAACATCTTTTCAGAGACGATTATGGAACGTTCAGGCAATACTTTAGACAAAATGATGTTTTAGACAGAGGATTCAGACCACATGTTGAATCTCAAGGATATAAGGCTTACATGCCTGAATCTGTTGCTGAAGGTAACTTTCAACTTACCACAGAGCAGGCTAATAGATCCAGGTGTGTGACTATGGTCAAATGGTCGTGAACGGGAAAAGGGATTTTAAACTATTTCCACAAGATTTTTCCAATTTAGCTGCTGGTCATTTGATGGACGACTTCAAAATTGCAGCTGCACTTCTTAATAAGTTTCATCCAACCGAGGTTAAGTAATTTCCCACAACTCACTATTCTAGAACTTCGTATGATATCATTTTGGAATTACCAAATTAACCAGGCTCGATCCTACTCTGGTCAACATTTAAAAGACCAGGGAACCTATACAATCGAAGTCTGCGAAGATCGGATGCGAATTACCTCTACTGCTCATCATAGTCTTATAGGCAACAATAACTTTTATTGCGAGGGCGAATCAAATCCAGGCATGTAAGTAAAAAGTGTATCTCACTTACATCTTAGTGAATAGCGAAGCAAACGCAGCACATAGTTCGAACGCAATAAAAGCTTACTATTATAACTGTCTCGTTGGAATGAGGATTGTTGGTTGTTGCGCTCAATGATCATTTTATGGTATTTGGGCTACGCAAGACACCAGAAAGCAATAAATGTAACACAAGTTTTGTTTTTGGATGACATTTTGATAGATCTAAACGAATATTAATTTTTTTTTTTCATTTGTAGCATAAATATGTATTTTGTTTTTTATGTTTTGTAAAAAACAGTAGGTATTGCGAAAAATGCAATGAAAAAATGCATTTGCTGTGGAACATATTTTTTTGTTTATTTTTTTTAGGAATTGTGTATAATGTACGTGATATGCTTTATGTATGATAGCGTATTTATATATCAAATTAAAGCTTATCAATTAAGGATTAAAGTGGTACAAAAAAAATATAGGTCATCACTGATTTTTTCGAGATATTGGCTGGCAAACGTCAACGAAAATGATTCTATTCACACAACTTTTAGGTTTGTCTTTCCGAAATATAAGGCATTTCAAAAAATGTATTTTAAATATATATTTTTATGATCTTTCATATGATACCTAAATCATTGTCCTACGTGCTATACTCTTCGAGATATACAGTTCCGATCTGCGACTCAACGCATCAACACGCTTCGCGATAAGTGTCCGTACCTTTGTTAAAGCCCATATACATAATAACAAAAAAAAAAAAAAAACCAACAATATACTTACATATATATATTCAGTGCTCCAATAAAATAACTCACCTACCACAAATCTCGTGCCGTGCAAAAAAGAAAAAAAAATATCAAAAGTGCATAGTGTGCTGTGAAGTATTTTTTTTCCATTCACCGTGTTAATTCTGTGCATACCACCCATACCCAATCTAATTACTATCATCAAAAAAACCCACATAAAAAAAAAAAAAAAATTGCAATAAACTACACTCAATTGTGCGATCCCATCGTTTGTCATCTCCTGTCCTACACCACTTTCATAGGCTCGGCATCTGCATACATTTCATCTGATCTGATTTTTTTTTTCTTATCAGTGCAGTGTGTGCAGATGTAGAGTCTTTGAATTTGTCAAGCGGATAATCAACCAACGGGTGGGGTTTCCGTTAGTGAACCGAAGTCAATTGCTAGCTGGGCATAACACCGCTAGTAATTTGCTTTGATTTACTAACTAGAGACTACACTTGTTGGTTTGACTTAGGTAGCGTTTGCGTTGATACTTTGTTTTTTTATGTTTGTGATTTGTAATGTTGGGTAAGTTTACGGTCGATTTTAGCAACGTTAGGGGGTTGCGATCGAATTTCTTTGCTGTGTACGCACACACTGCAAAATGCAGTCCAGCTGTTTTGGGACTAAGTGAAACACAGGTGGGTGTTGATTCTGATCCCTCAGAGTTCAACCTGCCTGGATATAGCTTAGTGCCATTATTCTTTTCTTCCCATGGCCTCGCCGTATATGTTCGGAATGATATTGCTTACCAACTTCTACCACAATACGGTCTCTGTTCTAATACGAACTTTTATTTCATGTGGTTAAAATTCACCGTCCGTAAGCAAATCATTCACTATTGTTTTATATACAGAAGGCCCAATTTAGATAGCAATTCAACCTCTAATGAGTTTGATGCGCTATCTGACTCCATGATAAGAATTGTTTCCCTTTATCCTCACACTGAAATCGCAATTGCGGGCGATTTCAATGTACACAATTCTGGTTGGCTTCGACATTCTGGCCAGACAACACCCGAAGGAAAATGTGTTGAGATCTTCGCTGAGTTTAACGAATTAACTCAACTTGTTCTGATATTGAAGGCCATGCGGCCAACACTCTTGACTTATTTCTCATTTCTCACCCCGAAAAATACAGGGTTGTAGTATCATCTCCTTTAGGCACATCGGACCATTGTGTCATATCGGTAGATTTTTCACTTTCCGTCACGGTAAAAAAAGATAAAGTCCCTAAAAGAACTGTGTGGCAATACGAGAAATCCAATTGGGACGGCCTGAATAATTTCTTTCGAAATTTTAATTGGTCATTGTGCTTTCTCGACGGAAACGTTGACGCATCAGCTGATATGATATCTAACGTAATTCCTCACAGAACAAAAAGTATCATCCCCAAAGAGAATTCGTGGTTTGATTCAAGCTGCAAAGAGGCGATTAGGGATAGAGAAAGTAGTTTTCGAAAATTTAAAGGCAACCCTACAGTAGAAAATCGAAATTTGTTCAAACGGGCTAGAAATATCTGTAATGCTCATATACAAAGGGCCAAGTTTTTGCATGACCAAAAAGTAAGGCAAAAAATACTGTTGTGTCCAAAAGGAAGCAAAAACTTTTGGTCCTTTGTTAAGAACGTTAAGAACTCGACCACGTCATCGGTCCCAACGCTCGTCTTCAATGACTCTCCGTATGTCAGCTCCATCGACAAAGCCAATTGGCTGGCAGCTCAATTTGCTGCCAACTCGACACTTCCTTATAGCATATTGGCTCCACCTGAGCTCGAGTCTGCAAATTCTTTGATGAAGCAGATATTTTTTCGAACTCGCTCGGTTGCGAGAGTCCTCAAAGATCTCAACATACATAAATCCGCTGGTCCAGATGGTATCCCCGCCGTTATTCTGAAGAGGTGTTCTTCTACGCTGGCAAAACCACTGCGTAAACTTTTCCATCTTTCCTATTCTGCTGGAATTTTTCCGAGCAGATGGAAAACTGCATTTGTCCAGCCGGTCCCTAAAAAAGGCGAATCCTCCTCCCCTTCCAATTACCGTCCAATTGCACTCACGTCCCTTCTTTCCAAGGTCATGGAAACGTTGATAAACCGTCAACTTATGAAATATTTTGAAGAACGAAAGCTTCTTAATGACCACTGTTGATTTGATGGCTTATCTCACCGAAAAGTGGAACCAATCTTTACATTGTTTTGGAGAAAGTAAGATTATTGCGCTTGATATTTCTAAAGCATTTTTCAGTATCGATGAGTCTCTTCTTCTTTGGATTAGAAATTACCTTTCCGACCGTTCAATACAAGTTGTGTTGGATGGCCTCAAGTCTGATACCCACTTAATAAATGCTGGTGTGCCCCAGGGCTCCGTTTTGTCTCCGACTCTCTTCCTCATTTTCATTAATGATCTCTTGTCTGAAACTTCTAATCCGCTTAACTGTTTTGCTGACGACTCGACCCTCAGCTTTTCATATTCGTTTCCAAATTCACGTCCCTGCTCTTCGGATGTGGAACTGAAACGGTTGCGTATGATAAGCTCATTGAATTCTGACCTTGACAGCATTGTTACATGGGGTCTTATGAACCGAGTAGAATTCAATGCTTCGAAAACTCAATGCTGTCTCTTGTCGTTGAAGCTTAACATTCCCCCATTGCCATTACCCATGAATGGTACCTGCATCGAAGAAACCGAAAAGCTGTCAGTACTTGCTATGTGTGTAAACGATGATCTTCGTTGGAATGACCACATATTTGAAGTCGTCAAAAACGCTGCTAAATGCTTAGGTTTCTTGAGACGATGCAGGAATTTCTTCACCCCTTCTGATCTGGCTACAATTTATAAGGCCTTCATCCGCCCAAAACTGGAGTATAACTCCCATATCTGGTCAGGTGCTTCTCAAACATCTTTGCGCCTACTTGATATGGTACAAAATAGAGCGTTAAAATTGATAGGTGATAGTTCAATCGTAGAATGGATTGATTCTCTTGAACATCGTCGAAACGTCACCTGTCTCTCTCTTTTTTATCGCTTTTTTCACCAACAGTGCTCCAGTGAAGTAGCCAGTTGCATTCCTCCCATGAAACAATTTAGCCGCAATACCCGCCTCGCTAGGAATGTTCATCAGTTGCTTTACCAGGCTCTGTATTTCCCCTGCATTATGATTCACAAAAGTTCAAAAGCAACGTGCATCGGTGTCTCCTTTCAAATCCTCTCCTATTTTCCTAAATGCTCGCACTGTGTTCTATAACATTATAAGGGTAGTCATAACCCCTTGATGTGCGCGTTAATTATAAAAAAAAAAAAAAAAAAAAAAAAAAAAAAAAAAAAAAAAAAAAAAAAAAAAAAAAAAAAAAAAAAAATAAATAAAATATACGTAATTATTTGCAGAAATGTCAGATTTTTCCCATTTCCGGCGCTCAACTTCAAGTCTAATTATCTCAAAATCAGCATGACCGAATTCAAAAATACTTGACAGACTGATTGGGCTGAGCGTAATCTTTCATTTGGTACTAGTCTCATAGGTGTACGCCCTGGGCCCAGGCTCCATAGAAATATGCAGCATCTCCTTTACCTTCATCATCATAATATAGCCTATTAACTTCGTGAATTCCCCGTCTTTCGGCTGTGTTGATAAATTCTTTCTGCTGATATGGTCTAGCTCTTGTGCTTTGCTCTTGCCTCTTGTCCTCCCGTTGATTTGGTTCGCATTCCACTGCCTGTATTTAGTTTCTGCTATTTGATGCACGACCGCTATATTTATTCCTGCATACTGCAGCAAAATGCCCAGCTTTATAGCAGATACGACACTTCCTACCTTCAACCAATGCTGGACAAAACTGTTCATGTTTTCCCGTTGTTGTCATCCCACATCTGTTACATAGTGGTGTTTCTTTTTCCCTCTGTCGATTTCCATATGGCTTTTTTGTTTTTCATTCACTAAACGCCGATTTAACTGCATCCAATTTCATCTCTTTTTCGTCTAGATTACAGTTTTTTGTTTTTCTCCGATAGTTCCGCAATTTTACACTTCTCTATAATTGCATCCAAGGTGTCATTGCTTGACTCCAATAGCTTTGACTGTAATTTTTTGTTCTCCAATCCCAGAATGATCTTGTCTCTAATCATTCGGTTAACGTATGGCTGCCCACATTCCACGTTGGCACATGTAAATTTACAGAATTTGGATTGGTTACGCACTTCTGTTTCGAATTCAACAAAGGGCTGATCTTCTTTTTGTACGATTACCCCGAATTTGTAAGTTTCCATTGTAATGTTGCGTCGTTGGATACAATAGTCTTCGAAACGTGTCATGACTATTGCCAATGATCTTTGATCTGCGGGCAATACAAGTGCATTAAATATTTCGATGCCTCTCTCTCCAATGTGGTGAAGAAACAATGCTACCTTTAATGGCTGTATCCTTCCCTGCGGCGGTGATGAAAATTTCAAACTTCTGCTTCCATTTGGGCCAATTTTTTGCTGGCTCATCAAAATCCATTTCATTAGGACCCCGATTCTGCTCAGCCATTTAATGTTTTTTTTTTTTTTTTTTTGGTTTTGATTTCGAAATTATAATTTATTCCTTGTTATTATTTTATTTAATGTCTTCGATATCACACTTAATTTTTACTTGCGATTAGAGGTACAGGGCAAGGGCAAGTCTTGCAATCCTGCAGAAAAAAAATTTTGAGATAACAATTAAACATAACATAACGATGATAGAGAATACGAAAAAAGTTGGTCCTGCAAATCTGTCTGTCTGTCTACTGTGTGTCTGTCTGTCTGTATATGGATCTACAGCCTGAACCGCTTTACCGATTTTCTTCAAAATTAGCAATTAGGGTCTGTTTGGCATCCTACAGAGGGGTTTTTGGAATTGGGTCTCTAGGTCTTGAAATAACGGCACCTACCATACAACCTATATGATAATACTTATTTTTCTCGAAAACGGCTCCAACGATTTCGATAAAATTTTCTGTGCATGATAAATTTTATATTGTTTTTCTCATGATGTCAAAAAAAGTTTTGGAAAAAGGTTAAAAACGGTACCTTCCATAGTACCGTTTTTTTCAAAACCGACTTTCTCGTCAATGGCTGACACGATCATGACGAAATTTTGGTTGTAAAAAGTCGTAAATTGTTGAAGAAAGACTACATATCAATATTAAAAAAAAAATAGTTTTAGAAATTTTTATTAATTTTTAAAAAAAAATTGGATTTCTGGAAATAGCTTCAAAACTGTAAATTTGATTTTTTTTTTAACTATTTGTCAAAACAACTTTTAGCAAGATCTAGAACTTTGCATACTTGACTTTTAAAAAACAGTATTTCAAAAATAGTGAAAAATAAAAAACCGTTTTTTGAAAGAACTGGTCCATCGATTTTGATTAAATTTTCATCATGCATATGTATTAGCAATTGCAAAAGAATGGCGTTTTTAGATTTTTGCTTGAAACCTTTGGAATATTTAATTTCATTTTTTCATTATTTTGCTGGATTTAATTCAATTTCCATAGTTCATGTGTAGTTGGCAACCCTGTACCACAAAATATATTATGAAGAGCTAATACCAAAACCTTTAACTCAGCCTTTAGATTTTGATACCGTATTTAGAACACAATCGCAAGTTCGTGCGACCCAGTCGTGCCCATTTTTTGTTTAATTTTTCTTTTCTTCTTTTTTTTTGCACTTGTGTCAAAATTTATAATACCGTCTTTGAAATATTTTTGCAGGCTGGGTTCAAAATACCGTGGATTCTACTATCAGAGATTTGACACACGCAATTTTGCTGGACAATCCTTCACCAAGAGTACACAGAAAACTTCAGCCGTTTAAAAATTCATCCAAAAAAATTCTTCAACAAGCTAACACACCACCCGAAAGTCCAACCTTCAGTGGCCGAAAATCTAAATGATGAATTTTTTGGGTCATGAGGGTAAACCCAAAATTTGATGCTCATATTAAGTCATCATTAGAAAATATGTTCACCCCTTCCTAAACAGGAGTAAAAATATGTATTTTATTTTACAAATAAATTAAAAAAAAAAAAAACGAAAAAATATTGCGAAGTAGTATGTAATCTAAAATACTAAAATAAAAATCAAATATGGTGCTGGCAGCACAAAAAATATTGTTTCATATCAACATATTTCACATGCACACAATAGGTCCGTTCGTTGAACTTTCCCCAGGGTTGACCCAGGTTTTCTTGACAACAGTTGTCAAAAAACCTAGGTTTTCCAGTCCTCAAAAAACGCTAAACAACAAATCACCACACATCCCTGTCATTAAAAAAAAAATACATGCCATTTGACAGCCCTCAAATCGCCACATCAAAAAGCTAGAGCGATCTCATTATATCATGCCGTTTTCGTTTGGTAAAACTAGAGTACCCTTTTTTTTTAGAGTACCCTGATTTTTGACAACTCAAACGAACATGAAATCAGAGTACTCCGTTTTTGTCAATGTATGTGTGCGTTTGACATATAGTTTGTTTTCAAATGCAATTGACTACGTTCAGAAACATATCTCAGCGTATTTCATGAGCAATTAATAAACATTTTTTGTATGGAGTAAAAACTGACAAAAAGAACTTATAACTGAAAAAGATACGCAATAAACTTCATAAATGTCCAGATTGATTTTATACAAAGGTAATTTTAAGCAGTAAGAAATTTTTTTGAGCTCGGATAACAAGAAAAACAGCATGGACAAGTTTTGCAAACCAAAACCGATAGGTTTGTGAACGCCCGCGTTGATACCGTTACTACAAACCGTAGATTATGTGTATACAATGTTCACTACATAATTTGATTTGTTCATTTAGTACGAAAACTAGTTTGGGATCCATTTTAAACTTTAATTTTATTTTATTTACAATAATATAAACTCGCCCGTTGAACGCAAAATTCGAAATGAGATGTCAAGAATGACAAACGAGAAATGTCATTTATGTTGGTGTGAGTTTACTCTGAAAAAATTTCTAGAGTAGCAAAACTTGCTCTGAGGGTAATTTCAGATTACCCTGAGAGCAGCCAAACGAACACAAAGTCACTCTGACAGCAAAAAGAGTACCCTTAGGGTACTCTTTTTTCCCAAACGAAAACAGCATCAGATTCAACCGTCTGGCAGGTTTATTTTCAGCTGGGGGCGGGGGTGGGCGTTCGAAAATGGTAATTTTTCAGATTTTGAGGTCGAAGTGATAACCACATAAATGATACATCAAAAAATCAGAAAAATTCCCCTGATTACAAAAAACTCGGTCCCAGACGATTTGGTTTCAGCCTACTGCTTGCCAGACGCATTTTAACACTTTTCAAGTCCATTTTTCAGGTTAAAGCACTCATAACTTTTTTCCTATTACATATAACCAAGAAAGTGGTACGCCAAAAAATAAGAAAATTTGACCCTGATTTCAAAAAAGTGTGTTCCAGACGATTTAGTTTAAGCCTTCTGCTTGCCAGACGCACTTTAACATTTTCTTAAACGCATTTTTCAACTTAAAGTACTGATAACTTTTTTTCTTATCACATGTAACCAAGAAAATGGTATACCAAAACATCACAAAAGTTCCCCCGACTACAAAAAAGTGTGTCCAAAAGGATTTGGTTTCAGGCTTCTGCTTGCCAGACACATTTCAACATTTTTCAAATGCATTTTTCAATTTAGCTGATAACTTTTTTCTTATCACATTTAACCAAGAAAATGGTACGCCAAAACATCAGGAAAATTCCCCTAATTACAAAAAAGTCGGTCCCAGACAATTTGGATTCAGCCAGACGCATTTTAACATTTTTAAGTGCAGGCAAGAAATCCGAAACAGGTTCACGAGAAAGAAAGAAGCCAGCCTGGATGAACGAGTATGTGATGCTTGTAGATTTGGGGCAGTCAGCAGAGAATCCAACATGTTATCAAGAAGCCGTTAAATCAGCTGAAAGCAAAGAGTGGCTTGCAGCTATGCATGATGAATTGAATTCTCTTAAAGAGAACCTAACTTGGGAGCTCGTTGCTCGACCAGCTAGTGCGAAAGTTGTGCAGAATCGATGGGTGTTCCGAATAAAGGACTCAACCGATGGTAGCAATCCTCGCTATAAGATCTGACTAGTTGCAAAAGGCTATGCACAGCAAAGGGGCATCGACTACAACGAAATTTTTAGCCCAGTTGCACGCTATGATACGGTTCGTTTGTTATTAACCTTAGCTGCAGCGAATAATTTGAAAATCCATCAGTTTGATGTGAAGACGGCTTTCCTGTATGGCACTCTTGAGGAGGAAGTTTACCTCGAACAGCCCGATGGATCCCAAGATGATACGGATAGGGTGTGTCTGTTGAAGGGAAGCTTGTATGGGCTTAAACAAGCTCCACGCTGTTGGCATAAGCGATTTTTGAACTTCATGAAGAAATCACGACTGAAGAATAGCAATGCAGATCCTTGTCTTTTCTATTGTAACCACAATGGAATTATACTTTATGTCGTTATGTACGTGGACGATGGTTTGGTAATAATGATGAAAAATTAATTGAAAATTTTCTAACTGAATTAAAATCTGAATTTAAAATAACAATTGGCTCCTTAGATAATTTTCTAGGTATGAAAATAAATTTGAAAAATTACTCTATTAGAGTGAGTCAGGAGAAATATACAAAGAAAATATTGGATCGTTTCAATATGAGCCAATGCAATGCGGTTTCAACACCTGTGGTACAAATTGATACCAACAATATTGATGATACGAAGGTAGAAGTTCCATACCGCGAGGCTGTTGGAAGTTTACTTTACCTGGCAACAGCTACACGACCTGACATCGCTTACGCTGTTGGTTCAGTGGCAAGAGCAGTTGGGAATCCAACCAAAAATGACTGGAACAATGTGAAACGAATTTTCAGATACCTTCAAGGAACCAGCAAATCCTGTTTGAACTACAAGAAAAATTCATCAATGTTAAAAGTATACAGTGATGCAGATTTCGCAGGCGACATCAAAACAAGGCGATCCACAACAGGAGTTGTTGCTATCTTCTCCGGTTCAGCAATCTGTTGGACAAGTCAACTACAACGAACAGTAGCTTTGTTCAATTTGAAAAGCTGCGATACAAGATGGTTTTTTTTTTTTTTATAAAAAAAGAGGAGGCTTATATGCTAATCTGGAGAACTCAGACCTAATATCCAGTCCATTGTACTACCAGAGTAGCAGCCTTCCTTTTTTTTGTGTTGCAGTAGTTGGAAATAAGTTGTTAGTAATTTCACATATATAACCTCAAGGGCGGCGTCCATATCAAACTGGGAGGCTGAAAGAAAAGTAGATGCCCAGAGTGGGATTCGAACCCACGCATCCGGCCTCTCTACCAAACACTCTACCACTGCACCACGGGCGCCCGTGATACAAGATGGTACTTATTCAACAATAGGATGTTCATGACATTTTACGTTTGATGTTTATGGAGGAAGTGTTGAATCATGTAAACCTCAAACAATATTCATTAATGTAAACACATCTTTGTAGACTTACATCAGTATCTATCTTTGTTCTTTTTATCTTTCTTTCTCACTCTAAAATTTGTCTCCAACTAACTGAATAAAAATGGCAATTGCATTCTTGATTTCATTAACTGAATACCACGTTGTCTGTCTTTTTACTTAAACTAAATTCTGCTAATAGGGCCCCTACACTACGCAAACACGTTTGCACAAACGTGTGTTTGTGCAAACATAGTTTCGCCATACACTACTCAAACATGTTTGAGAGATATTAGTTGCTTGACGTTTTTCATATCAATAATACCTACTGAGCAATGAGCGATTTCGCATGTGCTGCTTAATTAATTACCCGATTACAATAATCTTTGCTTTTAACGCACCACAACACCGGTAAACTTTTATATAATTCGATAAATTCCGTCCAAAAAATTAGTTCCACTTGTTTATTCATCTTTACTCCTTGAAAATTGACACGTGTTTGAGCAAAATTCGCTACACACTACTCAAACATGTTTGTGCAAACACGGAAAATTCAAAATTTTTAGAATTTGTTCAAACGGTTTGCGCAAACACTCAACATCGCTACACACTACTCAAACAGTTTGCACAAACATTTTTACAAAAACAAAATACATATGTTTGCGCAAACGGTTTGAGTAGTGTAGGGGCCCTATAAAACAGATTTTCTATATCAGTTATAATAGTTGGCGTTTTATAGTTTTATAGTTCACCGAATACGTCTTTAAGTGTAAGACGACAGTTTTTATATAAATATTTATTTATTAAATCTGAAGACGCTTCTGCATACCTTCACGATAAAATTGGGGAGACACGGACAACAACATCAGTGCGGAGATCAAACGGAGAATAACTCTTGCCAACCGTTGCTTCTTTGGGTTAATAAGGCAATTGAGAAACAAAACCCTCTCCAGAAAAACCAAGGTAACCTTATATAAGACCTTAATCATCCCAGTCCTGCTTTACGGCGCGGAAGCATGGACCTTATCGAAAGCGGATGAGGAAACCCTTGGTCGTTTCGAAAGAAAAATTCTCCGAATGATCTTTGGTCCCGTATGCGAAGGCAATGTGTGGAGAAGAAGATACAACAACGAGCTGTATGAGCTGTACCGCGACATGGGCATAGCCAGAAGAGTACGCATCGCGAGGCTACGATGGTTGGGCCATGTTGAGCGGATGGACCCAAACGCTCCGGCTCGTCGGGTGTTGGAAAGCACATTGCAGGGAAATCGCGGAAGGGGAAGACCTCGTCTTAGGTGGCGCAATCAAGTGGAAGAAGACCTCAACCGACTTGGAGTGCGAAACTGGAGAGAGCTCGCCCGAAATAGAACTCGTTATCGAAGGATGTTGGTTGAGGCCCAGGTTCACCCCGAACTGTAATGCCCACCTAAGTAAGTAAGTAAGTATTTGATGATTTGCCAATGATTTTGAGTGGTGTTTTTTGAAAAAAACTTCACCGTTACTAATTTTCCACTTTTTCAATTTTTAAAAGAAGAATATTATTTAATAATGACAAATGACCGCAGCCTTATATCGTTTTTCATTGGTGAAAGGAGTTACTCCTTTTGTGAAAAGATTTACTCTTTTTCTATTTTTCATGTTTCATTGAAAAATAGAGTAGATCTGGAGTAATTCTAAACGCCAAAAAACATTTGTTCTGTTAAACGTTAAATGGAAAATCATTTGATAATTTTAAATTTGTTGAGTCAGCGTTAGGTTTAAAAAATTTCTGAAAATTATGAACAAGCGAGTAAATAAGTTAGAAATCAGTAAGAAATCAGCTGAAAAAACCCAAATTACAAAAAGTGAAATATGAATTCCTATATGTGAACATCAATTTAACCTACGTACTACACTAGGAAAAAACTTAAAAACATGAGTGGTTCTCGATTTGAGAGTAAATCTGTCGAATTTCAATGAAAAACGCTATTAGTTCAACGAAATATAAATCGACAATTGATGCAGTCTTTGTGATATATTTAAATATATTCGAGTCAAAATTGTTCGTTTCCTATTTTATTTACCATAGACCTATTATATCAGTATTAGAATACGATGATTGTAGAGATGTTAATGGAAGAGATGAAATTGTGAATGAAAACTCTGAAGTTTCATTGATGTTCTTCCATATGTACATTAGAGTGGTCCTTAGGAAAAAAAAATTGGGGACGCCCCCCAGATTGGAAAAAAAATTCCCTAATTTTTTAAAATTTTTATTCCTAACCCTTCCTGACCCTATTTCATTAAGAAGTTTTTGTTTTTTCGATCATCCGTTCAAAAACGGCTGTTGTTATAAAAAAATTGTTTATCGAGTTTGTGTTAATAACAAATGAAATGATAAATAAAAAAAATCTAATTTAATGTTAGGTCATTACAATTGCCGTAAATATCTTTGAAAAAATAATCCATGTCAAAATGTTGCTTACTTTTTACAGATTGAGCGAAATAAAAAAGCAGCCTTTTTGTTCATTAACAATAGAGTATAAACAAATGATCTAAATTTTTTCGACCATACACGCGGCTGTAGAGTGTTCAGAGATGCTTCATTTGAGCCTGATTCGAAGTCTTTCCGTTGATCAGTTCAAAAATGACAGGAAAATAGGGCCAGGAAGAATTTTTTTTTCGTTTTTTATAATCGATTTAAAAGGCGTCGCACTCAATTTTCTCAAAAAAGTGAAATAAGGACCACCCTAATGTACATATACGTATTATATATATTATATTATAAAACATTGAATAACATTTTCACATTTTTTTTCTATTTTTATAACAAGCAATAAAAGATAAGAGATAAAAAGATTTTCCTGTACGTTAAAGTATTTACTGATAATTCAATTCTGTTTTCACTTCTGTCAGAACTCCCGGAGTGCTTAATTTTTTTTTTATCTCATTCATTTCATTTATCAATAACATTTGGGATGTAAGTTTAAGATAAATATTTGCAGTACTTAGAAAGTTACTTATACATACATGGATTGTTTTTAAAAATTCTAATCGAAAATAAAAAAAATTATACAAAAATAAGTAGGTATTATACAAAAATAAGTAGTTGATAGTTAGGAAAGATTAATCTTTGATAAGAAAAAAAATTTGTTGAAAAGATTATAAATTTGAATTCCATAAGCTTATTTTACTGCGTGAATGAAGAATAAACGCGAGGTATTGAGATAGTTTGCACGGTTAGAAATAATGTTTGTAGTTTTTTGGGAACGTGTAAAACTAAATCTGTTATATAAATAGTTTGGACGTTGGGTATGAATGCTCTTATGTAGAAACAGACTTTTCCTGATACTGATGTTCTCTTGAAGAGTGTAGCGTAGAGATGTGATATCTACGAATAAAATATATATATCGCCGTAACTGAAAGCTGCTCCTTGGAACTTTAGTTGAGACAACGAGTCAAGTTCATCTGTAATGGACACCTGAGACGAAGAGGATAAGTTAGCGGCAATGGTCAGATTGAAAATGAAATACTTTACCTTGGAACGATATTAGGCGTCTTTTTTAACAAGACTGCTATATACATAACATCATTTTACATGCAAAGCAAAAACAACATCCCCGACAACCGATGTTATGGATAAAAGGATGGTTAAGACTTGGTCGGGGATAGATTTTTGACTTTTAGTCGAGTATCGAATGAGTTTTTCGACTTTTCATTTCTTAATGTTGGTGCGTCTAGAGACTTTCATCATTGTATATGGAGTCTATAGTACTATCGAAAACAAAAACGGTCGCTCAAAGCCATCTATTGATCCGCCGGCGCTCTAGAAATTACAGGGGAATGTTAGTACGCCGGCGGATCAATAGATGGCTTTGAGCGACCGTTTTTGTTTTCGATGGTACTATAGATTCCATATACAATGCTTTTATGTATCTCGAACAAAAGCAAAATGGGTGGCAAAGGGTCTGTTGACAAATGTTTAACTGAATAAAATCTCTTACACTCCGCAATTTAATTGCTGAAAATTTTTGATTTTTAAAATTTAATTGATTTCAAGAGTTAGATTTGTAAATTTATATAAAGATACATAAAACAACGTAATAGCAATTAAAAAAGGTCTGTTTAGTGACTGGAAGCATTTTTTGAATATTTCTTTTCACATTTTTCTGTGAATGTTGACATTTTTTTCAAAGGTAATTGTTAAGTATGTCATAAAAATGGATTTATTTTTTTATTATTAATAGTTTAATTCGTTTGAAACAAGTAACAAAAAATTTTTTCCAACTGATTTACCGTCACCCTTATTGCGATAGGCGTTTCACTAAAACGCCTAAAAAATGACAGAGCTCCAGCCGCGATAATTTTTGTTTTCATAAAAATATAAGCTCAGCCCTCTATCTGTTCCTCATTGCTCTTACCATTCCCTCCAAAGCTATTTTATTTAAACGGCAATTGTGGCACCTAGAGATAAGTCATTTTATTGGCGTTTTATTAAAACGCCATTCGTAATAAGGGTGAGTACCTCACACTCAAAGTGGGACACCTAAGAAATAAAATCTTCAATATACTCCTTTACGAAAAAAAATGCAGAGTTGCTCACTTTTTTAAATAATTTTTATTTTTATTGCTTAATATTGACCTCAAATTATTATAAAAAAAAAAAAAAATTCAAAAAACAACCCCGATTTTTTTAAAAAAAAGATGAAAATGATCTGTCTAGTATTTTTTTTTTAATGCAGGTCACACTCAAAGTGGGACACCTGCTGTTTTCTAAGAATACTAACTGTAATTGCCACGTTATCTATATTATTTAGTTGCAGTTTTTGTAGAGCTTTCATTGTGATAGCATTAAAAAAAAAATCGAAATGTCAAGGCAAACAACCTTTGAAGAAAGGCAAATTGTGATTTTCAATTACCAAAAAGGAAAATCCGTTCGCAAAATAAGTGAAGTTGTTAAAAAAGTAAATCTATGGTGTTTAGTGTAATAAAACGGTTTCGGGAAGGTCGAATAGAAAATAAACCAAAAAGTGTTGAAAGCAAAACAAAAATTTGCGATAGAAATGTGCGGTTTCTTTTAAGAAAAATAAGAAGTTATTCTTTGCTGTCCGCAATTGGCCTTTAAAAAATGTTAAAGGACACTTAAAATGTTGACTTAAGGGCAGAAAGAGTTCGGCGGTTTGTTAGGAGAAACGAATTGAGTGGCTGAGTTGCGCACAAAAAGCCGTTAATATCAGAAAAGAATAGTCGTTTAAGAATGCAATTCGCCAAAGAGCATGTGACATCAGAATCAAAAATATTAGTTTTGGTTTCGTCCGTAAAATGGACTTTTAATGAATTGACCGAATTATGATTGAAGTTGGAGAACAAAATGCGACTTACCTTTGACCAGAAATTCATATCCTTTGTTACATTTTCTTCGGCGAATTGCATTCTTAAACGACGATTCTTTTCTTATACTAACGGTTTTTTGGACGCAACTCAGCCGCTCAATTCGTTTCTCCTATAAAAACCGGCAAACTCTTTCTGCACTTCAGTCAACATTTTAAATGTCCTTTAACATTTTTTAAAGGCTTATTTTTCTTAAAAGAAACCGCACATTTCTATCGCAAATTTTTGTTTTGCTTTCAACACTTTTTGGTTTATTTTCTATTCGACCTTCCCGAAACCGTTTTATTACACTAAACACCATAGATTTACTTTTTTAACAACTTCACTTATTTTGCAAACGGATTTTCCTTTTTGCTAATTGAAAATCACAATTTGCCTTTCTTCAAAGGTTGTTTGCCTTGACATTTCAATTTTTTTTTTTTAATGCTATCACAATGAAAGCTCTACAAAAACTGCAACTAAATAATATAGATAACGTGGCAATTACAGTTAGTTTTCTTAGAAAACAGCAGGTGTCCCACTTTGAGTGTGACCTGCATTAAAAAAAAAATACTAGACAGATCATTTTCATCTTTTTTTTTTAAACAAATCGGGGTTGTTTTTTGAAATTTTTTTTTTATTTTATAATAATTTGAGGTCAATATTAAGCAATAAAAATAAAAATTATTTAAAAAAGTGAGCAACTCTGCATTTTTTTTCGTAAAGAAGTTTATTGAATATTTTATTTCTTAGGTGTCCCACTTTGAGTGTGAGGTACTGTATATGTCAATCACAATCTCATATGAATTCAGCCCCAGCATGTAAATAGAGTCAAAAACACACAAGAGAAATTCCTTGTTACCTTTGTGCACGGACCTATTTTTGACATTTCTAAACAAACAAAAAACGGACAAAAAAATTGTTTACCTGCATTAATTTCACTACGGAATATTTTTATTTTCCACTCCATACCATTGCTTTGGGTTTTTAACAAACAGTTTTTGCGTTTTTGTGCGAACGTGGCAAAAAAAAATCATTTGTTGGCTTTTATTGGTTTGACAATTGATCAAGAACACCAACCCACAAATAAAAAAAACGAAGCTTTTTTTTGGATATCATGTTATGTACATAACATCCTTGTGAAACAACACACCTATTAGTGCAGAGATACCAATAGATGACACAAAATTTTGTTTGTTTATTTCTAATTTTGGAATATGCGTTGCGGTAACGCATAGTTAGCACATGTTTATTAATAGCATTCAGAGATAAGAAATTAATTAGATGGCAAACCTTTACTTCTCTTGCCCGGAACAACCATTTGCTTACATTAGGCGTGTTTTTTTTTATGCTAGTATATAGTACAGTAAAAATTTACCTTGGGGAACAACAACAAATCATTTTACTGTCGTAATTTTCCACAGTGAAAACAGAGATGGCATTGCTGTGGATTGATAGTTTCCAGCTTTGAAAATAAGATGGCACCACCATTGATTTCAGTTCATCAAAGCTTTTTTGAAAGGACGTGTTCAAAAAAAATGTGGTATTTGCAAAGAAATTTTTTCTCTCGATTAAAAATTAAAGAAATAAAAACTATATTCATATTGAATTTTCGCCCTGTTTCTTAGCTGGTGGTGTATATAATACAGGATTTTGCACTAGTTCTTTTTTGCTGAAGCTAATAGCTTTTCTCATGGAATTATTTGACTAAAAAATATAGCCTAATGCAAGAAAAAAACAAATCAAACAAACAAACAAAGCAGTAATAAATTATCAAAAGGGAAAGATATATGTATGAAAATTAAACATTCTTCAATAGAAATTCAAGTTTGGGACTAGCAGTACGTGTTTCAACTTAATTTAATTTGGGTTGTGTTTATTTGTGCGGTAGTATTATAGTTCAATTTCACGGTTTTGTAAATAGAAACAACTTATTTTCCTTCTTAACCTATCGAAAAGACTGGTCAATAGCGTAGAATTGCTTTCCCAAAGATTAAAAAAAAATAAATTGATTCTGTTTGCCAATGGAAAATCTCATCAAAGATTAGTTTTTAATATCTTTTTACATAATTTTAATTTTAATTTTGGTGGGGGCAAAACCCCCATTTATTAGGCTTAATACAAGCTATTAACTTACAAACTAAGAAACTTAATAGCTAAGACTTACTAACTAGTTGGAGGGCTTAGTAGAGGCAGGGAGTATAAGCTATTAACTTACAAACTAAGAAACTTAATAGCTAAGACTTACTAAGTAGTTGGAGGGCTAAGGAGACGAAGTTTTAGGCAGGGAGTACTCATACAGAAGTCAAAACAAGAGGAGTGGGAGTTGACATTTCTCAGCATTCGGGAGATGGGTTCATTGGAGCCGTAAGAGGTTAGATGGGTGGGAAGATAGAAGAGACGGGGATTCCGGGTGTTACGAGGGTTAGTATTTAGAAAAATGGATTCGTTAAGGGCTGGACAGTCAATGGTACCTGTGAGCATTCGGTGAATGAAGAGAACGTCAAATATTTCTCTTCGATCTTTCAGCGTATTTAGGTTTAGGAGTTTGATTCGGTCTTGATAAGGAGGTAATATCAGGGGATTACTCCAATTAAGACCTCAAAGAGCAAAACGGAGGAAACGGCGTTCACTTCTGGCAATGTGCACTTGTTGGAAAGGCGACCAGACTTGACAAGCGTATTCAAGAAGTGGACGAACAAATGAAATGTAAAGGGATCGGGTTACGTAAGGGTCTGCAAATTCTTTGGACCATCGCTTCACGAAGCCAAGTGCTGAATTTGCCTTAAGGATTATATCGTCGATATGTTTGAGGAAATTCAGCTCACGGTCGCAAATAATCCCAAGGTCCCGGATCACCTCAACGGTGGAAATGATTTGACCGTTTAGAAGATAGAGACGGGGAGTAGATTTGATGCGTTTACGTGAGAAGGTTATTGATTGGCACTTGGAAACATTTAGCTCAAGGCAGTTTTTGGAGCACCATATTGAAAAATTGTCGAGGTCAACTTGGAGGTGGGAAGATTCTTCAGAAGTAGAAATGATCCGGTAAAACTTAGTATCGTCCGCATAGAGAGAGATAGAGGAGTGTTTGATGATCATTTCAATGTCGTTAATACTGAGAATGAAGAGGAGAGGGTCTAAATGGCTGCCTTGGGGAACACCGGATGTAGCTAGAAAGCGGCTGGATAAGGCGGATCTGAACCGAACGCTGTAAAAACGGTTTTCTAAATAAGAAGAAATCCATCTCAACAGAATGGGTTCAAAACCGAGGGTGGAAAGTTTAAAAAGAATAAGTTTGTGAGAGATTTTATCGAAAGCTTTACTAAAGTCATTTGAAATTACATCGACCTCCTTTCCATTCTCCAAGGCTGAGAGGGAAAATGAGACAAAGTCAACGAGGTTTGTTGTTGTTGACCTGCCTTTGAGGAACCCGTGTTGTCTAGGGGAGATCAGAGATTTGCAACGGAAACTTAAGTGTTCATACAATATGCTTTCGAAAATTTTGGGTATATGCGATAGTTTAGCGATGGGACGATAATTTTTCACGTCGCACTTAGGACCTTTTTTGTGTATAGGCCGTTATAGTAAACGCCGTTTTCCAAGCTTGGGGGAAAACACCAAGGGATAAGGAAAAGTTAAAGATTTTAGAGAGGGGAAGGGAAAGAGTTGAGGAGCATTTCTTAAGAAATATGGCAGGTATACCATCGGGGCCAGGAATAAACTCATCATTTAGATGATTTAACTTTTCTTCAATTAGGTCGGAGTCAAAGAAACGTGGAAGGAATGGATCAAAAGAAAAATTCGGTAAAAACGAGAAATAATCTGAATCAGGAACAAAAGAATCGTCCGTGAAAGATTGTTTGAATGCGAAATAGTTTTTTGCTACAGCGAGTGCACTCCCCGAACATACCCGAAAGTTTTTCTCAACAAAACAGCTGACTTTGACATAGAGCTTTCTTCACTGCTGGACGATGCCTCCAAAAATAGTAAAAAAGAGCTGTAAGAGAGAATCTGATGGAAAATAAGAAAAAAAATACAAATTCATACCTGGCTTTGTATCGTTATTCATTTGATAGACCAATTAACGAAACAAACCTGGTATGAACTTGATTTTGTTTCATCTTGAATTTCACAGAGAGCTTTGAAAAGTGACAACAAGCTTTGACGTTGAGCACCTCTCATCTCATCATATTGTTGCTGAAAATAGAACTGAAAATACTGTGGATATATCGTATTTTTTTAACTCAAATGCTGTACTATATACTAGCATAAAAAAAACACGCCTATTGTTGTTTTTGTAATCGCATCCTCTGTCTGTGAATACGTGGAAGCTGTACTCAAAGTGGTAGTAGTGAGATTTGCTGTACTCAAAGTGGTAGTAGTGAGATTTTGTGTAAGGTAAAGGTGGAGTGGAAGCTGTACTCAAAGTAGTAGAGGTGATTTTCGTTAAATCAGCTTGTAGGCAGTTTCAATGTGTGTGTGAAGTTTGCCATCTAATTAATTTCTTATCTCTGATAGCATCTAAGCCTTAGAGGAAAAAGAACAAGAGGGAAAACCATTACGTATCTTGCCCCGCAACTTCCATTTGTTTACATTGTTGTTTTTGTAATCGCAGCATCCATCTGTGAATACGTGTGAGCTGCAGCAAAAAGGCGCGAAAAAGTTGTGGAAGTATATGTGTGGTGAGTTTATTTTCATTTGACGCTTCAGATTTCAGTCATTTTATTTATTTTCAGCCTTAAAGAGGATTTTCTTTACAGTCTGGATCGTTGGGGCTATTATCAAGATTTTTTAACCAGTTGTTTTGGGCTTCACAAATCACAAAGTGGTACTGAAAGCACCGAAGATGGCATATCAAACATGGATGAGTGTCACGGAGACGCTGCCAGTAGTAGTTTGCGTGCTATATCGTCTTTAGTGCGCAACTTCGAGGAAGGATGTGCAAGGGTCATCGAGCTGAATGGCCTGGAATGCATTATAGAACGTCTGCACACATCCCATAGCACTGTTTTGTCAAATCTTCCTAATGAGAGCTCTTGCTTCTGAGATTGATGGTGTAAAAGGTAATTATAATGCCAAATACAATTTTGTTTAAACGTTCGATATTTAGGTTTATTTTATTTCAGACGAGTTTGTCAAGCTTGACGCAGTGAAATAGCTAGCGTCGTGTCTTGAGCCAATTTTTTATTTTATTTATTTATTTATTTGGCAAAAAATTTGCCATTTTAAAAATTCATTACATTTTTACAATTTTTAAATCAAATAAATCTTCTTTTAACATAATCAATTAGAAGATTCTTGAATTTGGTCAAATTTGATTCTACTTTTAGATCATTTGGTAAATTATTATAAATATCTAGTCCTCTGTGTAGAACCATATTTTTTGTTTTAGAATTCCTAAACATCGGTAGTCTAAAGTTATCTTTTATCTACATTACGTAAACCATACGGTTGTACATCTCTTACATAAGTTAAGTGATCATTTAAATAGTTTGGTAACAAATTAAATTTAATTTTAAAAACGAAAACTATAGCATTAAACATGATACGTTGATTAACACTCAACCAACACAATCTCAACAACATTTCTCTTTTTGAAGTAAAATTATTGCACATTAAAATAATTCGCATCGCTCTAATTTGAAGCTTTTGAAGTCTTTATATCATCTGATTATTGCACATAAACAAAATACTGGAGCAATACTCAAAATGAGGTTTAACCATTGTATTATATACTTTAATAATTGTTTTCTTCGTCATTTTCTTCCTAATCTTACTCATAAAGTAAAGTTTTTTAGATATCTTTTTACAAATATATTCAATATGTGGATTCAAGTTTAATTTATGGTCAATAACAACACCTAAATATTTTATCTCTGACACAAATTCTATATTTTCGTTTTGTATATTAATTGGTCTACTTGAACTTCCATTTAAAATCATTGCTTTGGTCTTATTCACATTTAATTTCAACAAATTACTATCAAACCATTCTTGCAATTTTTGTAGGTCTTGGTTGATTTTATCTATACAATCATCAATATTTCTACCAGATATAAACAATAACGCATCATCAGCAAACAGCACAATTTTTGAGAAACAAGCAGCGTTCTCCATATCGTTGATATACAATAAAAACAGCAACACTCCAAGCAAATGTTACGTTTTTTCCATCAACTTAGAGTCAAAACTCAAAGATCGAATGTCAGTAGCCAAATCTAACGGGACAAAACCCACGAGCGAAGTAAGGAACATCAAACCATTGGTCTAATTCTAGATTCGGTGCTCATACTAAAAGCACTTACTATGATTAGGCCTTGTATATTAAAAATAGAAAGGGATGGGAGGAGGATAGGAGGGTCCAGCATATTATTCGCAGCCTGCTGGGAGGCTAAAATGTTAGGCCCTTGGTGAGGCCGCTTTGTTTTTTATACTTACTTGTATGTGGTTTTTTACTCCACACTTCATTGGCACTTGGAAACATTTAGCTCCAGGCAGTTTTTGGAGCACCATATTGAAAAATTGTCGAGGTCAACTTGGAGGTGGGAAGATTCTTCAGAAGTAGAAATGATCCGGTAAAACTTAGTATCGTCCGCATAGAGAGAGATAGAGGAGTGTTTGATGATCATTTCAATGTCGTTAATACTGAGAATGAAGAGGAGAGGGCCTAAATGGCTGCCTTGGGGAACACCGGATGTAGCTAGAAAGCGGCTGGATAAGGCGGATCTGAACCGAACGCTGTAAAAACGGTTTTCTAAATAAGAAGAAATCCATCTCAACAGAATGGGTTCAAAACCGAGGGTGGAAAGTTTAAAAAGAATAAGTTTGTGAGAGATTTTATCGAAAGCTTTACTAAAGTCAGTTGAAATTACATCGACCTCCTTTCCATTCTCCAAGGCTGAGAGGGAAAATGAAACTTAAGTTTTCATACAATATGCTTTCGAAAATTTTGGGTATATGCGATAGTTTAGCGATGGGACGATAATTTTTCACGTCGCACTTAGGACCTTTTTTGTGTATAGGGGTTATAAACGCCGTTTTCCAAGCTTGGGGGAAAACACCAAGGGATAAGGAAAAGTTAAAGATTTTAGAGAGGGGAAGGGAAAGAGTTGAGGAGCACTTCTTAAGAAATATGGCAGGTATACCATCGGGGCCAGGAATAAACTCATCATTTAGATGATTTAACTTTTCTTCAATTAGGTCGGAGATCGGATTGGATCAAAAGAAAAATTCGGTAAAAACGAGAAATAATCTGAATCAGGAACAAAAGAATCGTTCGTGAAAGATTGTTTGAAGTAATTTGCGAAATAGTTTGCTACAGCGAGTGCACTCCCCGAACATACCCGAAAGTTTTTCTCAACAAAACAGCTGACTTTGACATAGAGCTTTCTTCACTGCTGGACGATGCCTCCAAAAATAGTAAAAAAGAGCTGTAAGAGAGAATCTGATGGAAAATAAGAAAAAAAATACAAATTCATACCTGGCTTTGTATCGTTATTCATTTGATAGACCAATTAACGAAACAAACCTGGTATGAACTTGATTTTGTTTCATCTTGAATTTCACAGAGAGCTTTGAAAAGTGACAACAAGCTTTGACGTTGAGCACCTCTCATCTCATCATATTGTTGCTGAAAATAGAACTGAAAATACTGTGGATAAATCGTATTTTTTTAACTCAAATGCTGTACTATATACTAGCATAAAAAAAACACGCCTATTGTTGTTTTTGTAATCGCATCCTCTGTCTGTGAATACGTGGAAGCTGTACTCAAAGTGGTAGTAGTGAGATTTGCTGTACTCAAAGTGGTAGTAGTGAGATTTTGTGTAAAGTAAAGGTGGAGTGGAAGCTGTACTCAAAGTAGTAGAGGTGATTTTCGTTAAATCAGCTTGTAGGCAGTTTCAATGTGTGTGTGAAGTTTGCCATCTAATTAATTTCTTATCTCTGATAGCATCTAAGCCTTAGAGGAAAAAGAACAAGAGGGAAAACCATTACGTATCTTGCCCCGCAACTTCCATTTGTTTACATTGTTGTTTTTGTAATCGCAGCATCCATCTGTGAATACGTGTGAGCTGCAGCAAAAAGGCGCGAAAAAGTTGTGGAAGTATATGTGTGGTGAGTTTATTTTCATTTGACGTTTCAGATTTCAGTCATTTTATTTATTTTCAGCCTTAAAGAGGATTTTCTTTACAGTCTGGATCGTTGGGGCTATTATCAAGATTTTTTAACCAGTTGTTTTGAGCTTCACAAAGTGGTACTGAAAGCACCGAAGATGGCATATCAAACATGGATGAGTGTCACGGAGACGCTGCCAGTAGTAGTTTGCATGCTATATCGTCTTTAGTGCGCAACTTCGAGGAAGGATGTGCAAGGGTCATCGAGCTGAATGGCCTGGAATGCATTATAGAACGTCTGCACACATCCCATAGCACTGTTTTGTCAAATCTTCCTAATGAGAGCTCTTGCTTCTGAGATTGATGGTGTAAAAGGTAATTATAATGCCAAATACAATTTTGTTTAAACGTTCGATATTTAGGTTTATTTTATTTCAGACGAGTTTGTCAAGCTTGACGCAGTGAAATAGCTAGCGTCGTGTCTTGAGCCAATTTTTTATTTTATTTATTTATTTATTTGGCAAAAAATTTGCCATTTTAAAAATTCATTACATTTTTACAATTTTTAAATCAAATAAATCTTCTTTTAACATAATCAATTAGAAGATTCTTGAATTTGGTCAAATTTGATTCTACTTTTAGATCATTTGGTAAATTATTATAAATATCTAGTCCTCTGTGTAGAACCATATTTTTTGTTTTAGAATTCCTAAACATCGGTAGTCTAAAGTTATCTTTTATCTACATTACGTAAACCATACGGTTGTACATCTCTTACATAAGTTAAGTGATCATTTAAATAGTTTGGTAACAAATTAAATTTAATTTTAAAAACGAAAACTATAGCATTAAACATGATACGTTGATTAACACTCAACCAACACAATCTCAACAACATTTCTCTTTTTGAAGTAAAATTATTGCACATTAAAATAATTCGCATCGCTCTATTTTGAAGCTTTTGAAGTCTATATATCATCTGATTATTGCACATAAACAAAATACTGGAGCAATACTCAAAATGAGGTTTAACCATTGTATTATATACTTTAATAATTGTTTTCTTCGTCATTTTCTTCCTAATCTTACTCATAAAGTAAAGTTTTTTAGATATCTTTTTAATGAGTTTTTTAGTTGAGATATTCCACGTGTTTTTTAATCTAATAAATGAAAAGATTAGTAAAGTTTTTAACAGTTAAAACACTTATTTTATTTCCTCAGATGTACATTTCAGAAGCAATGCTTCCATCGTCAGTGAGATTTATAAAATAAATCTCACTGACGATGGAAGCATTGCTTCTGAAATGTACATCTGAGGAAATAAAATAAGTGTTTTAACTGTTAAAAACTTTACTAATCTTTTCATTTATATCTTTTTACAAATATATTCAATATGTGGATTCAAGTTTAATTTATGGTCAATAACAACACCTAAATATTTTATCTCTGACACAAATTCTATATTTTCATTTTGTATATTAATTGGTCTACTTGAACTTCCATTTAAAATCATTGCTTTGGTCTTATTCACATTTAATTTCAACAAATTACTATCAAACCATTCTTGCAATTTTTGTAGGTCTTGGTTGATTTTATCTATACAATCATCAATATTACTACCAGATATAAACAATAACGCATCATCAGCAAACAGCACAATTTTTGAGAAACAAGCAGCGTTCTCCATATCGTTGATATACAATAAAAACAGCAACACTCCAAGCAAATGTTACGTTTTTTCCATCAACTTAGAGTCAAAACTCAAAGATCGAATGTCAGTAGCCAAATCTAACGGGACAAAACCCACGAGCGAAGTAAGGAACATCAAACCATTGGTCTAATTCTAGATTCGGTGCTCATACTAAAAGCACTTACTATGATTAGGCCTTGTATATTAAAAATAGAAAGGGATGGGAGGAGGATAGGAGGGTCCAGCATATTATTCGCAGCCTGCTGGGAGGCTAAAATGTTAGGCCCTTGGTGAGGCCGCTTTGTTTTTTATACTTACTTGTATGTGGTTTTTTACTCCACACTTCATTGGCACTTGGAAACATTTAGCTCCAGGCAGTTTTTGGAGCACCATATTGAAAAATTGTCGAGGTCAACTTGGAGGTGGGAAGATTCTTCAGAAGTAGAAATGATCCGGTAAAACTTAGTATCGTCCGCATAGAGAGAGATAGAGGAGTGTTTGATGATCATTTCAATGTCGTTAATACTGAGAATGAAGAGGAGAGGGCCTAAATGGCTGCCTTGGGGAACACCGGATGTAGCTAGAAAGCGGCTGGATAAGGCGGATCTGAACCGAACGCTGTAAAAACGGTTTTCTAAATAAGAAGAAATCCATCTCAACAGAATGGGTTCAAAACCGAGGGTGGAAAGTTTAAAAAGAATAAGTTTGTGAGAGATTTTATCGAAAGCTTTACTAAAGTCAGTTGAAATTACATCGAACTCCTTTCCATTCTCCAAGGCTGAGAGGGAAAATGAAACTTAAGTTTTCATACAATATGCTTTCGAAAATTTTGGGTATATGCGATAGTTTAGCGATGGGACGATAATTTTTCACGTCGCACTTAGGACCTTTTTTGTGTATAGGGGTTATAAACGCCGTTTTCCAAGCTTGGGGGAAAACACCAAGGGATAAGGAAAAGTTAAAGATTTTAGAGAGGGGACGGGAAAGAGTTGAGGAGCACTTCTTAAGAAATATGGCAGGTATACCATCGGGGCCAGGAATAAACTCATCATTTAGATGATTTAACTTTTCTTCAATTAGGTCGGAGTCAAAGAAACGTGGAAGGAATGGATCAAAAGAAAAATTCGGTAAAAACGAGAAATAATCTGAATCAGGAACAAAAGAATCGTTCGTGAAAGATTGTTTGAAGTAATTTGCGAAATAGTTTGCTACAGCGAGTGCACTCCCCGAACATACCCGAAAGTTTTTCTCAACAAAACAGCTGACTTTGACATAGAGCTTTCTTCACTGCTGGACGATGCCTCCAAAAATAGTAAAAAAGAGCTGTAAGAGAGAATCTGATGGAAAATAAGAAAAAAAATACAAATTCATACCTGGCTTTGTATCGTTATTCATTTGATAGACCAATTAACGAAACAAACCTGGTATGAACTTGATTTTGTTTCATCTTGAATTTCACAGAGAGCTTTGAAAAGTGACAACAAGCTTTGACGTTGAGCACCTCTCATCTCATCATATTGTTGCTGAAAATAGAACTGAAAATACTGTGGATAAATCGTATTTTTTTAACTCAAATGCTGTACTATATACTAGCATAAAAAAAACACGCCTATTGTTGTTTTTGTAATCGCATCCTCTGTCTGTGAATACGTGGAAGCTGTACTCAAAGTGGTAGTAGTGAGATTTGCTGTACTCAAAGTGGTAGTAGTGAGATTTTGTGTAAAGTAAAGGTGGAGTGGAAGCTGTACTCAAAGTAGTAGAGGTGATTTTCGTTAAATCAGCTTGTAGGCAGTTTCAATGTGTGTGTGAAGTTTGCCATCTAATTAATTTCTTATCTCTGATAGCATCTAAGCCTTAGAGGAAAAAGAACAAGAGGGAAAACCATTACGTATCTTGCCCCGCAACTTCCATTTGTTTACATTGTTGTTTTTGTAATCGCAGCATCCATCTGTGAATACGTGTGAGCTGCAGCAAAAAGGCGCGAAAAAGTTGTGGAAGTATATGTGTGGTGAGTTTATTTTCATTTGACGTTTCAGATTTCAGTCATTTTATTTATTTTCAGCCTTAAAGAGGATTTTCTTTACAGTCTGGATCGTTGGGGCTATTATCAAGATTTTTTAACCAGTTGTTTTGAGCTTCACAAATCACAAAGTGGTACTGAAAGCACCGAAGATGGCATATCAAACATGGATGAGTGTCACGGAGACGCTGCCAGTAGTAGTTTGCATGCTATATCGTCTTTAGTGCGCAACTTCGAGGAAGGATGTGCAAGGGTCATCGAGCTGAATGGCCTGGAATGCATTATAGAACGTCTGCACACATCCCATAGCACTGTTTTGTCAAATCTTGCTTCCTAATGAGAGCTCTTGCTTCTGAGATTGATGGTGTAAAAGGTAATTATAATGCCAAATACAATTTTGTTTAAACGTTCGATATTTAGGTTTATTTTATTTCAGACGAGTTTGTCAAGCTTGACGCAGTGAAATAGCTAGCGTCGTGTCTTGAGCCAATTTTTTATTTTATTTATTTATTTATTTGGCAAAAAATTTGCCATTTTAAAAATTCATTACATTTTTACAATTTTTAAATCAAATAAATCTTCTTTTAACATAATCAATTAGAAGATTCTTGAATTTGGTCAAATTTGATTCTACTTTTAGATCATTTGGTAAATTATTATAAATATCTAGTCCTCTGTGTAGAACCATATTTTTTGTTTTAGAATTCCTAAACATCGGTAGTCTAAAGTTATCTTTTATCTACATTACGTAAACCATACGGTTGTACATCTCTTACATAAGTTAAGTGATCATTTAAATAGTTTGGTAACAAATTAAATTTAATTTTAAAAACGAAAACTATAGCATTAAACATGATACGTTGATTAACACTCAACCAACACAATCTCAACAACATTTCTCTTTTTGAAGTAAAATTATTGCACATTAAAATAATTCGCATCGCTCTATTTTGAAGCTTTTGAAGTCTATATATCATCTGATTATTGCACATAAACAAAATACTGGAGCAATACTCAAAATGAGGTTTAACCATTGTATTATATACTTTAATAATTGTTTTCTTCGTCATTTTCTTCCTAATCTTACTCATAAAGTAAAGTTTTTTAGATATCTTTTTACAAATATATTCAATATGTGGATTCAAGTTTAATTTATGGTCAATAACAACACCTAAATATTTTATCTCTGACACAAATTCTATATTTTCATTTTGT
Organism: Melanostoma scalare; assembly: GCA_949752695.1. Taxonomy (NCBI): domain Eukaryota; kingdom Metazoa; phylum Arthropoda; class Insecta; order Diptera; family Syrphidae; genus Melanostoma; species Melanostoma scalare. The sequence continues at coordinate 139,570,692 of OX456985.1, read as the reverse complement.
ATATTAATTGGTCTACTTGAACTTCCATTTAAAATCATTGCTTTGGTCTTATTCACATTTAATTTCAACAAATTACTATCAAACCATTCTTGCAATTTTTGTAGGTCTTGGTTGATTTTATCTATACAATCATCAATATTACTACCAGATATAAACAATAACGCATCATCAGCAAACAGCACAATTTTTGAGAAACAAGCAGCGTTCTCCATATCGTTGATATACAATAAAAACAGCAACACTCCAAGCAAATGTTACGTTTTTTCCATCAACTTAGAGTCAAAACTCAAAGATCGAATGTCAGTTGCCAAATCTAACGGGACAAAACCCACGAGCGAAGTAAGGAACATCAAACCATTGGTCTAATTCTAGATTCGGTGCTCATACTAAAAGCACTTACTATGATTAGGCCTTGTATATTAAAAATAGAAAGGGATGGGAGGAGGATAGGAGGGTCCAGCATATTATTCGCAGCCTGCTGGGAGGCTAAAATGTTAGGCCCTTGGTGAGGCCGCTTTGTTTTTTATACTTACTTGTATGTGGTTTTTTACTCCACACTTCAGAAATTATATGATGTACCAAAAGTTCTTTTTTAAAAATATATTTTATTTACTGGGTTCTGAGGAACCGGTTTTATGACAACTTCTTCTTGATTGACTTACTTTGCTAACCTACTCTATTTTATATCTTATTCTACTTACGGAACTTATTCTACTTTGGCCTCATGACCGCCAGCTGGTGTCGTCATTCGCCAGTCATCGTTTTTGTTCGCAGTCATCATTTTTGTTTTCAAACCACAGTGCCAATTGCATATATGGGCTGCAGGTGTTTCATTTAAACCAATGTGTATTTGGGTCATAGTCGATTGGTTGTTTACTTTTTTGTATTCCCACAATGTCTTTTGTTTGACATGTGGGTCAATCAATCAATCGAACTATGACTATACAACACAAAGATCCTTGAGGGACACCATAGGGAACACTTATAGGATTTGATATTGCATCATTAACTTTGGTTTTTTGAGTTCTATTCTCTAGATATGATTGAAACCAATAAAGTTCATTGTTTTTAACACCATACATTTTCAGTTTTTCAATCAAAATCTGTCTGTCTACCGTTTCAAACGCGCGTTTCAAATCTAAGAATACAGCCACAACTACGTTCTTATTAGGTCTGTTCGATGTGCGCACTGGGGCGCCCTAGTGCGCACTGAAATCGCACTGATGCGTTCGATGTGACATTTTTTTTGCCCCAGTGCATTTGCACTGTGTTCGATGTTCGTCCGGTGCAAGCACTCAGTGCGCACTGTCATGCCCCAGGTTTTTTCTAGGGTTGAGGTTTTCAGAGCTGTCAATTGGAAATCAGGTGTTTACGCCAAAAAGATTATTTGCAAAGCAAAGTGTATTTTGTTGGCAATTGAGTTATAAACTGATTATTTGTGTTTCATTTTAATATTTCATATCTTTTCATACATCTATGAAAGAAATGCAACCATATTTATTGCCAAATGGATGAAACTAATTTATGAAAGTCAGGTGCTACGTGAGTTTTAGCTCTTAAGTGTTCGATGTGAAATCAAATCCAGAGCAGGTATTCAGTGTATTGACAGATAATTTCAGTGCGTTGACATTCCCCAGTGCGCACTGGAGCACTGCACATCGAACAGACCTATTGTCAATGTCTATTTTCCACTTTGTTATGACTAGATTTAAAAGAGATTCACAGTTATGGTTTTTACGGAAGCCAGATTGATAACACGAAATGAGGTTGTACGATTCTAGATAGGACTGTAGTTGGTTATACACTATTTTTTCAATAACTTTACTTTCCAAACTCATCATATTGACAGGTCTGAAATCTTCAACTTTTTTTGAGTTTTTTACTTTTGGAATAGGGACGATTAGTGACTCTTTACAGCAATTCGGAAAGCAACCACTATTTAACGACAAGTTGATAATCTTTAACAGCAAATCTCCACAAACATGAAAGGCATCCACATATAATTTTACATTTATTCCATTTGGGTCTTTTTTATTATTCATCGCCTTCAGCACTGACATTAATTCACTCTTTGTTATTGACTTGAATGAGAAACTTAGGTAATAACAGTCTCTTATTGAATTCGTATAAGGTCTCGTTGGTATCATGCTTCTTATTTCCCTAATACTTGTTACAAAGTAAGAATTTAAAACGTTAGACATTTCATTAGCATAATTAAATCTTACATTATTGTATATAGCCTCGTTGATGTCTTTTTTATTTTCCTTTAATACGAGGAGCTTTAAGGTTCTCCACATAGATTTTTGGTCACTACATATTTCAATTTTATTACTAATGTAACTGTTTTTTGCACTTTCCAATAATTTTTTAAATTTGTTTCTACACACTTTATAATTATTCCAATCTGTCAAAGAACATGACATTTTCGCTGTTTCATATTTTAAAGTTTTTTAATTTTTTAAGGCTCTTAAACTTTCACTAAACTATGGATTAAAGTTATTATTAGGAGCTTTATTGAACATAAAACTTTTGGCAGTTTGTATTAAATTATTCGAAAACTTTTCGTTAAATCATCAACAGATATATCACAGTTAGGAACAGAAAAATCACGAGCACGTAGTTTATGGACAAAATTTTCCGGATTATATTTAAATATGCGTAACATATTGTTTTTAGATTTAGTATAATTTAATAACTTAATACTAATTATCACAGATTCATGATCACTTATCTTATATTTACTGTCAGACTTTGTTTCAACTCTCTCCGGATTATTCGTCATAACATGGTCAATCAAACTTCTAGAATCTTTGGTTATTCGCGTTGGCCCACTAATTAATTGGGTAAATGAATTATCATTCAATATTGCACTTATTCGGTTTTTTAAGGAACTATCTTTTAATAAATCTATATTTATATCACCCATTAATATCACAGTTTTAAAATCACAGTTGAAGATGTTCATCCAATCACAGAAATGGTCTAAAAAAATGTTTGCAGAATAACTCGGGGATCTATATATACCACCGAGTGTATAAATGACACTATCTTTTTTTATCTTCAATAATAGGAACCATATTTCTCTTTCAATCGCATCAGATTTCAATATATCCACCTGCCAGTTGTCTTTTATGTAAAAAGTTACACCACCCGTATGAGCACTAATTGAATCACATCTTATTATGTTGTATCCTTTTAATTGAATTTCAACATCTTCCACCAAATCTGTCGTATGTGTTTCTGTTGCACAAATGAAATCAAAACAGTTTTCGTAGACTAAGGATTCCAATTCACTGAAATTATTTACAAGGCCTTCAATGTTTAAACTCAGGCCTTTCATCTCCGATAATTGCTAATAATTAATTTTACTGCGTTCATTAAGCAGCTGTCTTCTGTACATTGGACAATCCAAACTACTCACATTGTGATTAACATCCATATCCGGAAGATTAGCTTTGGTTTTAAGCCTTAAACAATTAACACATTTTACTTCATTTACACAATCTTTGGTTTAGTGATTACTATCACCACATTTTAAACACTTTTTTTCACGTACAGTCACTATGTTTATGATTATAACCAAGACATTTAAAGCAACGACGAACACCAATTCTTTCATACACAGCACATCTATCATATTTAATATAAACTTTTTTTATTTCCATTATTTTGTGGAACGCTTTGTTGTCAACTTCCAAGATTGCGTTATAGAAATTTTTGTTTTTGGGAGACTGATAAATTTTGACGCACTTAAGGGTATTAGATTCAATATTATTTTGGTTTTTGATAGCTTCCTCTATAACATCACTACTCAGTTCTTCACACATACCACTCACTAAAATTGAGGGATTTTTCATGATTGGCATATACACTTCATATTTATCACTCATTTTACTTTTTATTTCATCGCCCATTTTTACTTGCGATTATAGGTACTATAAGGCAAGTCTTGCAATCGTGCAGAAAAAAAAATTTGAGATAACAACTAAATATGACATTACGATGATAGAGAATACGAAAAAAGTCGGTCCTACAATTCTGTCTGTCTGTCTGTGTGTCTGTCTGTCTGTCTGTCCGTATATGGATCTACAGCCTGAACCGCTTGACCGATTTTCTTCAAAATTTGCAGTTATGGTCTCTGGAATAGCCTACAGAGGGGTTTTTGGAATTGGGTCTCTAGGTCTTGAAATAACGGTACCTGGCATACAACCGATATGACAATACCTATTTTTCTCGAAAACGGCTCTAACGATTTTGATAAAATTTTACGTGAGCTATTATTTTTTAATAACTGTTCTAATGATGTAAAAAATTTTTTTGGAGAAAGCCTAAAGACGGTACCCCCCATAGTACCGTTTTTTTCAAAACCGACTTTCTCGGTAATGGCTAACACGATTTTGACGAAATTTTATATTTAAGAAGTCCTAAGTTGTTTGAGAAAGATTGCATATCTTTGTTTGAAAAATTTAGTTTTTTCGAATTTTCATTAATTTTTTTTAAAAAAATTTGTTTTTCCGAATATTTTCCAAACGATATATTTGATTTATTTCAAATTTTTTGTCAATACATCTTTTAGCAAGATCTTAAAACTTGTGTACTTGAATTTTGAAAACCTAATTTTTTAAAAAAATTAAAAATAAAAAACCAGTTTTTTAAAAAATGGCTCTAACGATTTTGATTAAATTTTAAGGGTTTATATGTATAAGCAATTGCAAAAAAATGGCGTTTTTAGATTTTCGCTTGAAACTTTTGGAATATTTAATCTAATTTTTTTCAATACTTTTCGTGATTTAATTCAATTTTCACAATTAATGTGTAGTTGGCAACCCTGTAAAACCAAATATATTAAGATTGAATACTGAAACCTTTTGCTCAGTCTTAAGATTTTGGTAGTTTACTTAGCAAACGATCGCAAGTTCGTGCGACCCAGTCGTGCCCATTTTTTTCTTTGCTTCTTCACTATCACAACATATCGCAATTGAACCATTTTTTCGTTGAAACATACTATTTACCTTAATCGACAGCGCTGATGGGTCTATTTTTTTTTTAATTTCAGACTTTGTTAAATCAAAGTTCTGACTCTCTTTGGGCTTCACTAACACAGGAGCAATTGCAGCTGGTTTTTTCAGTAAATCAGCGAACGATGGTCTTAATTTTTCAGTATCACCTATAGTTGGCTCTTTTTTGTTATTAACTACTTGGCTCTTTAACTCATCAATTTTGTTTACAATACGAACACACACATTCTCTTAAATTTTTTTGAAGTTATCATTTTTATCGCTCGCACTTTCTGATACTTTTAATAGCAAATTATTTTTAATTTCTTTTACTGATTCTGAAATCTCTTTCACATCTTCTTTTTCTTTTTCACACTTTTTGTTCAAGTCAATTTTAAATGAAACAGACATATCTCTTATTTGAGTTGACAAATCATTCACACTCTTATTCAAAATGTCTATAATTTTATTACTTTGCATTTGATGTGAATCTAATAATTTTTCGTAATGATTGTCGGGTTTGATATAAAAGCAGAAGTTCTTTTATCTGCACTCTGTCTGCTCTTTCAATCCGAAAATTGAAATCTTGAGTTCCGGAAACTTAAAGTTGCGCAGCTGGACTGCATTTGGCTTCAATTGAATTCACAAACAAAACTTATTGTTGCCGATGTAAAAATTTTGCGAAACCTTATGCAGTGAGTGTAAATTGAAAGTCGTTTGCGAACGAAACTAAACACTTCCGTTCAGCTCGACTATTTACAATGACTCGGTGAGCGCGTATGCGTTGATTAAGCGTTACCGAACCACCGAGTATGCACTTAGCAATTTGGGCTGGGACCTCCTTGACGCGGTCGAGAACATGTTCACGACAGCGAAGGATCGAGTATTCAATGTTAAAGGAGGTAACTGAGTTCTGACTGTAAAAGCAAGCCTGATAAGAAAAACACAATTTCACCTCTTTTCAGAATTCCAACCAGAACCATGTCCAAAGTGGAAGGTTTTAACAGAGATTCTAAAAACCGAAATACCCAGCAATGCCAAAACAACAAAACCAAATTCATCTGTGCCGCCGAAAGTACTCGTTCTTTGCCAGGACACCCGAACATGTTACCAGTTTCGACAAATGCTCACTGGAGGTGGTGAGCGTCTTCTCCTGTACACTGCAATGAGAAACTCTATTCCCATTGGCAAATTGTCAAAGTCATATCAGAAGGTACCAACTATCAAATTGCCTGATGCGACGAGAAAGAAAAAACTTGAAACGACTGTGAAAGAACCTGCCGAAGACGACCAAGATGAATAATTAACTCAGCTACTTGCCAATGACGTAAATCCCGATAAAGATGTTTTCCAGGAAAGTTATATGTTGACGATGAAGCAGCAAGGTTTTGATAAAACTGAAGCAGCCCATGAAGAAGCCGATGAAGACGAGAAAGATACCACTGTCCACAATGGATGCGTCAGTGTTTGAACCTTTTCCAGAAGTAAGTTGAGTGGTATTCATATTCTGATAGTTGTTCTTATATTTGGCACACCTTCAGATGGAAAACCTCAATATCACGGCCACAGTCGCCAATAACAAACAGCCACTGGTTTGCATCCAGACATTTAAGACTGAACGTGAAGGTGTCATGGAATTGGATAGAATACTGTCTGAAATCGAACCCCAGTATGTGATCATGTATCATTGTAACATTGCAGCAAAAAGGCAGTTGGAAGTATACGAAGCTCGATTGAGACGACCCGTTGCCGAAAGAATTAAAGTATACTTGACTGGATTGAGGAGAGAAAAACAGGCGTTTGAACTAATTATAGACACAAAGAGCGTAAGAATCTTATAATGAAGCAAATGAAAAGCAAATCTTATGTGACTAATTACAGAAAATGGTAATTCCTGAGTATCAAGATGGTAAAACTGATGAAGCGTTTGTACTGCTCAAGGATTACAAACACGTCGATGAGGTAGACCAGTGATTCCCAAAGTGGTCGATATCGACCCCTTGGGGTCGATATCGGCTTCTCGGGGGTCGACAAAAACAAAATCTGAATTTGGGGGTCGACAAGTTTTGCAATCGACCCCCTAACACATTTGCTTATTTTAAACTTTAAAGATGGTGTTGCGTTACTTTTGCCATTCTAAAAATAAAAAGTTGTATTGCTGCACCTTTAAAAAACTCAACAAATTCCTTTTCGTACCTGAGTACTGTTTCGACGAATACAAAATATTGAATTCAAAGCTAAAAAAAGTTTTTCAAATCTCAAAAAATCTGTTTTCGTTACGTTCAGGTAACACACAATTGGAGAGCAGCTTATTTTACCAGCCAGCAGAGGTCCTCAATAATGTACATATTGCATAAGATATTATAAAAGGAATACCCTTGAGCAATAACACCGTTCAGAGACGAATAGTCGTCTATTCGGTATGGGTCGCGGCGTGGAAAACATTTTATACAATTTATAGCAGACCAAGTGATTGTCCCTCCAGTTAGACCCGGGAATGAAGCTCTGTTGTTAGGATACGTTCGATACATCAAAGATGAAAATATGAGCTGCTATTTACCATTTATCTGGAAACTGATACGAGAAGAGAATCCATTTTTCAGGCAGTGGAACGTTTTTTAACGACAAAGCTATTTCATGGAGAAATTATTTCTGTTGCGACCGATGGAGCACCATCTATGGTTTGTCGTCATCGTGGTTTAATAGCTCACTTAAAGCGGCAATTGCCTGAAGTACTGGTGATTCATTGCGTGATTCATAGACAACATTTAGTAGCAAAAAATCTGAGTCCTAGTGTTGGCGAAAAAGAAAATAAAGCGGATACTGCAAAACCACACACACACAATGAAAATAAAGTTTGCGAAATTGAAAAGAAAGAGGAAGGCAAGCAGTCGTGAACAAGCAGCTGAAGTGTTAAGAATAAAATTTGATAGACAAGACAATTTAAAATTAAAGAAAAGATACAGTCCATTTTATAAGACAGTCAATTTTGAAATACATACATTCGATTCATTTTATAAATACGAATATTCTTTTAAATAAAAAGTGTTCAATTTAGATTTCATGTGTTAGAGTTCTGATTTAATTCAAAGGTTGTGCATTTGCAAGACGACGACGACAAATAAGGTAACATTTTCTGGTCCTTCAAGCCACATACAACGTAAGTTCTGTGGAAAATTAAATTAATTTAATATATAAAACAATGTCTGAACCAAGACGAAGCGGCAGAAAGAATAAAGGTCGGCTGCCGGAACACCTTAAAAGGTACGAGGTTGATGGCAGGGTGCAAGTTGCTAGGGAATTGTCGGTATCGTGTTCGACATTGTTGGGATTCCAAAGTGGTGGAATCGACGACGCCACAAACACATTCCGTGATTTGCATTTGCAAGACAGGCAAATGCATGACGACGGCGGGATGTATACTTGTGCTAGTGGTGGTGCGAATAGTGTAGCAAATAACATCACGAAAATCGAAAGAATGCAACAACCAATAAATGCTCTGACAAATGAAAAAACAAGAACATGTTTTAGCATGAATGACGTTGAATCTAGTACATTTGGACCAGATGAGTGATGCCAGCTCACAATATAAATTACTAGATTTAGAGAAAAAAATAAATGAGCTGACTGATGAGTTGAGAAAAAGTAAAACTCAACAGAATATATCATCAAGGAATTGTGTACCGGAGGAACAGGAAGATGAAGAAGAAAATAGACCATCTTACCTCGACCTCATGACCACGTTTATGGCAAGACAAGCCAAATCGGATTTGCCAAAGTTTGACGGCAGTAGCCCCGAGAATTGGATGTTATTCAAAAGTGAATACTACCGCACGACAAAAATTGGAAAATTCACCTCGGGTGAAAACGTAACAAGGCTGCGCAATGCATTAAAAGATAAAGCCTTCGAGACAGTGAGTTCGTTGTTGATTTTGCCGAATAGCGCAGAGAAAGTAATGACGATACTCGATAGAAAATACGGCCGTCCAGACGTAATGATAAAATCATTGATTGCAAAGACACAAAAAATAGACGCGCCAAAAGAAAGCAATCCGTCATCGATAATAGACTTTGCTACTGCTGTTGAAAATCTGACGACGATGATCGAGCTGCTGGACAGACCGGAGTATTTGGCCAATCCTCAAGTTATAGAGGAATTGGAAAGGAAGTTACCACCAATCCTGCACATACTATGGTCGGACTCAATTTATGAAAAAAAAACAATATAATTTGAGAGACTTTGCTAATTGGCTCGAGCGTAAATCACACGCAGCGTCATTACGAGTGTACACTGACTATTCGACAGCTACAATAAAGCAAAAAAGAGGTAGAGTGAACACTGTCATGATGGAAGAAGATGATAGCTGCGCCATCTGCTTCTCAAATTGTCAAGACGTCACGAAATGTAAGAAATTCAGGAGCATGCAAGTCGATGAACGATGGAAGGCAGTGACGAAGGCGTTGCTTTGCTTTTCATGTTTAAAAAAGGGCCACACAACTTCTGTTTGCAAAAAGAAAACTGAATGTCAGGTGAACAGCTGTAAAAGGTTCCATCATTCTCTTCTCCATTCAAACAGGAATGCACCACAAAGTGACAAACAAACAAGTAAGACTACAGAGTTGTGTGCGCATAGTTCAGCTACAGACGTCACGACAAAACTTCGCATATTGCCAATATACCTACAGCACAACGACGTGTCGATAAAAACGTTAGCTATATTGGATCCTGGAGCAACTTTGACACTGATGAGAAGTGATGTGGCTGAATTGTTGAAAGTTAAGGGAGTTTCATCGCCACTATCCATTAAGTGGTTCAATGGTGATGTAGCAGAGGAAACCAACTCTGTCTGTTTTTCAACTTCAATCCGAGGGACAAACAAAAATTCAAAGCTTTACAAGCTGAGAGACGTCAGAACAGTTAAGAAGCTTCCACTCGTTCATCAATCAATCGACAGAGATACACTAATAAAGAAATGGCCATATCTACAAAAAATTGAGTTCCAAAGCTACAGTGGACAACCAACAATCCTTATAGGAGAAAACAACGGACTCTTGACAGCAACCAGGCAGTTGATTCATGACAGATGGAATTTACCAATTGCAAGTAAGACATGGCTGGGCTGGACAGTTAGCGGAAATGATGGCTCAACGCGACATACAAGCGAGAAACATGAGCTAAGCTTTGTCGCAAAGCTAGAGGATGACGAACTACATGAATTGGTGAAATCCTTCTGGAGCATTGACGACATCACAGCAATGACGGAGGGAAGCAAGATCTCCCGTGAGGACCAAAGAGCGTTGCAGATTCTAAGTGAAAAGACAAAGAAAACCTATGAATCACGTTGGGAATCTGGTCTTCTTTGGAAACACGAGAATGTATCTGTACCCAAAAACAGCAGGGCAATGGCTCAAAGAAGACTTCTGTTTCTCGAAAAGAGATTAGACAAAGACGACAGCTTAAAATCTGCTTATAAAGACATTATAAGTGACTACATCAATAAAGGTTATTTGATTGAATTGCTGACGACAAATAAAGTGAGTGATCGACAATTTTACCTACCCCACTTTCCCGTTTTAAATCCAAACAAACCAGGAAAGGTGAGGATGGTTTTTGATGCTGCAGCGCAATGTAACGGAGTTGCTCTTAACGACTTGCTTCTGCAAGGACCAGATCTGCTGAAATCACTGCCGGGTGTTTTGCTTCGATTTCGTCAAGGAGCCATTGGGTTCACAGCCGACATCAAAGAAATGTTCCATCGCGTGAAAATCTGTGTAGACGACTGTTACAGTCAACTGATTTTATGGCGAGGAGAGAACAGAGAAAGTGACCCGAAGACTTACATGATGACAGCAATGACGTTCGGTGCAACATGCTCACCTTGTTCAGCGATCTTCGTCAAGGATCGCAACGCAGAGCAATTTATCGAGGAGCATCCAGACGCAGTAAAAGCCATAAAGAAACATCACTACATGGACGACTACTTGGGGACAGCAAGAAACGAAAAAGAAGCTTCATCACTCATCAATGACGTCATAAAAATTCACAGCTGTGGCGGGTTTGAATTACGCAATTGGTGCAGCTCGTCAGCGACAGTTCTGAAATCTATATCTACTCATCTGATGCCCGCAAATACACACAAACAAGTAAATTTCGACAAAAGCTGTCAAAGCAGCAGAGTGTTGGGGATAATGTGGGATACAGAGAAGGATGTCTTCACCTTTAACACCAATTTTTGTAAAATCGAACCGAAGCTGTTAAGCGCTGACAGAATGCCAACAAAGCGCGAGTGTTTGAAGATCATCATGTCTGTGTTCGACCCTTTGGGATTTATTGCGCATTTTGTTGTTGTCGGAAAGATCTTATTACAAAAGATCTGGAAGACTGCTATCGATTGGGATGATGAACTGCAGGACGAACTGCAAAACCTTTGGACCAACTGGTTATCCGACTTGCAAAAAATATCACGTGTTCAAATTCCCACTCTGACACGTTCTTAGACGCTGAACAAGTGGAGCTGCATTGTTTTGTAGATGCCAGCGAGGAAGCATATTCCGCAGTGACATACGTAAGACTCTTAAACAAAAATTTAATTAATGTTTCTTTCGTTGCAGCAAAAGCGAAAGTTAGACCACTTAAACCCAACATGACGATACCTCGACTTGAACTGCAAGCTGCTGTTCTTGGTAGCCGACTGGTGAGGAACATCAAACAAGAACACGAACGTAAATTTACACGTTTCGTTTTCTGGACTGACTCAGCGACTGTATGGTATTGGATACAGTCCGAAGGTAAACGATACAAACAATTCGTCGCAAATCGTTTGAGCGAAATATCAAGCTTAACGAGAACCAAAGACTGGCGATGGTTACCGACCAACTTCAACGTTGCGGATGACGCAACTCGTAGCTGCTTTAAAGAATTTCATCAGGAAAGTCGATGGTTCCAAGGACCTGGATTCTTGTACCAAAGCGAATCCAATTGGCCTACTAACAAACTTAAACAACCTTCAAGTGAAGAAGAACTGGAATTTGTTGGAATAGTTTCCGAAAGAAACGCAATTCCAAATTATGAACTCCCAGACGCGACGAGATTCTCCAACTGGTCAAGATTAATACGTGCGACCGCCTGGATTTTACGATACACAAGAAACTGCAACTCAAGACGACGAAAACTTCGAGGAGAACTTAATGTGGACGAACTAAACGACGCTGAGCTTCTCTGGATAAGACAATCACAAAGGAAAATGTTCGGAAAAGAATATCGCAAACTACTAGCTAATCAACCAATCGACCGAGGCAGCAAGTTGTATTCACTATCACCAGCTCTTTCAAACAATGGCATAATCGTGTTAGACGGAAGACTTCGCAAATTACCAGAAGGAGAGGAGTGTCTCAAGTACCCATATATATTGCACGGACAAGATGTGTATACTAGACTTCTCATTCGACATTATCACGTACGAGCCAAACACATAGGACACGAAACAGTTCTCAACGAGTTGCACCAGAAGTACTGGATAGTAAAAGTTCGACCAACATTGAAGTTAATACGACGAATATGCAACAAGTGCAAACTGACAAACATGAAACCTGGTACCACCATCATGGGTCCACTACCTTCAGCTAGATTGACCCCAGGAATGCCACCGTTTTGTTTTACTGGAGTAGACTACTTCGGACCGGTAATGATCAAAATTGGACGACGCCATGAAAAAAGATACGGCGTTCTTTTCACCTGCTTGACAATTAGAGCTATACATCTAGAAATCGCGACTAATCTATCTACGGATGCATTCATCATGGCTTTACGACGCTTCATAGCTCGAAGAGGATGCCCACAAGAATTATTTTCGGACAATGGAACTAATTTCCGTGGTGCAGAGAAGGAATTGAAGAGAAGCCTTGACGAACTGGACCAGGACGAAATTGGAAAATACTCGACAACTCACCGCATCAAATGGAATTTCATACCACCTGCCTCGCCCCATATGGGTGGATGTTGGGAGCGTCCTGTACGTTCTGTCAAAATTACATTGAAAACAATACTCAACGAACAATTTCCAACAGATGAGACCCTATACACACTGATGACTGAAGCAGAACAAATCATAAACTCGAGGCCATTGATCGACGTACCAACCAACTCTGATGAACCGGAAGCACTAACACCAAACCATTTCATTTTGGGACGATCATCAGCTTCGGCTCCTATCGGTATATTCACGGGAAGAGACCTTCTCCTGCGTAAAAATTGGAGAGCTACTCAACATTTAGCTAACCACTTCTGGCAAAGATGGCGAAAAGAGTACCTGCCTACCCTTAATCGCCGTACAAAATGGTTACAGAAAGGTGAAGGAGTTAAAGTTGGCGACATGGTATTTGTTGTTGACAATAACGCAGCGCGAGGATGTTGGCCAAGAGGACTGGTGACGAACGTGTTTCCTGGTGACGACGGTGTAGTTAGGGTGGTTGAAATTCAAACAAATACAGGGGTATACAGACGACCGTTAACAAAAATATGTGCCTTTAATTTTCAAAATAAGGGTATTGAAGAACTTTGTGACTCCAATACCGCTGGGGAGGATGTTGGCGAAAAAGAAAATAAAGCGGACACTGCAAAACCACACACACACAATGAAAATAAAGTTCGCGAAATTGAAAAGAAAGAGGAAGGCAAGCAGTCGTGAACAAGCAGCTGAAGTGTTAAGAATAAAATTTGATAGACAAGACAATTTAAAATTAAAGAAAAGATACAGTCCATTTTATAAGACAGTCAATTTTGAAATACATACATTCGATTCATTTTATAAATACGAATATTCTTTTAAATAAAAAGTGTTCAATTTAGATTTCATGTGTTAGAGTTCTGATTTAATTCAAAGGTTGTGCATTTGCAAGATGACGACGACAAATAAGGTAACACCTAGACTGCACCAGCTTTTGCAATACTTTATAAATGCTGTCAACAAGATTCGAAGCAATTCATTGAACTCTCGATTATCTGCTCAGCTTTGTAAGGATAACGACGAAGTCTTTACTAAGTTACTTTAGCACACTGAAGTTCGCTGGCTCTTAAGAGGTGCTTGCTTAGCAAGATTTTCAGCTATTTTTGGGTCTGTGTTGGAGTTTCTAAATGAAAAGATCCGAATTTGGAAGAAAATCTGAAAAATTCTATGACGGATATTTATTACATAACTAATATCTTCGGCATGTTCAACAAAGTCAACTTGCAGCTGCAGGGTGACGATCTCAACTTGATCAAAACTAAATCAATTTTAGCGGCGTTTGTGGGAAAACTTATTCTTTATAAACAAAATTTAAGCAGAAAAGAATACTCAAAGTTTCCGCATTTGTCGAAGTCAACAGAAATCCTTCAATACGATGTTATTTTATCATATATGTCACTCACTTGGACGCGCTTCATAAAGATTTTACCAAAAGGTTTGAGGATCTTTTTAACTTACAAATTCCTAAGTGGATAATAAATCTTTACAGTATAACAGCCATGGAAGAAGCCAATGTGATAATGCAAGAAGAGTTGATCACCATCCAAACTGACGAAGAGCTTAATCTAAAGTTCAACGAAGGCTATCAGAAGTTTTGGGGCCCTACTCTGTAATTCGTTTCGAAAGCAAAAATTTCCGAAAACGAATATTTTGTACTCTTTATTTCTAAAGCGGATTCGAATCTGCCACTTTCGGAACGGCAAATCCGAAAACGATTTTTTTATTTCATTTATTTATATTTTTACTTGTTTGTAATTTGCTTTGATATTATTTTTTTTGCTTGATTTGACAGATATCTTGAGAAATGTTTCAAGACTTCGCAAATCTATTCCGTTAATGAAAATACTAACAAGTACTTTTTTTCGATTTGAAAACGAAATACAGAGTACGAATTCATAATCGGATCGAAAATCACTTTCGAATAGACTTACGATTCGAAACGAAATACAGAGTAGCGCCCCTGGTAGCAGCGCAGGATTGAAACTCAAAATACTGCATTGTGGAACATTGCTGAAAAATATCTCATCGCTTTTCCATCATCATATTTAGTTGAAAAAGGCTTCAGTGTGGTTGCAAACATTTTGAAGAAAAAAAGAAATCGTTTGAAAGTCAACGAACGCGGAAACTTAAGGCTGCAACTTACCAATATTAAACCAGATCTAGCTAGATAGGTAGAAAGTCACCAAATTCATCCATCGCATTAATTTTTCAAATCAAGAAATTATTATTTGTTCTCAATTAAGAGCACGATTTTTGAAAACTTGCATAATTACGAATTACACTTCATGTTTATTGAATTTCATACCTGCTATCATCGTAATGTCATGTTTATTGTTATTTCAAAAAAATTTCTTTCTGCACTACTGCAAAACTTGCTTAGGTACTAGGTACCTATAAAAGCAAGTAAAAAACTTGAGACAGGATTTTTAAAGTAATTCAGCTTTGGGGGTCTACGGTGTCATTTTATTTTGGAAAAGGGATCTGTGGGTCAAAATAGTTTGGGAAACCCTGAGGTAGACAATGAGAGCACGCGCAAAGCTGGTGGTCAACAAACTGAAGCTGTAATCGAATCCCCAAAAGTAATTGTTAACATGAGAGAGTTTCGCTCTTATCTGCCATGTCTGTCTCATTCATAAACGAGGCATTGAAGTACTCCCAGTTACAATCACAGTAAGAAAACGAAAACAGATCAAATTGTCTTCATTTAAGTTGCGTGTATTTTTTCACAGATCGGAGATTATATACTAACACCGGAAATTTGTGTCGAAAGAAAATCTATATCCGATCTCATTGGTTCTCTAAACTCTGGTTTGGGTCAAGAATACCAAACAAGAACCAAAAGATTTCTCTACATACATTCAGTAGATTTTATTTTATTTTTGTTTTTAGTTTACTGAATACATAAACTTTAAATGAAAGAAGCTTAAGCCATTTTAAATTAACTATATAAAACTCAAATTTGTAATTCAAAGAAGGAATATTTATGTCAATAAACATTTTGTACAACGCTAAGAACTAAAGATTAATTATGGTATGCCGGTTTTTTTTTATTTTTAATTGGTTGAACTCTTCATCTGCTGGATTAAATATTTCTGCCGAAAGGATATCAAAATCTTGAAAAGACGGTGTTGGAACTCAAATGACTGCGTAGTACGCAACCATTTGGGTTTCAAATATCTTCATAAATTTTATTTATTTGTAACGAGAACTGTGAGTGAACGCTCAAGTCCGGACGTTCACTGGACGAAATGCGAGTCTTGCGTGGACTGTCTACTCGCTTGCTGAATGGCCAGTTCCCACGATTGTTTGCGTGCCATCACAGCTCATCGAATATTACCATTTGTCATTCTACTGTCGACATTCAAAACAATCACATACCTATGTGATTAATAAAGTTTGTAAAGATTTTAATTATGCATTTGTTTTTGATTTATTCATTGGCGACCGTGATAGGACACTCTTCTTAAAGTTTTAAGTGTACCTGTATTAATAAGTTAATTAATTAATTTCATTAAAAAAAAAAAAATAATAAGTCAGTAGAATCAGTGTTCTGTTTAAAAAAAAAAAAAACAAAAAGATATGTCGAACGATGAAGTGTTTCCAGAAAATCTTGAAGAGCTCTCTGATCTTCAAGATGCAACGGGGAAAGAAATTTTTGATCTTTTCCGCAACTACGGTAAGGATGGCCAAACCCGAAAAACGGTGGATAAACTGTTACAGAAAAAGGAAAGACTAGAAAATCTATGAGACTATTTCGACACAAACGACACCCAAATCCGTGACAAGTATTCAGATAAACCTCATCACGAGTATTTCATGAAGGAGTTTTACGAAAAGATAAAAGGCGCTTATGAAAATATGAAAGCGGACATCATCAGTCGCTTGAGCAGTTTAGTTTTTTTTAGTTTAGTTTAGTTTAGTTTATTAACATTTAATTCATTGTACAAAAAAGATAAATCTTTTGATAAATTGTACATGCTGTTTTAGATTCATATTAAATTATAAAAGTAGTTTTATTTCTTATAACAAAGAAAGAAGAGTATGATAGGAGAAAGATAAAGAAATGAAAAGAAGAAGTGTGGGAAGTATGAATAGACCTTATGCTTCATTCAAATTCCTCAGCAAAATATTTAAAAAGGTTTTTCATAAATACTTTGGTGTTATATGATCGCTTAATTTCTAAGGGTAATCCATTCCAAAGTTGGGCAGCATGTACGAAAAATTGCCGTAATGTTATCAAGTATTTGTGACGTGGAGGGATTAATTGTAGAGCTCTTACGGACCTTGTTCTTTTAATTTTAGTGTATATTCAGGCGTTTCAGTATTCATTATTTTATACAAAAATAGAACTGTTCTATACTTTAAAAGTGCAGTAAGGGATCAACCCGAAATTTGCTTGCTGAAGCTTGAGATGTGTTGGTGTCTGTTTAAATCAAAAATATATCTACTACAGCAATTGTATGCAACATTTAACTTACGCTTAGATTCAGAATCCATATTTGAAAAAATTTCACACCCATACAGGATACTAGGTAGAATAAATGTCTTGACTAACCTAAGTTTGACGTCCGTGGGAATAAATTTTCTAGTAGGACTGAGACCCCGTAGTACACCATACATTTTTGCGACAGTCATATTGATGTGAAAATTCCAAGTGAAGTCTTGACTGAAATGAATTCCTAAGTTTTTAAAATGTTGAACACGCTCTATGGGCGAATTGTTCAAAAGTATTTCAGGACAATCAAAATTATCAGATGATCTGTTTGTTCATACGACTTCAGTGTGAACAGTGCCTAACTCCAAAATCTAGGCAACTGATAGTTCGCCCTCTAAAATAATTTAATCTAAGGTAAAATTCTACTACATTTCGCTGAAAAGTGTTTCGTCGCATAGCGACGGCACGGCATTATCATTTCAACCACCATCGAGCCAACATTAATTAGAATATTTTTCTCTTGGGCCATCTGCCATTTTCTTTAATTGACTTACATATATATTTTTTTCCAAATTGTAAATTTCACCCTTTTGATCTAAAGTAAATAAATTATAAACTAAATTTAACTAAAAGAAACATTAAACATACAACCCTACGTGCATATCAATAGGTTAGGTTAGGTGGAAGTGGCTGTCAGTCAATGAGTACATTGCCTTACACACTTAGGCCGCAAGGGCCCATTGTGATACCACAGAGATCAGCAAGTTAATCACCTACTGATCTCAGAAACCCGATGTAAGATTAACGAGTTGATCACTTATTAATCTTCCATTACGGGACTAGCCGGTTATTCACCTGCTAGTCGAACCACGTGGAACTTTTAATGTATTTTGAAAGACTTTTAGGGTCTATGTAAGCTAGGTCGCTAGTATCATCGAAGAAGAATTCACCGAGATGAGTTTTCCTCCTATGAAGTAGTGCAGGGCATGAGCAAAGAAGGTGTTGAACGGTTTCTTCCTCCTCCTCGTCCATGCAGCTTCTGCAGAAATCATTGGAAAACACACCAAGTCTTTTGGCGTGTCTCCCTATTAGACAGTGTCCCGTAAGAACACCTATGGTAGAACCTAGATACAGACGGTTCAGGGCCATCAAACTCTTCGAGCGTTTTGAGTCAACACACGGCCAGACTTTTTTGGTTGCAAGGCAGTTGTTACTCTCAGTCCATCTAGTGTTTGTTATCCTTGAAGCGTCTTGTCTAAGTAGGAGTTTACATGTAGCGATAGGTACACCTATGTTGTTCCATTCTGAGCGTGGGGAAGTGGTCGTGCCCTTTTTGGCTAGTTCGTCTGCCATACAGTTGCCTGGTATGTCCCTGTGCCCTGGCACCCATGAAAGGTGAATGTTAAACTGATTTGACATCTCCCTCAGAGACATCTGACAATTTTGGACCGTGATGGATTTTGTAGAGACAGAGGCAAGAGATTTAAGGGCAGCTTGGCTGTCTGAGAAGATCCGAATATCCGTGGAGGATATGACGTTTTCTTTGAGCCAAGACAGCACCTCCTTAATCGCCAGAATTTCCGCTTGGAACACACTACAATGATCGGGTAGGCGGAAGAAAAGACTGAGATTCAGTTTTTCTGAGTAGATTCCACTTCCCACACCTTCGCTGGTTTTTGAACCATCGGTGTAGAAGTGTATTGCTTCATTTTCCAAAAGAGCGCCATTTTCCCAAGCTTCTCTTGAAGGTATGGTTACTTGGAAATTATTGTCAAACACCAACTTGGGGGTGGTGTAGTCGCATCGATTCGGTAAGAATCTAAAGTTATCTAGAATGGTAGTGTGGCCGATTTGATTATTGGTCCACTGTGATGTAGCTCTGAGTCGAGTAGCTGAGCTAGCTGCGACTTGTTTGCTGAAGATATCTAGGGGTGTGAGATCTAGTAGTACATTGAGGGCGTCCGATGGAGTTGTCCTCAGTGCACCACTAATACACAGACTAGCCGTTCTTTGAACTTTGGCCAGCTTGTTGTAGTTGATCATCTTGTCTAGTGCTGTCCACCAGACTATCACCCCGTATGTGAGTATCGGTCTAATTACCGATGTAAACAGCCAATGGGTGATTTGGGGGGAGAAACCCCATTTCCCGCCAATGGCTTTTTTACAGGAGAAGAGTGCAACGTTGGCTTTATTTACTCTTTCCTCAATATTGGTTTTCCAGGTCAGTTTTTTGTCAAAAATGAGACCTAGATATTTAGCCTGATTTGACAGTGTGAGAGTTACCCCTTTAATAGTTGGGGGTCTGAAGTCCGGAATTTTGTATTTCCTCGTAAAGAGAACTAATTCCGTTTTGTGTGGATTGATGTTCAGACCACACTCTGCAGCCCAATTGTTAAGCTTGTTAAGTGCTGTTTGTAGCAGCTCAGCTAGGGTTTGTGGGTGCTTGCCTGAAACGGCAATTGCTACATCATTGGCATAGGCTATTGTTTTGAAACCTTCGTCCTCTAGGTCGATTAACAATTTGTTAACGACCAGGTTCCACAGTAGGGGAGATAAAACTCCTCCCTGCGGGGTTCCTCTATTGGCCATTCTGCTTGTTTTGTAGTTCCCCATTTCGGAACTAATGATTCTGCTGCTGAGCATTGTTGTTATCATGTTTTTGATGTGTTCCTCTATGAGCAGCCCATCAAGAGCATTAGTGATTGCCGAATTTTTAACATTATTAAATGCACCCTCTATGTCTAGGAATGCGACGAGAGAGTATTCTTTGTAGTGCAGGGATTTTTCAATGGTGCAAACCAGAGAGTGGAGTGCAGTTTCCACTGATCTACCTTTTGTATAGGCATGTTGCGCCGTTGAAATCAGACTAGGTTTAATTTCTTGTCTTAAGTGTATGTCAATCATTCTTTCCAGTGTTTTAAGGAGGAAGGATGATAGACTAATAGGTCTTAGATCTTTTGGATTTACATGGGAGCTTTTGCCGGCTTTAGGTATAAAGACGACCCTAGCTTCTCTCCAGGCCTTGGGAATATATGCATAGCTGATACATCCTTTCATGATCATCTCTAAGTTATAGATGATGATGTCTGAAACCTGTTGCAGCTCCGCAGGAATGATTCCATCAGGCCCCGGTGATTTATAAGGGTCAAAGCTGTTTATTGCCCATAACAGTATATCTCTAGAGATAAGACCTTTTCCTGATTGGTTTGCGAGTCGGGGCAAGTGCTCCTCGTCTGTTATTGTCAACGAGCTACCAGGGAAATGAGTATCCAGTAGCAGGTTTAATGTTTCTTCATATGAGTTGGTCCAGTTGCCGTTTTCATCTTTTATAGAACTTGGCATGTTTGGACTCGTTGATAGGATTTTCCTAAGTCTAGATGCCTCTGAGGAGTCTTCAATTTTATTGCAGAATTCTCTCCAAGAGGATCTTTTGCTTATTCTTAACCTATTTTTGTAAATCCTAAGGGATTCCTTATAGAGATCCCAGTCTATGGGATTTCTGGAAGATTTGGCTCGATTGAAAAGCTTCGCACAACTTTTCTTGAGCGGTTCTAGCTCCTTGGTCCACCAGTGTGGTTTCTTCTTCCCTCTTACTATGGTAAGAGGACAGGAGTTACACAAGGCATGGTTAAGAGCACTAGTTAGATCGTCGACTTTGCTGTCAAGATCCTTGGGGTTTGAAGGGAAGCTATTGTCATTGTAGTTGTAACAATGTTTGAAGATTTCCCTGAATTTTACCCAATCAGTTTTCCTATAATTACGGAAGCCTATGGGTTTTGGTGTGTCATCTGTTAGACTAAATTGGATGTATCTATGATCAGAGAAGGAGTGATCCTTAGATACAGCCCAATTTTTAATCTTGTTATAGATTGATTGAGATACAAAGGTAACATCTAAAACCTCTTGTCTGCTTTTTGTGACAAAGGTTGGTTCGTTACCAATATTGCAGATAAGAAGGTTAGTACTTAGTATAAAATTAAAAAGAGACTCACCCCTTTCATTTACGTCCGTACTCCCCCATACTACGTGATGTGCGTTGACGTCACTTCCTATTATAAGGTCCGCTTTGAGTTTTGTTGCGCTTTTTATTACGCGCTCGAGCATCTCTCCTGGTAGCGGCCCCGGTTGGTCATGGTCTAGATAAGCGGACGTGAGCCAGTAAGTCCCACTGTTGGTCTGCAGTTTTACTGTTGTGGTGTCGCAATTGCTGTAATTAGGTAGTAAAAATACGTTAAGTGTTTTCTTTGCCAGTATGCAGGATCTTGGTTCACCTTTGTCCGTCACATACAGCAGAGAATAATCTTTCGTCCTGAGTCCTTTTACCACGGATTTATTAATCCATGGTTCCTGGATCAGGACTATATCCTCGCCAGACTTGCTTAGTTGGAGAAGGAGTCCGGCTGAGGCTTTGATCGTGTGTTGGAGATTAATCTGGAGTATTTGCAGCATTGCTACAATCATCCAGCTTAATCTCCAACACTGTAGCATTAAGGTCCTCCATATCTGAGGCGGAGTCTAGCAACTCATCCTCAGAAAGGAGAACCCCAAGCATTTCATCGTCGGAGTCTAAGACTCCACCTTTGTTGTTGTCATCCTTATCGGACGATTTGTTGTCAGTTGCGTCTTGATCAGACACTATTATTGTAGTCTTTTCGACCAGTTTCGAGCAAGACAGCTGTTCCAAAGAATCAGAGCAACTTGCCGCGTCTGTCTCCATGATGGAAGATTCGACGCTCGCAGTGGACTCCTTGGCTTCGGATTCAGCCGCTTGCTTTGGAAGCTTTGCAGCGTCCTCATCTTTTTTGTATATTTTCAGCACTAGGCTATCAAAGCCATACTGAATAACACCCCCGCGTGCCGCCAGGGGTTCTAATGACTCCTTATTCAAGATGACAAGAGCCGACCGATAACGACCCACCGACTCTTTTTCAATAACCGGAACCGTCCAATCGTGAGTAGGCAGATCCGGGTTGCTGTATTTAATCAACTGGAGAACCATCTCCCGCGATTCGTGTAGGGCCGGTACCAAGGCACGAGCTCTAGGTCTGCTTGGGATATCCTCCCTTGCCACAACCTCTAGCTTAGCACCTGGCCAGATCTCACCTAAACCGCTGACAGCAAGTTTATATAGGTGAAGCGATCTCTGGTCTTGGCAGGCGATCAGCTTGACGCGGTTTTCATGCCAGCCAGCGTCGCTAATTCTTGGGAGGGGTCCCGGATTCGCCTCGATAACAGGAATAAACCTGAAAGCGAGGTGAGCCTTGACGTCCGCCCACCTGTCGGCAGAGATGTTTCCATCCATATTGCTCCCATCGATGACTGCGACAACAATCTGTCCCTTTACCACGTCACCAAAGGATTGCCCCGGCACCAGTGTCGATGGAACGCTAACCCCGACTCTTGGCTTTTTTGGTTGAGGTTTTTCAACCTCAAACGACCTGTTTCGCTTCGACGTTGAGTCTTGGCTGGTCTCTTCTGCAATTTTACTTGCCCACTTCAATCTTTCAAACTCACCCGGGGTTCTCTCCACTGCGGGTTAACCACCCACCGTTTCAATTACCCTTCTGGCTTGGCGACGTATCTGAGCGGGGGTTTTTTTGGTCTGAGTCCCCCCCTTGGCCGAGCTGGAGTTGTTAATCACCTCTCCCGCTCCACCAGTTGGAGGATTCATGGTACTCGACGAGGGTACGTACCGACCCGCAGAGGTAGGGTTGCTATTCGCCTCCCCAACCCTGTCAGTCTGATCGGCCCTCCCCGTGTCCTTTATTCTAAGGGCATTCAAGGTGGAGACGGAGTCGTTGATCACCCCTCCATTTCCCCTCTTTGTTAGTTTCACCTCGTCCTGTCTTGATGATGGCACCAAAGCAGGCGAATTGTTTTCAAAGCTAATATTGGGGACTTCATCCCCACTATTAGCAGTGGCGGTCCGTTTGCCCTCCGATTCACTGGTTAGAACTTGCTTTGCAGCATGCTCTTGACCAGTTTCCAGCGGGCTGTGCTGCTCGCCAGAGTCGGGATTCTTGGTTCCCACTGCACAGACCTGAACTGGCTTTGCAGCTGGTTCAGAGCCTGTGTGCGAACCTAGTATCCTACTGGTGGAAGGTTTGCTCGTTGGCTCACATTCCTGCTTCGACTTTTCAGCCAAATCGGAGAAAGTGTACAACTTACGTTGCCTCCCCCCAGTTTTCTTTTTTGTCTTTTTGTTCGTATTTTTGTCTGTTTGTTTGTTTGTTTGTTTGTTTGTTTGTTTTTAAAAATTCCATAGAAGGTCCCACGAGTATCTACGGAAGGAAAAGGTCAGCCCCGGCAGAGCCGTGTACCGGGGTAAGGCTAGTCTATTCTGGACCCTGCCAAGCATCCAGAAGAGCTCGTTATTGATTGGTTTATCCCCCAACCTTTAATTCTTCGGCACGGATTATAAATGCTCACACCACCACTGAAACTAGGAACCTCGTATCTATGGTGAGATTGGATTTCTAAGGATTGTGCTATTGAGAAGTCACAACCACCCAGCGATCCAACCTAACCTTGGCTGTCACCGTCTGACATCGTACAGACACTGATAAGTATATGTAGTGAACATTGCCCGCCCCGCCACCCACTTGGAGGGTTCGATCGAGGATTTTGCCAGGCGTGCATATCAATAAAAAAAATAAAATTACAAGAAGAAAACCGGAGTTTGCTCTAATTGCGGATTGAGTGTGGCCTATAAGAACAATTGCCTTTGGAAAAGTATCAGCATTTGAGGTAAGCGATCATCTGGGACTTATCTTATCAGCTTAAGTGTCGTCGAGTTGTTCATTTGGTCCTTCGAGCCGGATCTTTAATCGCCAACACCACACGCTGCCCACGGTGCCCACGCCAAAAAAACCCGGCACGTGGCCAACACCACACGCTGCCCACGGTGCCCACACCAAAAAACCCGGCACGTGGCAAACACCACACGCTGCCCACGCCAAGAAACCGGCACGCTGCCCTCGCTGCCCACGCCAAAAAACCCGGCACGTGGCCAACACCACAAGCTGCCCTCACTGCCCGCGCCAAAAAACCGGCACGCTGCAACAACACACGCTGCCAAACACCACGCTGCCCACGCCAAAAAACCGGCACGCTGCCCTCGCTGCCCACGCCAAAAAACCGGCACGCTGCAACAACACACGCTGCCAAACACCACGCGCTGCCCACGCTGTTCGGCCATTTTGTTGGCGAAAAACATCATCACGAGACCTGTCCAGCCACTCGGAAGTGTGCACATCGGAGCAACGTAAAAGTTTTCAACCAAAGTTGTAAAGGGTGAGTGAAAATTTGTTTTAATTGGCAATTTTTTTTTAGTCATTTAAAAAAAAAAAAAAAAAACAAGAATTTTTGTATTTTTTGGTCTCTTTGGGTTGCACTTTGACCGTCAAACGCGTCATTCCGTTTTTTATATATCGGTATACATATATATATTTCGTTTTTGGTTGAGGAGGTTCTTGAGATGTTCATCTTTCCATCTCAGTAGTTTGATTTTTCATTCATTTTTTGAAATTTTCAAGCAACTTCAATAAACGCGATTTGGTTGTGTTCCCCAGTTCTTTTTTGGTTTTATAGGAAATTTTAATAGACTGTCTTCCTCTTTGAAGGAGTCTGCGTTTTTATCGCGTGTTAATTTTTCTCGTTCGTGCAGCACACATCGTTCATAACGGTGTATACAAGCCGGGGTGGTTGGCCCCCAGTAGAATCTATCAAGCCGTCTGAAGATTCTAGAGCTTCTAAATTTTGACTTTTTTAATATTTAAATTAAAATTTTGACCTTTTCTGAAATTTTTCTCTCGTTCGTTACGGTGTATTCAAGCCGGGGTGGTTGGCCCCCAGTAGAATCTGTCAAGCCTGTTGAAGATTCTTGAGCTTTAAATTTTAATTTTTTTGAAATTTTTTGAATCCTTCAAGCCTTTTGAAGATTCTTACACTTTAAAATTTTGACCTTTTGAAATTTTTTTCTCGTTCGTGCCGCACACACCGTTCGTTACGGTGTATCCAAGCCGGGGTGGTTGGCCCCCAGTAGAATCCTTCAAGCCTTTTGAAGATTCTTGAGCTTTAAAATTTTAATTTTTTTGAAATTTTTAGAATCTTTCAAGCCTTTTGAAGATTCTTGAGCTTTAAAATTTTAATTTTTTTGAAATTTTTAGAATCTTTCACGCCTTTTGAAGATTCTCGCGCTTTAAAGTTTTAATTTTTCTTGAAATTTTAGAATCTTTCAAGCCTTTTGAAGATTCTTGCGCTTTAAATTTTGACTTTGAAATTTTTCTCTCGTTCGTGCCGCACACACCGTTCGTTACGGTGTATCCAAGCCGGGGTGGTTGGCCCTCAGTAGAATCTATCAAGCCCTTTGAAGATTCTAGGGCTTCAAAATTTTGATTTTTTTGAAATTTTTAAAATTTAAAATTTTTACTTTTGAAATTGTTTCTCTCGTTCGTGCCGCACACACCGTTCGTAACGGTGTATCCAAGCCGGGGTGGTGGGCCCCCAGTAGAATCTTTCAAGCCTGTTGAAGATTCTTGAGCTTTAAATTTTAATTTTTTTGAAATTTTTTGAATCCTTCAAGCCTTTTGAAGATTCTTACACTTTAAAATTTTGACCTTTTGAAATTTTTTTCTCGTTCGTGCCGCACACACCGTTCGTTACGGTGTATCCAAGCCGGGGTGGTTGGCCCCCAGTAGAATCCTTCAAGCCTTTTGAAGATTCTTGAGCTTTAAAATTTTAATTTTTTTGAAATTTTTAGAATCTTTCAAGCCTTTTGAAGATTCTTGAGCTTTAAAATTTTAATTTTTTTGAAATTTTTAGAATCTTTCACGCCTTTTGAAGATTCTCGCGCTTTAAAGTTTTAATTTTTCTTGAAATTTTAGAATCTTTCAAGCCTTTTGAAGATTCTTGCGCTTTAAATTTTGACTTTGAAATTTTTCTCTCGTTCGTGCCGCACACACCGTTCGTTACGGTGTATCCAAGCCGGGGTGGTTGGCCCCCAGTAGAATCTATCAAGCCCTTTGAAGATTCTAGGGCTTCAAAATTTTGACTTTTTTTGAAATTTTAAATTTAAATTTTTGACTTTTTGAGAGTCTCGTTTTGTTTTGTGAGTGCTTTAAGCCACGAGTTTTAAAATTCTTGGTTTCGTGTCGCTTCCTTGTCATTTATACAATTTTAAACGCACTTTGTGATGGCTTTGATGGAAGACTTCATTTTCGCGACTGATCAATTGGTCAAGTTTCACCAAGCGGCGAAAGAGGTGCCGTATCACGGGCACACACTGTCCGCTCTCGAAGTCAGAAAGTCAGAGTTAAGAGAACTGTGGCTCGGAGTCAAAGAAACCTATGCCCTATACATAAAAGGCGGCCCAAAGACAAGAGAAGCAGCAGTAGACCTTGAAGCCATAGAAACCAAGTATAAACTGTGCAACGAAAGTTATGTGGCATGCTCAGCACTTTTCCTAGATCACGAAGCACGACTGAAACCTGAGGGTACTGGCAAAAATTCGATAGCTGAACCAACATTCGCTCCTCGTCACCTCAAATTACCTCCATGTGAGACGGAGGTCTTCAAGGGGAATTATATCTCCTGGCCGGTTTTCCGAGATATGTTTGAGGCAGTCTACATTAAACACCCCCAGTTGGGTGAAGTAGAAAAACTCTTCCACCTTAGAGCCAAAACCAAAGACGAGGCTTATCGGATTGTCAGCCAATTTCCGCTAACCAATGCCAGCTTTTCTCTAGCCTGGGAAGCGTTGCGGGCTACGTATGAAAATACTCGAATCTTAGTCAACAATCAGGTAAAAAATATCTTTAACTTGCCAACAGTACATGAAGAGTCGGCCAAATTGATCCGAGCCCTTCAGAGTACTGTAAATGATTCGTTATCAACGTTGCAAGCGCATAAGGTTATAACACAAAACTGGGATCCGATTCTCGTCTTTGCGTGTTCAAGTAGACTGCCCAAAACTACCTTGACCCTTTGGGAACAATCCCTGGAGGACCCGACGAAGGTTCCAACCTGGCAGCAATTAGACTCGTTCTTAACGTCTCGCTTTCAGGTGCTGGAGTCCATTTCGGACACCACGTCGACAAAAGGCACAGGGCTTAATAGACTTCCCTAAAAGGAGACGAATGTTCGAAACAATAATAGAGTCAACACTTACCTTGCCAAAACAGGGGGGGGGGGGGGGGAGTGCAAAATCTGTGCGGCTGCGCACTCCATTTATGAGTGTGCCAAATTTTCGGCAATGTCGATCCCAACGAGAATCCAAACGGTACGGCAGCACAAACTGTGCAACAACTGTTTAAGCGCGAGTCATACAAAGGTCGCTTGTACGAGCAAATATTCTTGTAGCCACTGCAAAAAACGGCATCACTCACTGTTGCACCTCAACGCTAACGAAAACGGAAATAAAATACAGTCCACTAATCTCCCTAGTGCAACAACAGCTCCTCAAATATCGGCGTCATCACTTCCATTCGTGCCTCAAGCGTCGTTTCAAAACTTTCATGTCGGTGCTCCGAAGAAAATATTGCTTGCAACGGCACTAGTTTGCATTGTTGGCAAAGAATCCAAACACATAGTTCGCGCTCTTATCGACCCTGGTTCCGAAATATCCTTTATCTCAAAGGCAGTACAAAAGCGTTTGAACTTGCCCGTAACGGATAAGAATACAACCATTTCCGGAATCAGTGGTAATCTCGCCATAACGTCGAAAAAACTCTGTGCGTTTGCAATCACGTGCTTAGATGAAGCCCAGATCACCATTTCTGCCCAGGCAATTGTGCTGCGATCATTGACGAACAATCTGCCAAGTTCATCGTTTAGTATCATCGATCCCAACCTTTGTGGCGGCCTCAAACTGGCTGATCCCACGTTTAATAAATCGTCCCAGGTCGATCTGCTGATCGGTGCGGATTTATACCCATCGATCATAAGGAACGGTCTCCAACTTATCGCAGATTCCCTCGTGGCTCAGAACACAATGTTCGGCTGGGTACTGTCCGGACCAGTTCCGGAGTCGTTCCAATCGTTCAATACATTCGTAGTATCGAACAGTTCGAGTACTTCCAATCTGGATACTCAGCTACGAAAATTTTGGGAGCTCGAGGAACTGCCGTCCACAGTCATTCGGTCAACAGAAGACTGCTACTGTGACGAACTTTATAAAAACACAACTTCGAGACGTTCGGATGGGAGGTATGTTGTTCGTTTGCCGTTCAAGGCACAATCGTCAAAGGGCAAGTTAGGGTTCTCTAGACACATCGCACTAAGGCAGTTCTCTAGAGTCGAAAGATCGTTAGCCATGAAGGCGGAGCTCAAGTCTCAATATTCAAGCGTTATTTCGGAAAACCTCGCCCTCGGCCATATGCGGAAAGCGCCTCCGGTCGAAAAGATTTCCAAAGGTCAAGTAAACTCGTTCTATCTGCCACATCATGCGGTCATAAAGCCTGAAAGCACGACCACCAAATTGAGGGTTGTTTTTAATGCGTCTCAATCGTCATCGAATGGGGTAAGTTTAAACGATTTGTTGTATCCAGGGCCCATATTGCAGCAAGATTTACCATCTCTCATTCTCCGCTGGAGATTTTATAAATTTGTCTTTAATGCGGACATTGAGAAAATGTACCGCCAAATCTTGGTCGACCCTAGAGATACTCCATTTCAACGAATCCTCTTTCGCAGTTCGCCAGAGTCCGAAATCGAAGACTTTGAACTTCAAACCGTCACTTTTGGTGTCAATTGTGCTCCATATCTTTCCATCCGCACCCTCTTGCAACTGGCAAAAGAAGGCAGAACCGTGTATCCCCTAGCGTCTAGAATCATTCAATCGGAGTTCTATGTCGACGATGTTCTATGTGGTGGTCATTCTCTCAGTTCAGCTAAACAGGCACAAATCGAACTTATAGCGCTGCTTAACTCAGCTGGGTTTCCACTACGTAAGTGGACCGCAAATTCGTCTAGCTTACTTAACCATTTGCCACCAGAACATGTGCTGAACGAAAGTTTCTTGAAGCTCGATGCTGACAGCACCACAAAAACACTAGGGGTACGATGGAATGCCAAAGAAGACAATTTTTACTTCACCACGCAACGCATTCCACTGTCGACAAATCCGACCAAAAGAGAGGTCTTCTCTCAAATTGCTCGTCTTTTCGATCCTGCGGGGTGGTTGGCCTCCGTAGTGATAATCGCCAAAACATTGATGCAACGCATTTGGGCTGAGCACACTGAGTGGGACGAGCGTATCAGCCCTGAATCATTTGCCACTTGGAAAGAGTTTGCAGAGTCATTACCTGAAATACAGGTTATAGAAATCCCACGTTGGGTTGAATACTCGCCCACTGTGGAAATTCAGTTTCATGGCTTCTGTGACTCTTCCGAGAAAGCATATGCGGCAGCGCTTTATATACGCGCAAGTCACCCTAATGGAGAAGCATCCTCCTACTTGATGTGTGCTAAGTCCAAAGTTGCCCCTCTAAAGACGGTCTCTTTACCGCGTCTGGAGCTGTGTGGAGCACTTTTGCTTTCAAAAATGATAAAATTTTACTTACCCAATTTTCCAGTTCAGACATATCAAATCTTTTTGTGGACAGACTCATCCATAGTTTTGGCCTGGCTCAAAAAACCTCCGTGCGTTTGGAAAACCTTTGTTGCAAACCGTACCAGTGAAATACAGGACAATGTCGGCAACGCAGTTTGGAAGCACGTCAGATCTGCCGAAAATCCCGCGGACTTGGCCACTCGAGGTGTAATGCCATCCGATCTGAAGCAGAATCGTATGTGGTGGCAGGGCCCATCATGGCTCTGTGAACCAGCCTCTCAATGGCCGGTGGCATTACCAGACGCTCCACGTACTGAAGATCTAGAGCAGAAAGAGGTTTCCTCGTTAGTGGTCCAGCCAAATTTTCAGAGTCCTCTAGTGGGACTAACAGGCATTTCTCTCGACGATTCTGAGCAAAACACCCACTCATTGGTAGCTCAACAAGAACCAGAAGATGTTCTTGACCGTTTTTCGACGTTATCCCGCGCTATGCGTGTATTGTGCTATGTTTTTCGCTTCTTCGGGTCTGTCTCAAAGCAACAGCCCAGCAAATACAAGTCTCGTGACATCTCAACCAGAAATGGAGTTTGTGAAAATTCGTCTAATCCGATTGGCTCAAGAAGCTCACTTTTCGACAGAATATTCTCTGCTTGCAGCTGGCAAGCCAGTGTCAACGAAAAGTTCTATTTTGTCCTTTAATCCATTTTTGGATTCAAACAAGCTTCTTAGAGTCAATGGGCGACTTTCGAACTCAGACATTTCGTACAATGAACGTCACCCTATAATACTACCCTTTGAATCCCGTTTTGCTTGCCTCCTGGTTCAATTCATTCATGAGATTTCTATGCACGGTGGCAACTCTTTAATGGTGCGACTAACACGACAAAGTTTCTGGGTACCAAGACTCTAAATTCTGGTTAAGTCTTGCATCCGTCGTTGCTCCATATGCGCGACCAACAAAAGAGACTTAAGCAAGCAGATGATGGCTGCCCTACCGCCCGAAAGAGTTACCTTTTCTCCACCGTTCACATTTACTGGAATCGACTTCGCGGGTCCCTTCACCATCAAGAGTTTCAATGCACGGAATTGTCGTATGACCAAAGGGTATGCATGTGTGTTTGTCTGCTTTTCCACCAAGGCAATTCACCTTGAAGCGGCAAGTGATTTGTCATCTGAAGCGTTCCTCGCGGCCTTTGCCAGATTCACCTCTAGACGAGGTTTACCTAAAGAAGTGTTTTCCGACAATGGAACAAACTTTACAGGTGCCGATGCAATTTTGCGCAAGGAGTTTAAGAAGTTTGTAGGCACCATTCCCAAAGAAACGAGCCTTAAGTATGGCGTTCAGGGTTTGAAATGGAATTTTATTCCACCCGGGGCACCTCACATGGGAGGTCTATGGGAAGCCGGCGTAAAAAGTTTCAAAAGCCATTTGAGGGGGCTGGGGACCAAGGCCAAGTATACGTTCGAAGAATTTGCAACGGTTTTAGCACGTATCGAAGCATGTTTGAATTCGCGTCCAATATCGTCCATGTCCACAGATCCTTCTGATCTGTTGGCATTGACACCAGGGCATTTTTTACGCGGCGGTCCGCTTTTATCTTTTCCGGAACCGAATCTGGCCGATGCAAATTTATCACTAATCAATCGGTGGGAAAAAGTCAAATGCCTCCAACAACAGTTCTGCCACAGATGGAAAGATGAATACCTCAAGGAACTACATCAACGACACAAATGGAAAACACCTCAAACCAACATTAAAGTTGATGATTTGGTCGTCATTAAAAACGAAAATCTGCCATCCACCGAATGGCGTCTAGGTCGTGTTATAAATATACACCCGGGTTCCGATGGTCGAGTCAGAGTTGCAACATTAAAGACCCAAAACGGAGAAATAGTCCGCCCCATAGTAAGACTGTGCCTATTGCCTATTAACTAAATTGCCAATTAAACAAAATTTCACTTACCTTATTTTCAGTAATATTTTTTTTGGCGTATTTCGCCAAGGGGGGCGGTAATGTTCATACGACTTCAGTGTGAACAGTGCCTAACTCCAAAATCTAGGCAACTGATAGTTCGCCCTCTAAAATAATTTAATCTAAGGTAAAATTCTACTACATTTTGCTGAAAAGTGTTTCGTCGCATAGCGACGGCACGGCATTATCATTTCAACCACCATCGAGCCAACATTAATTAGAATATTTTTCTCTTGGGCCATCTGCCATTTTCTTTAATTGACTTACATATATATTTTTTTTCCAAATTGTAAATTTCACCCTTTTGATCTAATGTAAATAAATTATAAACTAAATTTAACTAAAAGAAACATTAAACATACAACCCTACGTGCATATCAATAAAAAAAATAAAATTACAAGAAGAAAACCGGAGTTTGCTCTAATTGCGGATTGAGTGTGGCCTATAAGAACAATTGCCTTTGGAAAAGTATCAGCATTTGAGGTAAGCGATCATCTGGGACTTATCTTATCAGCGTAAGTGTCGTCGAGTTGTTCACTGTTGATAATCATGCACTAAGTTTTAGTTGGATTCAACTGAAGCCTGTTGGCTTTGGACCAGGAATAAATTCTACCTAGTTCATTATTTATTGCTGCAATGGAAATATTACTTTCAGACTTTGGAAACATCAAATATAGCTGTAAGTCATCTGCATAGATATGGTGTTTACATTTTGAGCAACAGTCTGAAATATCATTAATGAAACATGTAAACAAAAGTGGCCCTAAAATTGACCCTTGAGGAACGCCAGAGTGGAGAGGGAGGAGTGAGGAACAATCACTTTGGTTGGTCACATATTGAAATCTATTGGTAAGATATGATTTAATTAGTTTACATGCACTGGAACCAAAACCGAATTGCATTTTAAGCTTATGTACCAAAAGGCTGGTGTCCACACTATCAAACGCTTTAGAAAAATCTAAGAATACAATACAACCCATCATGTGTTCGTCCAAACCCTCACGCACATTATCGCACACCTTAAGTAAGGCTGTGGTGCAGTTATGTTTTGGGCGAAAGCCTGACTGCATTGCTGTTGCATTAGTTTCTTGTCACTTAGATGTTTCTTAATTTGATCGCTTACAACAATTTCAAAGGCTTTGCTTAGGAAAGGTAAAATAGCTATCGGGCGGAATTCATTACTATTGCCCTTCGGTATTGGCAGAATTTTCGCAATTTTCCAGCTCGTAGGATAAGAAGAGGTTGTTAAGATTGTATTAAAAATGTGTGTAATATGCGGTAAAATAAAGGGTAGAAGGATTTTTACAAAATCGGGATGTATTTGATCAGATCCAATAGCTTTTGATTTGATTTGTAAGATTACTTCACCAACTGAAACTTCATCAGTACGTAGCAGCGAAAAATTTTCGCAGCAGCGAATTGGTATGTAATGTAAATCAGATGAACATGTTTGCGTAACAGGCTGTATAAATTTTGCATTCAAATCATCAAGGTTGACATTATGGGATAAATCATTGACTTTTACGTTAATACCAATCTGGCGTATATTTTTCCAAAACTGACTGCTTGAATTAACATTTTGAAATTTACTTCGATAAAAGCTCTTTTTATTAGATTGTATTAAAGCAGTAAGCATGTTGCGGGTCCTTTTGAACTCATTATATATGCTTGAGCATTTATATCTTCTCCATCTGGAGTAAAGTAGATTTTTAGTTTTGATTAGATCAAGTACTTCATTTGTAAACCACGCCTGCTTAGTTTTTTGTATCTTAATTGTTTTTTTAGGAACATGTTTATTGAAAAGAGATAAAATTTCAGAGCTAAAGTAATCTACTTGATTCGATGTATTATTTGTAGTGTAAAGTGGTAACCAGTCAATAGTGGCAGATTCCTTGAACAAGTTAGGCAAGATAATATTTGAAAAGTCATTGAAAGTTACCTTTTCCTTTTTGACATTTTGACAGCAGTCTGCCAGTCCTGGACGCAAACCAGACCATGGAGAAGCCACCAGCAGCAACTCCATCAGGATCATCCGTTAAATCAGCAGCAGCAGCAACAGAAGCAGACAAGATGAAGATGACCAGAGCAGTTACGACAAAGGATAGGTATAAAATGTTGTCAAGGCATTTTCAATCCTCATTGGATAATTGCAGTACGGAACAAAAAAATACCTATCTAAATATGTTCGAAATTAAAGTGAAGAACCTAGTGGATAATTTTGAACAATTAAAATTAGTTTTTCAACGCGTGGATGGCGATTTGGAAGAAGAAGATGTCAACATCTACTTTCATCTTCAAAAACAGCTAGAGATTCTACTGACTGGTTTACCAACAAAAGGTACTACATCGGATCATCAAATGGCAATTGCTTCTTTGAGGCTACCAAAAATTGAACTTCCAAAGTTTGACGGATGTTACCTTAAGTGGCGTCAGTTCTATGATTTATTTAAACCAATGATCCTTGAACAACCGATTTCGCCGGCCCAGAAACTGTGCTTTTTGAGGACTAATCTGACAGGTGAAGCACTCAGTTTGATTCAAGGATTTCCAGCGACAGATAGTAATTTTGAAGCAGCCTGGAAGACACTGATGGACAGATATGACAACAAACGGCTACTTTTGTGTGCACAGCTCGAAAAACTGTTGTCCCAACAATCAGCAACGGGAACTGCTTCTAGCTTGCGGAAATTGCACGACAACACAAAGGAAGGAATTCAGGCCCTGATCAATCTAGGATTCGCGGCACATGACTGGGATCCAATAGTCGTCCACCTTATCCTGAAAAAAGTTGACAAAGAGAGTAGGACCCTCTTCGAACAATCCCTAGATGACCCAAGGAGCAGTCCATCGCTATCAGAGTTGCTGAAATTCATCGAATCTAGGTTTCAAAAGCTTGAAACCATCACGCACTCCGATGAAAAAAGGAAGACAACCGCCATAGCAATTGACTCCAACGGCTGCGTGATGTGCAGCTTAGGTAACCATAAAATATATAAATGCAAAAAATTCTTGTCTCTTTCAGGTGCTGATCGTGAGAAGTCTGTTCAACGAATCGGAATTTGTAGAATTTGTCTGAGATCGGGTCATACTCAAAATTCGTGCAACGCAAGGGGGTGTTTTCTTTGCAATGGCAAACACAATACATTGTTGCACTACAAAAAAGAAAATAAATACAATTTAAAGCCAAAACCAATCTCTAATGCCAACACTATATCTTCCATAGGTGATCGAAACCAGTAAATAAAACAAGGTCAAGGGGTGGAAGGTCAGTCGTCAAACGCAGCTAGCACTTCCAGATCCAATCACCGTAGCATTTATTTAGCGACAGCATTAGTTAACGTAAGGTCCGCATGCGGCGCATTACTTCCCTGTCGTGCGTTATTAGATTCTGGATCACAAATCCATTTTGTGACAGCAGCCTTAGGAATTCAGAAGCATCGGTCCGAAACCTCCATAAGCGGGATTGGAGGGCATGGAACGCCAACACAATTGCTCAGGGAACTCTCATTTCAATCGCGAAATGGAAGCTTCATAGGCAATATTGAAGCAACGATCCTGGCTAAGATAACTGACTATAAGCCGCATGACAGTCACACCGAATTACGTGACCTACCTGCTCACATACAGTTGGCAGACCCAGGATTTATGACAAACCAAAAAATAAATTTGCTGATTGGTGCTGAATTGTTCTTTGATCTTTTACTTCCAGGAGAAATCTTTATTGGTCCTCAACTTCCACTACTTCGAAACACGAAACTGGGTTGGATTGTAGCAGGTGGTGTTCAAGGTACCAAACATAATGCTGAATGCAGCATTGCCACAGCACCATCTCTTTCAAAAATCGAAAAACTTGTAAGCAGATTCTGGGAGTGTGAAAGTCATGATTCTCCAATTAAACGGATGAGCAATGAAGAACGTAATTGTGAAGACTTCTTCAACTCGACTACACAAATTCTACCCAGTAGAAGATTCATGGTAAGTCTTCCGTTCAAAAAAGATCCATCGTCCTTAGGAGCATCTTTTGAAAAGGCACGCAAAAGGTTTATTTCACTGGAACGCCGACTGGAACTCAACAATGAATTACGTCTGCAGTACACACAATTTTTATTGGAATATGAACAATTGGGCCATGTGAGTCAAATAGAGAATTCGGATATTCCACAGACGCACTATTTCATCCCGCATCATTGCGTTTTGAAACCAGAAAGCTCGTCAACAGCATTGCGTGTAGTCTTTGACTGTTCAGCGAAAACATCCTCTGGAAATTCTCTAAACGATGTTCTGGGAATCGGACCAACAGTTAAACCTGATTTGTTTTCAATAATCCTTCGATTTAGATTAAAAAGATATGCATTCACAGCAGACATCAGCAAGATGTATCGACAGGTTTTACTTCGACCAGAAGACAGCTTTTCAACTTATTCTTTGGAGAACAAAAAATGATCAGCCTCTGAGGACTTATAGGCTCAACACCTTGACTTATGGTTCGGCTTCCGCTCCATACTTAGCAACAAAATGTCTCGTTCAACTTGCAAAACAATACGAAAATGTTCACGTAAACGCATCCCAAACAGTAAGTCAAAACATTTACGTGGATGAGAAGAAGCTCTCACACCTGGACACTTTAATAGGAGTGCCACTTCTGGCAATAGCTGAACCCGATGTTACTGACAAAGGTATCAGCTCCCTCAATAAGTACAGACAGATCCAACACGTTCAACAGTCATTTTGGAAGAGATGGTCCAGAGAATATTTGCATCTCTTACAACAACGTGCAAAATGGAAAACAGAATCCCAAAACATCAAGCCTAATACACTTGTTTTGTTGAAAGAAGCAAACATGCCTCCAATGAAATGGAAATTGGGACGTGTAGTTGATGTGATTGAGGGAAGTGACGGGCTGGTTCGTGTTGCTAATATCAAAACCCAAGGAGGTGTGCTACAGCGAGCCATTCATAATTTGTGCCCCTTGCTGGTAGAAGAAGCGAAAAAATATCCTGCAACTGTCAAGACAGATCATTCAATTGAGAAAGAAGAAAATCCTCTATTGACAGTGAAGCAGACTCAACCAAACATGCAATATCCAGGAAATCCCAAGGTGGAAAAATAACAAAGGGACTTGTGTTAATATCTTGTCTCTTTGCATTTTTTGTAGCACCAATCAGTTCGACAAACATAGACAGTAGACAGCCAAGTGGTAATAAGCAACCTAGATAATGATATTGGAATTTACTTTGAAGATATGGGAACACTGCGAGTAGCCGATAATTTTTGGAGTCTTTACGTTTACTACAATCTGACCAATTACTGGCTTGAATTGAGCGAAACGAAAGGGTATTTAAAGGAATTAGAAAGGGCTTGTATGGCGGATAAATCGGACAGAATTTATCACTGCAATTCGACAATCGACATTCTTCGAAAAGGTTAGGTTAGGTTAGGTAGAATGGGCTGGCGGTTGATCTTAATTCCGCCACACTTAGATCAATGTAGATCCATTGTGATACCCTGACGTATTGTAACGTCCTTGAAACCTATGAATTTATGTCTGGTCAGTATTTAGCCATTTTGTAGCCTTAGTGAAGTTTAACAGACTGCTTTTTGAAGCGTCTGATAATTCTTCTAGTTCATTTAAAAAGTAATTGCCTAGAAATTTTTTCCTAATATGTCAGAGTGCTGGGCATTGACAAATTAAGTGAGTTGTATCCTCATGTTCATCTTCGTCATTGCATCCTCTGCATAGGTCATCGGTGCAAAGACCCATTTTCTTTTTGTGATAACCTAGTAGGTTATGTCCAGTTATGATACTGATAAGCATTCGCAATGAAGGTCTATTCAATGATAGCAGCTTTTCAGATTCTTTCTTATTATATTTCGGCCATATTTTCCTGGAAGTAACACAGGAATCTAGGCATACCCATCTTTCATTGGATTTTTGCGTTATTTTGTTACCAATTATCTGTTTAATTTCACAGGGTGGAATCCTGATTGATTGATCAGTGAGAGAAGGGTCAAGTGTTGATCCTTTTCTCGCTAGTTCGTCCGCTTTTTCGTTTCCCGGTATACCACTATGACCAGGAACCCAGCAGAGTCTAACGTTATGCTGCGTGCCAAGAACCTTTAGCTCTTCGCGACAGCAAGAAACAAGCTTTGATTTGATAAAAGTGGCAGAAATCGCTTTTATTGCTGCTTGGCTATCAATGAAAAAAGTGATATCAGCATGTGATAGCGCCATCATGGACACCTGTTTGTGAGACTGCCAAGATCTCGGCTTGGAAGACGCTGCTGTGATTTGGAAGTCTGAATGAACTTGCTAGGTTTAGGCTTTCTGAAAAGAAGCCTGCCCCTGTTCCAACTTCCATTTTTGAACCGTCGGTATAGATTGCTATAGACGTTTCGTAAGGTGTTTCATTCTCCCAATCTTGTCTATTGGGGAAGCTAGTTGTGAAGGATTTTTTAAAGTCCAAGTATGGAGTTATGTAATCCGTGCAGATATTGTTATCTGCGTATCTTGATAAAATCTGTGCGTGTCCTATTTGGCTGGTTTTCCAGACATTACATTGATTTAGTCTAAGTGCACTATTTGCTGCCGCTTCTTGAACGTAGAGATCAAGAGGTGTGAGATTGAAGATCCAATTTAGTTTTTTGTCTAAGATCACACCCAGGTATCTGGCTTGATCAGAGATTTTAAGAGGGGTCCCATTTAGTCTTGGTAACTCGAAAGTAGGTATTTTTCTTCTATTTGTAAAGAGTACCAGCTCTGTTTTGAGGGGGTTCACTGCAAGGCCGCACCTTTTTGTCCAAGCGCTTACCTTGGTTAGCGTATAGTTCAATTGTGCGCTAATAGTGGAAGGGAATTTCCCCGTTGCCAGAAGAGCTAGATCATCGGCATAGGCGACCACTTTTACGCCATCATGTTTGAGAGCTACGAGGATCTCATTCATGACCAGGATCCAGAGCAGGGGTGAGAGGATACCTCCTTGTGGGGTTCCCCTTGACACACACTTTTTCAAGTTTGCACCTCCCAGTTCACTGTGGATCTGACGTTTTGTTAGCATATTCATGATCCCATTTGTTATTGTTTCTTCAACTTCTAGATCATTTAGGGCCTTCTTAATTGCACTGTTTTGTACATTGTTGAAAGCTCCTTCAATGTCCAGGAAGGCTGCCAGAGTGTATTCCTTATCTTGCAGCGTTTTTTCTATGGTTCTTACTACACAGTGAAGTGCTGTTTCCACACTTCTTCCTTTTGTGTAAGCATGTTGAAAGATGGATATTACTTCCGGTTTCATAAAGCTACGGATATGTAAATCAAGCAACCTTTCAAAAGTTTTCAGTATAAAGGAGGTCAGACTTATAGGTCTGAAGTCTTTTGCTTCTGTATGGCTGGGTTTGCCGGCTTTCGGTATGAAAACGACTTTAACTTCCCGCCATATTTTGGGAATGTAACCCCATATGAGGCTACTTTAAAAAATTTTCTTGAGATGTGGGATGACTTTTCCTCTGCTTTTTTGAAGCATCATAGGAAAAATGCCATCCTGACCCGGAGATTTAAAAATGGAGAAGGAGTTGATAGCCCATTCCAACTTCTCTTCTGTTACGATATCTGTCGGGATTTCATGTCTAGAGTAATTAGTGGTATCTACTTCACTGTTCTCTATAGGGCTGCATCCAGGGAAGTGCGAATCGAACAGATATTCCAGACTCTCTACCGGGGATTCAGTCCAGTGGTTATCCGGTCTCTTCAGAGAACCAAGAGGTATGGTCTCCTTAGAGAGGATTTTCCGTAGTCTGGCCGATTTGTTCGTACACTCAATTTCGCTGCAAAAATTTCTCCATGAGCAGCGTTTTGCTCGTTGAGTTTCATTTTTGAATTTCCTTTGGCTGGATTTGTAATGTTCCCAGTCATTTTCGGAGCCGGTTCGTTTGGCAGCATTGAAAAGTCTTCTAGTTTCTTTCCTAATGCTGCTCAGCTCGTTGGTCCACCAAATTGGTTTTTTGTTCTTTTTTACCGTTGTGATCAGAGGACAGCTTTTATCCAGGGCATTTCTCAGAATCCCTGTGAGTTCTGCAGTTAACTTATCAAGGCTTTGCGGTTCAAGGTTCCTATTTGTATTGAGGGAATCTATGTTATCGTCTACCTCCCTACTAAAGGTAGCCCAATCTGTTCGTCTATTATTACGAAATGGTTTGATTGGGTGATCTGTGGTGGGAATGATAAAGTTTATCAGACGATGGTCTGAGAAAGAAATTTCTTTTAGTACTTTCCACTGCTCTACTGGACAAGTGTCCGAGTTATTTGTGAGGGTAATGTCAAGTACTTCTTTACGGTTTTTTGTAACAA
The DNA here is from genome assembly GCA_949752695.1 of Melanostoma scalare. Lineage (NCBI taxonomy): Eukaryota > Metazoa > Arthropoda > Insecta > Diptera > Syrphidae > Melanostoma > Melanostoma scalare. Next base: position 139,530,389 of record OX456985.1, on the reverse strand, counting down.
AGGTAGGTGTGTTACCTCTATTGATAACCAAAAGATTGTTTCTTAAAATAAATTCAAATAAGAGTTCCCCTCTAGAATTCGTGTCGGTGCTTCCCCATTGCGCATGGTGTGCATTGGCGTCGCAGCCCATAATAATATCTAGTCTACTCTTACTTGTGTATTCTACCAGTTGGTAAGTGATATCCGCTGGTGGTCCTTCAATTCCATCATGTGGCATGTAGATGGAAGCCAAAATTAGTGATGGGAGTCCTACGCGTTCCATCTTTACTGCGGTCTGGTCTATTGTGCTATAAGTAGTTAGAAGAAAAAGATTTAACTGTTTTCTAGCTACTATGCATGTTCTATGGTTACTGTCTGGGCTGACAAAATTGGATTTGTACAGCGTGAGTTCTTTGGAGTGTAGCCCTTAATTTTTCCTCTCGCGACCCAAGGTTCTTGAATAAGGGCTACATCAATTTGTCTACTCTCCATGAGGTAGACCAGGTTGGCGGAGGCGGCTTTACTATGTTGGAGATTGATTTGTATTAACTTCAATTCCATTGCATATTTTGTTTTTCATACAACGCCTTACTAGCCTGTCTTTTAATTCTAGCTATCAGCCTGAGTTTGCATCGGGTAATGCCGACGCGAACTTTGAAGCTGACTCTTCTTAGAAGTGGTATGGAGTTGTGTGTCAACCTCACAATCACTTCAGTGCCTGTCTCCGTCTTCTCCACCTTCACGACCTTCCATTGGTCGCTCAAAAGTTCGGCATTCAGAGAAAGGATGTACCTTTCCAGCCGATCGCGGGGAATAGCGGGGCCTCTGACCAGCAGTTTACCTATTGGTTGGTTTATGTCCTTGATCTCAGTGGCAGTCACGAGCCGTAACTCAGCATTCTGCCAGGGAGCTGCCGTCTTCTTTACGAACTCCTGGAGCCATTGAAGGGTCCATTCATTCTCGCAGTTCATTACTTTGAAACCATGGATGGTAGTGAGGTCCCCGAAGAGTGGCGGTTGCCTACTCTTGACGATCGCCTCATTTACTTCTTCCAGGATCCTTAGTTCCAGTAACTGCCATTCGTCTTCACTCAGTTTGCGGTCGGGTTTCCCAAAGTCGGCTATAGCGACTAGGTGACCCTTTGCAGCAGGGACTGAGGAGGTCTTCATCCTCTTTGGTTGTCTGTTGGGTGAGGAGTTGTTCGGGGAGGAGCTGGCATTCCTTACTCTTTTTGAGCAGTTCGGCATATCGGTTTCGATGAGGGGCAGAGAGGCCGCCTCACCAGTTCCAGTATTTGCTCCGGAGCCAGCTCGTTTATTGTCTGTCGGGTCTTGTCCAGTTCGTTTTGTTATGTCTGCTGGTGTCACTGTCCGTAGTCTTAGTTCGGACCTCATCAGAGCCTTCCTCGCCTTTCCCGTTAAGGAGTCGGGGTCCTTTTTCGATAGGCGTCTGACTGTCTTTACCGCGTTGCGTTGTTGTCTCAGTTGAAGTTTGTCTTTGCTGAGGACCCTTGCTCATCGTTGTCTTGTATTTCTGTCGATGACAGTTGCCAGACTTTCCGTCGTTTTGTTGTGTGACGGATTTTCGGGGTTGGATTCCTCAGTCACATTCAGGTCTTGCGGAGGGCTATGGCCTTCTACACTACCATCAAGTTTCTGTTCCTCCTTCCCTTCAGCAGCGACTTCATTTCCCATTGCTGGGTTGGAAGTACTGCTGTGCTTCCGTACTCTAGGGTCTGTCTGTTCGTCCTTCGTATTATGTCCTGTGTTCGTAGTCCCTACACCAGCCGTCGATGGGGTTGGCCTTTTCTTTGGCTGAATTTTATCAGTGTACGGAGCAGGCGGACCCATCGAAGTCTTTACACTCTGACTTAGAGGGGAGAGAGGGTTCGGTGCTGGATTAGCAATTGGCCCATCCTTTCCCAAGCCTTCCCTTTCCACCAAGGTTCGAGTGCTGTGTGGTTTGTTTTGGTCGGTCTTGTCAGTTTTTGCAGTTGTACCTTGCAGGGGGCTTGGTGCTAGACTAGCAGTAGGCCCGTCTTTTCCCAAGTTCTCCCTGTCTAGAAAGGCTCGTGCGTTGTGTAGTCGTTTCCGTTCTAAGTCAGTCATTTCGTTCCAGTCAACTTTCCCCAGCCTTTTAACCGTGTTTGCAGTTGGAGATTTTACTCCGCCTGGACATGCACGATAGGTTGGAGATATCGGAGTCTGCCATAGAGCTAGCATCACTGATATCATCGACAATGATGGCTTCGCCACTGGCTCCATCTTCCATACCTAAGCTGGAGAAAGGGTCGAGTAGGAGGTTTTCCTCTTCCTCAATCATTTTCGTAACATTATTGTTTTTCTTCGAGTTGTTCATTTTAAATTCCTTTTTATTACTTTGGTAAGCTTTTGCGACTTTATAAGTTGGATCTGTAAGAAAAAAGAAAAGAAAGAAAAAGAAAAAAGAAAAAGATCCAAAATTATAAGTAAAATCGTCGCACAAACCAAGCAAAGAGTGAAATGTGAAAAGTCAGTCACTGGCGACTTCTCCTTTCGATATTGAGATCGTAAGGCAAAGCCCAAGCCAGCAGCCGTGACATCTGCTGACATTTTAGCGTATATCCCCGCTATTTTTTTAATATCTTTATGTGTCCTTTTCATAATTTTCATAGGGGTGGGTCTCACTTAGTTTGCCCAGAACCCTAGCTGGTAGCTGATTTTCCGCCCAGGAGCATCCAACCGTAGCCATCCTGCTTTAGGTTCTAGCGTAAGCCCCCTCACCACGGCAAGGTGGAGACCCGTTGAGCTCAATGTTGTTTATTCTTTTCGAAAAAGAATAATTAACATCGACCAAAAGAACGATCTTATAAACGTGTTCAATACTACAACCCAGAGTTCAATGCGACATCGTAGATCTCCATTTGATTTTGTTGGAAGCGTAGCGCATACTTTGTTTGGTGTGCTAGATCAGGAAGATGCTCAACATATTCAAAATCAAATTGAATTGGCAAATAAACAGGATCAACACTTATATTCTCTCATCCGAAAACAGAGTTCCATTGCAGACTCTACGGCAAATATATTGAACTAAAAAACTCATCAAATATATTGAGGCGCAACTCATAAGAAGTTCAAAATGATTTTAACACATTAAATACATATTTAACAAAAACTTTCAATACAATTGGAAAACAACAAAACGAAATTGTGAATAATCAACATTTTCTTGCGCTCACTACGTATTTAAGTATAATGCTTAATAATTTCGAACGCACTCAAGATGTCCTGCTAGATGTTATCCTGGACTTAAATCATGCGAAGATCAACCCACAGATAATAACACCAATGCAAGTAAGAAGTCAACTGCAACTGATTAAAGGAAATCTACCTTCATCGCTGAGGCTGCCCAGTGTTTCGGCCTTGGAAATGTTAAAATTAATAACAGTCAAAGGACGGACACTACATGAAACAATTGTGTTTGAAGTCTTAATCCCGTTAGCCGAAGATCAAGAATTCCAAGTCTTTAACCTCATTCCATTGCCCATTGTTCACAACAATATGAGCCTACTCGTCGATGTAACATCTCCATACCTTGCGGTTACATTAGCGAGAGATAGATATTTTGGACTCTCTCAATATAGGAGTAGAATAGGGAGAATATTCAATTCTTTTAAAATAATAGGAACGAGAAATCATCTTTGCAGACAGATTGTGCCTATTAGAGTTCACTCCAAAGATTTTAAAGTGTGCGAAATGGCTCTATTAAACCACGAAGACAACGCTTTGGAAATATGTGATCTAAAGAAAGTACCTCCACAAGATCATTGGTATGCGCCGAGGCAAACAGACTCTTGTATATTTTCGGTGATGAACAATGTAACAGGGCTTCTGATTTGCAATGGTCAAACAAGAAGTATTTCTCTATCAGGCACTGAAATGATTGGTTTTAACAACATGTGCTTTCTTGAAATTGATACAATGATAATTAAAGGTCATTTAAATTTAAAGACCATTATAACAAAGTCATTTGTTCCCAATTGGATCAGAAATCGCAACTTGACAGACGACCATTTTTCCCCCTGACGGTAAGAAATGATAATGAAACAAATGTTAAAAATCTTTCACAGGAAATAGAAGACCTTAAGAGAGCAATGATTTCTGATGAACTACCACCCGCCAACATGATTTTCATCACTATGGCTTGAGCTACTTGTTGCTGAAGTTCACCATTGGAATGATAGTATTTTTTGGCCGATATCGAAAACATCAGGCCGCACTACAAATTCCAATTCGGAGAAGAGGTTCTCGCTTTCAAGCAACTGTTTAAATTGAAGGTTAGGAACCTTCAAGGAGGGGTGTATATTGGAACTCAAATGACTGCGTAGTACGCAACCATTTGTGTTTCAAATATCTTCATAAATTTTATTTATTTGTAACGAGAGCTGTGATGTGAACGCTCAAGTCCGGACGTTCACTGGACGAAATACGAGTCTTGCGTGGACTGTCTCCTCGCTTGCTGAATGGCCAAATCCCACGATTGTTTGCGTGCCATCACAGCTCATCGAATACTACCATTTTTTTCACTATCAGAACAGCTTATTTCAAGCTTGTGAAACAATGTATCTTTTCTTCAAGAGTTTTTTCACCCTTAAGTACTCAGAAATATGTATCACTGTCATCATTTAGCGAGGTGTTAGTATTGTTAGTAAGCAAAAATTAAGTCTAACACACTAAAGACAACAGAACTAAGAAATATTACAAAATTATTGATAAACATATACAAAAACAAATTAGATAGCTACATATTATATAAACGTAAAATTAATTATTAAATATGACAATTATAAAGATATAAGAAACATAAAAAAAAACATAGTCAAGAGAGTGGAGCTCTGGTTCGAATTAAGGACTTTAACGTAGTTTTACTAATATGAAAATCTATTAAATTTGAGTTTAGGTTCAAAACTTTTATCATACGAGTAATAGGCTCATTCAATCCATAATTAGTTCTATGATAAGGACAGTGAAGTAACTCCAAGTTGCGCAGTTGGTATGAGCCTCCCCGGTAGTTAAAACCTATGCATGCGAGCAAGTCAGGAGCATCAATTTGTCCTGTTATGAGCTGGTGAATAAAGACTAAATCATTATTTATTCGGCGATGCGAAAGCAGTTGCATCTGCAAAAGTTGAATACGATGCTCATACGGTGGAAGGTCATAAGGATCAGTCCAAGGAAGTCCCTTAAGAGCAAATCTAATAAATCTTCGCTGTATACTTTCTATTCTTGAATTGTGGACTGCATAATAAGGAGACCATACTTGAGAAGCATATTCTAGATGGGGTCGAACATGACAGTTATACAGCGAAAGAGTGACGTAGGGATCCGTAAACTCCTTAGCCCATCTTTTAATAAAGCCAAGCATTGAATTTCCTTTACTAACAATATAATTGATATGAGATGTAAATTCTAAATTGGAGCTAAAGTAAACGCCGAGGTCCTTAATACTGGACACCTTGCATAATATTTGATGAGAAATCGAGTAATTATGCAAAGCCGGTGTACGTTTCTTCGAACATTTGCTTGGATTGAGAATCAATCCATTTTTATCGCACCATGTGGCAAAATTTTCAACATCAGATAGTAAAATAAGACGATCGGCTGCGCAGTCTATTTTCTTGAAAATTTTCATATCATCCGCGAAGATCAAAATTTCGCTCGATGACAAGCTAAAAGTAACATCATTAATGGCTAGTATAAAGAGGATAGGGCCAAGGTGACTACCTTGTGGTACTCCTGAGTGCGCCTTAAAGGAGTCTGAAAGAATGCTTCTAGATTTTACCACATATGATCTATCAGTAAGGTACGATCTGATCCAATCAACGAAGGTTGAAGGGAATCCATATGCATTTAGTTTAAACAGTATAATATCGTGAGATAGTTTATCGAAAGCCTTTGAAAAGTCAGTATATATACAATCTAACTCTTGCCCGCTTTCAAGCGCGTTTGAACATTTATGAAGGAAATATACAAGGTTTGTTACTGTTGATCTTTTCTGTACAAAACCATGCTGCTGTTTGCAAATTATATTTTTAATATCGAAAGTTAAGCTTTCACAAACAAGCTGTTCAAATAATTTGGGAATACACGAAAGCTTAGATATGGGTCTGTAGTTAAGGATATCTGATTTAATACCTTTTTTTAATACAGATCTTTTCCACAGTAAAGGGAATCGACCAGAATCTAACGATAATGAAAACAAATAATGAAGGGGAAATGCAATTTGGGACTTACACTTTTTTTAAATTATTGGAGGGATGCCATCAGGGCCAGCAGAGTAATCATCGTTCAAAGATGAAATATTGTTAAGGACTCTTTCTAGGATAATTGGAACATTATTAAAATTAACTTTAGGACATTTACGTAGAAACTCGAAGTAACTACGATCTATACGAACAGTAGAATCAGGAAGGAATTACAAAAATGATGAGCAAAAGCGTTGCAAATGTCGGATGTTTTTGTCAATGTGTCATTACCATATGTAAAGTTATCTGGGTATCCATCCGAATCTTTCTTTGAATTGACAAAGTTCCAGAAACTTTTTGGATCATCCCTTAATGAGTTGCCCATTCTGTGAACATAACTTGAGTACAGAGTTTTTGATAGTGATTTAAATTCATCAAAAAAAAAGATGTAAGAAAGGTGATCAGATTCAGAACGCGTCTTAATGTAAGTCCGCCAACCACTATTTCTTTTGTTGTGAATCTTTTTTAGTTCCTTAGTGTACCATGGGTGATTAGAGCTCACATTCTTTGAAATTTTGAGGGGTATAGCTTTGTTCATGCAGTCGTTAAGAATAAAATAAAAGTAACTAACTGCTTCGTCAATATTATTGAAAGCTGATATATTATTAATATTAGATCTACTTAGTTCATCAGAAAGCATTTGAAAGTTAGTCTTTCGATAGTCAAATATATGCGAGCATACATATGAATTACTATAACTATGAATGTGACCGCTTAGGTCAAGGAAAATGTCTAGAGGAGGGTGATAGTCATCTACATTAGTAATGCCGGAATTAGATTTAAGAACGACAGTACTAACAGCGTCAGAGGTAAAGACTAAATCGAGATTTCGATTTAAAGTGTTTTTAATACAACTCACTTGTTGTAAGTCAGTAGAAATTAGATAATCCAATAAGATAAGCTCTTGTTGAGAGGATTCCAAGGAAGCTTTCTGAAATGAACAGTCAATTGATGGAGACCAATCTATATAAGATAGATTAAAGTCACCCAGGAGTAAAATATTTATATCTAAAGAAGAAAGATTGTTTAAATAATCTAACACTAAAGCCACTTCATTGTAGGCAGGGGCAGAACTTTTTGGGGGAATGTACGTGCCAATTACATAGACTGTCTTAGACTCAAAGGTAACTTCTATGCAAATTAGATCTATTGTTAAAGAAAAAGAAAAAGTGATATTAGACGACAAAAAGCTATTGCGACAAGCTATGAGAACACCGCCTCCTACGTCTGCGTCTACATGAGAATGGCGGTCCTTTCTAAATACTTGAAATTCTGAGTTAAAAAGTTCTGTATCCAGAATGCCTGAATGGAGCCAGGTTTCTGTAAGAACAAAAATATCATGGGCAAAAGCTTGAGAATTAATAAAAAAATCAGTAGTTTTACTACGAAGCCCCCTTACATTCTGGTAAAATAGGGAAAGTCTTATTAGTTTTTTGAGACGTTATTGACGGTACTATTTTCAACACGTTTCTTCTTGGAAGAACCAACAAATTCTTTTAAAAGAGTGCCTGAAGGCCAGAGATTCGGCCTGCAAAGATAATCAAACTGTGACGGAGGGACAAACATTTTAAAGGATGAAACAAAACTGTTAGGTTTACTTATTTTGGTACATCTAATAATTAAGTCATTAGATATGTTGTGGTTCAAAGTTAGATGGGATATAATATCATTGGATGTTAAATCAGGCTTAAGGCGGGATACAAAAATTTGTTTAGGCTTGGGAACTGATTCTACTTGTTTGGGAATTGGAAATGGTTCAATAGGAGGATAATTCACATTAATGGTTTCGGGAACTGATTCGACTTGTTTGGGGATATGAGGTAGTTCGGTAATTTGATTATCAACACTAGAAGGCCTACTAGAAACAATAGCTAAATCGAGAGTTGTCGTTTCATTGTTATTATTTGTAGGACCAACACAGCTCCTGAGACATAAACGTTTTTCGGAAGAGTGAGTATCTTGCTTTTTCTTTTTAGACTTATTAGGTTTAGAAATATCTGAAGTAGACTGCACTAATAAGTCGATTATTTTTGATGAGACATTAGGCAGAGGAGTATGCGGCTCTTCCAAATCATCAGTTGAGGTTGATATGTCAACCGAAAACTTGGGGGCTGAAAAGTTATTAAGGTTTGAAACCGCATCATTAAAATTATTACAGAGTTCATCGAATCCTTTCTTGATTTTGGTTATATCAGTCTTGAATGACGACATTTTAAATGCAAGTTGGGATAGACAGATTTTCCTGCAATCAGGACAGAACCAAACTGCAATTTTTGATGCGTCAACCTTTTCTATAAATAAGGTGGTTGACCCAACGCATTTAGCATGGTAAAACTTCCCACAAGGGCCGTAACATGCAAAAAGGCATCCATTAGGGGAAGAGTCCAGACATTTCACCGCTGAGCATTCCATTTTAATTAAAGAATTTAAAAAAAAAAAGTAAAAACAGAAAAAGAAAAACGGAAAGATTGAGAATAAAAGTTTAGTTTTAATTAAAGAGAGAGAGAAAAAAAAAACGTTTGCTTGGATAGTACGAGATTTGAACCTGAGATGCTTGACACAACTATCTTCGCTCTAACCAACTACGCCGTGGAGCAATTTAAAATTTGCACTACAAAAAAAATAATTTAAAACTTAAAAATTATGATTATAAAACACAAAAAAAGCTTTCATGCAGTAATTATGATAATTCAGTTTCAGTTTTAAATTCATTTTTATTGTATATCACTTATAACTACTTACATGCTAACAAAAATGTTTAAACTAGCTTACATAATAACTTAATTAACTTACTGACCCTAGGCGGGTACTCTAAATTACACAATAACTTATTTCTATTGCCTTTCGGCCTAAAGATACAATATAACTATTTCAACCTAGAACTAATATTAAAACTAAGAAAGTTTAAAAAAACTTAGTTTCAAATATGATAATTCAAGCAACGTAAAGTGCTCAAGAGACTTGCACTTAAATTATCACTCAATTAAGGTTACGGATAATTACACCGCTTACCAAAGCTAAACACAATTAATTGGTTTAGAATTAAAAGTTTAGATATTTAACACAATTTCACTGTACAATGATGTCAACTAAGAATATGGACTTAAAAGCACACAAATAAACTATGAGACACATATAAATCACAGCAGAAATTGAAAAAATACAAAGAAAACTCAAGGAGTATTATGACACACAACCAACACTATGGTAACCAGAGCTGCCATTGTCATTCTACTGTCGACATTCAAAACAATCACATACCTAAGTGATTAATAAAGTTTGTAAAGATTTTAATTGTGCATTTGTTTCTGATTTATTAAGACGGGTTGCACTTTTTGTAGGAATTATATTGTAAATAATCAATTTACAATAAGATGCTAAAAGTTCCTTTTTTTATGAAGTTCTTCGATCCGTGTTTCATCATGACACTCTATTGTTGCAAAAAAGAAAAAAGATTAAATGAACCCAAACATAGAAATCAGAAAGTTGGTACCTTCTTGTTTGAGAGAGAAGACATAGTGTTGAACAAAGTTGTTCAAAATCAACTGTTCGTCTAGAGCTGATTTGTATTCCAGCACCCTTATGTGCTCATTTTCATTTGTAGACAGTTGGTCGGAGCAGATAATGAGAAGGTCGCACACTGATTGATATGCCTATAAAAAAAATTTGAGAAACTACCCTCCCAGTCAGTATTTAAAGATTGAACTTACCGATTCCTGAATTTACTGCGATGGTCCGTCTCAAGTGAATCCAAAAAGATTTTTTTTACATCTCGAGAAGTCATAATCTCGTTTACGCAGCTTAATTTGGAGTTCTGAAACAGTGATATAAATATATTCAAAAACAATATTTCCATGGAGTTTTTATTTTTTACCCGTTGATGTATGATATAAAATATGAAAAAAGCTCTCCCAAATGTAAACAATGTTGCTCCTTCTGTTGCTGGTAATGCTGATGTTGGTGGTGCTGCTGTTGCTGAAGTCGTTGATGTTGCTGCTGCTGATAGTAGAGTTACTGGATCTGGATTCATTATCGAAAATGATGTCTCGCATTATATTGTTGATTAATTTTTTGTTTTCGTACCAAGTATGTAAGGAATTTTTTGCTAAGTGCTAAGTGCTACAATTAATGCTTATTTCTTTTTTCATATCCAAAATTTTTTATTTTTTTAAATTTAAACTTTTTTATTTCAAATTTTATTTGGTTTGAGTAGTTTCTTCTTATTGGTGATTCCTTAATATGTTTAACACTTGCCCTGATAATGTAAGATCTGTCTGCTTATGATGGTTTAAATGTTTGTCACCTCAATGCAGGAAGCATTCGATCTAAATATACTGTTCTTCTTCAAATGCTAAACAACTCGAAATTAGATATAATTATGGTCTCCGAATCATGGTTGAATGATAATATTACATCTCAATTAGTTTGTTTTAGTGGTTTTAAAATTTTTAGAAATGATCGCTGCACTCGAGGGGGAGGGGTGTGCATTTATGTACGAGACCATATACCTACAAAAGTCATTTATAGATCAAAGAAATTGTTAGAGTTTTTATGCTTAGAATTGAATAACGGTTCAGAAAAGTGCCTCATAGTGGTGGTGTACTGCCCACCCACTTTGTTTAAAGACGAAAATTTAGATGAAATTGAAGAGATACTTTTTCGTTTAAATTCTAAGTATCCAGACGTACTCATTGCTGGTGATTTTAATGTAAATATTTTAGAAAATAATAGAAACACCCGCCTCTTTCAATACTTCTGCGATAAATTGAATTTATCTGTAGTTAATACAAGATGGCCAACATGCTATCAATCTATGGATAACCCATCGCTCGTAGATATGTTTCTGACAACCTCACATGAAAAAGTTTTGTGCAACGATCAAATAAAACTAACTTCCGAATTTATCCATGATTTAATTTTCTGTTCGTTGCAGTTCAATGTCAGAAATTTATGTTCTTCGAAAACCATTAGTTACAGATCGTATCGTTCTTTAAATTGTAATAATATAGAAAATTGTATTGGAAACTATTGTATCCCAGTAGTCGGATAGTATTATTCACTGTACTGACGTTAATAGTAAAGTTTTAATTTTTAGCGACCTACTGGAAGGATTATTTAATGCTTACGTTCCTTTAGTAACAAAACGGGTAAGAAATCGAAATGGATGTCCATGGTATAGACAAGATATTGAAACTCAAATTAAAGATAGAGAACGCCTTTTCAAAAGATATAAAAGAAATCCTACGGATTATAACAGAAACCAATATATTTTCTCAAGAAATAAAGTTACTGCTCTAATACGTTCTTGTAAGAAAACATATTTTATGAATAAACTTGATGTTTCTTTGAGCTCAAAGACTCTTTGGAAAAATTTGAAAGAAATTGGTGTATGTTCAAGTAAATCGATTTCGAAATGTATATTGAGTCCACAAGAAATGAAATCATTTTTTGCTCCGCCTCAGCTTAGTTCTCATATAACATTAGTTGTTCCTGTTAATGAAAATGAATTATTTTCATTCAACTGTGTGGACGAAAAGGAAGTTGTAACTGCTTTGAAATCTATTAAATCAAATGCATCTGGCACAGATAACGCTTCACCGAAGTTTATACGTATGATTTTACCAATAGATATCAAGCCATTGATGCACATTATGAACGCATGTATATACCGTTCTGAGTTCCCAGAAGCCTGGAAAAGTGGAAATATTGTCCCCATACCCAAAAAAGCTAATGCCTCAGAGCCTTCTGACTACAGACCAATAAACTTGTTACCTTTTTTTGGTAAAGTACTTGAACGATTAATGTCTAACCAAATTCAATTTTGTCCAAATTAACAATATGTTATCTAAATGGCAGTCAGGATTTCGAAACAAACATAGCTGTGAATCTGCTGTTCTCAAGGTAACCTCTGATTTTCGAGTTGCTCTTGACAAAGAGCAGTTGGGAGCTATGGTCCTTCTAGATTTTTCGAAAGCCTTTGACTGTGTTGACCATCAAATGCTAGTTTCGAAACTAAGCACCAAGTTTTGTTTTTCAAACACTGCATTAAAGCTTTTAAGTAACTATCTCTGCAATAGGGTTCAAATAGTAACCACTGATCAAGGTATTTCTAGTCCGTTTGTTGTTAACCGTGGGGTGCCTCAGGGGTCAGTACTAGGACCACTTCTTTTTTCACTTTTTGTAAATGATCTTCCAGATGTTGTTCATAATTGCTTCATCCAAATGTATGCAGATGATGTGATACTTTATATTTTTAGAAAATTAGGATTAATGGATGATTGCTTTGTTCGGGTTAACGAAGATCTTACGAATATTCAAAATTGGGTGCTTGAAAATAAACTACAGCTAAACCCATCGAAAACCCTTAGTATGATTTGCTCGAGAAATGAAGTTAATCTTGAAGACTTTCCCAAATTCATATTAAACTCTCAAGCTGTTGAATATGTTTCAAAAGTAAAATACTTGGGCTTCCAAATTAATAACAAACTTACTTGTTGTGACGCTATCTCTGAATCCATAAGACGCGTTTATAGTAGTTTACGTTCTCTAAGGTCTTCTTCAAACATCTTGGATCCTGCTTTGAGAAAACATCTTGTGAAGAGTCTTGTTATGCCCTCTCTTACTTTTAATTGCAATGTATACCCTTCTCTTGACTATGAGTGCAAACGTAAACTTCACGTCGCGTTTAATGATTGTCTACGTTTCACACACTGTATTCCTAGACACGAAAGCGTGTCAAATTTACATACTTCGTTGTTAGGAATTAATTTTGATAAATATTTACTGTTCCGTAACGTTATTTTGCTAAACAATATAATTCAAAATAGAAGTCCTGAGTATTTAGGTGAGATGCTTCGATTTGCACAGTCTCAAAGAGGACTACGATTGATTTTACCGCGCTTTACATATACCATTGCCGAAAGATCTTTTTTTTGTAAAAATTGTTCGATTGTGGAATAGCCTTCCATTTGCTCTTCAAAGGATTACCTCACCAACCATTTTTAAGAAGGAATTATTTAATTATTTGTTGACATTGAATCAAAATGTAATTGATAATTTGTAATTAACTCTTCATTAGTTTTATAGATAATTTTTGCTATACCCTTATGCTTTTTTTTCTGTTCTTTATTTCTTTTTTTTTTTATATATATATATATAATTTTTATTTTTATTTTTTTTGTTATTATTATTATTATTATTTAATCGTATTGTTATATAAAAATACTTGGTCTTTAAATTTAGATACTACAAAAGATTGAATCTTGCTGTGTCGTTGTAATATTTAATATGATACAAATACAAATACAAATACAAATACAAATACAAATATCCCATTGAAAGTAGATGTTTTTGTATTTGGATCATAAAAATCAGCCTTCATGTATGAAACTCTTGTTTTTGCTTGGCAATTTAAAACATAACCTGAAATTTAATTTTCACCACACTACTGAAAAATTCTTAAGGGCAGGGTTTGAACAACACCAAAGTTATAGTTTTTTAAAAACTCAATTTTTTCTTGTAAAGCTGGGCAAGATGTGAAAACTCATAAACATGATACTATACTGATTCTATTGGGACTCATCATTCTGCCAGACGTAGCCTTAAGGTAACTAAAAAAACAAAACAAAAACCGGTTCCAAGACGAGAATAACGTAGTATTGGTTCGATTTTGTGTAAGCCCAGTTTTGAGATCCGAATATAACGTGGGCTAGTGAAATTTTGTGAATGAGTGCGTGCACCAGCTTGTGGGGAGGTATCAATATGTTAGTGTGGTTTTCCCTCTTGTTCTTTTTCCTCTAAGATCTAAACATAAAACTGCTGCTTTTTCTTGTTGTTGCGGAGTGTTGTCCATTTCTTTGCAAGCGGGGTCTGACTTTCCATATGGAATATTCTGATCACTGTTTTCTGGGAGGTCTTTAGCAGTGTCGAACTCAATGCTTGGCTTCGTGCACTGGATTGGTCTTCGTGGCGGGTTTTGTGCTCCGGGACTGTTCGAGCAAGGCAATGCATTGAAATGCAGGCTTATTCTTTCATCGAGATTCTTTTGATATGCTGTTATGGTGGCCTTTACGGAAGCAAAGTCATCTGCAACCTTCTTATATGCGTTGTATCGTTGTGATAAAGTGTTGGGTGCGACGTGCGTGACTTCCCATTGCACTTCCCAGAGTTCGTGGCTCACGGATTCTTGCCGGTTGCTTTGTGCATGATTTGGCGATTGGTTTCTGGGTCGTTGAGAAAATTCAGAGCCTGCTAGAGTTTGGATATCGCTTCGTCCCTGTGTTGTTTCCAATAGGGTGTGATTTCTTTGAGGCGTGCTGGAATCGTATTTCTTGTAACTTCTGTTTCATTTTTTTTTATTTTTATCTGTTTTTTTTTTGCTGTCATCAGCATTGCTGGCGGCTGATGTCACTTTGAGGGCTGCAGTTCGATTATTTTTGACGTTTTGTGGAGTTCGAGTGTCGAACTCTCGAACAGACGGCCATCGCCGTAAACAGTGTGGCTACTGATATGCACTGACTCTCGTTGGGGGTCGTAGTGGTCGCCAGAGAGAAGCCGAGGTTGAGTGAGTGCATCCAATAGTAGAAAAGGATGCAAAATTGGATGTATATTTGACGTGGAGACTTCTGATTGGTCTTAGCGCGGTCGAATGATGTGAGTTGCTATCGCGTTAACGGAGATCAAGGAACGGAACCCTTGGCAGTATTAGCGGTGATAGGTTCGTAGGAACAGAAACTTGGAATCAAGACAGTCGTAATACGAACGCCATCGGTAGAACGTCGAAAACTTTGCTAATCGAAACAATTTAATAAAACATACGCAGAAAGCAACAATTCCTATTTGTATATGCAGCTCCAACAATCTTAATTTCTAAAAATTAATCAAATCAACATCTGAAGCATTCAAAAAAATACAAATTCAACTTCCGGTCCTAAAAACAAATGTCTAAACGAGTTATTTTTACAAAATTAAAAAGAAAAAAGAAAAAAATCAGTACCTCGAAGGCACGATACGTGTATATATATATTGTATACGTATACAATCAATAATAAAGAAAAAACTTATCATTAAGTGCACTCAAAAACCCATACATTTTATGATATTTGAAAAAATACAAAAAGGGGAAAAATTATAAAAAAAAAAGATTTTTAAATTTGAGGTTTGTTTGAATAAAACAATAATATGGGCACTTTTAGTAGTTTTTTTTTATGTATTTTATACAAATACAATTATAACAAGTGCAAAATCTGGCCACTATAAACCTGTGGAAGCTAAACTTAAATACAGTCTTAAAGATTGTTATTTCTACAAAAAATTAAGTCTAAGATTAGGTCTCTATCATTAGTATTGACAGAGATATGGAATTTAACATAGCTCAGGGTACACCAAAGTTAGCCTTTTTTTAAATTGTCAAAAAGTGATGTCAAAGTTGAGAAACGAGCTTAACTGTAGTACATTTTTTTTTCTTAGAATATGACCAAGAATCACACCCCAAAGGATATTACACGAAGTACGGGACACCCTGTATAGAGTTGAGATCGAATAAAGTACATACTGAATAAAAGTGGTAGATTTAAAGCAAAAGGTAAAGTTTTATTTTTGCGAACTAAGCGCACGTTACATTGGTGTCAGAAGTGTAAATAAAACTTATTTGACTAGTAAAGTGTAAAAAAAAAAAGTTAAATACAGTGAAAATGGGTAAGTTGTTGGTAGAGGTCAACTGCATTGAGCTTAAAAGTGAGTTAGGTAAGCGAAATCTTTCTAGAGCGGGATCGAAAAATGAGCTCGTCCTGCGCTTGCGCAACTATCAACTATTTGAAACAGCAAGGGGAAGACGCAAACACTTTTGTTTTTGAAACAGAAGTGGAGGAAGAGGAAGTAAGTGAAAGTGTAGATTTTTCTAGTATGATGAAGCTTATATTAGAACAACAATAGAAGCTGATTGAAGAGCAACAGCAGAATATTCTCGGACGTCTGGAAGAGCAACGAAACGATCAAAAGAAGGAACAGCTGAATGTTCTCGAACAACTTGAAACACAACAAAACGAGCAAAAGAAGGAACAGCAGAATTATCTCGAACAACTCGAAGTACAACAAAAGAATCTGGAAGAGCAACGAAATGAGCAAAAGAAGGAACAACAGAATATTGTCGAAAGACTTGAGGCGCAACAGAATGTTTTGGAAGGTCAGAAAAACATTCTAGAAGGCAAGTTGGGCAACATTGAGAAAAAAGTATATGGGTGATTCTTATATAGCTGTGATTTTTACAACTCAAAATTTTTTAAAATCAAAAATGCCTTAAAATGTGTTGATTAAAGTTTAAAGTATCTACATAACTTTTACTAAAATAATATATCTTGCTATTTTTGCCCCTCGGTGTAAACAATCATTTCTTATGCCCTTCTGGCAATGCCCTTTTATGTGCGGCTAATGGCTAAATACAACCTAGTTGTCTTCTTTCAACTTTTATACATCTTCTTTTTGACACTCCTGTTCATTGTAAAATTAAATAAAGTTACTCGCTCGTCTTGGCAGCACGTCAAATTAAAAAGCATTTTTTAATCGTGTTTTTATAAAATAATCATCGAACACATTAAACTTTTCGCTAACAAATTGGTGACCCCGATGTGATTGCCAAGATTCAGTAAGAATATTTCAATAAAATTCATCGCGAAACTAAAAGCAAAAGGTACATTTTGCAATTCACGTGTCGTGGAAAAAGAAGAGGTTAACTATGTCTAAGACAGCAGAAGAACTTCGTAACAAACGGAGCGTGTGTCTTAAACAATTGGATCGCATCAAGGACTTTACGACACAAAGGGCTGAAACAGCAACGAAGGCCGATCTGAACATTTGAATAGTGGCTCTGGAAACCTGCTTTAAGCTGTTCTCCTCACTTCAATCGAAATTAGAAGACGCTGACTCTACAGAATTTCTCAAGGATGAGCGTTCCAACTATGAAGAGCTTTATTACACTGTTCAACCAGCGTTGCAGACTTATTTGGATAAAATAGAAAAAACTTCAAACTCAGAACCTGAAACTTCATCAAAAAACTCTGCGGTTGCGGATTTCATTAAGTTACCCAAAGCTAATATTCCTACTTTTTCAAGTTCAATAACAGAGTGGAAATCATTTTATGATGCTTTCAATTCACTTGTTCATTCTCAACCCAAATTAAGCAATGTGAGCAAGTTCCATCATCTGCTTGGCGCTCTGGGTGGCAGCGCAGCATTGATTGTAAAGTCTTTGGAGGTAACCGACACCAATTACAACATTGCTATACAAATGCTTCGAGAGCGCTACGAAAACAAAAAAATTATTGCCCACGAACACATCAAACAGATCTTCGAGGCACCAACAGTTCAAAAAAGTTCCGCGTCATCACTTCGTTTGCTACTAGACACCTTTAATATACACTTGCGTGCTCTTTCATCACTGGGCCGTTCTACACAAAATTGGGATGACGTCATAGTCTACCTTATAACATCAAAACTGGATGGAGCTTCGCTGATCAAATGGCAGGAAGAGGCGCCTTCTGATCGTCTTGCTACGTACGAAGAGATATCAAAGTACCTTATCAAACGTAGTCAAATACTAGAAGGAATGGTAAGCCAACCACCAGCAACGAAGGTGAGGCCTATTCATAAGGTAGACATTAGATTAAAAAACACACCTACATCATTTGCCATTACTAATAATTCTCTGTGCGCCCACTGCTCTAAATCTGGTCATATGATCACAAGGTGCTTTCGATTCCTGCGTTTATCGCCAGCCGACAGAAAGCAACAAATAAGCACCCTCAAAATCTGTGAAAATTGCCTAAAACCTGATCATGTAAAAGAAAAGTGTTCTTCCAATAACAGCTGTCGGATCTGCTCTCAGAAACATCACTCATTACTGCATGGTGATACGTCGGTTTCTTCAATTAATCCAAATGCCCCGCCATATACACCTCAACTTAAATCGTCTTCTCACACTACGCCCGCGCCAACCTCGTTCACTACCACCCGCAAAGAACCCATGACAATTCTAGCTACAGCAATAATCTACGCTGTAGATAACAGAGGTTCTCTTGTTGACTGTCGCGTGTTGTTGGATTCTGGTTCACAAATTAATTTTGTGAGTGAACAATTCGCATAGCTCATTGGTGCAGCTCGCAGAAAGTCATTTCAGTCTTACTCTGGCATCTCATCAGTCAAAAAAGAAGCGTCTCACAAAGCGTATTTCACAATCAAATCGCGCTTAACTAATTTTTCGTCATCTATCGAGGCAGTCATTCTTCCTAAGATAACCGGTTTACTGCCCTCTGAAAAAATATGCACCGATTTTGGCATACTAGCCAATATAAGCCTCGCAGATCCCAATTTCCATATTCCGCAAAGAGTAGACCTATTGTTGGCAGCAGAATTATTTTTCTCTCTTCTCTTGCAAGGCCAGATCAAACTTGAAAACAATACAACAATTCTACAAAGCACTGTCTTCGGATGGATAATAAAATGTATGATCTGGGTGTTATTGGTCTCTTATTATGCTCAAAATTAAGCCTGTAACGTAGCTCTACTACTACTGCAATAGAAAAGAAGCTATAACAAAAATAAGAAATTTCACTACCACGTTACTGACATCAAAATGAAATATTCAGAATATTTGGCTAAATCTCTTAAAATAATGTAGCAAATGATGAATTATAGGATTTTGATAATTATACAGAGACATTTACGGTATTTTCTTTCTTGATTTTAATAATCTTTAGAATTTATTACCAGTATAGAATTAAAATAACAGTTTTTATAATAGTCTTAGAATAAAACAACATTAGCAAACATTTAACATTAGTTAAATTTTGAAATTCATTGAATTTTTTAACAAATTTTAATTTTAATTTTATAACATTAGATCAATTAAACATGATAAAAAATTAAAACATCAAGGAAATATTCATTTAAATATTATTTGTTTTGTTTACCATGGTACTGACATCCACGGTACTGACAAATCGTCGCCCGAGAATTGTTTTGTCGTAAGCGCCAAAGTGGGTTTTTTAAACTGGATATGCAGTCTTATGTTTTCTTTTCATTTCTGTTGTCAGAGTTTGCCTATCTCTTACCGTTGCTGAGATAATTAGTATGCATTTTGTCGTATATCCACAAAATAATCGCCCCTTGAGTTTTGTTTTGTCGTAACCGCCATTTTTTTGCATATAGGACAAAAATTCCATGTGTTTTCCCCTTTTTTTTTTTCTTAATGTTGTTTTGTCGTAAGTGTATAGGATTAATACATACGATCAGAAATTTAAAATAAAACTTTAAAATTGCTTTGTCGTACATACACTTACTCACATATAATGTAGGACTGATCGTATGCAAGTACGACAAAAATGAGAAAAAATGGATTGCGGTTTGGTTTGTCGTACGTGTATAGATATTTCAACTGGGGCGGCGGCGGTGCAGGAAGTATAAATACAAAGATATTGCCAGCGCAGTTTTAAAAATACTGCATCAAATATTTTCTGACAATCCTTTTGTTGAAGTTCTGCCTCTTTGGAGTGACTCCTGCGTCCCCCAAAATTAAAACAAGGCCATGTCCACTGCTGTGATTTTTCTCATTCAAAATTCAACATTCTTAAAATAAATTACACAAAAATTTTCAGAGCCTGGAGATACTCTAATTCCAGAGGCAGCTTGGAAATATTTAGCCTGCCTTCGCTTTTGCGACATCTTAAAAATATGAACTTTAAGAACGTAAAATTAAAATTAATTCAAATGTTGCCAACAGATTTCAAAGCATTTTCAACCAGAGCGGGCCAATTAAACTTTCCGTCAATTCCATTTAGCAAAATAAAGTTTCTTAAACATATTAAGGACGAAAAATTTACACTCTATTATAAAACGAACAGAAGAGAAATTGGGTATAAAACAGCTTTAATATAGAAAAAGTCAAACAAAAGTAGCCGGGCAATTTCAACAAATTTGTTCTCTCAAAATCGTCTTGTTTTTAGCAGGTAACAAGTCAAAACTATTTAATGACAAAATGAATTATCTTAAAAGCTTATTTGTTTTTGTGCCAAAGGTAGACTAAAACTATTACGAAGCCTTGTTCAAATCAAGAGCGTAAGAATGAAATCATCAATAATTTATTATTTGAAACTATACTTTTATACTATGGTGTGCTTATAAATCATACAGTGTTACTTATGTAAGCGTTAGGTTTAATAACAAAACTTACATTTTGATCTCAAAGATCTAATTTTATATTTCATAGTCAGAAAATGACTTTTTCGTTAGTTTTTATAACCAAAATGTGAATGAAATTTTGTACCTGTAAATGTAAATATCATTGATATCTTATGGTCATAGGATGCCTTTTTTGTTATTGTATTTTTTTTATTACTATTCAAGTTAATTTTTTTCACACCAAGATTTTGCCTATGAACACAAAAACTCTTGTGATGTAGATATGTATTCCTATTTTAACCTTTATAAAATAAATAAAATTTAATTGTTAACATTGAAAACTTAATTTTTTTTATTGGTTCTCATACCAATTTCTATACGATTTAAACAAGACGCTTGAATATTGAAATGTCGTACGTGCGTTCACTTTGTCGTACGTGTATGGGATGGAAACAAAAAGCTTATTTTGGTGGCGTATACGACAAACTCATTTTGGGTAAAAAGCTCTATAATTTGAAAACCAAAACAGTTAGGACAATTTTGAATACATAAATAAAAAGAAGATACTCCACACAATACATTCTAATTAAAAATGAACAACTTAATCGCTTCGTTTTCTTTTTATAATAACGTAAACCTTTAAATGCAATTTCCCAAAATTGTGTTTTTGGGAGATACGACAACACAATTCTCGGGCGACGAAATGTCAGTACCGTGGATGTATAATTAACCTATCTTAATTCTCACATGTAATTAAAATGATTGGCCGAATAATTATGAACTTACACGTGAATTTAAATAATTAATCAGTATAATTGACCTAAACATTGTATTGACACGCGTGAATTTCAATACCATGGTACTGACCGGTAATTTTATGACATACCTTATAAAAAACGAAACAAATTATTTCTGTTTTAACATTGAGTCTAAAAACAACCACACAACTATGAATTTTACACAAATAGTCATTCTTCAGAATGCCACTAGAGCGAGCGACAGAAACTGAATAAGAGATGGCGTTTAAGCGGGAAATATGTGGCATATGACAGATGAAAGTAGAGAGAAAAATAAAATAGAGAGAAAAACAAAGTAGAGAGAAAAAGCAAGTATTCGTTTGATTCATAGGCAGCGCTGTCATCAGAAGAAGGAAAATTCGAATTCAACCGATGAAAAAACACATAACCTCAATTCTCAATTGGAAGTCAGATACGAAAGCAGCTAGACGACAAGCGAAGACAAATGAAATATACTTTAAATATTTTATCATTGTAAAACATTTACTGTAACTTTATATATTTACAGAAAGATTAATAAACATTATAGTATATACGCTATAACTGGTGACCCCGACGTGATCTCTTACAAGAGATTTACACAGCAGGCAGTACATGCTGTATGACCTACGCAGTGGGAAAGGCCGAAGACTGGATTTCTCCAGTTCAGAAACGTCTGACGAAGACGAAAAAGGAAAAACAATCTCTCCAGGAGTAAATAAATACCAGCCAACAATGACTAGCGCACAAGAGGAGGCAGACAGAAAAATTATAGAGCAGCTACGTGAAGAGTTGCGTGAGGCGCAAGAAGCATTTGACTCGCTCAACAAAATTCGACAACTGGGTACGACTGAACAGCCAGTAACAGCCGCTGGAACTTCTGTAACACAACATCTTGCTCCCACGAACTTCGCAACATCATCTCCGTCAGGAAGTTCAGGGCAAAGTATATCTTCAATACAACGCGTTCGTCTACCGAAATTTAATTCATTGTATCCTCAACTCTGGCTTACTCAAGTGGAAATGGCGTTGCAACTTGGAGGCGTCGTCAATGATAACGATCGTTATGCCAACCTACTAGTCAGCCTGGAAGGCGATGCTTTAAGAGCAGTTGGTGACCTGGCAACTAATCCACTAGCAGACAACAAATTTGCTGTCCTAAAAGGACGACTGTTGAACCATTTTGCTCCCACTCCAGAATCACAACTGAGACGCATGCTACGAGGAGAAGACATGACCGGGAAAAAGCCTTCAGCTATCCTCGCACATATGAGACACCTTTCTGAGGGACGCTGTGACCCATCCATCATGCGCACACTTTTTTTTGATCGACTTCCCGAAAATATGTGCACGGTGCTAATAGCAACTGGCCAAAAGGATCTGGACAAACTTGCGGAAGTAGGAGACACAATTTTTGACATGTCTAGCACACACCCCTGTGTCCTGTCTCTGCTTCTCTACCAGTAGCAACATTCGAAGATGAGGTACAAACTTTCTCAAGGTCTGGATCATCTGCACAAACTATAGACGATGTCTTAAAAATTGTCGAGACACTTCGGAAAGAAATTCAATTCCTCAAAGCTAGACGCAGATCAACATCCCGAAATCGATCACAAAGCAAAACTCGTTTAACAAAAGGTGATGAAACTGGTATGTGCTACTTCCACAAG
Organism: Melanostoma scalare; assembly: GCA_949752695.1. NCBI lineage: Eukaryota > Metazoa > Arthropoda > Insecta > Diptera > Syrphidae > Melanostoma > Melanostoma scalare. Next base: position 139,507,509 of record OX456985.1, on the reverse strand, counting down.
AAATTTGGAGAGGAAGCACGAAAGTGCAAACCAGGCTGCACCAAATGGACGGAAAACTAACTCCGCCGTCGGGTGTTCAGACGGTCACCCACGGCAACAACGATCGCCACCGTCTGCAAATAAAAGACAAAACCAGCGGAATCCACTACCTTATCGACACGGGCGCTGATATCTCAGTATTTGTCTAGGAAGTATGCAGCTAACAACACACCAATTTCATCACAACTTTATGCGGCAAATGGAGCTACTATTTCAACGTATGGTTCAAAAACGATGATACTTGATTTGGGTCTTCGACGAGAATTTCGTTGGCTTTTTACCATCGCTGACGTTAAGCAACCCATCATTGGAGCGGACTTCATACACCATTTCGACTTAACTATCCGACTGAGTCAAAAACTAATCAGTGATAACAAAGTAAACCTAAGAGTTCGAGGTAGTCTCAGCAACAGTTCGCAGCCAACATTAAGAACTATAGATGAAACAAATCGTTATGGAGATATTTTAAAAGATTATATAGATATCACACATGACAAGCAGACTTGTGTCGAGGAACATTTTGTTCAAAATCACATTATCGTCAATGGGCATCCGGTTGCTGAGAAAGTGCGTCGACTAGCTGGTGAGAAACTTAAGGCAGCCAAGAACGAATTTCAAAATATGATACTGCAAGGTATTTGTCAGCCATCCAAGAGCGAATGGGCATCTCCGCTTCAAATGGTTCAAAAGAAATCGGGAGGCTGGAAACCATGCGGTGACTATCGCCGTTTGAACAAAATCACGGTTCCAGATAGGTATCCAATTCCGCACCTCAGGGATTTTAGTCATCAGCTGACTGACTGTCAGATTTTTACAGCGCTGGACTTGAAGAGAGCATACCACCAGATACCACTGGCAGCCGTAATAACACCATTCGGTTTCTTTGAATTTAACGCAATGACCTTCGGCCTATGCAATGCCGCTCAGACGATGCAACGTTTCATGGACGCAGTTCTCAGGGGACTCGAGTTCTGTTTCTGATATATAGACGATATTCTCATCGCGTCAACTAACGAAGAAGAACACAGAAAACATCTACACATCGTCTTCAAGAAGCTGCAACAGTATGGGTTAGTCATTAACGTATCCAAGTGTTTCTTTGGACAGCCAGAGGTAAGGTACTTAGGATAAACCGTTAACAAATTCGGTATTAAACCTCCAACCGACCGAGTAGAGGCCTTGATCAACTATACAAAGCCAAGTACGATGGACCAACTTCGAAAGTTCCTAGGATCATGGAGGTTAGGTTAGGTTAGGTTTAAATGGCTGTCAGGAAAACAAACTGACACACTTAGACCAATTGTGATACCATAGGTATTATGCGAGGGAGTACCTCACTTAACAAAACCATTTGGAGCTTTTAATAAAGCGAAGGATATGCAGGGGATCTGTGTTTGCCAGATCGCTTGGATCATCAAGAAAATATTTTCCTAGATGCCGCTTTCTTTTAAAAGAGAGTGCAGGACATGAGCAGAGGAGGTGTGGGATTGTCTCCTCCTCCTCCTCCTCATCTAAGCAACTTCTGCAGAAGTCATTTGAGGGAACGCCAAGTCTTATGGCGTGTCTTCCTATCAGACAATGTCCGGTGATGACATTGATTACGGAGCTAACTTGCAGTCTGGCAATGGATAACAAATGTCTTGTGCGTTTTGGATCTAGTCCTGGCCATATCCGTTTTGTTATCACGCACGTGGTGATATTGTTCCACCTATGATTTGTTCTATCCATTGCCTCTTGCTTTAGCATAAGTTTACATGCGATTGGTATACCAATATTCAACCTGCTGGTTGAGATCGGTAGAACGGTTCCTTCTCTGGCGAGTTCATCGGCTTTGCAGTTACCGACGATATCTCTGTGCCCCGGCACCCAAATAAGGTGAATATTGAACTGTTCAGCCATCTCCCTAAGAGATAGGCGACAGTTAAGGGCGGTTACTGAGTTCGTAGAAACAGCGCCGAGTGATTTGGGGGCTGCTTGACTATCTGAGAAAATCCGGATATTCGTTGAGGATATCACGTTTATTCTTAGCCATGATAGGACCTCTTTGATCGCCAGAATTTCCGCTTGGAACACGCTACAATGGTTTGGAAGGCGGAACGAGAGACTTACGTTAAGTCGGTTTGAGTACACCCCGCAGCCTACCCCTTCTTCGGTTTTTGAACCATCTGTATAGAAATGAATTGAATCATCTCTCAAAAATTCTTCGTCTTCCCAATTCGTTCTCGGTGGGATTGAGACTTGGAACTTATTATCAAAAACCAATTGGGGGATGGTGTAGTCAAAGTGACAGGGGATTGATCCGAATAAATTCAGGATTGTAACGTGACCGATGTTGTTATCGGTCCATTGGGAGATAGCTCTCATACGAGTGGCTGCACTGGCGGCCACTTGTTTGCTGAAGATATCTAGTGGTGTGAGGTTAAGGAGTGTATTTAGAGCAGCTGAGGGTGTTGATTTCAGTGCTCCGCTTATACACAAACCGGCTGTTCGTTGGACCTTGCTTTAATTGTCGCAGTAGGTCCTTTTATCAAGAGCGGTCCACCATACCACTACTCCGTATGTGAGTATTGGTGTGATGACCGCGGTGTAGGGCCAGTGGGTGATTTGGGGGGGGAGAAACCCCATTTGTTACCAATGGCAGGAAAATAAGGCCACGGTGGATTTCCTGATTCTTTCCTGTATATTGGCTTTCCAATTTAGCTTTTTGTCTTGGATTATACCTAGATATTTGGCTTCGTTCGAAAGTTCTAAAGGGGTTCCATTGATGGAGCTATTAGTTGAGGAATTTTGTATTTCCTGGTGAAGAGAACGAGTTCAGTTTTCTTAGGGTTGACCCCTAGATCACATTTTCCCGCCCATTTTACGAGTTTATTTAGAGCGGTCTGCATCAGATCCGTAAGGACGTGAGCATGTTTTGCAGATACCGCAATGGAGACGTCATCTGCATATGCAATCACTTTGAATCCCTCAGCATCTAAGTCAACTAGAAGTTCATTAACGACTAGATTCCATAGAAGAGGGGATAGGACTCCGTCTTGCGGTGTTCCTCTACTGACAGATCTCTTTGCAGAGAAGTTCCTAAAAAAGAGTTGATTCTCCTACTTTTTAGCATTAGATTTATCAACTCCACTACGGAACCATCTACTTTGAGCTTCGTCAGTGCCTTTGTAATTACAGAGTTGCTGACGTTATTGAAGGCGCCCTCTATGTCGAGGAAAGCGGCCAGAGTGAATTCTTTGTGATGGAGGGAATGTTCTATAGTACGAACCAAGGTGTGTTAGGCCTTTTCTACAGATTTTCCCTTACAGTAGGCGTGTTGTGCTGTAGATAACAATTTTGGATCTATAGCTATACGCAAGTGGATATCAATCAGTCTTTCTAAGGTTTTAAGAAGGAAAGATGATAGACTTATTGGTCGGAGATCTTTCGGATTTACGTGGGATGATTTCCCAGCCTTAGGTATAAACACAACCTTGACCTCTCTCCACTGTGTGGGGATATAGTTCAAGGTGGTACAGCCGATAAGAATTACTTCAAGGACAGGGATAATAATATCCGCGGCCTTTTGAAGTTCGGCTGGAATTATACCATCAGGTCCAGGGGATTTGTATGGGTCAAAGCTGTTAATGGCCCAAACTAGTTTTTCCCTTGTAATCAGATGGGGGATGTTAGTTATTATGCTACCTGATTCTATGGAATCATAGTTACATAAGTTCTTAGAGCTGCCTGGAAAGTGAGTGTCCAGAAGCAAATTGAGCGTTTCTTCGCAGGATTCTGTCCAGCCGTCAGCTGTTTTGAGACTGCTAGGCATGGTCGGACTTTTTGAGAGGATTTTTCTTAATCTAGAAGCTTCTGAAGTATCTTCTATTTTTCCACAGAAGTTTCTTCAGGAAGTTCTCTTATTTTTCCTCAGTTGATATTTATAAGTTTTGAGGGATTCCTTGTAGGAGTCCCAGTCTATTAAAGTTTTAGATTGTTTAGCTCGGTTGAAAAGTTTTCTACATTCCTTCCTGAGCGGTTCTAGCTCCGAGCTCCACCACAGTGGTTTCTGTTTTCCTCTTATTTTTATAAGAGGACAGGATTTCTGCAGTGAGTGGTTAAGGGCAGTGGTAAGATCATTGACTTTTTTGTCTAGATCATGTTTGTTTGTAGGGTTTTGTAAAAGTTCAGGTTTAATAAACTTTTTCAATATTACCCGATATTTTTCCCAGTCAGTTTTCCGGTAGTTTCGGAAGACTGGTTGCTTGAGAGGTTCCTCATTAAGATCAAATTGAATGTATCTATGATCAGCAAAGGAATGTTCAGTAGATACTTTCTAATTAGTAATCCTATGATGAACCGAATCGGAGACAAGAGTGATATCTTAAACTTCTTGTCTGTTTCTGGTAATGAATGTTGGTTCATTGCCAATATTACTTACTATGAGGTTAGTACTTAAAATAAAATCAAAAAGTGACTCACCCCTTTCATTTATGTCAGTACTTCCCCATACTGTGTGATGCGCATTGGTATCGCATCCAATGATGAGGCAGATCTTCTGCCGTTCTGCTTCAGCGACAATCCTTTTTAATAAGTTGCCTGGGGGAGGGCCAGGATGGTCGTGGCCGAGGTAAGCAGATACCAGCCAGTAGGTGTTGTCACTGGTCTGGTATCTTATTGTGGTTACATCACGATTGCTGTAATGAGGGAGTAAAAATACATTAGTGCTACTTCTTACCAGTATGCAGGATCTGGTTTCACCTTTGTCCTTCATATACAGTAGAGTATATCCAGGAGTCCTTAATCCTCGAACGATGGACTTGATGATCCAGGGCTCTTGAATAAAGACAATATCTTCCCCTCTCTTGGTTAGGCGGAGAAGAAGGGAGGCCGAAGCCTGCTTGGAGTGTTGGAGGTTAATCTGAGTTAGCTGCACCATCTTGGGAACAACTAAGTAGACTAACCCCCACCACGGTCTGGTTGAGGTCGTCGTCTGTTTCGCTCTCAGAGTTTGACCTAAGAAGGTCATCCTCGCTGAGCGAAACCTCTTTAGCGGAGTCGTCAGTCTCCAAGTCGGAGAATTTGACGACATTTTGGGCATCCAAGTGGGATGTGGAGGGTTTATTTTCGTACGTTTCAGCAGAGGATGTGCCGAGCTCGTCTATCTCCATGGATGGAGGGTCGACTTGCCCTGCAGGTTCTTCCACTGAAGACGCACTTTTTGTTACGGAAGATGGAACGATGTTCTGTTCTTCATCTTTTTTGTATATTTTTAAGGCAATGTTTGACCAGCCAAACCGAATCGCGCTTTTTGTCGCAGCCAGGGGAGCTAGGGAGTCCTTATTGATGACTATTATAGCCGATCTATAGTGACCCTCCGGCTCTTCCAGCTTCGCGACTCTCCAGTCATGGGTAGGAAGGGTTGGATTACCGAATTGAATCATTTTCATGATTGTTTCTTTGCAGGAGAGTTCTGCTGGTAATCTAGCGCGAGCTCTAGGCCTGCAAGGGATATCCTCCCTTGACACGACTTCAAGCTTAGCACCAGGCCAGAGACCCTCTAACCTGCTTATCGCAAGCTTATACAGATCGTGCGATCTCTCTCCATCAAACGCGATTAACCTGACGCGCCCCTGATACCATCCTGCGTCCTCAAATATGGCAGGTTCCCCTGGGTTTTCCATCATAAGAGTCCAGTAGGAGGCCTGGGGCTTGTTCATGATGATCGCCCATTGATCGAAAGAGATCGCACCATCCGCGTTACTCCTGTCAATGACAGCGAAAATGGGTTTGTCTTTCAGTGCGTCACTGTACGACATGTCTTTTTTGGAGCTGAGGGTGCTTGGTTTTTGCACCTTAGGCCTTTTGGCGTTCGGGGTTGACTGCTCGAACGAGCGTTGGCGCTTAGACGTTGAGTCTTCGCTACTTATTTTTTCATTTATTGCAATGATTTTCATTGGCCACTCAAGTTTGGCAGATTGCGTTGAATCAAGCTTAGGTTTAGGTACCGCACCTAACACCTTCGCAATTTTCTCCGCATTCCGCCTTTCTTTGTGGTTTGGGAATGTAAGGAGGTTGGGATGCCCTTCGTTGTCCGTTCCACTGTAAGACACAGTTTCACCTTCAGCTTGGGGGTTAGGGGGATTGGAAACCCTTTCGTTGGATCATGGAACTTCTATCGGAACTGCATGCCAGGAGCTTCAGCAACACAATCTCCACTAGTTGACTTGACGATAGGAGCAAAGAAGGGTGATAAACGTCAAATTGAATGGACACCCGAAGCAGACAGAGCATTTGAACAATGTAAAAGTAAGCTGAGGGATGCTGTTCAATTAGCTCATCCACGTTCAGATGTGCCATTGGTTTTGCGATGTGATGCATCAGATGTCGCAATTGGAGCCGTCCTTGACCAACGCATCGATGATCAGCTACAGCCTCTTGGTTTCTTCTCAAGCAAGCTAAACCCGAGAGAAACAAGATACAAAATCTACGATCGAGAACTGCTAGCTATCTACAGGGCAGTTAAACATTTTCGTCATCTCATCGAAGGACGAGAACTTATCATTCTCACCGACCACAAACCATTGGTCTACGCATTCGACCAGAAATCGGACCACGCATGTGAACGCGTTGCACGACAGCTCGAAGAAATTGGACGTTTCTCAACAAGAATAGAGTATGTGTCTGGAAAGGATAATATGGTAGCCGACGCATTTTCTCGTTGTGCTGACTATGACAGAACATGCCTGTCATAGTCAGCACAACAGACCTAGCGCAACACCAAAAAGAAGACGACGAGTTAAAAGTGGAATTGGCAACTCCTAGTAAGAGCTCTCTTCAACTTCGAGGACTTCGCATAGCTGATACGGACACCATAGTCTACTGTGACGTCAGAGGTCCAGACATTCGACCATATGTTCCTGCAACGTTGCGCCGAAAAGTGTTCGACAGTGTGCACAAATTATCGCATCCGAGTGGAAGAGCTACAAAACAACAAATACGAAGAAAGTTTGTATGGCCAAGCATGGGGAAAGATGTACTATCGTGGGCCAGGTCTTGCATACAATGCCAACGCAGTAAAATAGGCAGACATGTCAAGAATAAACCACTACATATTCCAATGCCTAATGCTTGATTCGATCACGTATACATGGATATCGTCGTAATGCCACTAGTAAATGAGTACCGATACCTACTGACTATGATCGACCGCTTCACGAGATGGCCTAAAGCAATTCCACTTAAGGACATCACAGCTCAAACAATTGTCACTACCTTTTTCAACTCGTGGGTATGCAGATTCGGTTCACCAAAAACCATCACAACCGATAGAGGAACTCAGTTCGAATGCGCCCTGTTTGACGCCCTAACTAGATTGATCGGAATTACACACATTAGAACCACTCCTTATCACCCTGTCTCAAATGGAATGATAGAACGCTGGCACAGATCTCTGAAGACTTCCATTAAGTGTCATGAAGCAACAGACTGGGTAAGTGTACTACCAACAGTTCTCTTAGGTTTACGTACGAGTTACAAAGAGGACATCAAAGCAACTGCTGCTGAATTTGTTTTTGGTACAACACTGAAACTACCGGGTGAGATGTTCATGCATGAAGAAACTCCACTGGATCCGGAGATTTTTGTCGAGAAGTTCCGAGAACACATGCGACAAGTAAAATCAACACCGTCAGCACACCACTGCTATATAAAACCCTTCGTACACAAAACATTATACACCTGTACTCATGTTTTCGTAAGGGTGGACGCGGTACAAGAACCATGCGAGCAGCCTTATAATGGTCCATATGCTGTAATGGAACGAATATCGGATTATGTTTTCAAAATCAACATAGACGGAATACCAACAACGATTTCTACTGAGCGACTCAAACCGGCGTTTTACGAACACGAACAATTCAACACACCAGCAACTACACTAAGTACAATTCAGCCAACATCTGCATCTACTCCAGTTCAACCAACATCTTCATCTAAACAAGTTCAACTGCCATCCGAATCTCCAAGTTTTCCAGCTGGAATCAAAACTTATTCTGCAACGAAAAACAAACGTAAACAAGTTTGATTCGCAAAATAAAAACATCCTTCGTTAACGCTGTCACTTGGGGAGGAGTGCTGTGGCGTATGACAGATGAAAGTAGAGAGAAAAATAAAATAGAGAGAAAAACAAAGTAGAGAGAAAAAGCAAGTATTCGTTTGAGTCATAGGCAGCGCTGTCATCAGAAGAAGGAAAATTCGAATTCAACCGATGAAAAAACACATAACCTCAATTCTCAATTGGAAGTCAGATACGAAAGCAGCAAGACGACAAGCGAAGACAAATGAAATATACTTTAAATATTTTATCATTGTAAAACATTTACTGTAACTTTATATATTTACAGAAAGATTAATAAACATTATAGTATATACGCTATAAATATTTTAATTTGAAAATTGAAGCAAATTCCAGGACATGAAGCAATGACCATTATTCCTTTCTACTAGTCAATATTGGGATACAATTGTAGCATAATTTCATGAAATGTGCAATAGGTTATAGTTATAAAAGCATAACTTTAGATTATAATACGATTTATAGAAATTTATGTATTTATTTCGAGAAACGAGATTCAGACATGCCACGGTACAAACATTTTGGATATATTTTGCAAATTATTCGTGATCCATCAATACTTATGCTTCAATATACATTGTCGGTAGTAAAATACTATAAAAAAAAAACATACCAAACAATAATTACAGTACTAGACATAAAAAATCACAGTTATATAAGAATCACCCATATGCCCTTGACGAACGCGTTGAAGGTTTGGAAAAACAGCTTTCTGTTGTAGAGAATCGTTTGGAAAGCCGATGCGATAAACAGTTCTCCGTTCTGCCCAAGGAATTAGACCAGATCCGGAAAATCAAAATTCGAGAATCTGCTGGAGAATTTGCAAAGAAAAAGGAGATGAAACCGCCGACATTTGATGGACAGTCTTCTTGGCCAGTTTACAAGAGACAATTTGAGGCAGCCGCGACAACAAATGGCTGGAATGACGAAGACAAGTACATAGCACTGACTCTTGCTCTTAGAGGTTCAGCAGCTGAATTACTTCAAACAGTTCCAGCTGGTAAGAGCGGTGATTTCAGTTCTCTCGAGGCAGCTATAGATAAACGCTTTGGTGATAGCCACTTGAAAGAAGTCTTCCGAGTCCAACTAAGTAACAGAGTCCAGAAAAGGAGTGAAAATCTACAGCAGCTCCAAGCAGACGTCGAAAGACTGGTTCACCTGGCATACCCGGATGCTGGAGAAAAAATCATCAACCAGCTTGCTGTTGAGTCCTTCGTTCGTGCCATTTCCGATATGCATCTTCAGAGGTCTGTGCGAACTGCTAGAACACGTACTCTTTCTGAAACTTTAGCATTCGCATTGACAATTGAAGCAGCAGAACAAGCTTCTCATGGTGTACATCGACTTAGAGAAGCCATAGTCGAAGAGTACTCGTGCTAAAGAGCTGAAATACAAAAGAACCAGCGGAGCGGACTAGCAAGATGTTGGAACTGCAACAAGACCGGGCACTTACAGCGTCAATGCCGACTACCACCAAATAAAGCCGCTTGTCAACATTGTGGAAACAAGAGACCCAACCCAGAGCAAGGTAACAACAACACCAGCGTTGTGTTTCCCATCAGGGAAACGAGTAAGAACCAACTTCGAGGGGCAGAGGCTGGTTTCTTGTATCGATGGCCCCAGAACCACCATCCAGGTCTCTCAGACCAAACGAGATAACAAAAGTCTGACTGTTGAGACTACAATTAACGGGAACAAACATGTGGCTACCATCGACACCGGTGCCACAGCCTCCATAGTACATCGAGACCTGGTAAAGATGACGTGGCTTCATAACACCAATAGCTACCGTCTAAGAACCGCAACGGGAGAAGCAGCAAGAGTATATGGAGAAGTGTGTCTTAAGATCCGACTGGCCGATCTAGTGTTTACTCATCAATTCCTGGTGGCAGATATATGTGACGAGTGCATCATTGGAATTGACTTTATGAAAAAGCACGGAGTTATTTTGGACATCGGTTATCAGGTTTTGAAGTACCAAGATAAGGAATTTCCAATGACCTATTCGAACGAAAGTACGTCGAAACTGAGGACTGTCATCACGGAAGATCTGATTCTGCCTCCTTCTTCTGAAGTGTTCGTTTTGACAAAACTGGAAGGTGAGTTTGGAAGCCTTCGATACCTCATGGTGGAACCAGACCCAGAGTGTTCCTCCCAAAGCGTCATCATTGGGAAAACACTGGTAGCACCGAAAAACAAAATGGTCCCCGTACGATTACTAAACACCAGACCGTACGATGTAAGGTTGAAGAAAGGAGAAGTCGTTGGACGTTGCGAATCGGTTGCAGCAATTACGAAGATCACAGACGAAGCCTCGAGAAAAACTATAACTCCGGAGGAGCTCGAAACCATCAGAGCTAAAATACTGTATTCATCCAACCTTGATCACCAACAAACAAGGATGGCTGAAAATCTCCTACAAGAGTACACTGACATCTTCGCATCGCAAAAGGGACAATATGGTAGGACACAGTTGGTGCAGCATCGCATCAACACAGGAGATGCAAGACCGATTCGTCAACCCGCTAGACGCCTTCCACTGGCCAAACAAGGTGAGGTTGAGGAAATGATAACAGCAATGAAGAAGGACGGTCTAATCGAAAATTCCAAAAGTCATTAGGATTCACCAGTGGTGCTAGTGAAAAAGAAAAACGGAAGCACTCGTTTTTGTGTGGACTACCGAAGGCTGAATGATGTGACTAAGAAGGACAGCTATCCCCTGCCGAGAATCAGTGATACCCTGGATGCCATGGAGGGAGCCCAGTGGTTCTCGACGCTGGACTTGAAGAGTGGATATTGGCAAGTTGACATCCACCCTGATGATCGGGAAAAGACTGCGTTTTCTACAGGTACTGGGCTCTGGCAGTTCAAAGTTATGCCGTTTGGGCTATGCAACGCTCCGGCAACATTCGAGCATTCAATGGAGTGCGTTCTTCAAGGACTGACGTGGAAAGCTTGCCTAGTCTACTTGGACGATGTCATTGTTTACGGGAAAACATTTGCAAGAACCTAAAAGCCGTGTTTCAGAGACTTCGAGAGGCTAACCTTAAACTGAATCCGGAAAAATGTGCACTTTTCAAAACCGAAGTTAAGTATTTGGGACACATCATCTCTTCCCAAGGAGTGAAAACTGATCCTGAAAAAGTTGACTCCGTCAAAAATTGGGCAACACCACAGGACAAACATCAACTCCGAAGCTTTCTTGGTACTGCCACATATTACCGACGTTTTGTTAAGAACTTTGCTGGAGTTGCAAAGAGTTTGCATCAGCTCACCGAAAAAGGGAAGCAGTTTAAATGGTCAGGTGAGTGTGAGAAATCTTTTCAGGAACTCAAATACCGCCTCTGTAACGCTCCAGTGCTGGCACATCCAACACCTGGCAAAACATTCATGATCGATGCAGATGCAAGCAACGTTGGAATCGGGGTGGTACTATCCCAAGTGCATGATGGCGAAGAGAAAGTGGCGGCATATTACAGCAAGGTCCTCTCGAAACCCGAAAGTAACTACTGCGGTGTGGTTTTCTCTCTTGTTCTTTTTCCTCTAAGATCTAAACATAAAACTGCTGCTTTTTCTTGTTGTTACGGAGTGTTGTCCATTTCTTTGCAAGCGGGGTCTGACTTTCCATATGGAATATTCTGAGCACTGTTTTCTGGGAGGTCTTTAGCAGTGTTGAACTAAATGCTTGGCTTCGTGCACTGGATTGGTCTTCGTGGCGGGTTTGGTGCTCCGGGACTGTTCGAGCAAGGTAATGCATTGAAATGCAGGCTTATGCTTTCATCGAGATTCTTTTGATATGCTGTTATGGTGGCCTTTACGGAAGCAAAGTCATCTGCAACCTTCTTATATGCGTTGTATCGTTGTGATATAGTGTTGGGTGCGACGTGCGTGTCTTCCCATTGCACTTCCCAGAGTTCCTGGCTCGCGGATCGTTGCCGGTTGCTTTGTCAAAGCGTCACGTTCGGTTGTAGCCTGGTGCATGATTTGGCGATTGGTTTCTGGGTCGTTGAGAAAATTCAGAGCCTGCTAGAGTTTGGTTATCGCTTCGTCCCTGTGTTGTTTCCAATAGGGTGTGATTTCTTTGAGGCGTGCTGGAATCGTATTTCTTGTAACTTCTGTTTCATTTTTTTTTTATTTTCATCTGTTTTTTTTTTGCTGTCATCAGCATTGCTGGCGGCTGATGTCACTTTGAGGGCTGCAGTTCGATTATTTTTGACGTTTTGTCGAGTTCGAGTGTCGAATTCTCGAACAGACGGCCATCGCCGTAAACAGTGTGGCTACTGATATGCACTGACTCTCGTTGGGGGTCGTAGTGGTCGCCAGAGAGAAGCCGAGGTTGAGTGAGTGCATCCAATAGTAGAAAAGGATGCAAAATTAGATGTATATTTGACGTGGAGACTTCTGATTGGTCTTAGCGCGGTCGAATGATGTGAGTTGCTATCGCGTTAACGGAGATCAAGGAACGGAACCCTTGACAGTATTAGCGGTGATAGGTTCGTAGGAACAGAAACTTGGCATCAAGACAGTCGTAATACGAACGCCATCGGTAGAACGTCGAAAACTTTGCTAATCGAAACAATTTAATAAAACATACGCAGAAAGCAACAATTCTTATTTGCATATGCAGCTCCAACAATCTTAATTTCTAAAAATTAATCAAATCAACATCTGAAGCATTCAAAAAAATACAAATTTAACTCCCGGTCCTAAAAACAAATGTCTAAACGAGTTATTTTTGCAAAATTAAAAAGAAAAAAGAAAAAAATCAGTACCTCGAAGGCACGATACATGTATATATACAGGGTGTCCCGTAATTCGTTTTACATACTTTGGGATATGATTATTGGTCATATTCTATAAAAAAATTGTTATACAGTAAAGTCCGTTTCTCAAGTTTGACATCACTTTTTGACAATTTAAAAAAAGGCTAACTTTGGTGTACCCTGACCTGTGTTAAATTCGATATCTCTGTCAATACTGATGATAGAGACCTAATCTTAAACTAAATTTTTAATAGAAATAACAACCTTTAAGACTGTATTTAAATTAGGCTTCCATAGGTTTAGGGTTGCCAGATTTTCAATTTTAAGTGGTGTTCAAATTTTCTTCCCAAAACAAAGTTTTGACTTTGAGGTCATTTTTTTGGAGAAAAGGCCTGATAAACATAGAGTTGCTTTATTTTTTACAGATGAAAAAAACAATAATAAAGAAAAAACGCAGCATTAAGTTAGCTCAAAAACCCATACATTTTATGATACTTGGAAAAATACAAAATGGGAAAAATTAAAAAAAAAATTAAAAAAAGTTTTTGCTTTGAGGTTTGTTTGAATAAAACAATAATATGATCACTTTTAGTAGTTTTTTTATGTATTTAATACAAAGAGACACGATTCTACATTGCCGTTGTCTTGATTTTGAAGATTGCTACTCTTTTGTATAAAAAAATATAAAGCTGTGTGCGTATGTGCTGTCTGTAATTTGTGTCCGGTTATCAATCGATGATTCATCTCGCTTTAATCCAAAAAACAAAAAAAACATTCAACGCTTCAGTTAGTGCATTGCTGATGATGAAACGAATGTGTTTCGAAATGCATACAAGGTATGTTAACGTGTAAATATAAAGCAATTTTCGTTTAAGTGTTTAACGTTAATCTTGTCCGGTTAAATCAATTTAAGGTGATCGTTATTTAATTGTAATTACTGTCAATTAGATTTTTGGAGTTTATTTCTTTAATTTTATTCAATACATTTTATAGGATTTCGTTTTTATTTATCCAAGAGTTATGTTCTGTTGGAAATCCCAACCACTTAACAAAAACTTTATTGCCTCTTGTCTGTAGAATTTTTTCCACCAGAAATACGTTTTTACTTTTTGACTTCATTAATTCTGCATTATACAAACCGCCTTGTACGGGTTTTCCTTCAAAGTCTTCAAGAAGATATGTTATAGGGTTAGTTTCTTGGATTTTTCTTATTTTAAAGATCTCAGTTGTCCAGTTGGGGGTGTATCCTTTTTCAAATACATGTTTATGTTTGCTGATTCTTACTTTATCACCGACCTTAAATTTTTGTTTAATTATTTCTCTTTTCTTGGTTTTGAAAAGTGGTAATATAGATTTTGAATTTTCCTTCGTTACATCTACAGGATAACATTTAATGGTTCTGTGAAAAGAATGATTGTAATCATGGAGTAATTTCTTATAAATATTTATCAATTTATAGCTGCCATTGAAACTAAATTCTTTCCACATTTTTTCTTTTAAGGTTCTATTAAATAAAATGTATAAAATACATAAAAAAAAACTACTTAAAGTGCCCATATTATTGTTTTATTCAAACAAACCTCAAATTTAAAAATTATTTTTTTTTAAATTTTACCCATTTTGTATTTTTTCAAATATCATAAAATGTATGGGTTTTTGAGTGCACTTAATGATAAGTTTTTTCTTTATTATTGTTTGTATACGTATACAATATACAGGGTTTCAAAGATTACAAGACTACAAGTAAGACAAGAGTTATCGACAGCAAACACCCACAATGAAATCCAAAAACGGGCTCTGGCATGGATTCAAAACGAAGGACGGGGCTTTGAGCACTTGTTATAATTGTATTTGTATTAAATACATAAAAAAACTACTAAAAGTGATCATATTATTGTTTTATTCAAACAAACCTCAAAGCAAAAACTTTTTTTAATTTTTTTTTTAATTTTTCCCATTTTGTATTTTTCCAAGTATCATAAAATGTATGGGTTTTTGAGCTAACTTAATGCTGAGTTTTTTCTTTATTATTCTTTTGTTCATCTGTAAAAAATAAAGAAACTCTATGTTTAACAGGCCTTTTCTCCAAAAAAATGACCTCAAAGTCAAAACTTTGTTTTGGGAAGAAAATTTGAACACCACTTAAAATTGAAAATCTGGCAACCCTAAACCTATGGAAGCCTAATTTAAATACAGTCTTAAAGGTTGTTATTTCTACAAAAAATTGAGTCTAAGATTAGGTTCCTATCATCAGTTTCAACAGAGATATCGAATTTAACAAAGGTCAGGGTACACCAAAGTTAGCCTTTTTTTTAAATTGTCAAAAAGTGATGTCAAACTTGAGAAACGGACTTTACTGTAGAACAATTTTTTTCTTAGAATATGACCAAGAATCATATCCCAAAGTATGTAAAACGAATTACGGGACACCCTGTATATATATATATATACATATGTACATGTATAAAGATTTACAAATGCAACAATATTTCTTTGGAACATAGGGTGTAATGGGAATACTACTTTCATAACATGATCAACTTTTGTTCCTATTTTATCATCAATATACTTTTCTTCTGCAGCATCTTTAAGGTTTTGGGAAATCGGACATGTTTTCATGGACCGTAGATGTTATTGTTTCCTTTATAGAGGAGTCTATGTGATTTTTAAGTACTCGAATTTCCTCACTAAAAGTTGACAAAACTTCCAGCAATGAAGAGTTTACGTGGTTTTTAATACTTGTTTCCGTAAAACTTATTTCATCATCAACATATCCTTTGCAGACGGCCTGGTGTGGAAATCTCGGTTTTTTCCTATGTTGTTTAAATATCTATGACCCATATCAAAATCACCCGATGGTAGGATTTTAAATACGATTTTTTGAGGTCCTACATTGTCTAAGGTTTTTTGAAAAGGTTTGGAATTCCTACCGAACTTGTCAACTTTCATCTTGTATATGCAAGGATTATGGTTTTGATTAATCTTAATATATGATATTTGACTCTTTTAGTTCTTCAATTATAGAAATGATTTCATTTTGATGGTTATTGTTGCCAGCATTTTTTGATGCTGTTAAAAGTCTAAGTCTATTAACAATTTCATTAGGATCATTCCAGAACACATATTCCATATTTTTGTTTGTGTATGTCATTTCAGTAGTATCAGTATAAGATGCCCCTGTTTTTTCGCTTTCAGCTTTAAGTCCGACAGCAAGTTTTTTAATTATTTGAGTATATTTTGCACCTCTGTTACCCTTGATTCGTGAAGAACTGTCATGATTTATTCTATGTGCGTTGGTTTTTTGTAAAATTTTTCGATATTCTTCTAAGTCATTAGCACCATATTTCTGCTTACGTGGGTTTTTCTTTAACATCAACTCAATGAGACCAGGAGTTCGGCTAAAAGTCTCACCATCAATTATAATATCATTTTCATTCATTTCAAAGTTATACATATTTTGAGTGTTCACATCAAAATATGTATATGGACCATAATTTATATCGCGATTCGATTCTGATAATATTTTTTGGGTGAAAGAAGATGATTTGTCAGGCCTGTCCATACTTTTCGTTAAAAAAGACATCCTGTTAGAACCTGTTATATTTTTTGGGGTACTGAAAATAAGAGAATCGTCTATGCTTTCCAATTCCTGTGTTAGTGAACTTGTTTGTTCATGATCTGTTCCGTTCTTTTCATCAAACGATTTGAATAGAAATTTACGATTTTTAGTGTCTCTTGCTGAAAATTGTCTTTCCTTTCTTTCTCAATCAATTTTTTTAACGGCTCAACAATAGGTTTGAATGTGTTTTTCAATTGAGTTTCTATCATATTTTGGCCAGTTTTAAGTTGTAAATATTTATTTCTAAGCACATTTTTAGCTTTCACTAGATCTTGTACCACGTTTTCATCCATTTCTATGATTTATGAAAAAGAAATTATTTGCCTTTAACCAGTTAGCTGTCTCTAACAGTGATATTGTCAGAATGTTTGGATCTTAAATGGTAAATGCGTATTTATAGCAATGCAGTTTTATTGAAACTGTTTTTGTAGCGACCTTTCAAAATACTGTTCTCTTTGTCTATAACCAGGAATCCAAAATTATCAGTCCGCAGCAGTGAGAACACAACTCTTTAAATTTATTAAATGTCATATCTGAATTAATATGATCTTTATAAACATGCTTCAAATTCAACTCATCTTATTTGAAAAGAATGATAAAGTTAGAATTATCTCTGATCAAATGTTTTGGTATATGAGTATAGGACTGACATAAGTAAAAGCTGTCAACCCCGTTATGTCGTCCCATGCAAAAATAGTCTCTTATGTTGTTTTGTTTCTGACATGCAACATCATCGAATATGAAAACTGAGTTATTTTTAGCTTCTGATGGTGTCATTATTTCACAATTGTTTGAAAATTCATTGTATTCTATTCCTCTGATTGATGTTATCAGTTTTTTAAAATATTGATATTTTGGCTGATGCAAAGATTTAGAATAAATATAAATATTTTCAAACTTCAATCCATTAGGGTCAAGAAGAATGCTAAGCATCATATATGTCTTCCCGCAATTTGAAGGTCCTACGATAATTCCTCGAATACTGTTTGGAAACAAAGATCCATGTTTCTTTTTAATTTTTACATTGGAATCAAAATTTTTTACTTTTATAATTTCTTGCTGCTTAACGAAGCGCATAATGATGACTAACAACTTCTGAAATAAAACATCTCGTTTTAATATATTTCTAATCATATATGTTTCAACCCTCGCCTAAGAAGGTGTATTAATTATAATATGATTGAGCACAACACTAAAAAAAACCAGTATCATAAAAAAAGAAAATCATTTGGAGGAGAAGGGTTTTTAAATAAGGCTATTGACAAACTACCGTTCGAACTACATATTCCCTCCTATAATTATTGTGGTCCAGGAACGAAATTGGAAGAAAGATTACGTAGAGGAGATAAGGGAATTAATCAATTGGATGAGGCTTGTCGACTACATGATATTGCATATTCTGAAAGTAGCTCTCTCTCAGATCGACACGTTGCCGACAAAGCTCTAACAGAACAGGCTTGGAAAAGATTCACAGCAGGTGACTCTTCAGTTTCTGAAAAATTAAGTGGACTTTTAGTCACCAACATGATGAAAGCAAAGACAAAATTTGGTATGGGGAATAAAATGGCCCGATCTGTCAATAGAAAAACTATCAAAAATAAACCCAAAAAGACTAGCAAAAGCAGTATTTTTAAAAAGGTTATAAGTGAGGCAAGAAATGCTATTAAAAATAATGTCAATTGCTGTGGTACAACCTCTATAGCAAATATTGCTGTTTAGGCTGCAAAAAATGACTTAAGAAATAAGAAAAAACAGGTCATTACCACACCGAGAATAATTCCACTTCCCAAGAGTGGTGGTTTTCTCCCACTTCTAGCTCCTATTCTCGCTGGTCTATCAGCTGTAGGTTCTTTGACGGGTGGAACAGCTGGCGTAGTAAAAGCCATCAATGATGTACGAGCTGCTAAAAGACAATTCGAAGAAAACAAATGTCATAATCAGGCTATGGAATCAGTAGCTATTCAAGGAAATGGATTATTCTTACGACCATATAAAAATGGTCTTGGCCTTTTTCTTAAAACTCCAAATGCAAAAAACTAATTGACCTGCTACCTAACCATCCTTTAAGTAATTTGGAAATTGAACACTTTGGAAATAACCACTTAAAGAACTTTAGAGGAGATGCGAGACTCATTACCAAGGATATCATTCGATAAGGAATGTGGTGTTTTAAATTTGGATGATGAAGCTGGGATGGGTACTCATTGGGTAGCATATATTTAAATCAAAAAAAATAATGTTATCAAGTATTTTGATAGTTTTGGAAATTTGAGACCACCAACTGAACTTATAAGCTATCTTGGTAGTAACATAAATTATAATTATATCCGAGAACAAGACTTTGATACATTTATATGTGGTCACTTATGTTTAAAATTTTTACTAGAACAATGTTATATTATTTTTTAAAAACTTAAATGAGAATTCAATAAAATGACGTAAAAAAATCAAAACCACATCATTTGTCTTTTAATCGAGATGTCGTTAACACTTACTTTGAGTGGAAATGAATCAACTCTGACTGCTGAGTATTTCCCACCAGTTGTACTGAAGTCTAATTATTATGTATGTGGGCTTATAGATTTTCAAACATGTAACTCTATAGTGTAATGACCCATTACATATTCGCTCCTACAAAACAAAACAACTGCAAAATAAACCACCAACAACACCGATGCCAGTGGAATTTGGCATTTACCAACACAGACAATGATAATAGTGACCATAACATATAGCAACAACACCACCAGCAGCTTGCCATTGACTCCACGTGAAGTAGCATTTCGTTGACTGATACAGCTCACATTCACTTACTACCAAAAGGTGTAAGGTAACCAGTGAAATACATGAAAATCAGTTCTGGTCCCGGCAAGTGGACAAATTAGGATCTCATCATCCTAGTATTCGAGAAAGAGTAGGATTCCGGTACCGGCAGCGCAGGAGTAAAGTTCAGGAACCAAGACTGGGTGAGCAAATAGTGTCCAACGCTATCTCGTTGTGAATTCATAGTGTCCAACGCTATCTCGTTGTGAATTCATAGTGTCCAACGCTATCTCGTTGTGAATCCATAGTGTCCAACGCTATCTCGTTGTGAATTCATAGTGTCCAACGCTATCTCGTTGTGAATCCATAGTGTCCAACGCTATCTCGTTGTGAATTCATAGTGTCCAACGCTATCTCGTTGTGAATCCATAGTGTCCAACGCTATCTCGTTGTGAATCCATAGTGTCCAACGCTATCTCGTTGTGAATCCATAGTGTCCAACGCTATCTCGTTGTGAATCCATAGTGTCCAACGCTATCTCGTTGTGAATCCATAGTGTCCAACGCTATCTCGTTGTGAATCCATAGTGTCCAACGCTATCTCGTTGTGAATTCATAGTGTCCAACGCTATCTCGTTGTGAATCCATAGTGTCCAACGCTATCTCGTTGTGAATTCATAGTGTCCAACGCTATCTCGTTGTGAATCCATAGTGTCCAACGCTATCTCGTTGTGAATTCATAGTGTCCAACGCTATCTCGTTGTGAATCCATAGTGTCCAACGCTATCTCGTTGTGAATCCATAGTGTCCAACGCTATCTCGTTGTGAATCCATAGTGTCCAACGCTATCTCGTTGTGAATCCATAGTGTCCAACGCTATCTTGTTGTGAATTCATAGTGTCCAACGCTATCTCGTTGTGAATCCATAGTGTCCAACGCTATCTCGTTGTGAGTCCATAGTGTCCAACGCTATCTCGTTGTGAATCCATAGTGGCTCCTGCTATCTCAGAGCAACCACTAACTCCCTCTTTCTAGTATCCTTACAGAATCTACTTTACCAAGAGAGAGAGATACCAGGAACCCAGCGTTACTCTTAATCCAAGACCCAGACCTGGAAACACCTAACCCAAGATAGAAGATCATAATCCAAGTGTCTGAAGTACCAATCCAAGACAGGAAACCTTTGTCCGACTGGCACGAGGAATAATCCAAGAATCTGGTCGTGAATCCCGGACCAGACCGCATCCCAGCTGAACCCCAGTAGAGTTTCACCCAGAAGAGGCGTGGCATCCACCCTAACCAATACAGTCACAGGAATAGAAACTTGAATTAAAATTATAAACATTGTATTAAATGTATGAACCAACCCTATTTGTAATATCGGAAATAAACTAGCTTCAATAATCTAAAGTTTTCTGTTTCTTTGGAAGACTCTGGATCCGCTGAGCATACCTCAGCCTTTGACAAAAAGCAACCTCACATTGTGATGGTGACAAATAGGGTTGGTTCATACATTTAATACAATGTTTATAATCTTAATTCAAGTTTCTATTCCTGTGACTGTATTGGTTAGGGTGGGTGCCACGCCTCTTCTGGGTGAAACTCTACTGGGGTTCAGCTGGGATGCGGTCTAGTCCGGGATTCACGACCAGATTCTTGGATTATTCCTCGTGCCAGTCGGATAAAGGTTTCATGTCTTGGATTGGTACTTCAGACACTTGGATTATGATCTTCTATCTTGGGTTAGGTGTTTCCAGGTCTGGGTCTTGGATTAAGAGTAACGCTGGGTTCCTGGTATCTCTCTCTCTTGGTAAAGTAGATTCTGTAAGGATACTAGAAAGAGGGAGTTAGTGGTTGCTCTGAGATAGCAGGAGCCACTATGGATTCACAACGAGATAGCGTAGGACACTATGGATTCACAACGAGATAGCGTTGGACACTATGGATTCACAACGAGATAGCGTTGGACACTATGGATTCACAACGAGATAGCGTTGGACACTATGGATTCACAACGAGATAGCGTTGGACACTATGAATTCACAACGAGATAGCGTTGGACACTATGGATTCACAACGAGATAGCGTTGGACACTATGGATTCACAACGAGATAGCGTTGGACACTATGGATTCACAACGAGATAGCGTTGGACACTATGAATTCACAACGAGATAGCGTTGGACACTATGGATTCACAACGAGATAGCGTTGGACACTATGGATTCACAACGAGATAGCGTTGGACACTATGAACTCACAACGAGATAGCGTTGGACACTATGGATTCACAACGAGATAGCGTTGGACACTATGGATTCACAACGAGATAGCGTTGGACACTATGAACTCACAACGAGATAGCGTTGGACACTATGGATTCACAACGAGATAGCGTTGGACACTATGAATTCACAACGAGATAGCGTTGGACACTATGGATTCACAACGAGATAGCGTTGGACACTATGAATTCACAACAAGATAGCGTTGGACACTATGAATTCACAACGAGATAGCGTTGGACACTATTTGCTCACCCAGTCTTGGTTCCTGAACTTTACTCCTGCGCTGCCGGTACCGGAATCCTACTCTTTCTCGAGTACTGGGATGATGAGTTCCTAATTTGTCCACTTGCCGGGACCAGAACTGATTTTCATGTATTTCACTGGTTCCCTTATACACCTTTTGGTAGTAAGTGAATGTGAGCTGTATCAGTCAACGAAATGCTACTCCACGTGGAGTCAATGGCAAGCTGCTGGTGGTGTTGTTGCTATATGTTATGGTCACTATTATCATTGTCTGTGTTGGTAAATGCCAAATTCCACTGGCATCGGTGTTGTTGGTGGTTTATTTTGCTGTTGTTTTGTTTTGTAGGAGCGAATATGTAATGGGTCATTACAATACCAAATGTAGATGAGTTTAATATTTTGTTACATGTGGGTGATAACGTTATAACGTTTCCAATAGGTTCCTATGAGATAGAAGATATTAATAATTTAATACAAACAAAAATTATTGAAATTAATAAAAACAAGAAAAGTGGAGCCAAAAAGAGTGAAATTAAAATCAAGGCAAATAACAATACTTTGAAATGTGAACTAATTAGCTCAGAAGACATTGACTTCTCTAAACTAAATTCTATCGGAGCTATTCTGGGGTTTAGCAAGAAACTTCTAGAGGCAAATTTATACCATGAATCAGATCTTTATGTTGATATTAACAGAGTAAATGCTATCCGCATTGAATGCAATATCACAGAAGGAACGTATATTAATAATCAATCAGCACACATCTTACATGAATTTGCTGTTAAAGTAAGTCCTGGCTATAAAATTGCTGAAGCTCCGAGGAATATTATTTATTTACCTGTGAACGTCAAGCGGATAACATCATTGTGTTTAAAATTTGTTGATCAAGACGGAAAAGACATCAATTTCAGAGGGGAAAAAATAACTGCCCGATTACATTTAAAGCCGGAAATATGATTGTATATGAACATATAATAAATTCAATTTCTTATAAAAACAACACACAAAATAATTTAATACTTAATCCATCTTCGAACTCAATTGCGGTAACATCTCGTTTTACCAAAGATAATCGGGACTTTTTATTATCATTAGGATACACATTAAAAAAGAAATATGCTTAATATTTTTCAAGAACCGGAGATTAATGAAAGTATTTCTAAATATGAATATCATACTTATTCACCGTATCAAAACAATTTTGAACGCAATGACATCATTCAGATTTCTATACAACATCAAAATCTTAATGTTCTTCCTTCAGAAAGTTTTTTGTTTGTTGAAGGAACAATTTCAAAAGCAGATGGAAAAGAGATACTCACTACAAAACTTGTAAATAATGCAATGGCTTTTCTCTTTGATGAACTACGATATGAACTGAATGGCAAAGAAATTGACTGTAATTGAAATGTCGGAATAACATCAACGATTAAAAATTTTTTATCTTTATCCAAAAATGAAAGTGATATGCTACTGAATGCATCTTGGTCTCCCGACTCAACTATTAATTTAAAACCATTACATTTTAATTATTGTATTATACTGAACAAACTTTTGGGATTCGCCGAAGATTATTAAAAAATTATACCAAATGCTCGACATGATCTAATAATTACACGTGCAAGAATGGATGAAAATGCTCTTATATCCCCGACTGATGAAAATGTTCAAATAAAACTTCATAAGGTTCAGTGGAAAATACCGCATGTGACTTTATCAGATGCTATGAAATTAACTATACAAATCTATAAACACAAATAGTTTTATGAAAATTGCTTTTCGAAATTGGGATCTTTATGAATACCCCACACTTTCAACTTCTACCCATCATATCTGGAACGTGAAGACAACAACACAAATAGAGAAACCTCGCTACATTGTAATTGCTCTGCAAACTGAAAAAAATAAGAGAATATCTGCTGATCCTACAATTTTTGATCACTGTGATCTTACAGACTTTAAAGTTTATTTAAACTCCGATTTCTACCCACATGAAGACCTTAATATTTCTTTCGAAAGAAACAGATATAGTTTGTTGTACAGAATGTATACCGATTTTCAGAAAACATACTATAATAAAGCTAACACCGAACCATTACTTTCCTGGGAGCTATTTAAATCGCGTTCCCCAATTTTTGTTATAGACTGTAGACATCAAAATGAAACCTTAAAAACAGGACCTGTCGACATACGCTTGGAGATCAGAACATCAAAAACTATACCAGCAAACACATCAGCTTACTGTCTTATGCTCCATGACCGCATAATTGAATACAATCCACTTGATCAGGTAGTCAACAGAATTGTTTGAATTCAAAAAATAAACATAAAAAATGTAAACATGTTTAAATAAAATAAATAAATTTTGATATCATCACAAAAACAAAAGAAGTATTTGTTTATTTTTCTTTAAACGTTAATTCAGGTTCTCATTGGGACTCTTAACGTTGCGTTGGTTGTTTTGATATTTTTTATTTTTTATCTACCGAGCTTTGAATTTTTTTCAAGATGGTTATCACTTGATGGTCTTTTGTTCGTCGAATGCTTTGTGATTTAATTACAATTCTTTCACTGTCTGAGGAAGAAGAATTCAATACAGCGTCTTTCAAAGAGTCAAAATTAATTTTTAGAGATGCTTCATAATTAAGATAAATCCCTTTCACTTTGCAGACAACGTGTTCCATCTTGTCTTTTGTACTTAATACTTTATAGGCATAGTTTTTAGGTCCTCCGCTAACGAATTCTGTTATATAACTGCCAACTCCATGAGATTCCAATTCGTCAGTCATATCACCGATGAATTGTCCAGTAGGAGGTTCAAATTCTCCATGACGACTTATGTATATTACCGAATCAGTATCGTAATAGAAAACTCTTTCCCCTAACCTCTCCAGGTAGTTATACAGTTTAAGCCGAGCTAAAGTTGTTGTATAAGCAGCAACACATACATTTACTGTGGATAAAGACTCGATAGCTTCTTCTTTCATCTCGAAGTTAACGACGACGTTTTCTTCATTTATAGGAAGAATGTGAAGCACTTCAATCGACGGATGTGTTAGCAAATGAAATAAAGTTGAAGGGTTGTTCACTACAATAGTTTGAAGATGATTTTCGCGTTGTCCAAACTTTCCCCAAAACGAATTTAATATCAGTTTCGCAAGTGACCTCTTTCCTGGATTATTACATATTTCAGAAAATTCCAGCTGAATATTTTCTTTTTCAAGAAAATCAGAAACATATTTTTCTTTTTTTTCCTTAGATGAACACTCACTTGGCCAACCAGATGCTTCTTGTTTAATTTTCAGAAACTTGTTCATCATAGATGTGAACAGCCGGTCATCTAAATTTTTGTTTGGGTTATACTGAACTACATTATGCTCCCATATTTCAAATATATTAAGTATGATGTATCCTTTTTCCACTGCTTTATTGGCCTCGTCTATTACCCACGTACCGACCATTGCCCTTTGCTCATCAGTATGAGTACACAATGGTTCTATATTTTTCTCATCACTGCAGCTTCGACATAGTGAAAACATTAGCTTATTATTTTGCTTGACAGGCAAAATTGGATGAAGCAGGTTTTCTGGAGGTAAAATTTTACATTTCACAAGTCCATTTATTCCTTCCAAATTCGACATAGTTGAGCAGGCTGCATCACCAGCGATGTGGATCTTAGGATTGCCAGTAGGGAATTTTCCATTCTTACACACCCAGGGGTAGAGAGAGCATATATCGATGTACTTTTTCTTTTCTCCTTTTTTGCATTTGTAATAATCGACGATATTTTCGGTTCGACCGCCGTAAAAAGCATCGCGAGGATTTAGCGGAGAACTTTGAATCAGTTGATGACAGTTTAAGAAGTTTATGTCTTCTTTTTTGATTGACTTAAGATACTTCCGAAATACACAAGACCACATTTCAATTACCTCGTAACCGAAATCTCTTAGTCTTTCTGTGCTTGCTTTTGTTCTCTCAAACCTTTGGTTCAATGTGTCATTTTCATTCTCGTATAGAGAATCATCCCGTTTATGCTTCAAGCAGAGAGGGTGTCCGTGGTAATAGCACCCGTGGTATTCAAAAATTTGATTAGTTTCTTGACAAAAACCATCAACTTTTACCCCGTTGATTAACACCTCTTCTCCTTTATAAGAATGTTTGATGTTTATTTTTCTTTGTTGTTCTTCCAAAATCATCCACTTGATGGCTTCTGGTGACTGGTTGTCAACACATCTGTACCCGTTTTTCGGTATTAGTCCGATAGTGTCTGCTTTCAGAAAGTTCCGTCTATATAGCAAATTGCAAGCTGAAGCAATCGTTCCCGATTCTATAAATGGTTCAACGTTACATTCGGTTAGAAAAAGTTTTCGGAACTCTAAGCACGCTCCTGTCAAAATTTTGACATCACTTTTACAATTATTTCTATAAGTTCTATTTTACAATATTCTATAAGTTCTTTCTCCATACCAAAATAATCATTTTGATGTTCTGAATACCATTTTAACAAAATAGCACGTTCCTCCGTTCGCATAGTATGTGCACTGTAATATTCTATTGCTGGCAATGTTCCAATGTAATTTTCATTTTCCTTGGTATTGAAGAGATGCGGAAAGTAACCTTTCTTTAAAACATTAGGTAAGTCGAATGCTTTTGGTAGTTTCGATAAAGCCATATTAAAATAGTTGATGGAGTCGATAAATTTTAAGTTTCCTATTTCCATCAATATTATTTTTGTACCACGCATTATCAATCCTGGAAAAAGATGTGTTTTTTCTAAAGCATAATTCAAAACGAACTGATAATCGTATGATTGACCGTTGTGAGCAACTACAATCATTTTTCCGAATTTCCAGTATATGTTGAATAAATTTAGGTACAATGTCTTCTCCTTTTATAACGTTCATTGAAATTCCACAATATTGACAGAAATCCAAGTCAGGAAATTCTACGCAGTGACTACATTTGATTTGAAACACGCACAAGTTTGGTTCATGTTTTTTAATTAAACCTTTTGATATTGCTCCAATTACCTTTTCTTGACGACTTTCGAGATCATAAAATACATATAAGTAATTTTCCAACTTAGGTGTATCAGGCAGAATAAAACACATATGGTCTTTGGGTACATGTTTTGTACAGTTTTTGCAAAAGAACTCTCCACAAACGTGTTCTCGACTTCCGCCGTAGGATTTTAAACAAGCAAAACATCTTCTTTTAGTTCATTAAAGGCTTTTCTATTGTTGAAAGATTTAATAGAACCTTAAAAGAAAAAATGTGGAAAGAATTTAGTTTCAATGGCAGCTATAAATTGATAAATATTTATAGGCAATTACTCCATGATTACAATCATTCTTTTCACAGAACCATTAAATGTTATCCTGTAGATGTAAAACGAGGGAAAATTCAAAATCTATATTACCACTTTTCAAAACCAAGAAAAGAGAAATAATTAAACAAAAATTTAAGGTCGGTGATAAAGTAAGAATCAGCAAACATAAACATGTATTTGAAAAAGGATACACCCCCAACTGGACAACTGAGATCTTTAAAATAAGAAAAATCCAAGAAACTAACTCTATAACATATCTTCTTGAAGACTTTGAAGGAAAACCCGTACAAGGCGGTTTGTATAATGCAGAATTAATGAAGTCAAAAAGTAAAAACGTATTTCTGGTGGAAAAAATTCTACAGACAAGAGGCAATAAAGTTTTTGTTAAGTGGTTGGGATTCCCAACAGAACATAACTCTTGGATAAATAAAAACGAAATCCTATAAAATGTATTGAATAAAATTAAAGAAATAAATTCCAAAAATCTAATTGACAGCATTTTCTTTATTATACATGAACCGACACACATTGATTATTTAGGTACATCAATACAATTCCTATCAAAAATAATTTGTTTCCGAATTTAGTAATTCGCCTTCAGAATTTAACAACAACAACAACAACAACAACAACAACAACAACAACAACAACAACAACAACAACAACAACAACAACAACAACAACAACAACAACAACAACAACAACAACAACAACAACAACAACAACAACAACAACAACAACAACAACAACAACAACAACAACAACAACAACAACAACAACAACAACAACAACAACAACAACAACAACAACAACAACAACAACAACAACAACAACAACAACAACAACAACAACAACAACAACAACAACAACAACAACAACAACAACAACAACAACAACAACAACAACAACAACAACAACAACAACAACAACAACAACAACAACAACAACAACAACAACAACAACAACAACAACAACAACAACAACAACAACAGCAACAACAACAACAACAACAACAACAACAACAACAACAACAACAACAACAACAACAACAACAACAACAACAACAACAACAACAACAACAACAACAACAACAACAACAACAACAACAACAACAACAACAACAACAACAACAACAACAACAACAACAACAACAACAACAACAACAACAACAACAACAACAACAACAACAACAACAACAACAACAACAACAACAACAACAACAACAACAACAACAACAACAACAACAACAACAACAACAACAACAACAACAACAACAACAACAACAACAACAACAACAACAACAACAACAACAACAACAACAACACAACAACAACAACAACAACAACAACAATCAGAATCCTTTGTTGATTTATACGTAGATATTAGTACTTGACTATTTAGGGATATCTATAGATTACCTATCAAACGACGACACGACGGGCGTCCCGCATCGATCCTTTGCACTTGAATCTTTCCACCTTTTCCAATTTTCAAGCAAATATAACATTTCCTTAACAGATTATTTTCAGAATCCTTTGTTGATTTATACGTAGATATTAGTACTTGACAGTCATAAATTTGCTCGTAGATTGGAATTTTCCAAAAACCACTTTCATTCGTTCTCACAATCTACACTTTTTTTATTTACAAACAATCCAACATTCCTTTACCTTTAACTTCACTCTTTACAAACAAAACATTTCCTTAACACTTTATTTTCACAATCCTCTTTTCATTTATCCGTAGATTTTAATACTCGACTTCACGACATGGTGTCCCGTGTCGATCCCTTACAAACAACCATAAACAACATTACATTGGGTTTTATAACTCACTAATAAAATCATTAATTTATACACACTTTCTATTCCTCCTACATTTACCTTTTTTCAAATTTTCAAATATTCTAACGTTTAACGAATCGGTCCAGAGTGCACCTATTCCTACTGAGCTCAACTGCATTGAGCTTAAAAGTGAGTTAGGTAAGCGAAATCTTTCTAGAGCGGGATCGAAAAATGAGCTCGTCCTGCGCTTGCGCAACTATCAACTATTTGAAACAGCAAGGGGAAGACGCAAACACTTTTGTTTTTGAAACAGAAGTGGAGGAAGAGGAAGTAAGTGAAAGTGTAGATTTTTCTAGTATGATGAAGCTTATATTAGAACAACAATAGAAGCTGATTGAAGAGCAACAGCAGAATATTCTCGGACGTCTGGAAGAGCAACGAAACGATCAAAAGAAGGAACAGCTGAATGTTCTCGAACAACTTGAAACACAACGAAACGAGCAAAAGAAGGAACAGCAGAATGTTCTCGAACAACTCGAAGTACAACAAAAGAATCTGGAAGAGCAACGAAATGAGCAAAAGAAGGAACAACAGAATATTCTCGAAAGACTTGAGGCGCAACAGAATGTTTTGGAAGGTCAGAAAAACATTCTAGAAGGCAAATTGGGCAACATTGAGAAAAATGTATATGGGTGATTTTTATATAGCTGTGATTCTTACAACTAAAATTTTTTTAAATCAAAAATGCCTTAAAATTTATGCTCTGGGTGTTACTGGTCTTTTATTATGCTCAAAATTAAGCCTGTAACGTAGCTCTACTACTACTGCAATAGAAAAGAAGCTATAACAAAAAAAAGAAATTTCACTACCACGTTACTGACATCAAAATGAAATATTCAGAATATTTGGCTAAATCTCTTAAAATAATGTAAAGCGAACCCAACATTTAATACCAATTTTATAATCGAACATGTTCAACCGAAAACACAAGCGGCAACACTAGTGTAAGTATAGAAATATACTATTAGAGAAAATGTTTGACAGCCGAGTGGAGAGTGGAGACCATGTGGAAATTACTGGAGAGTTCTAGATGAAATGTCATTCGATATAAATAGGCCGTCCTAGGCAACCAGATGGCAGTTTTGATTATAGAGTGATAAAGTTAAGAGTGAATTGTTGTGAACAAGTGATAGTCCAAAAGTCGAGTTGAGATCGAATAAAGTATAGATACTGAATAAAAGTGGTAGAAATAAATTGAAAAGTGAAGTTTTATTTTGCGAACTAAACGCACGTTACATTGGTGTCAGAAGTGTAAATAAAACTTATTTGACTTGTAAAGTGAAAAAAAAAAACAGTGAAAATGGGTAAGTTGTTGGAAGAGCTCAACTGCATTGAGCTTAAAAGTGAGTTAGGTAAGCGAGATCTTTCTAGAGCGGGATCGAAAAATGAGCTCGTCCTGCGCTTGCGCAACTATTTGGAACAGCAAGGGGAAGACGTAAACACTTTTGTTTTTGAAACAGAAGTGGAGGAAGAAGAAGTAAGTGAAAGTGTAGATTTTTCTAGTATGATGAAACTGTTGTTAGAACAGCGAAACGAGCAAAAGAAGGAACAGCAGAATGTTCTCGAACGACTCGAAGTACAACAAAAGAAGCTGATTGAAGAGCAACAGCAGAATATTCTCGGACGTCTGGAAGAGCAGAGAAACGATCAAAAGAAGGAACAGCTGAATGTTCTCGAACAGCTGGAAGCACGACGAAACGAGCAAAAGAAGGAACAGCAGAATGTTCTGGAACAACTGGAAGCACAACGAAACGAACAAAAGAAAGAACAACAGAATATTCTCTAAAGACTTGAGGCGCAACAGAATGTCTTGGAAGGTCAGAAAAACATTCTAGAAGGCAAATTGGGCAACATTGAGAAAAATGTATGTGCCATTGACGAACGCGTTGAAGGTGTGGAAAAACAACTTTCTGTTGTAGAGAATTTCGAAGGCGTAGAAAGCCGATGTGATGTTCTGACCAAGGAATTAGACCAGATCCGGAAAATCAAAATTCGAGAATCTACTGGAGAGTTTGCAAGGAAAAAGGAGATGAAACCGCCAACATTTGATGGACAGTCTTCTTGGCCAGTTTACAAGAGACAATTTGAGGCAGCCGAGACAACAAATGGCTGGGATGACGAAGACAAGTACATAGCACTGACTCTTGCTCTTAGAGGACCAGCAGCTGAATTACTTCAAACAGTTCCAGCTGGTAAGAGCGGTGATTTCAGTTCTCTCGAGGCAGCTATAGATAAACGCTTTGGCGATAGCCACTTGAAAGAAGTCTTCCGAGTCCAACTCAATAACAGAGTCCAGAAAAGGGGTGAAAGTCTACAGCAGCTCCAAGCAGACGTCGAAAGACTGGTTCACCTGGCATACCCGGATGCTGGAAAAAAAATCATCAATCAGCTTGCTGTTGAGTCCTTCGTTCGTGCCATTTCCGATATACATCTTCAGAGGTCTATGCGAACTGCTAGAACACGTACTCTTTCTAAAACTTTAGCATTCGCATTGACAATTGAAGCAGCAGAACAAGCTTCTCATGGTGTACATCGACTTAGAGAAGCCATAGTCGAAGAGTACTCGTGCCAAAGAGCTGAAATACAAAAGAACCAGCGGAGCGGACTAGCAAGATGTTGGAACTGCAACAAGACCGTGCACTTACAGCGTCAATGCCGACTACCACCAAATAAAGCCGCTTGTCAACATTGTGGAAGCAAGAGATCCAACCCAGAGCAAGGTAACAACAACACCAGCGTTGTCTATCAGCCCGTTTCCCATCAGGGAAACGAGTAAGAACCAACGTCGAGGAGCAGAGGCTGGTTTCTTGTATCGATGGCCCCAGAACCTCCATCCAGGTCTCTCAGACCAAACGAGATAACAAAAGTCTGACTGTGGAGACTACGATTAACGGGAACAAACATGTGGCTACCATCGACACCGGTGCCACAGCCTCCATAGTACATCGAGACCTGGTAAAGATGACGTGGCTTCATAACACCAATAGCTATCGTCTAAGAACCGCAACGGGAGAAGCAGCAAGATTATATGGAGAAGTGTGTCTTAAGATCCGACTGGCCGATCTAGTGTTTACTCATCCATTCCTGGTGGCAGATATATGTGACGAGTGCATCATTGGAATTGACTTTATGAAAAAGCACGGAGTTATTTTGGACATCGGTTATCAGGTTTTGAAGTACCAAAATAAGGAACTTCCAAATATAGGTAACATACTGCTCACTGACCAGTCAGATCATTCAGGTTTTGAGTTTCATGCTGTAGATAGCGCTGATGTTGTTGAAAGTTTACTTT
Source organism: Melanostoma scalare (assembly GCA_949752695.1). Classification (NCBI taxonomy): domain Eukaryota; kingdom Metazoa; phylum Arthropoda; class Insecta; order Diptera; family Syrphidae; genus Melanostoma; species Melanostoma scalare. Next base: position 139,475,214 of record OX456985.1, on the reverse strand, counting down.
CTATCAAATCTAATGCTGTTGGGTTGGATGACATCCACCCAAAATTTATTTGCATTATCTTGCCAATTATACTGCCCTATCTTACTTTTGTGTTTAATACTATTCTGATGTCAGGTATATACCCGGAACTATGGAAGAAAGCTAAAATTATTCCAATTCCTAAAAATGCAAAAGCTGTCGAATTTCGTCCCATCGCTATCTTACCGTATTTGTCGAAAGTTTTTGAACGGATTTTACAGAAGCAAATCAATGTTTATCTTTCGGCTAACTCGATGCTTACCCCGAAGCAATCTGGCTTTCGTAAAAAACATAGCTGTATTACCGCTCTTTTAAATGTAACTGAAGACATCAGGAGAGCGTTCTATAGAGATGACGTCACGTTTTTGGTTCTGCTTGATTTTTCGAAGGCCTTCGACACTGTCAATCACGTCAATTTATGCCAAAAACTTATACACAAGTTTAATTTCTCATCAAGTGCCACTAAGCTTATTTATTCTTACTTGACTGATCGAAAGCAGGCAGTAAAAGTTGGTGACAGTCTGTCCAATTTTCTCCCGAATGTTACAGGTGTTCCGCAGGGTTCTATACTAGGTCCACTTCTGTTTTCAATTTTCGTTAACGAACTTCCATCTTTGTTTGAACATTGCTCTTCTCATATGTATGCAGATGACGTCCAATTGTACTTTAGCTGCCCTCTTGGGCTCATTGAGGATGGAGCTTACTGTGTAAACAATGACCTTGATAAGATCCAAAACTGGTCTGTACTAAATGGTCTTTTCCTGAACCCGAAAAAATCCAAATGTATCGTCATTTCAAGAAAAAGTCTTGATCTTGAATATTTTCCCCCGATTGAACTGAAAAATGAGCCCATAGATTATGTAGAAACTTCAAGGAATCTCGGAGTGGTTTTTAACCGCTTTTTAACATGGGATAACCATATAAACGTACTCGTTGGGAAAGTCTATGGGGTACTTCGTACTCTATGGGCTACTCAGACTTATACACCACCTAAAACCCGTTTACTACTAGCAAAGACTCTAGTAATTCCAATTTTAACATACGGCTGCGAAATTTACTGCAATTGCAACTATGTAAGTAAGCGAAAACTCAACGTCGCCTTTAACAATATCGTACTTTACGTCTTTGGCCTGCGTAGATACGCTAGATTAACAGGCCTATCTGAAATGTTGTTGGGTATGCCTTTAGATAACTATCTTGAGTTTCGAAGTTTAATTTTGCTCTCTGACATATTGATTACACACCAACCGCAGTACTGTTTTGAAAAAATTACAACCGCGACTTCGGTAAGATCTCGTCAATTGATTAATCCTCTCCGTTCATGTTTAACATCTGAGCGTCAATTTTTTGTTAATTCCGTCCGCCTATGGAACTTGTTACCGCGCTATATTAAAGAAACCCAAAACGCAACCAGAATCAAAAAGACCTTATTGAATCACTTTCGAACAAATATATAAATTAAATCTTCAACCATAATTATTTATAATTGGAATTTGCTTCATTTTATTTTTCTTTCCCTTTCTTCATCTTCTCCTTCTTATTCTTTTCTTTTTCTTCTTCTTCCTTTTCTTCTTTTTCTTCTTTTTCTCCTTTTATATTCTTCTTTTTAATTTTTGATCTCTATCTGCGAAATTAGCTTAGGACTAGCTTATAAGATATTGTATCTTACAGTTGTTAAGCATTCATGAAAATAAACAAACAAACAAACAAACAAACAATGACTTATTCGAACGAAAGTACGTCGACACTGAGGACTGTCATCACGGAAGATCTGATTCTGCCTCCTTCTTCTGAAGTGTTCGTTTGGACAAAACTGGAAGGTGAGTTTGGAAGCCTTCGATACCTCATGGTGGAACCAGACCCAGAGTGTTCCTTCCAAAGCGTCATCATTGGGAAAACACTGGTAGCACCGAAAAACAAAATGGTCCTCGTAGGATTACTAAACACCAGACCGTACGATGTAAGGTTGAAGAAAGGAGAAGTCGTTGGACGTTGCGAATCGGTTGCAGCAATTACGAAGATCACAGACGAAGCCCCGTGAAAAACCATCAGAGCTAAAAAACTGAATTCATCTAACCTTGATCACCAACAAACAAGGATGGCTGAAAATCTCCTACAAGAGTACACTGACATCTTCGCATCGCAAAAGGGACAATATGGTAGGACACAGTTGGCGCAGCATCGCATCAACACAGGAGATGCAAGACCGATTCGTCAACCCGCAAGACGCCTTCCACTGGCCAAGCAAGGTGAGGTTGAGGAAATGATAACAGCAATGAAGAAGGACGGTCTTACCGAAAATTCCAAAAGTCATTGGGCTTTACCAGTGGTGCTAGTGAAAAAGAAAGACGGAAGCACTCGTTTTTGTGTGGACTACCGAAGGCTGAGTGATGTGACTAAGAAGGACAGCTATCCCCTGCCGAGAATCAGTGATACCCTGGATGCCATGGAGGGAGCCCAGTGGTTCTCGACGCTGGACTTGAAGAGTGGATATTGGCAAGTTGACATCCACCCTGATGATCGGGAAAAGACGGGGTTTTCTACAGGTAATGGGCTCTGGCAGTTCAAAGTTATGCCGTTTGGGCTATGCAACGCTCCGGCAACATTCGAGCGTTTGATGGAGTGCGTTCTTCAAGGACTGACGTGGAAAGCTTGCCTTGTCTACTTGGACGATGTCATTGTTTACGGGAAAACATTTGACCTACATTGCAAGAACCTTAAAGCCGGGTTTCAGAGACTTCGAGAGGCTAACCTTAAACTGAATCCGGAAAAATGTGCACTTTTCAAAACCGAAGTTAAGTATTTGGGACACATCATCTCTTCCCAAGGTGTGAAGACTGATCCTGAAAAGTTGACTCCGTCAAAAATTGGGCAACACCACAGGACAAACATCAACTCCGAAGCTTTCTTGGTCTTGCCACATATTACCGACGTTTTGTTAAGAACTTTGCTGGAGTTGCAAAGAGTTTGCATCAGCTCATCAGGGAAGCAGTTTAAATGGTCAGGTGAGTGTGAGAAATCTTTCCAGGAACTCAAATACCGCCTCTGTAATGCTCCAATGCTTGCACATCCAACACCTGGCAAAACATTCATCATCGACGCAGATGCAAGCAACGTTGGAATCGGGGCGGTACTATCCCAAGTGCGCCGTAAACTTTGTGGCTACTGATATGCACTGACTCTCGTTGGGGGTCGTAGTGGTCGCCAGAGAGAAGCAGAGGTTGAGTGAGTGCATCCAATAGTAGAAAAGGATGCAAAAGTTGAAAAGTTGAAAAGTGAGTTGCTATCGCGTTAACGGAGATGGAACGGAACCCTTGACAGTATTAGCGGTGATAGGTTCGTAGGAACAGAAACTTGGCATCAAGACAGTCGTAATACGAACGCCATCGGTAGAACGTCGAAAACTTTGCTAATCGAAACAATTTAATAAAACATACGCAGAAAGCAACAATTCTTATTTGCATATGCAGCTCCAACAATCTTAATTTCTAAAAATTAATCAAATCAACATCTGAAGCATTCAAAAAAATACAAATTCAACTTCCGGTCCTAAAAACAAATGTCTAAACGAATTATTTTTGCAAAATTAAAAAGAAAAAAAATCAGTACCTCGAAGCCACGATACATGTATATATATATTGTATACGTATACAAACAATAATAAAGAAAAAACTTATCATTAAGTGCACTCAAAAACCCATACATTTTATGATATTTGAAAAATACAAAATGGGTAAAATTAAAAAAAAAAAAGATTTTTAAATTTGAGGTTTGTTTGAATAAAACAGTAATATGGGCACTTTTAGTAGTTTTTTTTTTGTATTTTATACAAATACAATTATAACAAGTGCAAAATCTGGCCACTCTAAACCTGTGGAAGCTAAACTTAAATACAGTCTTAAAGATTGTTATTTCTACAAAAAATTAAGTCTATGATTAGGTCTCTATCATTAGTATTGACAGAGATATGGAATTTAACATAGCTCAGGGTACACCAAAGTTAGCCTTTTTTTAAATTGTCAAAAAGTGATGTCAAAGTTGCGAAACGAGCTTTACTGTATTACTTGTTTTTTTGTAAGAATATGACCAAGAATCCCCAAAGGATAATACACGAAGTACGGGACACCCTGTATAGAGTTGAAATCGAATAAAGTAGATACTGAATAAAAGTGGTAGATTTAAAGTAAAAGGTAAAGTTTTATTTTTGCGAACTAAGCGCACGTTACATTGGTGTCAGAAGTGTAAATAAAACTTATTTGACTAGTAAAGTGTAAAAAAAAAAGTTAAATACAGTGAAAATGGGTAAGTTGTTGGAAGAGCTCAACTGCATTGAGCTTAAAAGTGAGTTAGGTAAGCGAAATCTTTCTAGAGCAGGATCGAAAAATGAGCTCGTCCTGCGCTTGCGCAACTATCAACTATTTGAAACAGCAAGGGGAAGACGCAAACACTTTTGTTTTTGAAACAAAAGTGGAGGAAGAGGAAGTAAGTGAAAGTGTAGATTTTTCTAGTATGATGAAGCTTATATTAGAACAACAATAGAAGCTGATTGAAGAGCAACAGCAGAATATTCTCGGACGTCTGGAAGAGCAACGAAACGATCAAAAAAAGGAACAGCTGAATGTTCTCGAACAAATTGAAACACGACGAAACGAGCAAAAGAAGGAACAGCACAATGTTCTCGAACAACTCGAAGTACAACAAAAGAATCTGGAAGAGAAACGAAATGAGCAAAAGAAGGAACAACAGAATATTCTCGAAAGACTTGAGGCGCAACAGAATGTTTTGGAAGGTCAGAAAAACATTCTAGAAGGCAAATTGGGCAAAATTGAGAAAAATGTATACGGGAGATTCTTATATAGCTGTGATTTTTACAACTCAAAATTTTTTAAAATCAAAACTGCCTTAAAGTGTATGATCTGGGTATTATTGGTCTTTTATTATGCTCAAAATTAAGCCTGTAACGTAGCTCTACTACTACTGCAATAGAAAAGAAGCTATAACAAAAATAAGAAATTTCACTACCACGTTACTGACATCAAAATGAAATATTCAGAATATTTGGCTAAATCTCTTAAAATAATGTAGCAAATGATGAATTATAGGATTTTGATAATTATACAGAGACATTTACGGTATTTTCTTTCTTGATTTTAACAATCTTTAAAATTTATTAACAGTATAGAACTAAAATAACAGTTTTTATAATAGTCTTAGAATAAAACAAAGTTTAACATTAGTTAAATATTGAAATTCATTGAATTTTTTAACAAATTTTAATTTTAATTTTATAACACTAGATCAATTAAACATGATAAAAAATTAAAACATCAAGGAAATATTCATTTAAATATTATTTGTATTGTTTACCATGGTACTGACATCTGTAACGGAATTATTATATATATATCATCATCTGTAACGGATGTATATATATTAATCATTTTCGATCGATTCCTCTTCATTCAAACAAGAAGTGATACTCACTGCCCTCCTTTGGAATCGAGCAGAAGCCTCTTCCTTCTATAGTTCACTGAAACCAAAAATTCTCCTATGAATTACCTCCTTCACAGAAATGGAAGTTGAAAGTCGTGCAGGGTTCTTTACCCCACTGCCACGAAACTGACTCCCATCTTTACAGTATACGCTTCGATGTCTCGCGTATCCTTCCATCAACACCATTACCTACCGACTTAACAATTGAATTATCTCTTACACGACAACTTCTCCACGGAATTTCTCTACCAAAAAAAAAAAAAAACACAAGTCATAATAACTTTGGAAACTTTTCGCGGCTCCTCTAGTCCGTCGCTAAGTTTTTCTCATTATCATAACTCACTGAATCATCGATCGTATCCTTCATTTAAATTTTCAAGGTAGGTCGCGAGAGACACAAAAAAACTAGGGGTGAGGTTAATCACCTTCAGTATCAGAAAAGATACTATCTTTTCCCCTCCCGGACTACCTATCCTACTCAAAGAAGTTTCTACCTCGCCTTACACGCCAGACTCAACACATATCCCCAGAAGGTATGTGAATCGCGTGGTTTTCCAACGGGGGTTGTCTTCGCTGCCACAACCGCCTGGTCATTTGGGTGCACGAATGCTAACTCACCGATTAGAGTGGGGTTCTTGCAGTTGGAGCGAGACGGTGTTACATTAATCCTGACCAGCTGACCTGGATCTTATAGATCGGACATAATTTTAAAAATCCTAGGACCCGAAAATCTTGGTATGCAGACACGAAAAGAAAGATCGTACCCATCTCTCGCACTCCTTCATTTATTCTATTCTGAAATTTGTGCCTTATCAGTTTCATTCACTTTCTGTAACTCATCAATGGGGCGTCATAGTTGTTGGTGACCCCTGAACCTATTCTTTACCCTTCCCATTTGCGTCGGTTTGTACAGGCCGACACAAAACCTTTGGTTTTCATTTGGTTCCACTTGTTCGAAAACCCCTTTATTTGAGAGACGCTATTGTTGACGCGCTCTCTACCTTTCTCTCTACCCGCCCCTATCCTGTGGCAAGAATGCTCTCTTCACAGGTTAGTGGAATCCTCTAAAGGCTTAAATCTTTCTTTGTATATAGAGAATCCCCCATCCTACTCCGGGAAACCTACTACCTATCTCCCTTCACACTCTCTGACCCATTTCCCCTCGACCCATCCTTAACCTCGTTAAGCCAACATGACTACTTCGCCAGATTCTCGACTAAAACGAGTTCTGAAAACTGTATCTTTAACTCTAAGCTACTAAAAGAAAACAAATTTACAAGATTTCTTTCCATAAAGCGAAATTCATCTTTCTATAATTTATTTCTCTCCTTACAGATTACTAACCTTATCGAATATCTTAAAAACCAATATACTTCAATATTTATAATTCCACTCAAATTCTTACTTTAATTTACTGTATTGTTAATTGACTCAAATTTCTCAACTATTATCTATTACTCATCGTACAGATAATTTAACTCAAAGAACTGTTTGTTTAAGGACGTATTGAGGGTCTCCACTCCACTCAATCAAAGTCCCAATAAGGTTTTCTTAATCTACTTTAAATTATTCAATATTTTAAAATTATTACGTTGGCGATATTTTACCCATCGGTTCCTCTTTCTCTTCGTTCATAATGTGTTGCAAGCTTTCAAAAAAAAATATCTTAATATATACCTTTCGTTTTGGTACGACTTGCACGTATTTTCCAATAAAAAAAAATGTTATCGCGAAACATAAGCGAGTCGCTTTCTTAAAAATCAAAAAGTTTATCTCAAAAAAGTTTTACGTATGTAATTTTCGTAAATGTAGATGTTATCAACTAGACTCTACGTTATCTTTTCAGGAGTCATAAGAATTCATAAAGTTTACTCTTGTCCAAATGAAAATATGAAATTTACCAAAAATAATATAGAAATTATCACTCACCCATAAATCTCCTCGTTGAAAAGTGCACTTTTAACTTCGGAAGACATGGTTATTTCTTCTTTCATTCGATATAGCTGTCAAAAATGGTTATTCAAAAGATGTTTTCTTAATATGTGTTATCACATGCTTGCTTTCTTATCCGCGTTTGTTTCATAAGCTGTAAATCGAAATAAATCTTTAAGCTTCTGTAGAGTGGAAGAATTTACATAAAAATTATCTAACTTCATCTAGCTAAATTCCTTGCTTGGTTCTCGTTTACGGCATGAAAACGTGTTCTTTTTCTTACGGTACTCGCGAAGGCTAACTGTTATGTCGGTTATACATCTAACTGTTAGATTTTCCCCTTCACAACGGTTTTCGATCGGCAAGTGTGTTATATTTTCAAACACTTTCTTTTTTTTTCTCCTTTTTCTCGTGTTATATTTTCAAACACTTTCTTGACTGGGAGTTCACTGACATCTAACTACACTACTCTATCTGTACTTTCTCTTCAATCGTGGCACTTAATTTACTTATTCTTTTACGATAGGACTTAAATTCACTTATTTAATTATCATATAATACGCCTGGGTGATCCCTGGTTTCCTCCTTTCGATTTTCCATCGATCAAAACTGCTACTGTTGCGAGCGTTAGTGCTTCTCTAGGCTCACGCCTAGCGTACCTATCCGCAAAACAGGAAGTTCTCAAGAAGTCTTCCTTGTTTCCTTCACTGTTCGATGTATTCGCTTTGGCAAATTGTTTTAGGTTCTCTTGGGCTAGTACTGCCTAGAATTTTTGCGTAAACCTTTCTACAACGCCATTTTAACTGCATACAGACATAGACGTGACTTGAAAGACTTGAAAAATGTAGTTTTGATGTTCTTCCTATCGTCACGTAGATCTCACCATGAACTTCTGGCTGCCTGTTAAAAATCACAAAAGATATGTCCCTTTTTAACTTGGCCTCTACTTTATCTTACCGCGTGTGCTTCTCGGTAAAATTTTCTAATTGGGATTATTTGCCCTTTTGTTTCCTTCCACACACCAAATAAAACTGATTTATTCATTTACCTGATTGTATGTAATCGTAAACCGCTTTTTTTTTCTGGATAATCTTTTCCCTGCCTTATAACTGAACTTGGATTCTCATCGACGTCGACGTGCAAGCAAAACCATGCTGCTTTCTTTTGCAACGAAAAAAAAGTGCAATCATTGCACCAATTTAATTTCTCCCATGTAATCGTATCTACCTAGAACATTTTTTGTTTGACATTAGATTCTATTGCTAGTAAAAGGAATTCTACTATTTCAACTCACCCTCATGTGTGGGATTATTCCCTAACACCGCACTGAAATTTTATTTACTTTCTCTTGAACACTTACTTGGTTGGTTGTCGACAGAATAATGAAAAAATATGGACGACTTTTACTAACCTGTTGCTTGCCGGCTACTTGGTCTAAGATGGAATCGGAATTTAGAAGGAGATTGACCTATTCACAATAGGGCTTTTCGCGAAGCTATCTCTTTCTAATTATACCTCGTATTTCTTAAACGTCAAATTGTCACTTGTATGAAAATATTGCTGGCGGCAGTACGTAGAAATATGAAATATGTAGTTTAAATTAGTTTTTCAAAGACGTAGGTTCATGAAAAAAGGAAAAAATTGTGTTTATCAAAACTGTGACGTTTTAAAAACAAAACAATATAAAAGTGTTGTGAAGATGCCCGCGAATCGCTGTCTAAAACAATGTTCAAACCATACAATGAAGACAGAAATCCGTAGATCCTATAGTTTTCCTCGAGTATAAAACAGAATTTCTAAGTTCTCTCAGAGGAAAGGCACAGAATGTGGTAAGAGGAAACATCTGAAGCATCTGAACACTAAATTGGCTCGTGTCTGTTCCAGACATTTCATTTCAGGAAGGTAAATATCTGGTTGAAGGTTGTATACAAGTAGATCATTAATAAAAACTCCAGGGAAGAATGCAAAACTTTTGGATAATCTAATTCCAGATTGGGTACCAAGCTTATACACGCAAAAATTCAGAAATCTAGATAAACAATACCCAATCTGTATTTAGATTGTTCTTACTAGGAGTTCTTACTATAATCAAGCATCTAATATACCTTATAACCATGTTTACATAGGTACCTGAAATGAAATGTGTGGAACAGAAACAAGCCAATTTAATGTTCAGATGTTTGATAGGAGCCAACAACGGCCTGCGCCTTTCCTCTTAGCGATTTTTCAATCTAGGAGTTCTATTCCACAGTCGTGGAAAACTGAAGTCTACAGTTTTCTGTGTTCACTGTATGGTTTGAACCAATTTGAACACTGTTTCACACAACAACTCAAGGGTATTTTCACAAAACTTTTATATTATTTTGTTCTTAAGAGTTCGCAATTTCGATATACACACTGTTTCAATTTTTTTATTTCAAATTCACTTCACTAAACAATAATTCTCAAACTAATTTACGTTTTTGCCTAGTACCGCCAACAATTCTTTCATACAAGTGAGTTCAGCTGTCAATTTTTTTTTTCTCTCTCTTTTGACAGTGACACTATCGCGAAAAGCCCTATAAATCGTGTCTCCACAGAGTTACTCACAAGAGTGTTACAACTTAGGTCCGTTCCACAAATAGGAATTTTTTGTGCCGAATAGGTAAGGCTCTGATTAGACTAGATTTTGTTTTATTTTTAAGTTGGAAAAACAATCTTTTGCTATGAATCGTATTATTTCACACATTTATTAAGATAGATTTATCTTGAGTGCGCGTATATCAACTTTATGAATGAATTCCATAAATGATCGTGATCATAAAAACGAGTGTGATTTTCAATAATTTTGGTCTGAGAATTTCCTACAAAACTTGTTCCTCCGACTAGTTCTCAACTCGTCGGATGAACAAGAAAAGAAATTGTCTTTAGTATTGTTCGTTGAACAAAGAGTCTCATGCACAGCTGACACAGCCGGGCTACTGAACTAAAATTCTTTACATTTATTTCTTCAAATCCTTCGTGTGAACTACAGATTCGAATCCTTTTTCATCTTTGACTTTGTATAAGTTGTTTCCTATTACTTTTACGACAGTCACTTTCAAAAACTTCGGACTGAGTTTGGCGCTGCGATGTTTCGTTTTGTCGCTCAATACGAAATTACGTTTAAAAATGTTGTCTCCTATTTTGAATTTGATAAACCTACTCCTAAGGTTATAATTGCTGTTATACGTTTCGTGTGCTTGCTCTAAGGCTAAGGTAACTAGGTAACCAGTCAATTTCACTATGGTTCAAACCATTCAGCTCTCTAAGTAGTTTGTAATCAGTTCCGTGTTCTTTCATCCTCTGTCCGAACAAGGCCTCATATGGCGACATGCCCAATACAGAGTGAACCGAAGTGCGTAATGCACTACTTATACAGGATAGGTACTCGTCCCAGTTATATTGCCGCGGATCGATATAAGACCGGATCACCGATAAGATGGAGCGGTTAACTCTTTCGCTGGCGTTTGCTTGTGGGGCATACGCCGCCGTCTTGATATGTCTTATACCAAAGGTTTCTGTCATCTTGTTGAATTCTTTACTCAAGAATTGAGATCCGTTGTCTGACAACAAACTTTCGGATACCCCGTAAATTAAAAATATTTCGTCTCTTAAAAACTTGATTACTTCAGCAGAACTCGCCTTTCTTAAAGGTTTAATGAAAACAAATTTCGTTAACTGATCTAACGCTATCACTATATATGAGTTTCCTTTACGAGATCGCGGATAAGGTCCGAGAAAATCCACGTATACGTGTTGAAAGGGTCTTCCGACTATAAATGCGTCTCCCATCTCCGTACGCAAAATCGTATTACTTGACTTGGTCGCCTTGCAAGTATCACAACTACCTAAAACCTTTGACTTGTGATGCCATAGCTGGCCAGAAAAATTGCTGACGAAGTCGATACAGGGTTTTTGCTATTCCTCCGTGAGATGAGGATCAATCGAGGAGCCTGTTGGATCAATCGTTCCGTCAACGTCGTGGGAACCCACAACTTGCAGACCTGAAGATCCTGAAGCGGGTTTCCAGTACAATGTCTGATTTTTTTATACACTAAATCTTTCGAAATACGAAGATCGGGTAATCTATCTTCGTTGTTTCTGATGTGCTCTATTATCTGGAGATATTCCTCTGACTTGAAAGCTGGATTTTCCAGATCCACATGCCATACTTCGTTTGGATTGGTTGACAAAGACCCCGGTGGACATACATCCGAATGTAGGCCCTCTAACTCATGTGTACGAGATAAAGCGTCTGGCAATACGTTCAGCGTACCCTTCCGGTGTTCAATCCCAAAATCAAACCCCTGTAATTGAAGACTCCAACGCGCTAATCTCCCCGTTAGATCCTCCATACTCATCAACCATTTAAGGCTTGCGTGGTCGGTGATAACCAAAAATCTATACCCTTCCACGTAAGGTCTAAACTTTTGTATGCCTTTCACAGCTGCCAAACACTCCCGCTCGGTGACTGAATAGTTCCTTTGCGCCGCATTCAACTTCTGTGAAAAATAGTAAATCGGCCTTTCCACCCCTGATTCATCCTTTTGGAACAACACACAGCCTATGCCGGTGTCAGAAGCGTCGCACAGAATAATAAATTGTTTACTAAAATCAGGGTTTATCAAAATTGATTTGCTCGTTAAAGCTTTCTTTATCGCTTCAAAAGATTCAATCACTTTTCACCAAACTGAAACTTTTGGTTTTTCTTTAAGGTGTCAGTCATAGCACTCGCTACTCCTGAGAAATTCTCAATAAAACGCCTGTACCATCCCGCCATTCCGAGAAATCGACGTACTTGCCGTGCGGATGTGGGTACAGGGAAATCTACGATTGCAGAAATCTTACCAGGATTGGGCTTCAAACAACCCGGTCCTACTACGTATCCTAGGTATTCTAGTTCCTGAAAACAAAATTTGGATTTTCCAACGTTAATGGTCAATCCGGCCCTTGACAATCGGTCAGCGATTACTCGCATTACTTCCATATGCTCTTGGAAATTTTTCGATATGATCAACAGATCATCTAAATAAACAAACACTTGTTCACGCAGTTCCTGGGGAACAATCACATTCATAAGGTACTGCAGGCTTTGAGCCGCGTTTGAGAGACCGAACGGCATCACCTTGAACTGATAGAGTGGTCTACCGGGGACGGTGAAAGCTGTCTTCTCCCTTGAACTTTGCTCTAACGGTATCTGCCAGTAAGCGTCTTTAAGATCTACACTTGAGATGAAATGAGTTTCTTGAAGGCGTGCTAACAATCCTTCAATCTGAGGAATCGGATTAGCGTCTTTTTTTGTTACTGAATTAACCTTCCGAAAGTCTAAACACAACCGGTTCTTCCCTGGTTTTCGTACTAATACGACAGGTGAACTCCATGGACTAGAACTCTCCTCGATCACTCCCAACTCAAGCATACGATCTAATTCGTCATAAACTAACGCTTGTACCGCAGGAGATATAGGGTAATGACGTTGCTTTATTGGCGTCGCGTCTCCCGTATCTATCTTATGCTCGACACGGTGAGTTCGTCCTAAACCTTTATCTGCGAAAGATGGAAAAAGCTCTATGACCTCTTTCAATATTTCGCTCTCTTGGTTAGACAGAACGCACTTAGCCGATTCTTTCTTTTCGTCACTGGATTCCAAAATTATATTCATGGCTGAAATTAGATGAGGAGCTATTTTGAACATTGCCCAGAAATCAACTCCAAGATAGAGTTCTTGAGCTAGGGACGGTACGATGAACAAATCCAATTCGTGGACTGTGTCTTTGTATTGAATTGCCGCTGTAACTATACCAACAATAGCCTGTTTCGATCCGTCAGCAGTAGTGACTTCTGACGAATACTTCTTAAACGGAATTTTATGTTCTCCTAAATACTCTAGAGCTTCTGCTCCTAAACAACTAATACTAGCGCCTGAATCTAAAAGTCCGAGCCACGATTTCCCAAACGCTTCCACTGAAACATAAGGACGAGGATCGTTATCCTTAACTTTAAGATTTGTTGCCGCTATTGTTTTACGCCATTTCTTTTTCTTTTGCATTCTAGCCTTCAGACTAGCTATTTTATCGGAACGACAAGGAAATGTTAGAATTCGTTTCCTTGCCTTAAAATATTGTATTTGACGCTCGTGTAGAGGTCTCTTTAACGGAAATACTTTTGTCTCCTCTGATTGTGTCTCATTTGGTTTTTCTATAGACTTTTTTTCTTTAGGTTTTAAGATGGTAATGTTATTATGAGAAATGATAGGGTTTGCTACTTGTTCGAGTACTTCGTCTTCGCACTTTCCCCCTCGATTGGAAAACTGCTCTTTGATGGGTTTCCCGAACAGATCGGACAATTCGGAGTCACCGTGTCTTCTCGCCCGCACTTAAAGCAGAAGAAACGTCTTCTAGCGTCAGGACAGTCTTTAAAAAGATGACCCACGCCCTTACAGTTCCAGCACTTAAATGTCTCCTTCTCATCGAATGCTTCTAAAGATGAGTCTGGTTTCGCTGGCTCTATCGCTAGTTGATGTTGATCCAACTCGTGTACTTGTTTCCGAACTGGATGGTTCGTAAAAGTAGCTTGCGGTCTAAAACGTTGGCTCTCACTATCTTTTCCATTCAGGAATTTCTCTATAGTTCTACATACGTAGACTAGCTCGGCTAGACTACTCGTGTTGAAAGTAATCAACAATTCTCCCATTCTTCTTTTCACGTTTAGTTTGACTAATTCGACGATCTCGATAGTGGACTTAGGAATCTTTAATCTTGAATTCAATTTTATGATGTCATCATAGAAATCATTAAAACTTTCGTTATAATTCTGTTTTCTATCCATCATCTTCCTGGTCAACTCCGAGTCGGTCTCGAGGCTCCTATACTGCTCTAGCAAGGCTGCTTTGAGCTCAATCCAAGTCGCTCTCGGCCTACTCTTAGACCAAGTCCAATACCAATTTTCCGCTGAACCGTTCACAAATTGATGAAAGTTGCTCACCACTTCATCCCATGAAACGTGATAGCTCTCTCTCACTTTATCTAACCTAAATAGAAAATCGTCTATTGTCATGTTCTTCGTATCAAATTTGATTCCCCACTTGTGATAGTGTGGGAACCTCAGGAATGAACTAGCAGGTGATGGTGCGGATACCGGCACGTTTGAAACTGCTGGGGAATCGTTAAGATTCATCCGACTTACTCGGGCTAAGAAGTCATCCGCATTGGATGTCCTTGCCACCTCAATATTCTGGATCGCCTGCTCGTTCCTTTGCGACGTAACTGGGTCTTCCTGACTACTCGGTAAAAGTAAATTAGTTTCAACTCTACGAACTGGGGTTGTCGGTTCTTCATGTAAAGATCTGGTAACGACTGGCTGTGATTGGGGCGGAACCGTAGCGAAAGTGTCTTTTATGATCTTCCCTACTTGCTCTAAGATGCTAGCTTGACTACGAGCCAACTCTTCCCTAATGAATCTTTGATCTTCAGACCTACTGAGACCTATAGTTGCCGTCACTACCTCTTGTACATAAATATCGAATCGATCGCTCGTGTTAAAAGATTCTTCTCGCGCGTTACGACTAGAATTCGCCCTTGGTTCATTGAACTCTGCGTTGACTTGCAAGTTAGCGTCCGTCATCTCCGGATCTTGGATCGGGACTTCAGGTTCACCCTCGTCGTTTTCGGGTCTATCCCTACGACTTTGATTCAACTGGTTTGCTAACATGTTCGCTCTTCTTTTATATCGCTCTTCACGCGGAATGGGTTGATATACCAACCTTCTACCTCTCCTATTCATCAGAAAAAAAAACTTCTTAAATAAACTTAACTAACTATTTACTTAGATACTGAAAAATTTAAATCTTGAAATCAGATTTTAAATTGTTCAAATTCTCATTCACTTTGAATCAAATAGACTATCCAAAGAATGATCTGTGAGCTTAAACTAACCTTAAACCTAAGTTAAATTTTTAAAGATTTCTTCAAACAAAATTGTATCTCTTATCCTAAATAACTTCTGTAACTACTAAAAATCTTCTTTCTCCAAAACAAAACTAACTTAGCTGAATTTCAAAAAAAATCTACTAATATTAACTCTATAATAACCATATAACTAAATGTCTAAAGCGCCACCAGGCAAAAATTTACTGAAACGCCACCAGGCAAAATTTAAACTAAAACGCCACCAGGCAAAAATTACTAAAACTCTCAAAAATATACTCAAAAAAAATAATAACTTATCTCATAAATTGTTGGGTCTTAAGGAAATGGATCTTGGAGTGGGGATAACAACAATACCCTACTCCTAAGAGAAAAATCATTATGTGTTGTAAATATAAAAAAATTTTTCGTTGGTTCTAACTACGTCGAAAGAACTTACGAAGTGAAATTTTTAAAGTGTTTTAACTTCAACTACAAAAGAGAGGAAAGTTTTTCGTCTTCAATAGAGATCGGATATTTGCTACATTGCAACAGACGTGTGTCAGGAAAATGTTCAACTAACCACCGGTCAACGTATCCAAAATCGCCTACTTCTACTTCAAAGAAAAAACTCCCTCCAGAAACTGGAGTAATGGTTCATGAAAGAACCTCTTCATCGAAAAAGTGAATCCGGAATTACTAACTCCATACTCCTACAACAGACGTATGTCAGGAAAATGTTCAACTAACCACCGGTTAGGAGGTTAAGAATATCGCTACTCCAAACTCGTTCCACAAAATTTCAGAGTCTAGCCTTAAGCAACAGACCACCCGGTAACAAACACCAAAGTGAAGTTCTTTGAGCATAAGAACTAACTCAAAAAAAAAATCGAGGTCGAGGAAAGTCAATCAGTCTTATTACAACAGACGAAGTACTACTTAACACCAAAACTTCCGGATAATAAATAACCGACCACTCCCTCGAGTGAATCCTCGAGTGAACTTCTTCTACAAAAAGCTCAACTCACAAAAAAAATTTTTAAAACATGACAAAAAAAAATTTTGTCAACTCAAAAATCAGAACAAAAAAAATTGAATGCTCGTGTCATCCAAAATTTTCGGGCGCCACGTTGGGCGCCATCTGTAACGGAATTTTTATATATATATAATCATCTGTAACGGATGTATATATATTATTCATTTTCGATCGATTCCTCTTCATTCAAACAAGAAGTGATTCTCACTGCCCTCCTTTGGAATCGAGCAGAAGCTTCTTCCTTCTATAGTTCACTGAAACCAAAAATTCTCCTATGAATTACCTCCTTCACAGAAATGGAAGTTGAAAGTCGTGCAGGGTCCTTTACCCCACTGCCACGAAACTGACTCCCATCTTTACAGTATACGCTTCGATGTCTCGCGTATCCTTCCATCAACACCATTACCTACCGACTTAACAATTGAATTATCTCTTACACGACAACTTCTCCACGGAATTTCTCTACAAAAAAAAAAAAAAGCACAAGTCATAATAACTTTGGAAACTTTTCGCGGCTCCTCTAGTCCGTCGCTAAGTTTTTCTCATTATCATAACTCACTGAATCATCGAACGTGTCCTTCATTTAAATTTTCAAGGTAGGTCGCGAGAGACACAAAAAAACTAGGGGTGAGGTTAATCACCTTCAGTATCAGAAGAGATACTATCTTTTCCCCTCGCGGACTACCTATCCTACTCAAAGAAGTTTCTACCTCGCCTTACACGCCACACTCAACACATATCCCCAGAAGGTATGTGAATCGCGTGGTTTTCCAACGGGGGTTGTCTTCGCTGCCACAACCGCCTGGTCATTTGGGTGCACGAATGCTAACTCACCGATTAGAGTGGGGTTCTTGCAGTTGGAGCGAGACGATGTTACATTAATTCTGACCAGCTGACCTGGATCTTATAGATCGGACATAATTTTAAAAATCCTAAGACCCGAAAATCTTGGTATGCAGACACGAAAAGAAAGATCGTACCCATCTCTCGCACTCCTTCATTTATTCTATTCTGAAATTTGTGTCTTATCAGTTTCACACACAAAACCTTTGGTTTTCATTTGGTTCCACTTGAGAGACGCTGGTGTTGACGCGCTCTCTGCCTTTCTCTCTACCCAACCCTAACAGGTTAGTGGAATCCTCTAAAGGTTTAAATCTTTCTTTGTATATAGAGAATGCCCCATCCTACTCCGGGAAACCTACTACCTATCTCCCTTCACACTCTCTGACCCATTTCCCCTCGACCCATCCTTAACCTCGTTAAGCCAACATGACTACTTCGCCAGATTCTCGACTTAAACGAGTTCTGAAAACTGTATCTTTAACTCTAAGCGACTAAAAGAAAACAAATTTACAAGATATCTTTCCATAAAGCGAAATTCATCTTTCTATAATTTATTTCTCTCCTTACAGATTACTAACCTTATCGAATATCTTAAAAACCAATATACTTCAATATTTATAATTCCACTCAAATTCTTACTTTAATTTACTGTATTGTTAATTGACTCAAATTTCTCAACTATTATCTATTACTCATCGTACAGATAATTTAACTCAAAGAACTGTTTGTTTAAGGACGTATTGAGGGTCTCCACTCCACACAATCAAAGTCCCAATAAGGTTTTCTCAATCTACTTTAAATTATTCAATATTTTAAAATTATTACGTTGGCGATATTTTAACCATCGGTTCCTCTTTCTCTTCGTTCATAATGTGTTGCAAGCTTTCAAAAAAAAATATCTTAATATATACCTTTCGTTTTGGTACGACTTGCACGTATTTTCCAATAAAAAAAAAATGTTATCGCGAAACATAACCGAGTCGCTTTCTTAAAAATCAAAAAGTTTATCTCAAAAAAGTTTTACGTATGTAATTTTCGTAAATGTAGATGTTATCAACTAGACTCTACGTTATCTTTTCAGGAGTCATAAGAATTCATAAAGTTTACTCTTGTCCAAATGAAAATATGAAATTTACCAAAAATAATATAGAAATTATCACTCACCCATAAATCTCCTCGTTGAAAAGTGCACTTTTAACTTCGGAAGACATGGTTATTTCTTCTTTCATTCGATATAGCTGTCAAAAATGGTTATTCAAAAGATGTTTTCTTAATATGTGTTATCACATGCTTGCTTTCTTATCCGCGTTTTTTTCATAAGCTGTAAATCGAAATAAATCTTTAAGCTTCTGTAGAGTGGAAGAATTTACATAAAAATTATCTAACTTCATCTACCCTAAGCTAGCTAAATTCCTTGCTTGGTTCTCGTTTACGGCATGAAAACGTGTTCTTTTTCTTGCGGTACTCCCGAAGGCTAACGGTTATACATCTAACTGTTAGATTTTCCCCTTCACAACGGTTTTCGATCGGCAGGTGTGTTATATTTTCAAACACTTTCTTGACTGGGAGTTCACTGACATCTAACTACACTACTCTATCTGTACTTTCTCTTCAAGCGTGGCATTTAATTTACTTATTCTTTTACGATAGGACTTAAATTCACTTATTTAATTATCATATAATACGCCTGGGTGATCCCTGGTTTCCTCCTTTCGATTTTCCATCGATCAAAACTGCTTCTGTTGCGAGAGTTAGTGCTTCTCTAGGCTCACGCCTAGCGTACCTGTCCGCAAAACAGGACGTTCTCAAGAAGTCTTCCTTGTTTCCTTCACTGTTCGATGTATTCGCTTTGGCAAATTGTTTTAGGTTCTCTTGGGCTAGTACTGCCTAGAATTTTTGCGTAAACCTTTCTACAACGCCATTTTAACTGCATACAGACATAGACGTGATCCACCCTTGACATAAATGTAAAAGTCCTCGTGCTTCGCAAGATATATATATATATTCTTCAAAAGTATAAAGATGTTAAAATTTTCTTCGGGTCGTCTTCCGACCTCCAAAGACTTGAAAAAATGTAGTTTTGATGTTCTTCCTATCGTCACGTAGATCTCACCATGAACTTCTGGCTGCCTGTTAAAAATCACAAAAGATATGTCCCTTTTTAACTTGGCCTCTACTTTATCTTACCGCGTGTGCTTCTCGGTAAAATTTTCTAATTGGGATTATTTGCCATTTTATTTTCTTCCACACACCAAATAAAACTGATTTATTCATTTACCTGATTGTATGTAATCGTAAACCGCTTATTTTTTTTTTCTGGATAATCTTTTCCTTGCCTTATAACTGAACTTGGATTCTCATCGACGTCGACGTGCAAGCAAAACCATGCTGCTTTCTTTTGCAACGAAAAAAAAATGCAATCATTGCACCAATTTAATTTCTCCCATGTAATCGTATCTACCTAAAACATTTTTTGTTTGACATTAGATTCTATTGCTAGTAAAAGGAATTCTACTATTTCAACTCACCCTCATGTGTGGGATTATTCCCTAACACCGCACTGAAATTTTCTTTACCTTCTCTTGAACACTTACTTGGTTGGTTGTCGACAGAATAATGAAAAAATATGGACGACTTTTACTAACCTGTTGCTTGCCGGCTACTTGGTCTAAGATGGAATCGGAATTTAGAAGGAGATTGACCTATTCACAATAAATCGTGTCTCCACAGAGTTACTCACAAGAGTGTTACAACTTAGGTCCGTTCCACAAATAGGAATTTTTTGTGCCGAATAGTTAAGGCTCTGATTAGACTAGATTTTGCTTTATTTTTAATTTGGAAAAACAATCTTTTGCTATGAATCGTATTATTTCACACATTTATTAAGATAGATTTATCTTGAGTGCGCGTATATCAACTTTATGAATGAATTCCATAAATGATCGTGATCATAAAAACGAGTGTGATTTTCAATAATGTTTGTCTGAGAATTTCCTACACATCCACGGTACTGACAAATCGTCGCCCAAGAATTGTTTTGTCGTAAGCGCCAAAATGGGTTTTTTAAGCTGGATATGCAGTCTTATGTTTTCAAAGGTGTTTTTTTCATTTCTGTTGTCAGAGTTGCTGAGATAATTAGTATGCATTTTGTCGTATATCCACAAAATAATCACCCCTTGAGTTTTGTTTTGTCGTAACCGCCATTTTTTGTCATATACGACAAAAATTCCATGTGTTTTCCCCCTTTTTTTTCTTAATGTTGTTTTGTCGTAAGTGTATAGGATTAATACATACGATCAGAAATTTAAAATAAAACTTTAAAATTGCTTTGTCGTACATACACTTACTCACATATAATGTAGGACTGATCGTATGCAAGTACGACAAAAATGAGAAAAAAATGGTTTGCGGTTTGGTTTGTCGTACGTGTATAGATATTTCAACTGGGGCGGCGGCGGTGCAGGAAGTATAAATACAAAGATATTGCCAGCGCAGTTTTAAAAATACTGCATCAAATATTTTCTGACAATCCTTTTGTTGAAGTTCTGCCTCTTTGGAGTGACTCCTGCGTCCCCCAAAATTAAAACAAGGCCATGTCCACTGCTGTGATTTTTCTCATTCAAAATTCAACATTCTTAAAATAAGTTACACAAAAATTTTCAGAGCCTGGAGATACTCTAATTCCAGAGGCAGCTTGGAAATATTTAGCCTGCCTTCGCTTTTGCGACATCTTAAAAATATGAACTTTAAGAACGTAAAATTAAAATTAATTCAAATGTTGCCAACAGATTTCAAAGCATTTTCAACCAGAGCGGGCCAATTAAACTTTCCGTCAATTCCATTTAGCAAAATAAAGTTTCTTAAACATATTAAGGACGAAAAATCTACACTCTATTTAATTATAAAACGAACAGAAGAGAAATTGGGTATAAAACAGCTTTAATATAGAAAAAGTCAAACAAAAGTAGCCGGGCAATTCCAACAAATTTGTTCTCTCAAAATCTTCTTGTTTTTAGCAGGTAACAAGTCAAAACTATTTAATGACAAAATGAATTATCTTAAAAGTTTATTTGTTTTTGTGCCAAAGGTAGACTAAAACTACTACGAAGCCTTGTTCAAATCAAGAGCGTAAGAATGAAATCATCAATAATTTATTATTTGAAACTATACTTTTATACTATGGTGTGCTTATAAATCATACAGTGTTACTTATGTAAGCGTTAGGTTTACTAACAAAAATTACATTTTGATCTTAAAGATCTAATTTTATATTTCATAGTCAGAAAATGACTTTTTCGTTAGTTTTTATAACCAAAATGTGAATGAAATTTTGTACCTGTAAATGTAAATATCATTGATATTGGTGAGAAGGTAAACAATACTTGTTGTGGTAAATTTAATTCTGGTTTTATTCTTTCAACTTAATTCTATTTATACCGAACTTATACTTACTCCAACATACTGCTCACACCTGGTCACTACCAATTATTGCTTACTAATTGGTTATTGACCTGGTGTAATAGTTATGAGAACGGTCATAATAATAATCTAGAATACAAATATGAATAATACGACATCAGCACTGCTGGTCAATAGGTCGGCTGCTTATTTAGGTTGGTCGATCGTTGCTTATTAAGGTTGGTCGATGTAGGTTGCCTCTGTTGATGTTTCAACATTTTCCCCCCTGTATAGGATATGGATAGGGGCCTTGATATTTTATGACTTCTCCACTTGTTGCTTACATATGCTTAGCATTAACCTGTTGTTGTTTATTCAATTGGTGGTGTCTGGTGTAATTTTTTGTATACGCTAGTTTGGCATTTGTTGTCATAACAAATGCAAATAGCTCAGATGCCTTGTCAGCATAAATATGTACATACGTACTGGTACTTCTGGTCTAGACCGTGAAGTCGGAAGTCGAATATCTTGGTGCAGGTACGGGAATCTCTCGGCTGTGCAGCTCGATGGCAGGGTTTGCAGAATTGCGGTTGCGTCTCTTTATCAGAGCGGTGATCAGCATCATGGTGATAAAAAGTCCTCTAATTAGACTGTAGTTTATAGTCTGATGCATCTTGTGAGATTTAGTGATGGCAGGCAGTTGCTCATGGTTCTTGAGAGCTGTTATCCATTTCTGAACGGTTTTAAGACCCGCGTTACCGTTTTTAAGGAACACCTCTGGCATTTTCATTGGGATTGTAGTGTTCTGAGGCGTTTCTTGTAGCATCGTAGTAATATTTGTGGCTGGTATGAATGCCGTGTAAAATTCACTTGACAGGAGGTTGTGTGATGTAATGGTCATAGTATCCTGTTTCAGTACACAGTTTTGATGGAGCTCTAGTATTCCGTCGCCTCTGAGTGTTATGTCCGAAACTATGTTGTTGCAGATCAGATTGAACGTGTAGGTTTTATCAAGCACATATATGCAACTGTTTCCCTTATTTAGTTGTATCCATACTGGTGCTGGCGGAATACTCCTTATTTTGCAAAACGCCGAAAGATCTTTCTTGCGTGTTAATAGATCTAATTCGCATTTGCTTGCATTGGATCTCCGATTGAAGATGGGATGCTGTTGATTACACAAGTACTTATCGTTAAAGTGGCTGCACTTGCTCATTTCCTCTTTCGTCATCGGATAGTAAGACTCTCGAAGAATATTCACTGCTATGTAGTTCGATGTACACAAATTTGTTGGAATGCGCTGCTGGGACTAGTATTGGTTTAAATACTTCGAAACCCTCCGTCGTTATTAGCGGAATTCTAATGTCAAAGATGACATTTTGGTTTGTGATTCTTCCCCTTGCTGTTAATAACCGGTATAATTGAACGGGGTTGGTTTTGTCCCCAGGTACTGTCAATTGTGGAGGCAAGTGGTTTTCAATTATTGCCACTTGTTCGTTCAGTTGATCTGTGGTGATGATTAATGGATTGATCCTTGAGTGGTGATGATCTGTGAGTACATCGAGCAAGGAGTTTTGTGTTTGTTGGAAGCTGAGCATGGCCAGTGTAGCGTATGTTGAAAGAGTCAAGAAGTTTTGTGAAGCTTCATTTTCTTCTTTGGTAGACTTAGCGTGGGCTAATAAAAGCTCTAGGTTATTTTGAAATATACCTATGATAGTTTAAGAAAAACTATCGAAAGCTATTTTTACTATGGTCTTTTTATGTAGGTACTTGGCTAAAAAATTCACCAAATTCATTCACCACAAGAGCTTTAATACCGAATAGAAACTGGTTTTCAGCACACCCGAACTCACAGGAAAACCACTGGAGACTGGAAGGTTGTTGCTTTCGACATTGTATTTAAAATATATGAGAGTTGCCAGAGAGGTAAATACAAAAGGTATTACCATGTAGATATGGAATTTCCTACAGAGTACAACAACTAAAAAGCTCTGAAAGAGTGTGGCGTAGGACTTGAACTAGACCAAAAAAACAGCTGATTTGACTTTGTGTTACAGCTTTTCCAAGTCTCATAAAAAGATGAAATTTGTGCAATTTATAAATGAAATTGTTGAAAGTTGTATTTTTGCACCTGAAACTACATAATTTTTTCGATCTTAACATTCTCAACAGCGTTTTATAACATGTTCAACAAAATTGTTTTTTTGTTGTCACTTTGACCACAGTTTAAACAACCAATTTCGGTGTCTAAAGTTAGACATTCCTTAGACAGCGATAAAAGTGTTTATAAATACGATTTGGAGTTGGGCACTGTTCTAAGAGCTGTCCAACGTTAGACATACTTTGGAATGGGATTATAAATACGACTGAGAATCTCTTTATTTTTTACGGATGGACAAAACTAAATAAAAAAACGCATTAATAAGTACACTCAAAACCCCATACATTATATGATACTTGAAAAAATGCAAAATGGGTAAAATTAAAAAAAAAAGAAAAGATTTTTAGCTTTGAGGTTTGTTTCAATAAAACAATAATATGGGTACTTTTAGTAGTTTTTCATGTCATTTATACAAATACTATTATAACAGTGCTCAAAGTGTGTTAATCACCCGCTAGCCGAAAAACGCGGAACTTTTAACGTACTTTGAAAGATTTTTAGGGTCTATGTAAGCTAAGTCGCTATTATCATCGAAGAAGAATTCGCCGAGATGAGTTTTCCTCCTATGAAATAGTGCAGGGCATGAGCAAAGATTGTGTTGAACGGTTTCTTCCTCTTCTTCGTCCATGCAGCTTCTGCAGAAATCATCGGAAAACACACCAAGTCTTTTAACATGTCTTCCTATTAGAAAGTGTCCCGTAAGAACACCTATGGTAGAACCTTAATACAGGTGGTTCAGGGCTAACAAACTCTTTGAGTGTTTTGAGTCTACACACGGTCAAACTTTTTTGATTGCAAGGTAGTTGTTACTCTCAGTCCATCTATTGTTTGTTATTCCGAAGCGTCTTGTCTAAGTAGGAATTTACATGTAGCGATAGGTACACCTCTATGTTGTTCCATTCTG
Source organism: Melanostoma scalare (assembly GCA_949752695.1). Taxonomy (NCBI): domain Eukaryota; kingdom Metazoa; phylum Arthropoda; class Insecta; order Diptera; family Syrphidae; genus Melanostoma; species Melanostoma scalare. The sequence continues at coordinate 139,450,504 of OX456985.1, read as the reverse complement.
AGCGTAGGGAAGTGGTCGTGCCCATTATGACTAGTTCGTCTGCCATACAGTTGCCTGGTATATTGCTGTGCCCCGGCACCCATAAAAGGTGAATGTTGAACTGATTTGACATCTCCCTCAGAGACAGAGAAGATTTTGGACCGTGATGGATTTTGTAGAGACAGAAGTAAGAGATTTAAAGGCAGTTTAGCTGTCCGAGAAGATTCGAATATCCGTGGAGGATATGACGTTTTCTTTGAGCCCAGACAGCACCTCCTCAATCGCCAGAATTTCCGCTTGGAACACACTATAATGATCGGGTAGGCGGAAGAAAAGACTGATATTCAGTTTTTCTGAGTAGAATCCACTTCTTACACATTCGCTTGTTTTTGAACCATCGCATCGGTGTAAAAGTGTATTGCTTCATTTTCCAAGAGAGTGCCATTTTCCGAAGCTTCCCTTGAATGTATGGTTACTTGGATATTATTGTCAAACACCAACTTGAGGTGGTGTAGTCGAATCGATTCGGTAGGAAACTAAAGTTATCTAGAATGGTAGTGTGACCGATTTGATTATTGGTCCACTGTGATGTAGCTCTGAGTAGAGTAGCTGCGACTTATTTGCTGAAAAGGGTGTGAGATCTAGTAGAACATTGAGGGCGCCTGATGGAGAAACCCCATTTCCCACCAATGGCTTTCTTACAAGAGAAGAGTGCCATGTTCCGACTAGGTTTATTTTCTACATTAAAAAAAACTAGGAAAAAACTAATTTTAGATGAAACACACAACTTCACTATTTCACTTGCAAATTGGTTGTATTTTAATTTCTCTTGAACTTTAGTCATATGACTTTATGTACATTCGATACATTACTTTTTGTTAACATTCGATGTTTTTGTTTACGTTTACAATTTGTGGAACGTATTTTTAGTATTGTTTATTTCGTTTTTAATTCCTTCCATCCAGTTCCAAACATTCTCCCGCCTCCAAAAAATTCGAAAACTCCATCTGCTTATGGTGCACCCTGTCCAAAAGTCTGCACTGTAGTACCGACGACGACGTTCAGCTTCTTCTCCACAGATGGCCTTTGACATTTAGGTGCCATCCGTAATTGGTATAAAAATTAACTGATGGTGGTACTCTTCTTTCTCATGGTATACATGTAAAGAAAAGAAGAGATACTAGTACATTCAATTAAACAAAAATGAACAACACTAAAGAATAGTACAAGAGACACCAAACAGAAAATTAAAAATTTCGCCTCTCATTTTGGCGTGCATACTGTATATGTTGTATGCTTTGCCTGCGTGCGCTAAAATTTTCATTCACTTATCGTATGTTTCATTCTTACGTGTGTTATACATTCCGATGCGCAAGAGTAGTACTTGTTGTTCATTTTCATATGTGTAAATTCGTTTTCGCGAGCATGGTGCCGGCATGCTACGCGCAAATTAAATCGCGAATTTTATAGATATTGAGTTTTATTTATTGTGTTTAATTGTAAATTAATTGACTGTGATATCTGGTGGTGATTTGGTGATTTTTTTTTTTTTGCATCGAATCAGTGTGGAGATAGTTGCGTTGCATTTCCCGCAACTATTTAATGTTGGAATTTTTCCGAGATGGATGGGTTATGCCTTGACTGGATATATATGTGTGCCTACCCACATATTATGAACAGATGAGTGTTTTGTTACCCTTTTTGATTATTATTTGAAAAAATTAGAAATTAGAATGTTATAATGTGATCCGTTGGAATGCATGAAATTTCATATAGGTATATATATATTTGTTAATGTTGTTAGTGACGTTGTCGCGCGTTTCCGGGTTATCGATTTTCGCGATCGCGGTATTGTGTGTATGTGTGTGTGTACGTATAATTATTACTTATTTTTATTTGTTGCGTGAGACTTGCTGCGATTTCGGTCTCTTTCTAGTTGGACATTTTCGGTTCCAACTAGGATTTTTGTTTACATTTTGCTTCGTAAACAAACGCGTATTTCATTTTGAAAATTTATGAAAACAATTCGCGTTTTTAAAGTTTGTTGAGTTTTAGGAGTGCTTATATTATATGAAGTGAAGTTAATTTTGTGTGTTTTGAAGTTGCCAGTGGACTGTGTCAAATGCATTTTGCCGACGGCATTTGACATGTCGCGATTTTGATCTTTTTGCTATGTGGATTGTGGATCGTGTTGCTTTTTTTTTTTTTTATAATAACAAAGTGTTTTATTTGTTTTATGGTTTGGAATTATTTTGCCTCAAAGTTGTTAAATTCATGCAGTGTTGCGCAGTATTTTCCTTTTCGAGTGAATATCGTGTGTTTTGTCGACGACTACGATTTTCCTTTCTATTTTATTTTGCCGACGGGATTTTGCATCGACGTTCGGCTGTGGCATCTATTTTCGATGTTTCTCTTTGACAGAGAGTTCGAAATTATGTTTTGTGAATTTTTGTAGATTTTGCTGTTTTGTAAAAATGATTTTTAATTAATAAATTATGTTTATTGTAAAGTTGGTTTTCATTTATGATGTGTTAAAGCTGGGTTGATTGATGTAAGCATGTTGTGTTGATTAATGGTAGTTTGTTGTGTTGAGATTATATGGTTAATGATCTTTCGAAGAAAGGATCACTTTAACCAGCTCGTTATTGTTTGCTTCTTCAGCGAATTTTTCGGTGAAATGATTCCTATTCAATATTGTTTTTTTTTTTAAGCTGCTTTAGCGAATGTCTCGGTGAAACGATTCCTGAAGCGAAGCGATGCGTTTTGAAACGTGTTGTAGTATTCAAGTTTAAGTTTTGAAGTAAGCATACGTGAGTTTTCGTAGAAAGACTCTGGTATCCTTGATGGTCTGTTGTTCAGTTTTGAACGAAGTGGTGATGCTTTTATTGATTTTCAGCTTTTTTAATGATTGTTGTTGAAATGAAATTTCGATTCTTGTTTTGTGTTTAATTTTTCAGGTACGGTATAGATGATGATCATGTATGAATTTTCAGGTACGATGTGTTTCGAAAGATCATGGTGATCTACTTTTCCTTTAAAGAAATAATTCGTTGCAGGAATTATAAGTTGGTTGATTGTTGAGTTGAATTCGTTGATTTCAGCTTGCGTTGGGCTTGAACTAAGCCGTATCCAGGGGTTTTGTTTAAAGTTTTGCATAATCTTCGAAGAAGATATAAGCATGATTCAGCTGTTTAGTATTGATTCATATTCTGAATCCAGGGGGTTGTATATGTGAAGTTGGGATTTTTTTGAATATCTTGGAGGAAGATGTAGGCAATTCGATAAGGTTGGTGTTGACTCGTTTGCTGAGTCCAAGGGCAGTGTATTATTGAGGTTTTTCAGCTAATTCTTCGGGGAAGAGATATGATTCAACAGGGGTGTTGATTCGTTGGCTGAATCCAGGGGCGGTGTATTTTGAGGTTTTCAGGTAAATCTTCGGGGAAGAAATTTAATTCAGCAGATATTGATTCGTACTGAATCCAAGGGCGATGTATTTTCAGGTTTTTAGAGGTAATTCTTCGGGGAAGAGATATAATTCAGCAGGAATCGATTCGTACTGAATCCAGGGGCAGTGTATAATGGGTTTGTTGTAAAAGTTAACGCCACAATTAATGAGAAATTCTTCGAACCAGAATCCCACGGTTCAACTCATTTTACTGCGAGTCTGCGTCTGTGACACCTAATACTCAACACCTGCCGCTTTCCATAGACACCAGTGCACGAGGCTTAGGATGGCTTAGGCAAGCACAATTTTAGTATTTAAGATATAGATTTTAAGAAAACATTGTTCAGTTGTGTAATAGGCAGAAACGCTGCCAGTTTGATTTGATAAATAAAGTTTTTTTTTTAAATTAAAATAACATAAACTTTTCTAACTGGCGCCCGAGCAAAAAGAAGACTAGTAATAAGTGGATTAATAAGTAAAACAAAAGTAAAATCAGTGCAAAAGAAAGACTAGTAATAAGTGAACTCAAAAGTAAAACAAGAGTAGAATCAGTGAATCGCGAGCAATTAAAGGAGTCAACGAGGGATCCCGAGTAGTGGTCATAGCAAAAAGGAATTCATCCCCATGGCCGTCGTCGCATTCTGGTTGATGTAAGATTAAGATTAAGTTATAACCACTTGAAAATTTTGTGAATCATTAAATAGAACTAAGCATACTAAGAGAAAGTGGAATTTTGAAATTAGCTTTAACTAATTGAAAAGAGAATTGAAACGAAATAATTAACTAGGAAAGTGAAACTGAAACTTCAAATTTGAAAATTATAAAACTGAACCATTAGTCTAGGAGCAATTAATTTTAGTCAAAATTGAGTAAACCCGAAGTGAAAAGCTTAAAGAAATAATAAAAATTAAGAAATTAGTTAAATCTAACATATTTGTGAAGTGAAATTAAGAAAATTAAAGTAGAAATGGTTTTAACAAGGGGAGGAGCTGGTGCTACGTCAGATCCAGACCAGGCCGAACCTAATCCAATAACTACCTATAGCCCTTCTGGCAGCAATAATACCCCACCAACTTACGTAACCGCGGCAAGCGCTGCATCATCTTCTAATTTCAATGGTCACCAGAATGGTAGACGTTCATTAGATAATCAACTTCCGGCTGAAGACGTTAGGTCTTCCGCCGAATTAGATGCTTTAATTACATCAATTGTTGGTCGAGTATTCGAGCAACAATTGAATCCCTTTTCAGTAAATCAAAACCAGTCCGTCAGTGAGCTAGAAAAAATTCCAGACGTGGTAAAAAGTTTGAGAAACTTTTCGGGAGAGGCTTCCGAGTTTTCTTCGTGGAAAAGAAGTGTAGACCGGGTATTAAAACTTTACGAACCAATGAGGAATACCATGAAGTATTACGGGATACTTAACGTTATCCGTAACAAAATTATAGGTCAGGCTGACGCTGCTTTGGAAGCTAACGGTACGCCCCTTGAGTGGAACAGTATCGTTGACTGTTTGGCAACACACTATGCCGACAAGAGGGATATCACAACCCTCGAATATCAACTGTCTGGGCTGGTTCAAGGTAATCAAACCATCCAGGAGTTTTACCAAACGGTAACCTGGCAACTCACGTTAATAACCAATAACATTGCCTGCATGGACATCGGTCAAGAGGCGATGAGGTTATTGGTTCAAACGTATCGGGACAAGGCTCTCGATACCTTTGTAAGGGGATTGAAGGGTAATCTGTCCGATCTTCTCGGCATGAAAAAACCCGCAGACCTTCCCACAGCCTTACACCTCTGCCAAAAATACGAAAACCAGCATTATAGATCCCAATACGTTCAGAACACTCAAGGAGCAATAAGAAAAAATTTTGCTCCACAACCTACTTTAACACGTTTACAAAACACGTTTCCTCCAAGGAATACCAATCCTGGACACCGTAAACAATACCCGGACTTCCAACCCAATCGGGCAAATCCTTCTAATTTCACTCAGCCTCAACCCTATCGACCAAATCAGCATAATCAAGGGTTTGGCCGTGGCCAACCAAACTTCCAACAGAGAAGTTTCAATAATCAGAACGATAGATTTGCAAGACCTTTCTCACAGGGTCAACCTGTAAAACAGGAACCTTTCACCCAAGGGCCTAGTAACCAGGCCAGAGATATTCACAACCGAAACCGGCAGAACTTTGGCGGTACGGCTTGGAAGGTAGGTGCTAACAAGATCCCTCCAACTGGGAACTATCAACCCAATTCCACATCCAACCGTCCGAAGAGGAACTTAGTTCATACTACCAAAACCTCGACTTAAGTGACGAACAGGAAGAGCAAAATTTTGCTGAATATCTCGAAAACACTGACGCAGCCTCCAACATTGGAGGAGGAGAAGTCGCCGAACTAGAGCATATCGACATTAACTTCATCGGGCTCTGCGACTCCTCCCTGCCATATTTTGAATGCAAATCAAAAAAAGGTGAGACTTTTAGATTCCTGATAGATACAGGATCCTCAAAAAATTATATCCAACCAGGAATTGTTGAGAATCCTCAGCAAAATGAAAATCCTTTTTTTGCTAAGTCTATAGCTGGAGATGTTGAGATAACTCAACATACAACCATCCATCTGTTCAACAATCAGAATTTAGGCTTAAAATTCTACCTATTGCCTACATTAAAAACATTCAATGGTATTATTGGCAACGATAGTCTTAAACAACTATCTGCAATCATAGATACCAAAAACAATACTATGAAAATTTTAAACTCCATTAAGAATAAGATAAGGCAGTTAAAAGCACCAGGTTAACACCCTCACTACACATTCTGATCACATGACAGAACAGCAAAAGAAGCTTATTGGCTCAGCCATAAGTTGCTGTCCAAACCTTTTTTCTGAACCTAACCAGAAATTGACTTTCACTACGAAAGTCGTAGGGGAAATTCGGACATCTACCGATGCTCCTACTTACAGCAAGTACTATCCTTTCCCAATGGCTCTCAAATCCGAGGTCGAGGAACAAATCCAAAGCCTACTAGCTGATGGAATTATTAGACCTTCTAGGTCGCCGTATAATTCCCCGGTGTGGATCGTACCCAAAAAGTTTGATCCCGAAGGAAAAAAGCAATACAGAATGGTGATTGACTACCGGAAATTGAACGGTATCACCATAGCCGACCGTTACCCAATTCCCAACATAAATGAAGTTTTATCGCAATTGGGAGAAAACAAATTTTTCAGCGTTCTAGACCTGAAAAGCGGCTTTCATCAGATTCCCTGGAAGGAATCTGACATCGAGAAGACTGCCTTCTCCATAAATAGTGGTAAATTTGAATTTACCAGGCTCCCTTTCGGGCTGAAAAACGCCCCAGCAATTTTCCAGAGGGCTCTCGACGACATCTTGCGGGACCACATAGGCAAGATCTGCTATGTCTACATAGACGACATAGTGATATTTAGTAAAAGCGAAAGCGATCATGCCAAACACATAGTAGACATCTTCAAAACACTCGATGAAGCAAATATGAAAGTTCAATTGAACAAGTGTCATTTTTTTAAGAACGAAGTGGAATTCCTAGGATTTATTATCTCATCCGAAGGAATAAAAACTAACCCAACAAAGGTAAGGGCAATACAGGATTTCCCAAAACCTCAAACGTTGAAAGATCTACGATCATTCCTTGGACTGTCAGGGTATTATCGTCGCTTTGTGAAGGATTACGCGAAGCTTACGAAGCCCCTGACAGCTCTTTTAAGAGGGGAAGAGGGACGTATGTCCAAAACCCAATCCGCTAAGAAGCTTATCTATCTCGGCCCCGAAGAAATTGATTCATTTGAAAAAATTAAAAGCACTCTCGCTTCTGAAGACGTAGTTCTTTCATATCCAAACCTTACGAAGCCATTTGAGCTAACTACAGACGCGTCCAACTTCGCTCTTGGTGCGGTCTTGGCTCAACAGGATAGGCCAATAACATTTATCTCCCGTACACTTGGTAAAACCGAGGAGGGGAACGCAGCCAATGAAAAGGAAATGTTGGCAATTATATGGGCACTAAATGCCTTACGCCAATACCTATATGGATCTGCGCATGTAAAAATATACACAGATCACCAGCCTCTCACATATGCTCTCAGCAGCAAAAACAATAACAGCAAGATGAAGCGGTGGAAGGCTATTCTGGAGGAGTACGACTATGAACTGCACTATAAACCGGGTAAAACAAACATGGTAGCAGACGCTCTTTCACGTCCTCCCCAGATAAACTCGCTAGTAAATTCGCTTACGGTCACCGAGCACAGTGACGACAGTTCGTCCCACAACTTAATACACAGTGTGGAAGTCCCCCTTAATGTATTTAAAAATCAGATTGTTCTACAGGTAGGCGAAATCTCTTCAATGAGTTTCAATATTGTTTTCCCAACCTATCACCGACATGTCGTGACAGAACCTGAGTTCAACGAGGGGAACTTAAAGGAAATCCTGAAGAAAGTGTTGAACCCTTCAGTTATTAATGGTATCAGAGCCGCAGAACCAATAATGGGCCTAATACAAAAACTATACGTGTCCCACTTTAGTAGCTTCAAAATTAGATTCACTCAGATTCAGGTCGAAGATGTTACTGACGATTCGGATCAGGAGAACATCGTGACCAGTACTCACCGGAGAGCGCATAGAGACGCAAAAGAGAACAAGGTTAAAATCCTGAAAAAATATTATTTTCCGGGAATGATAGGGAAAATTCGCAGAGTTACGAAAGCATGTCAAGTCTGCATAGAAAACAAGTACGACCGCCATCCAAACAAGCCGGAAATTCAGGCAACACCAATCCCTAAGTTCCCTGGTCAGATCGTTCATGTAGACATATATTTCACGGACGGCAAAATAATCTTAACTGCCATCGATAAGTTTTCGAAATACGCGCTTACAAGAATGCTAAAGTCTAGAGCCACAGAGGACATCAAGCAACCTCTCAGAGAACTCGTGTTGGCCTTTGGAGTTCCCGAAGTAATCGTGATTGATAACGAGAAATCGTTGAGCTCAAGCTCCATAACCCATATGTTAAAAAATCTATTTAAAATCACAATCTTCAAGGTTCCCCCCTACACAAGCTCTGCTAACGGTCAAGTGGAACGCTTTCATTCCACACTCTCCGAGTTATTGCGCTGCATGAAGACCAAGAAGATTCACAACTCCTTCTCTGAGCTGTTGGACATGACGGTGTACGAATATAACGGGTCAGTGCACTCAACAATTAAAAGGAAACCTATCGATGTTTTCTTTTTTAAGGAGTCGCTTAATAACCCAGAACTATTAGAATCAGAAAGGAAGAAAAATGAGGAGAGAATAAAAAGCAAACAAGAAGCCGACCTAGACTATCACAATAAAAGTAGGAAATCACCAAAAACGTATAGCGCAGGCGACGTAATATATGTTAAAATAAATAAGAGTCCGGAACATTCAAAATTATACACGTCATTGAAATTGATCAATATCAAGAATCCTTAATGAAAATAGACCTAAGTATACGCGATTTCGGTAACCTTCCACATCCCATGTTTCCGTTCCTATCCCACGAGATCCAACAGATACAAATTCACCTTAACCGCCTCTTTCCCAAGTTAAGAAATAAACGCTCAATAGATCTCCTTGGTTCCGCCTGGAAGTGGATCGCTGGAACACCAGACCGGCACGATTTTGAGATAGTAGAGTAGAAAGTTAATAATGTACTGTCAAATAACAACCAATAAAGGATTGTTAACAGCTTGTTGTTAAATAAAATTAACGAAGTAAGTAATGTAACAAACGAAATTGTAAGAAGTTCGGAAGCAAGCCTTAAGCAAGAACTCCTATTAAACTTGAAATTTAAACTAGATATGTTAAAAGAAGAAATAATTAATATTGAATATGCAATACAATGGGCAAAAACTGGCGTTTTTAACACATATATTTTATCCAACACTGAAATTAAATTAATTGAACAAGTAATAAACAGAGAAAACATGCCTTATGATAATATTATTGAAGCAATAGAATTCGCTAATGTAAAAATAGCATCAAACAATTCAATATTACTATACATCCTAAGTTTGCCAGTAGCCGACCCAGAAATATGTAAAAAATTGCTAATAAAGCTGGTAAAAAGAGGAAAAAACACAATTAAGTTAGATTTTAAGGAAATTTTGCAGTGCCGAAAAGCAATCTATGGGTTAATCGATAATTGTAAGACTATTAACAAACTTTCTATTTGTAAACAGACTTCTATTCTAGATGTAAGTAACGACAAGTGCATTAGCCATTAGTTATCCAGCCGCCCACCTTCCTGCACACAAATAAACAATCAACACGTCCCCGCCGTAGAAGAACTAACTCCTGGTGTCATCCTTCTAAACCAGTTTGACGGTAATATAGAAATAGACGAAAATCGAGTTCCACTGAACGGAACCTACATCATCCACTTTCACAACGCTACCATAAAAGCCGAAAAATATACCTTCACCGCAACTGAGGTTACAGAACACAAGCCCCTTCCGGCCCTGCTACAACCTTCTGCAATCAGACCCAAGCTTGAAGAACTACTCTCCTTGGAAATGATTAAGGAGATCGAAACCAACAACACCCGGTACATTCAAATGCTGGAAATCTCCAATCAAAAGAAGAGCATGGCCATGTTGCTATTAGCAGCCATCGCAGTCTTGGCAGTCATATTCATTCTCTTTAAAATATCGGGAAACCCTTTGAAGCTTTGCAACATTCGCAAACGCGAGGCTAAGAGAGAAGAAATTGCAATGAGGGAATCAGTCATCAAAGCGGAAACCTCGAATACAGCAGTAAACGTATCGTTGGAGCAACCAATTTCAACGCCCAGAACAATTGGCGTAGATGAAGCTGTAAAGACATTAAAATGAGCGGTATCGAACGAGGGCGTTCGATTCTAAAAGGTGGAGGAGTTAACGCCACAATTAATGAGAAATTCTTCGAACCAGAATCCCACGGTTCAACTCATTTTACTGCGAGTCTGCGTCTGTGACACCTAATACTCAACACCTGCCGCTTTCCATAGACACCAGTGGACGAGGCTTAGGATGGCTTAGGCAAGCACAATTTTAGTATTTAAGATATAGATTTTAAGAAAACATTGTTCAGTTGTGTAATAGGCAGAAACGCTGCCAGTTTGATTTGATAAATAAAGTTTTTTTTTTAATTAAAATAACATAAACTTTTCTAACTTAAATAATATCCGTTATTTGTCTTCAAGGGAATTGGGATTGAGTCGGATGAGTCCGTCTGATCCGGGATGCGTCTCGGTGATTCTGGCCATGTTCCAGTATCAACTGCAACGGTACTCGGCATGCCACTTCTTCCAGAATTGGTCAGCCAGGACCTGAATTCTCTTCCAGCGTTCTAAGTGGGTGATGTTAAGGGTAAGTTCCCCTTGCGTTACGGCGTGAATTGCTTCTCCGATGAGAAAATGAGCGGGAGTTAAGACGTCCAAATCGTCTACGTTGTCGGTCAGTGGACACAAGGGTCTCGAATTGAGACATGCTTCTACTTGTGTTAGAAGCGTCGCGAGCTCCTTAAAGGTGAGTGTCTCATTTCCAACAACACGTGTGATATGGTACTTGACCAATTCCCCACCTGCTTCCCATAACCCTCCGAAATGGGGAGAAGCGGGAGGAATAAAATGCCATTCTGTACCGTGGTTTGACAGTTCTTCCGCTACTTCCTTCCAGCAATGCTTTGCGTTCTTCAATATTCTGCCTAACTCCGCGTTAGCACCAACAAGATTTGTTCCGCAATCACTGTGCAGCCTCCTGCATGTACCTCTACGTCTTTTAAAGCGTTTGAACGCTGCTAAAAATCCCTTGACTTTGCGGTAGTTGGATGCAAATCTTAGATGTGTAGCAATCTCCCGGATCACTCGTAACAGCTTCGAGAATTTATGCACCATATCGAGTATCCTGTCATCCTCCGCGTTCATCTGCACGGCGTGCGTTTGAATTGGGCGCTCTTCTTCTGCAGTTACAACCTCTTCAGCTTCCTGGAATCCTCGTTCTTCCGACCTTAAGTCCGCGAACTGCGTAAATGTTCGGACATGAACCGGGGTTTCGGTCGGCACTTTTCCGAAAATTATCCATCCAAGTTGTGTTTTTTGGGCCACTGGACCTTGGCCGTCTTGACTCCGTACTACTTGTGGAAGGAGTATGTCGGCGAAAACGTCGCTTCCAAGTAGTAAGTCCACCGGAGCAGGTAAAAAGTAAGTGGGATCTGCTAAACAGAGTCCCTCTAAATGTTGCCATTTCTTTGGATCGATTCGGTGGGCTGGAAGATGCCCAGTCAGTGACGTGAAAACCAGTGCTCTTACAGCACCTTCAAACGTCGAGTGTTGCGACGCAAGCGTTTGATCGAAGCTGCTATACGTTGTGCCACTGCTGACCAAACCCAACCCACTTACTCTCGCCACGGTCTGACACCGTTTTAAGTTTAGCAATTGTGCAGCTGCTGCTGTTATAAAGGTGGCTTCTGATCCTGGGTCGACCAGAGGTCTTAGACAATGGAAACTTCCATCTGCTGCCATGACTTTGACAACGGCTGTTGCCAACAAAACCTTCGCCGATGCACAGCTGCCTGCTGACGCATGGAAGGTGTTTAAATCTCTACCGCTCGAGCTAGCTCTGCCGTCCATATGGAACTCAGGCGCGTCTGGGTTGACGGAGACCTGAGTAGCAGTGAAATCTGTCTGTCTTCGGGGCTGGCTAGGTTGTGGTGTTATATTGATGTGCAGCAACGAATGGTGGCGCTTCGAACAAAACGTGCAATTTTTGTCGCTTGGGCAGTTTGAGGCGAAATGACTGTACCCCAGACAGTTATTGCACACCTTTGTCGTCTTAACTACCTGCGCGCGCCTTTGCACATCCATATTTGGGAACTTCTGGCATTTACTCAGTGAGTGCTGGCTGTGGTGGCATACCTGGCACACAAACTCCGTTCTGGCAGCAGTCTTCACATGGAACACCTTCAGCACCTCCGTACCGGCTGGTCTCCGCACATCGTTCTTGAAAGAAGTTGGTTGCGCTGTGTCTGCACTCACTGCCTCCAAGGTCCTGAAGCGTGCTTCCAAAAACTCCAGAAAATCGTTCCAGCTTGGCAACTCTTTTTGGTTCCCCAACTTTTCTTCCCACAACTGCTGTAAATTACCAGGTAACTTATTGTACACTATGTGCACCAATATAACGTCCCATTGATCTACAGGTACATCCAGGTTCCTGAGTGCATGGATACACTCTTGCGAGGTGAATATCACCTCCTTCAGCTCATCAACAGACTCCTTAACAAGGCACTTTTGACTGAAAAGTAGTTTCAGTTGCGCGTTTACTAAAACACGCTTGTTGTCATATCGCGCTGTTAGTAACTCCCATGCCTTGTCGAAATTACCCGCCACACAAGGTAAATGCTGGAGCAAACGATCCACCTCGCCTTCTAAACTCGACTTCAGGAAGTGCATCTTGTCGATGTCCGTTAAATTATTGTTGGAACGAACCAGGGAATCAAACCTGTCGTGAAACGACCGCCATTTTGTAAATTCCCCATTAAACTTGGGGAGATCAATTTTGGGCAATCTCAACTCGGTACGAACCATACCTGACTTTCCTAAACTCTGACCAGCCTGACCTACTGCGAGCGCTGACGTTGCAGAAACCGAAGACAAACTCTCCAACAATTCGGTCAAATCGGACCTGTAATCTAGGTAAGTGTCGTTAATTTTATCATACACCTCTAAATAGTCCTCCTTTTCAATTCCAGCTTCCACCTTCAAACCCCCAACGACGTTTTGGTGGTAGATTTTTGCTGAAGCCATATTTTCTTCAAGCAATGCTAAACGACTGCTCGCAATTGCACGCGTCTTTTTTGAAATTTCTATAGTTCATCTCTATTTGCTCCAGGAGGCTTATTTGTAGAGCTCCGTAGAACAACGAAGAACCAAGAGCAGGAACTGGATTCGACATTTTTATTTGTTTGGGGTATATTTATTCGTATATAAAACAACGTACACAACAAGAACGAACTTACTTAAATTCTTCTTCTCTTTGCAGTGGCAACCTTGGATGACCTTGTAGTCCTTGATGACTTCACTTCTGCAGCAGATTTTATTTTTAAGTCTTTTAGTTTACTGGCGTTTTTAATCGCGCGCGATTTCTTAGTTCTAAGCAAATTTAATTCGGTAGAATTGAAACTTTACTTATTTTTTGAGCTATGAAAGAGTTCTTTCCTGACGCCCATATTAAAAGTGAGTTAGTACGCCCTTGTACTCTCACTCATCAGAGATTAATTCGCGATATAATTTTATAATTATTTGATATTCCCTTTTAATCGAATCGGATTAAAAAGGAATATCAAATCGAACCCACCCATCAGACTGAGCTACGGGAGACAGCACTGAAGTGTTGTTGGTTGCCGAACACGAACCTGTGTCATTTTGACATTTCGTTTAAAAGAAGTTGCTCGCACGTCGGGATTGTTGATATCCCAATCAATTTAGTTTCGCGAATAAATAAATATTCATTTTGTATCGTTTACGTTTTGATTTTGCTCGCGGTATTTGGAATAGATTTCCAACGTTTTAGATTAATAGTTTAAAGTTCGGTTCGCGTTAAATAATCGGTAACAATTGGCGCCCAACGTGGGGCTTTCTAGTGCAATTTTTTTTTATATCGCGTACATACAAATACCCTTCCCTTGTGTGCTGCGTTTAGGGAAGTTTCTTTTAAAGTGCTATCCTATATTGTTAGAAATATTTACTGTGTGTTTTTTTCCTAGAGTGCGGGAGAGGTTACACATTTATCTGGAAGATTGGAATCAGGAAAGGATTGAAACTTGTGGGAGAGGCAGTGGCGGGTTGACACAAGGAATTTATATCAGCAGTTCAGTAAAATTGTTAGTTTTTTTTCGTTCTTATCTTTATTGATTTTAAAATTAAAGTGATTAGTTGGATATAGATACATTATATTACATAAAAGTGCTTTAATAAAATTGATTAGTTTTGTTTTTTTTTGACATTTCGCGAATTTCGACAGTCGCCATTTTTGCAAAATTAGTTTAGTTAGTGTTAGTGTATATAAATTCATTGCAACCAAAGATCAGGGCTGTCACTGGAAGTATTAATACTTTTAGTACTTTTGGTGTGTTATATTTTTTTAATCACTTATTGCTGTTCTTGAATTCTTTTTTCTAGTATTTTTATTATTTCTTTTGATTATATTTTATTTCAAGTGTACTTATTTTGTTGTGTGTCTTGCTGGGTGATTGAAATATTTGCACAAACGAGTTTTTTTTACTATTTCTTTTATTACATTCTATTTCAAGTGTGATTTTGCTGTGTGATTGAAATATTTGCACAAACGAGTTTTAAACGAAGTTTTATTTTACAAATAATTGCTTTATTTTACTTTCTTTGCGTTTTATTTTTTACAAGATTTGGCTAGAAAGTTTTTAGATATTTACAAAATGGAGTTAAGTCAGGTTAATAGGTTATCTCAGGATGAAATAGAATGTAGAGGTTTGAATGTAGGGACTATGGAGGACATGCGCAAAGCGGTTAGGGTAGCTATTAAACTAGAGCGTAGGAATTCTTTTGTTTCACCCGCATATCCGTTCACTTTCGAACAGGATTCAGCGGCACTAGAGAAGAAGTTAGGAGAAATTAATAAATTGTTAGAGAATCCTATGAAGTCGGAGACTTCGAAGGAATATGTGAAGATTTTGAATAAAGTTGAATGGTGTCTGCGTAGGTTGGATAGGAACATTCCTGAGAATGATAAGGAAGATAAGATAAAGTTGAAATTAAAGAACGACTTGGTGATGGCGATGACTATTTTGGATGGGGATGAGAATGAGGATGTGGATGATGATGTGGATGATGATGAGGACGTAGTAGAAGAAGTAGGTTTGCAGGATAAAGGTTCAGAAAAGGGTAGTGAGGTCGCAAAGCAGCATTCAGTTGCACCTCAAGATATTAGTGCTCGGGAAAATACTGTCGTTAGTCAGGACAGTGTAGATATTAGGAAATTTCACAATATTGCGAAGTGGGAAGTGAAGTTCACTGGGGAGCGCTGTGGCACGTCAGTTAACTCATTTCTTGAAAGGGTTGAGGAAATGCGACTGACTAGGGGTATTTTGGAGGCTTATCTTTTTAGAGCAGCGGTGGAGCTCTTTGTTGGGAAAGCATTGATTTGGTTTAGGGCGATTAGGATGTCAGTTAACTCTTGGCCAGAATTAATTAAGGAGTTGAAACTGGAGTTTCTACCTCCTAATTATGATGATCAGCTTATTGAGGAGATTAGGCACCGCACACAAGGGACGGATGAAACGATAGGCGTATACGTTGCTACGATGCAAAATTTAATCGGTCGGTTGAATGATCCTATTTCGGAAAATAAGAAGTTGCTAATGATTCAGAGGAACTTGACACCTTTCTACCAAACCCAACTGGGGTTGGCTAAGCCAAGCTGTGTGTCTGATTTGGTTGCGTTAGGTCAGAATTTAGAAGCAGTTAGGGCAAATGTTGAGGCTTATGTTCCCCCACCAAATGTTAGGAGTAGTAGGACTTTGCTAGAACCGGATCTAGCATACGTAGGTGTTGATAATCCTTCGGTTTCGGTTGTTGCGGAGAACAACGAAATCACTCGTCAGGCCCCATCTTCAAGTCGGCAAAATCCTTCGGTTAGGTGTTTCAATTGCAATGGAACAGGCCATTTTGCAAGTAGTTGTTCCGCTGCTAGGCGTTGTTTTGGTTGCAGGGCTGCGGGGGTGACTAGGCAAAATTGTAGGAAGTGTTCGGGAAATGGGAAACGGGCTCCTGCGCCAGCAGGGCGGGAAGTCCGCAGACACTGAGAGGGTCGCCTGCTGGAGACCAGCTGGCAGATAGGGTTCATTTAGGGTTCACTTTAGAGGCAAACGGTAGTGATAGGAGACCTTTTTTAACAGTTAGTATTTATGGTTCGAGATTTTTAGGATTATTAGATTCAGGAGCTACTCGAACTATAATAGTGTAACGTGCGCTTAGTTCGCAAAAATAAAACTCTATCTTTCAATTTAATTCTACCACTTTTATTCAGTATCTACCTTCGATATACACTTTATTCGAACTCAACTCAATTACGTTTATTCAATATTCGCTCTATCACTTTCTAAATCAAACTGACCTCTGGTTGCGTCAGCTTCCTCTTTATGTAGAAGTGTGAAATATCGAGAGCTTTCTAGTAGTTTTGCTATGAACCATGCTGCCTAGAAAGTTCCCCTCCCGGTATATTTCTGCACACACACACACATTCACAACCAACGTCTTCCATCATAGTGTTGCCAGTTGTGTTTTCGGTTAAACGTTTTCGATTAGGAAATTGGTATCAATGTTGGGTGTACATTACACTGCCCCCTCCTTAAGATTGTTCGTCCCGAATAATTTCATCTGCAGCCTCGCTACTATATCGATGCAGCCGGTCACAATGAACTACTTTTAACTTGCCTCTTAGTCCTCTTTGGATGCGGTAAACCACGCCGTTAATCCTCTTGACAACAGTATAAGGACCTTCCCAGTTCTGCTGAAGTTTCGGTGACAATCCCTTTTGACGATGAGGATTATAAAGCCACACACGATCTCCTGCTTGGAATCCTGCCGTTGTCGCTTTTGTGTCGTACCGTGTCTTCATACGGTCACTGTAGGTTTTCATCCGTTCCCTTGTTCTTTTATGGATGTCAGCGAGTCTCTCCTTGAGGTCGTCCACATACTCGTTTGTGTCCTGTGGCTCCTCTGTGGGGCATCCAAATTTAAGTTCGCTGGGCAGCCGCATGGTTTTCCCGAACAGGATGTCAGATGGTGTTTGTCCTGTCGAGCTATGTACCGCACTTCTATAGGCCATCAGGAATAGCGGTTCGTGCCTATCCCAGTCTCTTTGGTAGTAGCCTACGACCTTGGTGAGGTGTTCTTTCAAGGTCCGGTTGAATCTTTCAACCATCCCATCAGATTGTGGATGAAGCGGTGTGGTTCTCGTCTTCTTAATGCCAAGTAGTCCGCACACTCCTTGGAAGATGTTTGACTCAAAGTTCCTCCCTTGGTCGGAATGCAGTTCCATAGGCACGCCAAACCTACTCACCCAGTTAAACACAATCTGGTCGACCACCGTTTTGGCTTCTTGATTTGGGATGGCATACGCCTCAGGCCACTTGCTAAAATAGTCCATTACAACCAGAATGTACTTGTTTCCACCGTTGGTCTCTGGAAAAGGCCCAGCCACATCTACTGCAATCCTCTCAAAAGGTGGTCCAACGTTGTACTGATGCATCTTACCTTGAATCTTCCTACCAGGTCCTTTGGTTGCAGCACACTTGTCACATGTTCGGCACCACTTCTCCACGTCATCTCTAGCATGTAACCAGTAGAACCGATGTCGCACTTTCTCCAGTGTTTTGTTAACTCCCAGGTGGCCTCCAGAAGGTCCGTCGTGCATCTCCCGAAGAACTTCACTGACTTTCGATTGCGGTACGATCAGCTGCATCACATATGATTTGCCGTCAGCGGATTCAAATCTTCGCCTGAGGACACCTTCTTGCACATATAGTGAGTCCCACTGTGCCCAATAGGCTTAGAGAACTGGACTCCTGTCAGAAATATCTCCCCATTCAGGTTTCTCTTCATTTTCTTTCCATGCGAGAATGGGTTCAATATCTGGATCCTCCTGTTGAGCAGTTCTCACTTCCTCATTGCTCCATCCGCTTATTGGGTCAGCTCTTAGTCGCTGAGCGGTAATATTTTCTTTGTCTTCTTGCCGCCTACAATGCTTGCAATCCACTTTGCAAGGTCTTCGGGATAATGCGTCGGCGTTTGAGTGCAACTTTCTTCTGCGGTGTTGAATCTGGTAATCATAAGTCTGCAGTCTTTCTATCCATCTTGCGACTTGACCTTCTGGATTTTTGAAGTTCAACAGCCAGTTCAGAGCACCATGGTCTGTCCGCAGAAGAAATTTCTGTCCATAGATGTACTTATGGAAGTCCTTTGTTGCCAAGATAAGAACAGTTCCCTTCTGGTCACGCAGTAGTTTTTTTCGGGTTTCGAGAGGACCTTGCTGTAGTATGCCACCACTTTCTCTTCGCCATCATGCACTTGGGATAGTACCGCCCCGATTCCAACGTTGCTTGCATCTGCGTCGATGATGAATGTTTTGCCAGGTGTTGGATGTGCCACCACTGGAGCATTACAGAGGCGGTATTTGAGTTCCTGAAAAGATTTCTCACACTCACCTGACCATTTAAACTGCTTCCCTTTCTCGGTGAGCTGATGCAAACTCTTTGCAACTCCAGCAAAGTTCTTAACAAATCGTCGGTAATATGTGGCAAGACCAAGAAAGCTTCGGAGTTGATGTTTGTCCTGTGGTGTTGGCCAATTTTTGACGGAGTCAACTTTTTCAGGATCAGTCTTCACTCCTTGGGAAGAGATGATGTGTCCCAAATACTTAACTTCGGTTTTGAAAAGTGCACATTTTTCCAGATTCAGTTTTAGGTTAGCCTCTCGAAGTCTCTGAAACACGGCTTTTAGGTTCTTGCTATATTGGTCAAATGTTTTCCCGTAAACAATGACATCGTCCAAGTAGACTAGGCAAGCTTTCCACGTCAGTCCTTGAAGAACTCAACCATCATCATGCTCGAATGTTGCCGGAGCGTTGCATAGCCCAAACGGCATAACTTTGAACTGCCAGAGCCCATTACCTGTACAAAACGCCGTCTTTATCCGATCATCTGGGTGGATGTCAACTTGCCAGTATCCATTTTTCAAGTCCAGCGTCGAGAACCACTGGGCTCCCTTCATGGCATCCAGGGTATCACTGATTCTGGGCAGGGGATAGCTGTCCTTCTTAGTCACATCATTCAGCCTTCGGTAGTCTACACAAAAACGAACGTCTTTCTTTTTCACTAGCATCACTGGTGACGCCCAAGGAC
The DNA here is from genome assembly GCA_949752695.1 of Melanostoma scalare. Lineage (NCBI taxonomy): Eukaryota > Metazoa > Arthropoda > Insecta > Diptera > Syrphidae > Melanostoma > Melanostoma scalare. The sequence goes on along the minus strand of OX456985.1, from coordinate 139,431,089 downwards.
TTTTGGAATTTTCGATAAGACCGTCCTTCTTCATTGTTGTTATCATTTCCTCAACCTCACCTTGTTTGGCCAGTGGAAGACGTCTTGCGGGTTGACGAATCGGTCTTGCATCTTCTGTGTTGATGCGATGCTGCACTAACTGTGTCCTACCATATTGTCCCTTTTGCGATGCGAAGATGTCAGTGTACTCTTGTAGGAGATTTTCAGCCATCCTTTTTTGTTGGTGATCAAGGTTGGATGAATTCAGTATTTTAGCTCTGATGGTTTTGAGCTCCTCCGGAGTTATAGTTTTTCTCGGGGATTCGTCTGTGATCTTCGTAATTGCTGCAACCGATTCGCAACGTCCAACGACTTCTCCTTTCTTCAACCTTACATCGTACGGTCTGGTGTTTAGTAATCGTACGGGGACCATTTTGTTTTTCGGTGCTACCAGTGTTTTCCCAATGATGACGCTTTGGGAGGAACACTCTGGGTCTGGTTCCACCATGAGGTATCGAAGGCTTTCAAACTCACCTTCAAGTTTTGTCCAAACGAACACTTCAGAAGAAGGAGGCAAGATCAGATCTTCCGTGATGACAGTCCTCAGTGTTGACGTATTTTCATTCGAATAGGTCATTGGAATTTCTTTATTTTGGTATTTCAAAGCTTGGTTACCGAAATCCAAAATAACTCCGTGCTGTTTCATAAAGTCGATTCCAATGATGCACTCGTCACATATATCTGCCACCAGGAACTGATGAGTAAACAATAGATCAGCCAGTCGGATTTTAAGACACACTTCTCCATATACTCTTGCTGCTTCTCCCGTTACGGTTCTTAGACGGTAGCTATTGGTGTTATGAAGACACGTCATCTTTACCAGGTCTCGAAGTACTATGGATGCTGTGGCACCGGTGTCGATGGTAGCCACATGTTTGTTCCCGTTAATAGTAGTCTCCACAGTCAGACTTTTGTTGTCTCGTTTGGTCTGAGAGACCTGGATGGTGGTTCTGGGGCCATCGATACAAGAAACCAGCCTCTACCCCTCGAAGTTGGTTCTTACTCTGGGCTGATAGGCAACGCTGGTGTTGTTGTTACCTTGCTCTAGGTTGGACCTCTTGCTTCCACAATGTTGACAAGCGGCTTTATTTGGTGGTAGTCGGCATTGACGCTGTAAGTGCCCGGTATTGTTGGAGTTCCAACATCTTGCTAGTCCGCTCCGCTGGTTCTTTTGTATTTCAGCTCTTTGGCTATATCGGAAATGGCACGAACGAAGGACTCAACAGCAAGCTGGTTGATGATTTTTTCTTCAACATCCGGGTATGCCAGGTGCACCAGTCTTTCGACGTCTGCTTGGAGTTGCTGTAGACTTTCACCCCTTTTCTGGACTCTGTTATTGAGTTGCACTCGGAAGACTTCTTTCAATGGCTATCTCCAAACCGTTTATCTATTGCTGCCACGAGAGAACTGAAATCACCGCTCTAACCAGATGGAACAGTTTGAAGTAATTCAGCTACTGGACCTCTAAGAGCAATAGTCAGTGCTATGTACTTGTCTTCGTCATCCCAGCCATTTGTTGTCGCGGCTGCCTCAAATTGTCTCCTGTAAACTGGCCAAGAAGACTGTCCATCAAATGTTGGGGGTTTCATCTCCTTTTTCCTTGCAAACTCTCCAGCAGATTCTCGAATTTTGATTTTCCGGATCTGGTCTAATTCCTTGGACAGAACAGAGAACTGTTTATCGCATCGGCTTTCCAAACGATTCTCTACAACAGAAAGCTGTATTTCCACACCTTCAACGCGTTCGTCTAGGGCACATACATTTTTCTCAATGTTACCCAATTCCTCCTCAACGGGTCTCCAGCTTGGTGAGGAGGCTTACGCTAGAACCTAAAGCAGGATGGCTACGGTTGGATGCTCCTGGGCGGAAAATCAGCTACCAGCTAGGGTTCTGGGCAAACTAAGTGAGACCCACCCCTATGAAAATTATGAAAAAGACACATACAGATATAAAAAAAATAGCGGGGATATACGCTAAAATGTCAGCAGATGTCACGGCTGATGGATTGGGCTTTGGAGAAGTCGCCAGTGACTGACTTTTCTCATTTCATTTTTTGCTTGGTTTGTGTGACGATTTTACTTATAATTTTGGATCTTTTTCTTTTTTCTTTCTTTTCGTTTTCTTTTTCTTTTTTTTTACAGATCCAACTTATAAAGTAATCGCAAAAGCTTACTCAAGTAATAAAAAGGAATTTAAAATGAACAACTCCAAGAACAACAACAATGTTACGAAAATGACTGAGGAAGAGGAAAACCTCCTACTCGACCCTTTCTCCAGCTTAGGTATGGAAGATGGAGCCAGTGGCAAAGCCATCATTGTCGACGATATCAGTGATGCTAGCTCTATGGCAGACTGTCCAGGCGGAGTAAAATCTCCAACTGCAAACGCACGGTTAAAAGGCTGGGGAAAGTTGCCTGGAACGAAATGACTGACTTAGAACGGAAACGACTACATAACGCACGAGCCTTTCTAGACAGGGAGAACTTGGGAAAAGACGGGCTTACTGCTAGTCTAGCACCAAGCCCCCTGCAAGGTACAACCGCAAAAACTGACAAGACCGACCAAAACAAACCACACAGCACACGAACCTTGGTGGAAAGGGAAGGCTTGGGAAAGGATGAGCCAATTGCCAATCCAGTACCGAACCCTCTCTCCCCTCTAAGTCAGAGTGTAAAGACTTCGATGGGTCCACCTGCTCCGTACACTGATAAAATTTAGCCGAAGAAAAGGCCAACCCTATCGACGGCTGGTGTAGGGACTACGAACACAGGACATAATACGAAGGACGAACAGACAGACCCTAGAGTACGGAAGCACAGCAGTACTTCTCACCCAGAAATGGGAAATGAAGACGCTGCTGAGGGGAAGGAAGAACAGAAACTTGATGGTAGTGTAGAAGGCCATAGCCCTCCGCAAGACCTGAATGTGACTGAGGAATCCAACCCCGAAAATCCGTCACACAACAAAACGACGGACAGTCTGGCAACTGTCATCGACAGAAATACAAGACAACGACGAGCAAGGGTCCTCAGCAAAGACGAACTTCAACTGAGACAACAACGCAACGCGGTAAAGACAGTCAGACGCCTATCGAAAAAGAACCCCGACTCCTTAACGGCAAAGGCGATTAAGGCTCTGATGAGATCCGAACAAAGACTACGGACAATGACACCAACAGACATAACAAAACGAACTCGACAAGACCCGACAGACAATAAACGAGCTGGCTGCGGAACAAATACCGGAATTGGTGAGGCTCCAACTGTTCAAAAAGAGTAAGGAATGCCAGCTCCTCCCCGAACAACTCCTCACCCAACAGACTACCAAAGAGGATGAAGACCTCCTCAGTCCCGACCGCAAACTGAGTGAAGACGAATGGCAGTTACTGGAACTAAGGATCCTGGAAGAGGTAAATGAGGCGATCGTTAAGAGTAGGCAGCCGCCACTCTTCGGGGACTTCACTACCATCCATGGTTTCAAAGTAATGAACTGCGAGAATGAATGGACCCTTAAGACTAAATGGGACCCCTCTTAAAATCTCTGATCAAGCCAGATACCTGGGTGTGATCTTAGACAAAAAACTAAATTGGAGTCCCAATATACAAGAAAGATATAAGAAATCTATGATAGCACTGTATTCGTGCAACAGGATTTTTGGCAAAAACTGGGGACCAAATCCCAAGATCATCCTGTTAATGTATACTGCCATTGTTACCATTGTTAGACCTATCCTATCTTATGGCAATTTGGTGTGGTGGAAGGCGTTGGAAAAATCCACGCATTTAAAAACCCTAACCAAAGTTCAAAGATCTGCCTGTATTTGCGTAACTGGTGCAATGAGAACTACACCGACCGCGAGTTTGGAAGTAATCCTCAATCTCACACCTCTTGATCTTTACGTTCAAGAAGCGGCAGCAAATAGTGCACTTAGACTAAACCAATGTAATGTCTGGAAAACCAGCCAAATAGGACACGCACAGATTTTATCAAGATACGCAGATAACAATATCTGCACGGATTACATAACTCAATACTTGGACTTTAAAAAATCCTTCACAACTAGCTTCCCCAATAGACAAGATTGGGAGAATGAAACACCTTACGAAACGTCTATAGCAATCTATACCGACGGTTCAAAAATGGAAGTTGGAACAGGGGCAAGTTTCTTTTCAGAAAGCGGGTTTTGACAACTATATACCGGTTTTTGCAAAAAAGAAGTCCTTGAATTCACCTTGGATTAATAAACAACTCAGCGATTTAAAGAAACAAAAACGAAAAGCATACGTAAAATATAGTAAATCTAAAAGTCAACCTGATTACGAACACTTTAGTAAGTTACGCAAAGATTTTGTGGTTCTTAGCAAGTTTCTTTATAGAGCTTATATTCTAAACATTGAAAGCAATAACAAAAGCAATTCGAAATCGTTCTGGTCTTTTATAAATTCCAAAAGAAAATCAGTAGGGTTTCCAAGTACTATGCATTATAGTGGCGTTGAATCCTCGGACTTAGACTCCACAGTCGAATTATTTGCTAACTTCTATGAATCGGTTTATTCCGTATCTAGATTTAATAAAAGTTCACTCACACAATTGAACAGTAGCATTAATATTGGATCCATTCAGTTCAGTTTCGAAGAAGTTAATACAGCACTTTTATCTCTCAAATCTAGTTCTAGCTCTGGTCCCGACGGCATTCCTGCCACAGTGCTTAAGGAATGTTGTGACTGTATTTGCACACCCTTACTTATGTTATTTAACAAGTCTCTTCAAGAAGGAATCTTCATCGAAGAATGGAAACTTTCTTATTTAGTTCCGATCCATAAATCAGGCTAAAAAGTGATATTCAAAATTATAGGGGTATTTGCAAACTCTCCGCTATTCATTCTCAACTCCTTCGTTGGATATCCTCGTACCTTTCCTGTAGAAAACAACAGGTTAAAATTGAAAATTCTTTTTCAAGAGAAATTCAGTGTGCATCGGGTGTACCCCAAGGTAGCCACCTCGGTCCATTGTTTTTCATTATTTTTATCAATGACTTTATATCTGCATTCAAATATTGTAGGTGTTTGTTATATGCGGATGATCTCAAGCTATTCTTGACAGTTAACAGCTTAGGTGATTGTCAATTGATTCAATCTTACCTTGATTCTCTTACACACTGGTGTCACGAAAATTTCTTGAAACTTAATATAAAAAAGTGTAACATTATTTCATTTACTCGAAAGCGTACCAATTTTCGGTTCAATTACACAATTGAGTCTAATGTCTTAGATCGTGTCTCAAACATTAAGGACTTAGGTGTTATTATTGATTCTTCACAAAATTTCAGGAACCACATTAATTATTTAGTACTGTTGTGACAACAAATGCAAACGACCGAATTCTACACTACAAACCAAGTAAACAACAGCAGGTGAATGACCAACAGGTTAATGAACGACACCACCAGTTGGCGAATAAATATGACACCTCCTGCAACTATCAGCGTTCTCGTGCTCGGAGCCGTTGCACTGCATTGCATTGTATTGCTTGCATTGCATTTCTTTCCATTTCAATTATGTATATATTGTTTGTCTGTATCTCGAATTATTTATTGCCTAGTTAGCAGTTAAGTTGTATAAATATCTTGGATAGGAAATAAATAATTCACTTGCTAGTAAACCAGCGAGCGAAAAGACATTTAAGTTTTCTCTTCATTGACTTCCTCCCACCAGCGGCAAGGAGTTAATTAACAACTAATTCTGTCAACTATTCATGTTCCTTCGAGGAAATGAACAAGCGTAACCAGGGCTTAGACATTGGTTAGTAAAAAGCGTAGCCAGGGCTTCAAACATTGGTTAGTAAAAAGCGTAGCCAGGGCTTCAAACATTGGTTTGTAAAAAGCGTAGCCAGGGCTTCAAACATTGGCTAGTAAAAAGTGAGCGAATAAGCGTAACCAGGGTTTAGACATTGGTTAGTGAAAAGCGTAGCCAGGGCTTCAAACATTGGCTAGTAAAAAGTGAGCGAATAAGCGTAACCAGGGCTTAGACATTGGTTAGTGAAAAGCGTAGCCAGGGCTTCAAACATTGGCTAGTGAAAAGTAAAGTTACAAAAACAACGCAATCAAAGTACGAAAAAACTACTGTCGCTATCTATAAGATTATCTACAATATAGAACAAGACAATTCAAACAAAAAACTAAGATGTTGGACGAAACAGATGTGTTTATTATAAGCTCGAAGCAAAAGGCCTTGAGAGAAGAAATCGAAAAGCAATGTCGAAACTTCGGCAAGGATAGTGCCTCCAGAAAAACACAGAAATACAAAAAGAAAGGCTAGAACGCCTCGAAAAATGTTGGTCTGAATTTCACGCAAACCATATTAAAATAGTTCCCTTTGTAAAATTTGATACACCCTACATACAAAGGGATACGTACAACAGAGTAAAATCATTGTACGAAAGTTTTAAACAAGAATTGGAAAATATAGATCCAAGTGTCACACAAGCTTCTAAGGAAATGGAAAGGCCTGAAGTCCCTCACGATGCTCCCACTGCATAAACTTCAAAGAAAGTTGAAAAGACATCTAATGCCTCTGCCTACAAAGCCGACACCGCAAAGCCGGACGAGAATTCAACTACCGTACAAGGTCAACGGTTGACAAAGTTAAAGCTGAGGATAACGGCCATTATCGAGAACATAGAAGAATTTGAACAAACATTCGATGAATATTCCAAGGACATTTACGACTTTCAACAAAAAATACTGCTGGAGCAGTTGCGAACATTCACTGAATTACATGAAGACTTCATCTGCAATTCATCTGAAGAAGACCTTGAGAAACCTTATGTAACGAATAAGGAATATAAAAATGTCAAACAAGAGGTCAACAGATTTCTCAATACAATGGCATTAAAGCTCTCCAGTAGTAACAAGCCGAAGGAACATAAGACTGAATCAATGCTTCCAAGACTTAAAATACCGACATTTAAGGGTAATTATTTGGAGTGGCAGCAGTTTTATGACTTGTTCCTCAATATAATACACGCCAAGGCCAATTTAACAACAACTGAAAAAATGGAGTATTTAAAAACTCATTTGGAAGGAGAGCCCCTGCAACTCATAAAGCATCTAACGTTTTCAAGTGAAAACTATAATAGCGCTTGAAGATCTTAAAAAGTAGATACAACAATGAGCGAAAAATAGTGTCTATGCATATAGAGAAGATGCTCAAATCTGGACATAATAGCGCTCCAACAGCGTCTTCCATCAAAAACAGCTTGGATGCCATTAAAGAGGGACTAGCGGCACTAAAAAATTTGGGCTATGACACTTCTTCATGGGGTCCTATGATTGTTCATATGACTACAAAGTCACTTGACACAGAATCAAGAAATTTGTTTGAACAAGGTTTAGAGGAGCCAAATAAAATGCCGAAAATGAAGACTCTCCTCGACTTTCTGGAAAGACGTTACCAAGCTCTTGAAGTAATGTCAACAAGCAAAAAACAAAAGAACTCATTTGAGAAACCAAGATCTGGATTCCGTAACTTCATCATAGATGCAAAAGTTATTCAGTGTCCAATATGCAAAGGAGACCATAAAATATACGCATGTCAAAAGTTTTTAAAATTATCGCCAAAAGAAAGATGGACACAGTGCAAGCAGGCAAAGCTTTGCCTGAACTGTTTGAGGCATAACAAACAGATCCAATGTTCTAGCAAGAAAAATTGCCAACATTGCAACAAGAAACATCATTCACTTCTTCACATGGAATGGACTGATAGGCCAAAACAAACAGAATTGATAGAAGCTGCAAGATCATCCGCACAGATAAATCATAGCGAACAGAACCAGAATGTTTTAATCGCAACGGCAATTCTAAAAGTTAATAATGACAAAAGACAGTACGTTACAGTCAGAGCACTTATCGATCCTGGATCCCAAGCCTCGCTAATCACCGAGTCGGTTGTACAGACACTGAAACTTAAGAAACAGGACGTTTGTGTTGAAGTCAGCGGACTAGGAGCAACAAAAGCAGGAATATCCACCAATAAGGTAGATGTGACTATAATGCCACATTTTGCTTCGAGTTTTAAGCTAAAAATAGAAGCTCTGGTGCTGTCAAAATTGACAAGGCAGTTACCTTCGAAGCAAACAAACACTAAACAAGTTGAAAAGTTCGATCGTCTAGAGCTTGCTGATCTAACATTCAATATTCCTGCCGGGCGAATTGATATGATAATTGGAGCTGATACATATGGCGACATCATGTTAAGTGGTATTAAACGAGTCGCTGCTAGATCACTAATCGCTCAAAGATCACAATTAGGTTGGCTGATCTCTGGACGAACATCAAACGACATTCCCGACACATACAGTGTTACTGGACTAGTAGCACTTACATCAGTTAATCAACCTAAATTCCAAAAGCCGGAAGATAAACGGTGCGAACAAATCCATAAGGATACACACTACCGAAAGGACAATGGGAGGTATGTTGTGAAGATCCCATTCGACGAAGATTTAATCCAAACAAATCCACTTGGTGAATCAAGAAGTAGAGCTATATTTAGCCAGCTGGAGTTGCAGCTGAACAAAGAAATCCAACAACAAGTGAGAGCAGCCATTAAGTACGGTGTAGTCGACGCATCATCAATGCCTACGAAACATGAAATGCAATGGCATTTCATACCACCAGCAGCACTGCACTTTGGTGGTTTGTGGGAGTCAAGCGTTAAATCCACAAAATTTCACCTAAAACGAATAATTGGAGACACCATGCTAACATTTGAGGAACCTTCGACATTATTGACTCAAATAGAAGCATGCCTAAACTCCCGACCACTTACGGCAATCGAAAACGATATTGACAACACTACGATACTTACTCCGGGACATTTTCTAATCGGAAGTTCTCTGAATGCTGTACCCGAACAACCCATTGATGAAAAGAAAACGTTCCGTTCACGCTGGCAACTAATACAAAAAATGACTCAAGACTTTTGGAAAGTCTGGTCATCAGAATATTTGTCACAGCTTCAACAATTGCCTAAATGGAAACAAAAAGAAGACAACATTCAAACTGGCGATATAGTTCTTATCAAGGAAGACCGGCTACCACCGACCACCTGGATGATGGGAAGGATATCAAAAGTTCATCCTGGGAGTGACAACGATGTTCGGGCTGCAACTGTATTTAGTAACAATAAACAGTTCAAGCGACCCATGACAAAGTTATGTAAATTACCAATAGAAAATGATGAGGAAGATAGGGAAGTGAGACAAGTCAATACATCCACAAATCGCTCACATAAAATTTTTTCTTTATGCACTTTGTTTGCCTTTCTCAACATAGTTGGCTCCACTCCAGTCCCCTACGATGTCGAGATAGTTCCATTTCAAACACACCCTGGAATATACTTCGAAGATTTGGGACAGGCAAATTTGATTTCAAGCTCATGGAAGACAATTGTTTTCTTTAATTTGACGAACTATTGGCAGGAATACGAAGCATACAAGGAAATTGTTTCAAAAATGGAGAGAGTATGTTCGTCATCGGGAATGGAGGAACTAGATTCTATTAAATGCGAAGGAATACTGAACCAATTTGAATATCAACTTCAACAAATAGAGCTCAACAATGAAATTCTCTTACACGCAAACGACGATTCATTAAAAAGGCAAAGACGATCACCATTTGACTTTATTGGAACAGTCCTAATGAATTGTTCGGAATACTTGATCAAAGATTTGCTGAGAAATATGAGCAAACAATAGAAGCTGTTCAAGAAAATGAAAAACACTTGCTACAACTCATGAAAAATCAAACAACTATTGTTGATTCCACTGTCAATATTTTCAAGAAAGAACAATCGAAAAATTTGAATAAAATTATGTTACTAAGTTCTATTGTCACGAATTTGGAAAACGAAACAAGTAAATTCGAGTACATGGAGAGATTTTCAGCAACTGCTCTTAACGGGATACTTATTATGATCAATTATAAAGCAACCCAGAGCATATTGCTTGATATTCTGCTATCAACGCATGCTGGAAGAATACACCCTCTTATCCTTTCAGTCCGACAATTCAAAAATGAGTTGACTAAGATTCATGAGAATATCCCTAAGTCTTTAATGATTCCTGGCGAAAGACATCACGAATCCATACTGCAGCTGTATAAAATTGTAAGCCCAAGAGCTAGAGTGACGAACAACAATATCATAATTGAGATCAGTCTCCCGTTGTTGTATAATGAAGAATTCAAGCTATACAAAGTATTGTCAGTTCCAACAAATCACAATTGTTCCATCATCGGAATATTTAATGGTAAACTTACAAGGCAACCATGTTTATCCAATCAACAAAGATGAATTCTTACTTTGTATAATAAGGCCTTCCGACATCTTCTGGTGCCCACTTCAGCATCCTCTGTATACAACCGGAGCGTCAACTAGTGTTTGTGAAACAAACATTATACAACACAAGAAAATTATGGACTCATGCACGATTGAGGACATATCACCAAGGCTGTACTGGATTGAGATGCATCAACCAAACGCATGGATATACAGCACTCCAAATTCAACCACAGTTAATATTAACTGTGATTACAATACTGAGCCCTTTACACTGCGAGGGAGTGGGCTGATTAAGCTACCAGCAAAATGTATAATTCATGACCAAACCACGACAATTGTTGGAAAGCAAACAATGTCAAGCCGACAAAAATCATCATTTTTACCATCACTCAATCTTTCTGAGACGTTAATTTCGTTTAACTTCAAAAGAGAGAAACAGTCGATGCTTCCATCACACTTCGATAGATTTGATGCTATATTGGAAAATGCAATAAACCTTCAAAAAAATCAGGAATATATATTGAATGAATTCAGTACCCATTGAGTTCACCAATATTCACTGTTTGGAGTCACTGGCTGTCTTACTATAATAGTTATCGTAACTGTTATCATCTTCATCATTTTTCGAAAAAGAGATCAGCCACTTGCACCACCAACCATCACCACTATTCCAATGCGAAGTCTCAACAAGACGAAGTCTCAACAACGACGTAACACACAAACATCCTTTGACGACATCGACTTCTGTGTATCTTCATTTTGAGGGGCCCAGCATGTTGTGACAACAAATGCAAACGACCGAATTCTACACTACAAACCAAGTAAACAACAGCAGGTGAATGACCAACAGGTTAATGAACGACACCACCAGTTGGCGAATAAATATGACACCTCCTGCAACTATCAGCGTTCTCGTGCTCGGAGCCGTTGCACTGCATTGCATTGTATTGCTTGCATTGCATTTCTTTCCATTTCAATTATGTATATATTGTTTGTCTGTATCTCGAATTATTTATTGCCTAGTTAGCAGTTAAGTTGTATAAATATCTTGGATAGGAAATAAATAATTCACTTGCTAGTAAACCAGCGAGCGAAAAGACATTTAAGTTTTCTCTTCATTGACTTCCTCCCACCAGCGGCAAGGAGTTAATTAACAACTAATTCTGTCAACTATTCATGTTCCTTCGAGGAAATGAACAAGCGTAACCAGGGCTTAGACATTGGTTAGTAAAAAGCGTAGCCAGGGCTTCAAACATTGGTTAGTAAAAAGCGTAGCCAGGGCTTCAAACATTGGTTTGTAAAAAGCGTAGCCAGGGCTTCAAACATTGGCTAGTAAAAAGTGAGCGAATAAGCGTAACCAGGGTTTAGACATTGGTTAGTGAAAAGCGTAGCCAGGGCTTCAAACATTGGCTAGTAAAAAGTGAGCGAATAAGCGTAACCAGGGCTTAGACATTGGTTAGTGAAAAGCGTAGCCAGGGCTTCAAACATTGGCTAGTGAAAAGTAAAGTTACAAAAACAACGCAATCAAAGTACGAAAAAACTACTGTCGCTATCTATAAGATTATCTACAATATAGAACAAGACAATTCAAACAAAAAACTAAGATGTTGGACGAAACAGATGTGTTTATTATAAGCTCGAAGCAAAAGGCCTTGAGAGAAGAAATCGAAAAGCAATGTCGAAACTTCGGCAAGGATAGTGCCTCCAGAAAAACACAGAAATACAAAAAGAAAGGCTAGAACGCCTCGAAAAATGTTGGTCTGAATTTCACGCAAACCATATTAAAATAGTTCCCTTTGTAAAATTTGATACACCCTACATACAAAGGGATACGTACAACAGAGTAAAATCATTGTACGAAAGTTTTAAACAAGAATTGGAAAATATAGATCCAAGTGTCACACAAGCTTCTAAGGAAATGGAAAGGCCTGAAGTCCCTCACGATGCTCCCACTGCATAAACTTCAAAGAAAGTTGAAAAGACATCTAATGCCTCTGCCTACAAAGCTGACACCGCAAAGCCGGACGAGAATTCAACTACCGTACAAGGTCAACGGTTGACAAAGTTAAAGCTGAGGATAACGGCCATTATCGAGAACATAGAAGAATTTGAACAAACATTCGATGAATATTCCAAGGACATTTACGACTTTCAACAAAAAATACTGCTGGAGCAGTTGCGAACATTCACTGAATTACATGAAGACTTCATCTGCAATTCATCTGAAGAAGACCTTGAGAAACCTTATGTAACGAATAAGGAATATAAAAATGTCAAACAAGAGGTCAACAGATTTCTCAATACAATGGCATTAAAACTCTCCAGTAGTAACAAGCCGAAGGAACATAAGACTGAATCAATGCTTCCAAGACTTAAAATACCGACATTTAAGGGTAATTATTTGGAGTGGCAGCAGTTTTATGACTTGTTCCTCAATATAATACACGCCAAGGCCAATTTAACAACAACTGAAAAAATGGAGTATTTAAAAACTCATTTGGAAGGAGAGCCCCTGCAACTCATAAAGCATCTAACGTTTTCAAGTGAAAACTATAATAGCGCTTGAAGATCTTAAAAAGTAGATACAACAATGAGCGAAAAATAGTGTCTATGCATATAGAGAAGATGCTCAAATCTGGACATAATAGCGCTCCAACAGCGTCTTCCATCAAAAACAGCTTGGATGCCATTAAAGAGGGACTAGCGGCACTAAAAAATTTGGGCTATGACACTTCTTCATGGGGTCCTATGATTGTTCATATGACTACAAAGTCACTTGACACAGAATCAAGAAATTTGTTTGAACAAGGTTTAGAGGAGCCAAATAAAATGCCGAAAATGAAGACTCTCCTCGACTTTCTGGAAAGACGTTACCAAGCTCTTGAAGTAATGTCAACAAGCAAAAAACAAAAGAACTCATTTGAGAAACCAAGATCTGGATTCCGTAACTTCATCATAGATGCAAAAGTTATTCAGTGTCCAATATGCAAAGGAGACCATAAAATATACGCATGTCAAAAGTTTTTAAAATTATCGCCAAAAGAAAGATGGACACAGTGCAAGCAGGCAAAGCTTTGCCTGAACTGTTTGAGGCATAACAAACAGATCCAATGTTCTAGCAAGAAAAATTGCCAACATTGCAACAAGAAACATCATTCACTTCTTCACATGGAATGGACTGATAGGCCAAAACAAACAGAATTGATAGAAGCTGCAAGATCATCCGCACAGATAAATCATAGCGAACAGAACCAGAATGTTTTAATCGCAACGGCAATTCTAAAAGTTAATAATGACAAAAGACAGTACGTTACAGTCAGAGCACTTATCGATCCTGGATCCCAAGCCTCGCTAATCACCGAGTCGGTTGTACAGACACTGAAACTTAAGAAACAGGACGTTTGTGTTGAAGTCAGCGGACTAGGAGCAACAAAAGCAGGAATATCCACCAATAAGGTAGATGTGACTATAATGCCACATTTTGCTTCGAGTTTTAAGCTAAAAATAGAAGCTCTGGTGCTGTCAAAATTGACAAGGCAGTTACCTTCGAAGCAAACAAACACTAAACAAGTTGAAAAGTTCGATCGTCTAGAGCTTGCTGATCTAACATTCAATATTCCTGCCGGGCGAATTGATATGATAATTGGAGCTGATACATATGGCGACATCATGTTAAGTGGTATTAAACGAGTCGCTGCTAGATCACTAATCGCTCAAAGATCACAATTAGGTTGGCTGATCTCTGGACGAACATCAAACGACATTCCCGACACATACAGTGTTACTGGACTAGTAGCACTTACATCAGTTAATCAACCTAAATTCCAAAAGCCGGAAGATAAACGGTGCGAACAAATCCATAAGGATACACACTACCGAAAGGACAATGGGAGGTATGTTGTGAAGATCCCATTCGACGAAGATTTAATCCAAACAAATCCACTTGGTGAATCAAGAAGTAGAGCTATATTTAGCCAGCTGGAGTTGCAGCTGAACAAAGAAATCCAACAACAAGTGAGAGCAGCCATTAAGTACGGTGTAGTCGACGCATCATCAATGCCTACGAAACATGAAATGCAATGGCATTTCATACCACCAGCAGCACTGCACTTTGGTGGTTTGTGGGAGTCAAGCGTTAAATCCACAAAATTTCACCTAAAACGAATAATTGGAGACACCATGCTAACATTTGAGGAACCTTCGACATTATTGACTCAAATAGAAGCATGCCTAAACTCCCGACCACTTACGGCAATCGAAAACGATATTGACAACACTACGATACTTACTCCGGGACATTTTCTAATCGGAAGTTCTCTGAATGCTGTACCCGAACAACCCATTGATGAAAAGAAAACGTTCCGTTCACGCTGGCAACTAATACAAAAAATGACTCAAGACTTTTGGAAAGTCTGGTCATCAGAATATTTGTCACAGCTTCAACAATTGCCTAAATGGAAACAAAAAGAAGACAACATTCAAACTGGCGATATAGTTCTTATCAAGGAAGACCGGCTACCACCGACCACCTGGATGATGGGAAGGATATCAAAAGTTCATCCTGGGAGTGACAACGATGTTCGGGCTGCAACTGTATTTAGTAACAATAAACAGTTCAAGCGACCCATAACAAAGTTATGTAAATTACCAATAGAAAATGATGAGGAAGATAGGGAAGTGAGACAAGTCAATACATCCACAAATCGCTCACATAAAATTTTTTCTTTATGCACTTTGTTTGCCTTTCTCAACATAGTTGGCTCCACTCCAGTCCCCTACGATGTCGAGATAGTTCCATTTCAAACACACCCTGGAATATACTTCGAAGATTTGGGACAGGCAAATTTGATTTCAAGCTCATGGAAGACAATTGTTTTCTTTAATTTGACGAACTATTGGCAGGAATACGAAGCATACAAGGAAATTGTTTCAAAAATGGAGAGAGTATGTTCGTCATCGGGAATGGAGGAACTAGATTCTATTAAATGCGAAGGAATACTGAACCAATTTGAATATCAACTTCAACAAATAGAGCTCAACAATGAAATTCTCTTACACGCAAACGACGATTCATTAAAAAGGCAAAGACGATCACCATTTGACTTTATTGGAACAGTCCTAATGAATTGTTCGGAATACTTGATCAAAGATTTGCTGAGAAATATGAGCAAACAATAGAAGCTGTTCAAGAAAATGAAAAACACTTGCTACAACTCATGAAAAATCAAACAACTATTGTTGATTCCACTGTCAATATTTTCAAGAAAGAACAATCGAAAAATTTGAATAAAATTATGTTACTAAGTTCTATTGTCACGAATTTGGAAAACGAAACAAGTAAATTCGAGTACATGGAGAGATTTTCAGCAACTGCTCTTAACGGGATACTTATTATGATCAATTATAAAGCAACCCAGAGCATATTGCTTGATATTCTGCTATCAACGCATGCTGAAAGAATACACCCTCTTATCCTTTCAGTCCGACAATTCAAAAATGAGTTGACTAAGATTCATGAGAATATCCCTAAGTCTTTAATGATTCCTGGCGAAAGACATCACGAATCCATACTGCAGCTGTATAAAATTGTAAGCCCAAGAGCTAGAGTGACGAACAACAATATCATAATTGAGATCAGTCTCCCGTTGTTGTATAATGAAGAATTCAAGCTATACAAAGTATTGTCAGTTCCAACAAATCACAATTGTTCCATCATCGGAATATTTAATGGTAAACTTACAAGGCAACCATGTTTATCCAATCAACAAAGATGAATTCTTACTTTGTATAATAAGGCCTTCCGACATCTTCTGGTGCCCACTTCAGCATCCTCTGTATACAACCGGAGCGTCAACTAGTGTTTGTGAAACAAACATTATACAACACAAGAAAATTATGGACTCATGCACGATTGAGGACATATCACCAAGGCTGTACTGGATTGAGATGCATCAACCAAACGCATGGATATACAGCACTCCAAATTCAACCACAGTTAATATTAACTGTGATTACAATACTGAGCCCTTTACACTGCGAGGGAGTGGGCTGATTAAGCTACCAGCAAAATGTATAATTCATGACCAAACCACGACAATTGTTGGAAAGCAAACAATGTCAAGCCGACAAAAATCATCATTTTTACCATCACTCAATCTTTCTGAGACGTTAATTTCGTTTAACTTCAAAAGAGAGAAACAGTCGATGCTTCCATCACACTTCGATAGATTTGATGCTATATTGGAAAATGCAATAAACCTTCAAAAAAATCAGGAATATATATTGAATGAATTCAGTACCCATTGAGTTCACCAATATTCACTGTTTGGAGTCACTGGCTGTCTTACTATAATAGTTATCGTAACTGTTATCATCTTCATCATTTTTCGAAAAAGAGATCAGCCACTTGCACCACCAACCATCACCACTATTCCAATGCGAAGTCTCAACAAGACGAAGTCTCAACAACGACGTAACACACAAACATCCTTTGACGACATCGACTTCTGTGTATCTTCATTTTGAGGGGCCCAGCATGTTGTGACAACAAATGCAAACGACCGAATTCTACACTACAAACCAAGTAAACAACAGCAGGTGAATGACCAACAGGTTAATGAACGACACCACCAGTTGGCGAATAAATATGACACCTCCTGCAACTATCAGCGTTCTCGTGCTCGGAGCCGTTGCACTGCATTGCATTGTATTGCTTGCATTGCATTTCTTTCCATTTCAATTATGTATATATTGTTTGTCTGTATCTCGAATTATTTATTGCCTAGTTAGCAGTTAAGTTGTATAAATATCTTGGATAGGAAATAAATAATTCACTTGCTAGTAAACCAGCGAGCCAAAAGACATTTAAGTTTTCTCTTCATTGACTTCCTCCCACCAGCGGCAAGGAGTTAATTAACAACTTATTCTGTCAACTATTCAAGTACCAAAAGCTAACTCGTTAGTTGGATTCATAAAACGAAATAGCAAAGATTTTCGAGATCCTTATGTTTTATTAACTTTGTATACATCTCTTGTCAGATCGCTTTTGGAATACGCTGATGTAATCTGGAGTCCCGCGTTTAAAGTTAATTCTGACAGGGTAGAATCGGTTCAAAGAAGATTAACGAAATATGTTTTCAACAAAATGAGCTGGGGTTTCTGTCCTGATAACAAAGCTAGGTGCCTATTGCTTGGAATAAAATCCTTAGTAACAAGAAGAAAAATTCATGGTGTAATGCTCATAAGAGACTTACTATGCTACCACATAAAGTGTCCAACACTCCTTGCTCTATTACATGTACCTGCCAGGTCCACGAGAACAAGGATTTTCCTATTTCAAAATATACATAGAACAGTTTATGGATGTAATGAAACGTTATCAAGATGTATTGCTGATTTCAATGAAGTGCCTTCAGAAATTGATTTTTCAATCCTTAGTAGAAGTAAATTTTAGACTGATCTATTGTACTTACTTATATTTTAATATTTTATTCTTGGAGCACTATATCTGTTAGCTGTAAAACTGCTTGTAGATAAATGAAATAAATAAATGAAATAAAAGCCTAGCAAGTTCATTCAGACTACCAAATCACAGCAGCGTCTTCCAAGCCGAGATCTTGGCAGTTTCACACGCTGCAAAACAGGTGTCCATGATGGCGCTATCACATGCTGATATCACTTTTTTCATTGATAGCCAAGCAGCAATAAAAGCTATTTCTGCCACTTTTATCAAATCAAAGCTTGTTTCTTGCTGTCGCGAAGAGCTAAAGGTTCTTGGCACGCAGAATAACGTTAGACTCTGCTGGGTTCCTGGTCATAGTGGTATACCGGAAAACGAAAAAGCGGACGAACTAGCGAGAAAAGGATCAACACTTGACCCTTCTCTCATTGATCAATCAATCAGGATTCCACCCTGTGAAATTAAACAGATAATTGGTAACAAAATAATGCAAAAATCCAATGAAAGATGGGTATGCCCAGATTCCTGTGTTACTTCCAGGAAAATATGGCCGAAATATAATAAGAAAGAATCTGAAAAACTGTGAAGAGGATGCAATGACGAAGATGAACACGAGGATACAACTCACTTCCTTTATCAATGCCCAGCTGTTCCAAATAGTTGCGCAAGCGCAGGACGAGCTCATTTTTCGATCCCGCTCTAGAAAGATTTCGCTTACCTAGCTCACTTGTAGTTGAGCTCTTCCAACAACTTACCCATTTTCACTGTATTTAACTTTTTTTTTTTACACTTTACTTGTCTTTTTTTTTTTTTTTTTATCAAATAAGTTTTATTTACACTTCTGACACCAATGTAACGTTATCTTTCAATTTAATTCTACCACTTTTATTCAGTATCTACCTTCGATATACACTTTATTCGAACTCAACTCAATTACGTTTATTCAATATTCACACTATCACTTTCTAAATCAAACTGAACTCTGGTTGCGTCAGCTCCCTCTTTATATAGAAGTGTGAAATATCGAGAGCTTTCTAGTAGTTTTTCTATGAACCATGATGTCTATTTCTATTTGTATTTCTGCACACACACACACACACACTCACAACCAACGTCTTCCATTATAGTGTTGCCAGTTGTGTTTTCGGTTAAACTTGTTCGATTAGGAAATTGATATAAATGTTGGGTGTACATTACAATAGGTAGGGACGCATGGAAAATATTACAGAATTTAGGGCTAATCAGTAGGAAGGACATTGTTCACTGCGTGTGCTTGGCAGATGGAACAGGAGTCGAAGTGTTAGGGACGATCTCTCTTCCAATTATAGTTGAGGATTGCTATACTAGTACTAATGACTGTTTAGTCATTCCGTCGTTGCCACATACGGTGATCCTCGGCGCAGATTTCTGGGCGCTGTCGGGTGTTGTCCCGGATTTGAGTTCTCGTAGTTGGAGGTTTACAGAACAGGATAGTTCAATTTCGATCTGTTCTATTACAGAACGTTCGGAATTGAGTGTGAGGGAGCTAGAAACATAAGAAACATTAATTCAAGAATCTCTTAGAAAGATGCCTGAGGGCTTAGGGTGTACGACTTTAGTCGAACATAAGATTAGGACGTCGGCGGAGCCGATAAAACAAAGGTATTATCCGGTCTCCCCGGCAATGCAGGAACTTAAAGAAATGTTAGAGGCAGGAGTTATTGAGAGATCGACTAGTGCTTGGTCATCTCCAATAATATTATTTAAAAAGAAAGATGGCTCCTATAGATTCTGCGTGGATTATAGGAAGCTAAACAAGAATACAGATAGGGACGCGTACCCACTTCCATATATTAATGCGATTTTAGACGAGGTGCTAGGTTCTTGTCTTCACTGGATATCATGTCAGCTTACTGGCAGATACCTATGGAGGCAGAATCGAAACCCTTTACTGCTTTTACAGTTCCGGGGAGGGGTCTTTATCAGTTTAGGAGAATGCCTT
This sequence comes from Melanostoma scalare, assembly GCA_949752695.1. Lineage (NCBI taxonomy): Eukaryota > Metazoa > Arthropoda > Insecta > Diptera > Syrphidae > Melanostoma > Melanostoma scalare. The sequence continues at coordinate 139,411,270 of OX456985.1, read as the reverse complement.
TTGGCCTTCACAACTCGTCCGCGACATGGCAGAGATTCATCGACACGGTTTTGGGTGCCGATTTAGAGCCATTCGTTTTCGTCTATTTAGACGACATTATCATCATTTCAGAAACTTTTGAGAAACATCTTGAAATTCTGAATGAGGTTTTGAAAAGATTATGTGAGGCAGGTTTGAAGGTTAGCAAGGAGAAGTTCAACTTTTGCATGTCATCCTTGAAATTTTTAGGGTATATAGTTGATCAGAACGGATTGCATGTAGATCCAGAAAAAGTAGAAAGTATGGTTAGGATTCCAGCACCGAGGAATGTTAAAGAGGTTAGGAGCTTTATAGGGACAGTTTCATGGTACAGACGTTTCGTACCGAATTTCGCAGAGTTGCTAAGACCCTTAACGGACCTACTAAAGAAAAATAGGAAGTTCAGTTGGACAACGGAATGTGAGGATAGCTTTAGGAAGGCAAAGGAGTGTTTGGTGACAGCACCTATACTCACATGCCCAGATTTTAAGCGACCATTCGTCGTACAAACAGACGCTTCAGATTATGGGATCGGTGCAGTTTTATCGCAAAACTTTGAGGAAGGGGAAAAGGTTGTCTGTTACCTTAGTAGGTCAGAAAAGGAATGTTTAGCGGTACTGTGGGCTATTGAGAAATTGAGAACTTATCTCGAGGGTGTTAGGTTTACAGTAGTAACTGATCATTACTCACTGATATGGTTAAGTAATTTGAAAGATCCGCAGGGTAGGTTAGCTAGATGGGCTATTAGGTTACAATAGTTCGACTACGAAATCATTCATCGTAAGGGGAAAGAGCATAAGGTTCCGGATATGCTGTCTCGGGGAGTGCCGCAGTTGGGTGGTATCTTGGAAGAGGTTTTAGACCCTTGGGTGTCAAAAATGATTTCAGATATCCGGCTTGGAGGGTTGAACAAGGGAAGTTATTCAAACTCGTAAAGCCCAATCATATAGTAGTTCACGAAACCAATCAGGAATGGAAGAGAGTGATAGGGAAAAATGAGAAATTATGTATTTTACAGGAGAATCATGATGCTTCTTTAGCGGGGCACATGGGAGTCAGGAAGACGTTTGCCAGAATCGCGGCGAAGTTTTATTGGCCAAAGATGATGGCCGATATTACGAAATATGTTAGGAGCTGCAAAGTTTGCCAACAGGTAAAACCGTTAAATGATAAGCCAGTTGGTTTGATGAAGGAAAGAGTAGGAGCAAATCACGTTGGGAGATGATTTGCATAGATTTCTTCCGAAAATCTAGTAGGGGTTTTATTTATATATTAACAGTAGTTGATTACTTTACGAAGTTTCCACTTCTGTTCGCGCTGAGGTCGGCTACGGCCAAAGCAATCTGTAGAGAACTTGAGGAAAATGTTTTTCTGCTTTTTTGCATACCAAAAGTCACTTTTTGTGACAATGGTCCACAGATCCGTTCCAAGGAACTCATGTGAAGGAATCGCACTAGTGATCATTTATCATCTCGAACTTTGATAATTGAACACTCCCAACATGCCTCATATGCACAAGCATACATATTCTTTAAAGAGCTAATGACCTAAGGCAAGCGCCAACAAAGTATGTACATACATGGATACACTTTGCAATGAGCTAATGACCGAAGGCAAGCGACACACAGAAAATGATATCGCTAAGGGTTCATGTTACGAACAAATGTACTCTGGATACATACTGTATGGTCTGCATTTATTAATAGCCATGCATTCGAACGTTGAAGCGATAATGCTGATATGGCGATATGCTGGCGTGAGGTGTGAAGTGATTGAGGTTAAATTATCAAAGGTCGGGAATTTAGGAAAATTATTGTGTATAAAAGACGAAGGAAAAGTGAAAATAAATGTTGTCTTTCTCAAACCAGCAACCAAGTACTTTTGATTTCCAAGAGCAACTCGCTCGACTTCACTTGTGCTTATCTTGAAGATTGTTCCTTTTTTAAAAGCAACTCGCTTGGACTGGAACAATCTTGGGCTCTACTCGCTCTATGATATAGCGTTCGCGCTTATAGAGGTAAACGATGGCGTAATAGCCAACGTTTTGAGTAACGGAGCATTGGGAAGTTAAAAGTAGAGAAAGGAATAAAGTTATAAGATCTTTGCATTCAACCAAGTTATAAGATCTTTGCATGGCGACCGTGACAGGACCGCAACAGAGGATCCTGAACCAAGCTGCAAGCTATATTGCCGAGGCCGAACGATTACTGAAGACGTCAGGAATCAAGCCCACACAGCCAACCACGACACCTAGTCCAGCCGTAGGACCTAAGCCTCTTACCATAGAACAGTACAGGCAGCCTCAATCTAAACGCCAAGAGGCCGTGTCCACAAAGATAACTCCCCCTGCAACTATTTCCAGAAGAGGAGGTAAAACTGCCACACTCAAGTCAAAGATCCGGGAGCTTCACCGCCTTGCCAACATCCCTGGTACCAATTCGGAGAGTCTCCGTAAGTACCACGCCGAGATCAAGGCGATCCGAAAGTCTCTAAGGGAAGATCGAAAGACAAAGAAGGAGTCCAGACGAAAAGAGGAGGAACAGTTTCACAATCTGTTCAATTTAACAGCCCATCGTCTAGCCCAGCATGGGGGGCCAAGAAAGTAAGGAAGAAATAATCAGCACGGGTCCTCAAATAGTGAACGCATCCAACCTACAATCAACACGCATAGACCACACTGCCATCGTTCTTGGACTGATGTTCGTGACCGCAGTGTTAGTTGGATTGGCATATTTGGGACTCCAACACTTCAGGCGAAAAGTGATCGCCGACGTTATCAACCACCTGGAGAACAGGAACGCCAAGGTATAATACCTTGCGAAGTAACAACGAAAATTTTTTATTATTATCAAACATGAAAATTATAAACTGAAAAGAGAATTTGTAAAGAAAAAAAAAATATTTGAAAAAATTTTTTAATTAATATAACAATAAATGTATCCTTTAAAATATTAATCCTTCTGATCACTACGTTCTGCTAACGGCTCTCTCTCCCTAAATTTCATTTTGCTGCTAGAAAAGAAACCCAATGAGTTTAGCCAAGCTAGAACTAGCCTTGAGCCAACTCCATCAAATTTATGTTAACCTAAAAAAATCGCCTAATCGGACAAGAACTCCTTCTAAAGCGGAAGAGAAGCTACAACAGATTAGTAACTTCTTTGAAGCATTCTCTAAGCAATTTGGGGAAGTTAACCAGAACGAAATTTCTGAGTTAGAAAGAGTTCAGTTAAAGAGATTTAGTGCAGAAGCACACAAATATAAAAACGATTCCGAAGATATCGTGAATCAGAGCATAAGAAGCGTTTCTCCCGAGCGCAAAGAGGAAAAAGGCGAAATACAAATTACACAAACTACCCAAACTACCCAAACGCTATATACAACCGTCACGATGAGTGGTGAAGAGTTCAAATTCAGTACAGCCCAAAAGCTGCCCACTCTAACGTACGAGGAAAACACCCGATCAGAAAATCTAAGGGACTTCTTGAACAGCATCGAATTTTATTACGACACGCTGTCAACATCAGCTAAAAGTACCCTGATTAAGTTTGTCCTAAAATGCAAAATTCAGGGAAAGGCATTAACCGAACTAGGAAATGCTAGCCCTATTGACTTTACTGAGCTTAAGAAAAACTTAACTGAGAAATGTGGACCCAAGGAAACCATCGAACTAATTCATTCAAAGCTGAACCGAGCGACTCAAGGTAATCGAACCACAAGAGAATTTATAACAGAAATAGAAACACTGGTAAACAAAATGACGGAACTTGAAGTAGCATGCCACGGCGAAGAAACCAGAGAAACCCTAACCACAGCTAACGATCGTAGAGGACTAGCCTTTCTAAAAAAAGGAGTTAACGACCGGTTCCGTTGGTACTAGACAGCGCTAGACATACAACTCTCCAAAGCGCTTCAAAGCACCTACTCGAAATAGACCAAGGAACACAACCAGCATCCTTAAAATATTTTGAAGAACAGCGACCGAATTCAAGAGGACAACCTTTTAGAGGATCGAACTCTAGAGGAAGAGACAACCGGCCTAATAATTACAACTACCAATCAGGTTACCAAAACAATCAATCAGGCTACCAAAACAACCAACCCCACCCAAATAGTAATTTTAGATTTGGTTCTCAACCTACACAAAACCAATACAGAACCAGCTCACAATATAGCCAAAATAACCAGTTTCGTACCAATTATCGCCCAGGCCACCAAAACAGTTCAAATAACAATTTCAGACAAGGTTACCGAGTCAGCTACAATCAAAATGAACAACAAAATCAAACCAGCCGAAACAATAGAAACAATGTACCAAACAACAGCCGTCCAATAACGAATTACCAGCCACGTAATAACCAAGACCATGGACAGCAAACAAACTACATCAGGGTACGAGCATTGGGAAACGAGCAACCCACCGAGGGGATAGCCGACCCGTCGGAGGGGAGCCTATAAAATATCCTTTACCAAACGCCATATACACAGCGGGGATAGAAAACGGCATTTATGTACAAATATTACTCAACAATAACAAACCCGTACGATGCTTAATAGATACAGGTGCATCTATCTGCGTAGTAAAAAACTCTGTAATTGAGGGAAACATTTCAATAGACAAGAAAAACATTACCACCATCATAGGCATATCCGGAGACCTAACATCAAAAGGCACATGTATTAACACATTAAATCTCGAAGGTAATCACATTAAGTACGAATTTCATGTAGTACCTGATTCATTTCCAATACACGTTGACGGAATCCTCGGAGCAAACTTTTTATCTGAATTCGGAGAAATAATCGATCTTGAAAATTTATTTTTGAAATTGACTATACACCATAGACAAATATCCATACCAATACTATCACACCATAGCTTGAACACCGTAACCATTTCTCCAAGATGCGAAGCAACCTACTGGTTAGAAACAAAACACACTGAATCTAGAATATTTCACCCCCAAGAGTTGTGTGAAGGTGTTTTCATGGCCGGATCAATATCACAGGCCAAAGAAGGAAAAATACCCATCCGAATTCTAAACACCCGCGAAACAAGCGAAAGCCTTAAGTGGGCAGAACCAATATCACAATCCGCCTCGACATACGAACTCGTCTCACCAGACAACCTGAAAAATACAGTATCACATACCAGAGCTAAGAAAATATTGAGCGAAATAAATTTCGACACCCTGAACAATGAAGAAAAAGCCGAAATTAAAGCGATAGTCACTAAATATCAAGATATATTCCACCTAGAAGGTGACAAACTTACGCACAGTCATTTAGGACAAGCGGAAATTACCTTAAAGGAAGGAGCTACGCCAAAATATACCAAACCGTACCGACTTCCGCATACGCAAAAGCAAGACATAAAAACAGAAATAGACAAAATGATAGAAAACGACATAATCGAACCATCTGTCTCTGCATGGAACTCTCCGATCCTCATTGTACCAAAGAAAAAGGATCCTATTACGGGCTTACAAAAGTTCCGCATGGTAATTGATTACCGAAACGTTAATGAACGAATAGAGGACGATAAGTTTCCATTAAATAATATAAGTGACATCTATGACATGGTAGGAGGAGCAATGTATTTTTCGTGTATTGATTTAAGCCAAGGTTATTACCAAATGGAACTTAAACCTAAAAGTAGACCTGTGACAGCATTTTCAACGGAAGACGGTCATTTTCAGTTGAAACGACTTCCGATGGGACTTAAAATATCTCCCAGTAAATTTTCGAGAATGATGTCCATTGCGATGGCTGGACTCACTTACTCACGCTGCTTTGTCTACCTAGATGACCTAATAGTTTTTGGCAAAAGCCTTACCGATCACAACAAAAATCTGATCGATGTATTTAATCGACTAAGGGAAGTAAATTTAAAAATACATCCCGGTAAATGTGCTTTTCTAAGAAAAGAAGTTCTTTATCTAGGACATGTAATTTCCAGCAAGGGAATACATCCAGATCCCGAAAAATCAGCTGCTATGCATAATTATCCAACCCCCACGAACGCTGACGAAGTAAGAAGATTCTTAGCCTTTGCAAATTATTATAGAAAATTTATACCCAACTTTGCTACAATAGCCATTCCTCTCAATAGATTACTTAGAAAAAATGTAGATTTCAATTTTGACCAAAACTGTGAAAAATCCTTCCAACTTTTAATAACAATACTTACTAGCCCGCTTACAGTTCCCAAATTTCAAAGAAGAATTCATATTACATACAGATGCCTCAGGCTTTGCCTTAGGGGCAGTATTTTCAAATTTCAATGAAAAACCTATAGCTTATGCTAGCAAGACTCTAAATAAAGCCGAAAAGAATTATAGTACAATTGAAAAAGAGTTGCTAGCCATAGTATGGGCAGTAAAGCATTTTCGACCATACCTCTTTGGAAGAAAATTTAAAATAATAACTGATCACAGACCCCTTGTATACCTTTTTCCCTAAAAGAACCTTCTAGTAGACTAACCAAATTCAGATTACTACTTGAAGAATACAATTTTTACGTTGAATATAAACCAGGAAAAGATAATTGCGTAGCTGACGCCTTAAGTCGAATACAATTAGACTCCGACAACCTAAAACAACTCCAAATATGCGTAGTCACAAGATCACAAACACAGGCAGAAAAATCGGTTCAAGAAAATAAGAGACAAGAAACAGAAACGGAAGAAAATAATCGTATAATCACTGAATTGCTTAAGCCACCAGAGAATGAGCATAAAATAATTGAGCTTAAAATATGTAACAGTTTCGAGGACGACGAATATCAAAAAGATATAGATATAATCCTGGGACCAAACAAAGCGTTGGCATACATCCCAGAGATGAATTGTATACTCCTAAGAAAGCCCAAGGATAGCACTACCGCCCGATCGACATCATTTTGCGATTTGTTGTCGAGGGACGTGCATAAAATCTGCGGACTATTATCAATTAATAAATTATACATTATAAAAGAAGAAATTAAGAAACTCGCAGACGGCCGTCGAGAATACACAATTCACGAGTTACAGAGAGTCTTAGGAGAAATGTTTAAAAATAGTAATGTAAAGGTGCACCTCATAAATAAATGTATTGAAATAACAGATCCTCACAAGAAGAAACTAATACTCAATGATTACCACATATTACCAACAAGTGGACATGCAGGAATAAACCGCATGCTTAAAACGATTAAACAAAAATATTTCTGGACTGGAATGCAAAATGATATAGCTACCTATGTAAAACATTGCCCAGTTTGTCAGAAAAACAAATATATTTCACCCAAAAAACAGCCTATGGAAATAACGTCAACCGCTGAATCAAGCTTTGATAAGATTTACCTAGACTTAGTAGGTCCTTTGGATGAATCAGTAAATGGACACAAGTACATACTTACATTACAAGACGAATTAACGAAATTCACTGAAGCAATTCCAATCGAAAACAAAGAAGCTAGCACAGTTGCTAAAGGATTGGTAGAACACTTTATTCTTAAATATGGAGTACCAACGATAATAGCCTCTGATCAAGGCACAGAATTTATCAACAGAGTTTTTGAGGATATGTGTAAGCTACTAAAAATAGAACAGATACAATCTACAGCATACCATCACGAAAGTATAGGAGCATTGGAAAACTCACATAAAGTAATAGGAGCATACCTTAGAAGTTACGTTTCCGAAAAACACACAGACTGGTGTACATGGTTACCATACTATGTGTTTTCCTATAACACTGCAGTACATTCAGAAACAGGGTACTCACCATTTGAATTAGTGTTTGGACGACAATGTACGTTACCTTCAAATTAGACGAAACAAGTAGATCCCAGGTATAATTATGAAGATTATGTAATTGAACTACGAGAAAAACTACAAATTGCTCACAGAGATACGAGAGATGCGCTGTTAGAGAAGAAGAATGCAAGAAAAGACAGTTACGATAGAAAAGCAAGAAGTAAAGCAACTAGTTTTGAAAAAGGAAGCTTAGTCCTTTTAAGGAATGAAAATAGAAGGAAATTGGACCCTATCTTCGTTGGGCCATATGAAGTATTGTCCGAAGACGGTGTAAATTGTGATATCAATTACGATGGAAAGAGAGTAAAGGTACACAAAAATCGTTTAAAAAAATTCTATATCTACATACTAAAGCAATGCCTATTTGCATTGAATTAATATTTTTTTTCTTTTAAAAAAAAAAGGAGGGAGAGACCCTTGCGTGCACATATAGTAAGAAAATTTTAATACATACACTAAGAAAATTTTAAATACATACATTAAGAAAATTTTAAATACATGCAGTAAGAAAATTTTAAATAAATATAGCCTTAAGAAAATACATACAGTAAGAAAATTTTAAATGTATAGGTTTAAGTAAATGTAGCATTAAGAACATTTTAAATTAAAATCCAAAATGTAACATGTAAAGCTATTGATAATTATATTACGCTATTATATATTAAGAAAAATTTCAAATATGTAAAATCCAAAATGTAACATACAAAGCTATTGATAATTATATTACAATATTACATATTAAGAAAAATTTTAAATATTATATAGCAGTTAGTACAGAAAGAAAATTTGTAATATTAAAATCCAAAAATATAACACCTATGGCTGTAAAATTAATTACACATGAAGAAAATTATAATGAGCTTACTACATTTATAACAAACAATAAGAAAATTTGAAAAAGCAAACATATTTAATTACGTAACACATGATATAAAAATGAACATAACAAATGATCCCAAATTGTAAAACTGACACGGAAAAGTGGAAACCTCGCGCTACGAGATTTCATCTTTTTCCCCCAGGAGGGTGGTGTGAAGGGATCGCACTAGTGATCATTTCTCATCTCGAACTTTGATAATTGAACACTCCCAACATGCCTCATATGCACAAGCATACATATTCTTTAAAGAGCTAATGACCTAAGGCAAGCGCCAACAAATGACCGAAGGCAAGCGACACACAGAAAATGTTATCGCTAAGGGTTCATGTTACGAACAAATGTACTCTGGATACATACTGTATGGTCTGCATTTATTAATAGCCATGCATTCGAACGTTGAAGCGATAATGCTGATATGGCGATATGCTGGCGTGAGGTGTGAAGTGATTGAGGTTAAATTATCAAAGGTCGGGAATTTAGGAAGATTATTGTGTATAAAAGACGAAGGAAAAGTGAAAATAAATGTTGTCTTTCTCAAACCAGCAACCAAGTACTTTTGATTTCCAAGAGCAACTCGCTCGACTTCACTTGTGCTTATCTTGAAGATTGTTCCTTTTTTAAAAGCAACTCGCTTGGACTGGAACAATCTTGGGCTCTACTCGCTCTATGATATAGCGTTCGCGCTTATAGAGGTAAACGACGGCGTAATAGCCAACGTTTTGAGTAACGGAGCATTGGGAAGTTAAAAGTAGAGAAAGGAATAAAGTTATAAGATCTTTGCATTCAACCAAGTTATAAGATCTTTGCGCTCAAAACGCTTTGTGGCGCGTATGCGTCGAAACTACGTTTCACGGCGCACTACCATCCGCAGGCTAACCCTGCAGAAAGGATCAATCAGATCCTTAAGACAACATTACGAGCTAACGTTGCTGAAAACCAAAGAGAGTGGGATTCACAGCTAAGTAAGGTGGCGTGTGCAATTCGCACGTCACAACACGAGGTGTTGGGTGTTTCACCCTAATACGCAAGTTTTGGGAGGGATATGGTGACTTCGGGTCAGGAAGCACCAAGTGTAGGAGAGAGTTCCGAGGATGTTCAGGATCTGGATGAGATCACTGAACGTGTTCGGGAACTGAGAAGAGATATTGCGACGAAGTTGAAGGCAGCATCTAAGAGAGCTGCAGAAGCTTATAACCTTCGACGGCGTGATGTTCAATATCACACCGGCGATATGGTTTGGCGAAGGAATTTCACGTTATGGGATGCCGTGAATTATTATGCAGCCAAACTAGCACCGAAATTTGTCGGTCCGCTTTTGATTAAGAAACGTGTGTCACCTTGGACATACGTACTTCAAGATAGTAATAATAAAGAGCGCGGGACTTGGCACGTCAACGACTTGAAACTGTATAACGACGCATCCGAGAATTATTAATGTTAACGTAGCTTATTTTTTTTGTAACTCAGAAACGTGAGTGAGAATTGTTAGAGTTTTTTTTTCTGATGGAAAGTCCTTCTCCCACACCTTTTAATCCTAGGCACATCTTTGGAAGTTTGTTACAGTTCTTACGAAATGTAAGCTCACTTCCAAGGAGGTGAGGGTGGGATTTGTTGCGGTAAAATTTACCACAACAAGTTCTAACTGCCGTTCTTCTCCCGCTAATATATGTATTTTTTTAGAGCTACTCGAAAGTAATAGAAGAGTTCAGTTGAAACCTGGTTCATCAGCCGGAGACCTGTTCTTCTAAAACTTTCGAAAAGCCAATTTCAGGTTATTTGGTGCCGAGGTATGGAGACGATAACATTGAAGACATTTTTCTTGTGTGACGGTTGGTCCACAAAAGTTCGTACGGCAGGTGGCCTACGAAAGAAAGTCGTAGGATGAATGGCATGAAGATCGAGACCCATATCCCAATGTGTGAACTATATTCACACCAACATAAATTTTCTATTAAATTCCAAGTAAAATTAAATACAGTATCGTCAATATCAAGGAAGAATCACTTAAAGACGTGTTTCCGTTTTATCCTTTTTTTAGTCTAACTGTCTGGACGGAGGTCTAGGGATAGTTTCAAACTTAGCATCTTTTGTTCTTCGTTCTCCGGGAAAATATCTTCTCTGTATTTTAGTTTGGGCCGGTTTGGGCTGGGGACCTTGCGCGAGTTAAATAATTTTTCGGAGTAAGTCTTTCTGAAAGGGGTTGAACTCGTCCACTCGGCTACTGGTGATCACATCACCTGAACGCAAAGGACCGCGGGTAGTTGATTCGTGACATCTCACTTGCACATCCTAGCCTAATGGCGGAATGCTGCAGTAAAAGTGAGACCGAACAACACCACGCTTAAAGGTCTGACGAGGGTGGTTGCATGGCCGATGCCGGATGGAGTAGAAAAACCCGCCATCTTGATGGTCTCTTTGCTTTTGGCTACGAAAGTGTGCAGAGATACAGAAGAAAGCGTGCAAAAAATTATTACGAGTATTTTGCGTTTTATCGAGATATTTTTGGAGCGATTACGATTTCCCCTTTTTGAGAGACAGATTTGACTGAATCGATTTAGCGGCAAAATTCTAGTTGGGAATTTTGAGGAGAAAAATTGAGACAGTTCTGGAGAAGGTATTTACTTACGGAGTACAAGAGGAGTGAATAACACCAGAATAGCTAAGTATTTTCTATCTTTTAATTCATATTTTGCGTTTCGAAAAATCCTTCCTTGTCAAGGGTTTTTCGAACAAATTTAGAGTCGCTTTATTTGCGACAAAACTTAGATCCGCTAGGCCTTCGTTGACCTAACGTTTTTCTTTCCCGAGATTGCGGGACTCGCGACCGTTTTTTTTTCTTTACTTCTATAATTACTTTTTCTTCTCGGAAACTTTCCTTCGTGATTTTATCTTGTGTTCAACGACACACTAATCTGTTCTTTTTCCATAACTTTCTTAACTTTCTTAACTATCGAAAACAACTCTGTACCTTTTCTTTTATATCGAAAAGATTCTGGGTTTTTATCCAGGTATCAGCCACGGTTTCCCAGACACCTGATAAATACAATAAATTCTATAATTTTCCTTCTGAAATATCGTACTGTTTTATTTCAGTTCTATCCTAGGTTCTTCTTTCTTCTTAAGCTACTATTTCAGCTCTGGTTAAGGCAAACCACCATCTTAAAAGGTTTCCTGGCGCCCATATTAAAAGTGAGTTAGTACGCCCTTGTACTCTCACTCATCAGAGTTTAATTCGCGATATTATTTTATAATTATTTGATATTCCCTTTTAATCGAATCGGATTAAAAAGGAATATCAAATCGAACCCACCCATCAGACTGAGCTACGGGAGACAGCACTGAAGTGTTGTTGGTTGCCGAACACGAACCTGTGTCATTTTGACATTTCGTTTAAGAGAAGTTGCACGCACGTCGGGATTGTTGATATCCCAATCAATTTAGTTTCGCGAATAAATATATATTCTTTTTGTATCGTTTACGTTTTGATTTTGCTCGCGGTATTTGGAATAGATTTCCAACGTTTTAGATTAATAGTTTGAAGTTCAGTTCGCGTTAAATAATCGGTAACATCTTGAATCAATTAATCAATATTTACTTTTTAATAAATCTAGTACTTTTTTCTCGCACAGTGGTTCGTGGCATAGCGACGACGAGGCATTCATATTTCAACAGCCAACCAGCGATCACCTTTTAATCAAATTCGAGCTTGGGCCATCTGCCATTTTTGCCAAATTATATTTTGCCCTTCTGGCCTAAAGTAATTAAAGTAAAAGTAAAACCTTTAATATTAAATACAACCCTACGTGCAATAAACAAAAGAATAAAATTACAAAAAGAAAAAGGCGTTTATTCTGATTGTGGAAGATTTTCCTGGTGGTACAGAAGTTGTGGTCGTCAAGAACATTTGTTGGAACATCGCATCGAGTTTGGTTGCGGAATCCTTTGGAGAACTAGCAGCATTTGTGGTAAAGCCAACATTTGATTCTTCGAGCCGGACTTTTGGACGCCATCGATGCCAAACCACGCTGTGCACAATCTTTGCGCTCCAGACCACGCTCTATGCCTGGCGCTCCAGACCACGCTGCGCGCAATCTTGACCAGGCGCTCCAGACCACGCTGCGCACAACCTTTGCGCTCCACGCCACGCTGCGCGCAATCTTGACCAGGCGCTCAAGACCACGCTGCGCACAATTTTTGCGCTCCAAACCACGCTGCACGCAATCTTTGCCTGGCGCTCAAGACCACGCTGCGCATAATGTTTTGCGCTCCACACCACGCTGCGCGCAATCTTTGCCTGGCGCTCCAAGCACGCTGCCAAAAGGAGGAACCGTAGACCACGCTGCAAAAAAAGAGGGGGCACAATCTTTGTCTGCAACACTGGAATATAGCCACGTGGAAGTGTGCCCATCGTCATCGTGGGACCAACCTAGAGCGGAGTTTTCCTGTTTTTTTTTTTGCATCCTAACATCTATTGTAAGGGGTAAGTGAGAGTTTTTAATTGGCAATTTTTAATTACATTTAAACAAAACAAAAAAAAATTATTTTTTTTCTCTCTTCTGTGTTGCACCCTGACCGACAAACGCAACATTGTTCCGTTGTTTGATATCGGTATATATATATTTCGTTTTGATTGATGCGGTTTCTTGGTATTCGGTTACCATCGCGGTAGTTAAACTCTTCATTTTTCGATAGGCAACTTCGATATACGCGGGTTTGTTTTGTTCCCCAGCCCATTTTTTGGTTTTTTTTGAAATTTTTTTTTCTCTCATTCGTGCCGCACACACCCTTCGTAACGGTGTATCCAAGCCGGGGTGGTTGGCCCCCAGTAGAATCTTTCAAGCCCTTTGAAGATTCTTGCGCTTAAAATTTTAATTTTTTTTGAAATTTTTAGAATCTTTCAAGCCTTTTGAAAATTCTTGCGCTTTAAAATTTTAATTTTTTTAAATTTTTTTTCTCTTGTTCGTGTCGCACACACCGTTCGTAACGGTTTATCCAAGCCGGGGTGGTTGGCCCCCAGTAGAATCTTTCAAGCCTTTTAAAGATTCTTGCGCTTTAAAATTTTGATTTTTTTTTTAAATTTTTAGAATTTTTCAAGCCTTTTGAAGATTCTTGCGCCTTAAAATTTTAATTTTTTGAAATTTTTTTTTCTCTCGTTCGTGTCGCACACACCATTTATAACGGTGTATCCAAGCCGGGGTGGTTGGCCCCCAGTAGAATCTTTCAAGCCTTTTGAAGATTCTTGATTTTTTTTGAAATTTTTAGAATCTTTCAAGCCTTTTGAAGATTCTTGCGCTTTAAAATTTTGATTTTTTTGAAATTCTTTTTTCTCTCGTTCGTGCCGTATACACCGTTCGTAACGGTGTATCCAAGCCGTGGTGGTTGGCCCCCAGTAGAATCTTTCAAGCCTTTTGAAGATTCTTGTGCTTTAAATTCTGAATTTTGAAATTTAATTGACTGCCTTCTTCTTCGAAGGAGTCTGCGTTTTTTTCCCGAGTGCTTTAAGCCACGAGTTTTAAATTTTCTTGGTTTCGTGTCGCTTCCTTGTCATTTATACAATCTTAAAAGCATTTTCTGTGATGGCTTTGATGGAAGACTTCACTTTCTCGACTGATCAATTAGTCAAGTTTCACCAAGCGGCGAAAGAGGTGCCGGATCACGGGCACACACTTTCCGCTCTAAAATAAAATAAAAATAAATAAATAGGGTGGCGCAACAGAGCGAGGAGCCCCTGGGCCTAGCGCATTTCTCACAACCATGCCTTGTGAGGGAATGGAAGGGACCTACAATTTTCTGACTGTTCCGAACGACTAATCGAGAAAGCGCTTTTCATGGCAATGAATACTAACGGAGGACATGCCAATTCCTCGCGAAAGGCGATACCCGTGGAAAAAACATTTTTGCCTCCGTTGGGATTCGAACCACGAACCTCTGGATTAACAGGCGAACATGCTATCCATCAAACCACGGGTACCACACTTTCCGCTCTCGAAGTCAGAAAGTTAGAGTTAAGAGAACTGTGGCTCGCAGTCAAAGAAACCTATGCCCTATGCATAAAATGCGGACCAAAGACAAGAGAAGCAGCATTAGACATTGAAGCCATAGAAACCAAGTATAAACTGTGCAACGAAAATTATGTGGCATGCTCAGAATTTTTCCTCGATCACGAAGCACGATTGAAACCTGAGGGTACTGCCAAAAAATCGATATCTGAACAAACATTCGCTCCTCGCCACCTCAAATTACCTCCATGTGAGACGGAGGTATTCAAGGGGTATTATATTTCCTGGCCGGTTTTCCGAGATATGTTTGAGGCAGTCTACATTAAACACTCCCAGTTGGGTGCAGTAGAAAAACTCTTCCTCCTTAGAGCCGAAACCAAAGACGAGGCTTATCGTATTGTCAGCCAATTTCCGCTAACCAATGCCAGCTTTTTGTTGGTGTTTATATACATAACATGTACAGTAAATGAAATACCAATACATGTTCATACATATAAACTATATAAAGCAAAACTGAACTGTATCAAGTTGCAGTTCATAGAAGCTGCATTGAAGTTGTATCGGTCGTTTTTCTCTTTGCAATAAAGGTCCAACAAAGGTTATGGGCCCAAGCTTAGACTTATAATTTTTTTTTTAATTTAATTGCGGTACAATAAAAAATAAATTACTTCCCCGCTCTACCAAATTGAAAAATTAGACGAATCTAATTACGATTCGTGGAGAATTTTAATGAAATCGGTGTTGATTCATTGTGGGTTATGGGAGTTTGTTTCGGGTGATAACGTTACCCCTTCAGATGCTGCTGGGTATGCCGAAGTCATACAATAATTTCGTAATAGCAATAGAATCAAGAGACAAACTGCCAACTACAGTTGCTTTAAAAATAAAATTGTTGGAAGAAGAAAAAAGAAGAGAAAATGAAGCCAAAATGATGTTGCACATGAAACGGCGTTTTTCGCTAACAAGCAAAAGAATAACAGCAGTTATAACCCACATTCACATCAACAAAAGAAACCGGTGATACAGCGGGGTAAATGCTATAACTGCCATAAGAGAGGGCATTACGCATCTAAGTGTCCAGCTCCAGTATATAGCGCAGGCAAACCAAACATTAACTGTGCAATGCTTCATCTCTCCAACTACACATACACAGAGCTTAACCGTTCAGTTTGGGTTCTTGACAGCGGATCGACCATGTGGGGAACGGAATAATACAATACATACATAAATAATTATTATTATTATTATTATTATAAGCTTTTTATTTACCTTTTGAGTTTTTAAAGTTTATATACATATACAATTTTCGTTTTCACAATGTTTTTTTTTTTTTTTTTTTTTTAATAAATTTAAATTACAAACAAAGTCTGGTATTAACTTATTAATTATATTGAAAATTTAATAAATATAAACATAAATCTTTAATTGTTCTTTTCATGGATATATATTTCTGGTATAAGCCTCCCCCAGTGTTGCCCATAATTCTCTGTCCTTAGCTTCATTATACCAATTTTGTCTGTAGTCCATCAAATCATCAGCCCATCTTTTCTTAGGTCTTCCAGGTCGTCTTTTGTCAGCTGGAGTCCATTTTGTAATTATTTTAGTCCATCTTTGTTCTTGAAGTCTTGATATGTGTCCTGCCCAGCTCCATTTTAGTCCTCTTGTTCTTTCAACTACATCAATGATTTTTGTTTGTTGTCTTATATGCTGGTTTCGTATTTTTTGAGTTTGTCTTATTTTTAGAATTTTTCTTTCCATTTTAGTTTGGCATATCCTTAGTTTCTCTGTTAAATTTGAGGTCAATCCAAGTGCTTGTAGTCCATAAGTCATAACGGGCAGTATTGCTGAGTCCATTATATATTTTCTTGTGTTGTTACTTAAATTTGATTCCATTATTTGATGTAGATTCCAGAATTGTTTCCAACTATTTGTGATTCGTCTGTTTATCTCCTTGCTTTCTTGGTCTTTGAATGATTTTAATTGTCCAAGGTAAATGTAATCTTCTACATACTCTATCTTTACTCCGTCTAATGTGATATCTATTTTTGTGTGATTGGTCATTGCTTTTGTTTTTGTTTGGTTTATGTTGAGTCCATAGGGCTTACAGGCAGTAGTCAATTTTTTTAGCATCGATTTAATTTGTTTGGCGTTCATTGAAATTAGTACGATGTCGTCAGCGAATCTCAAGTTGTTTAGATTTTTTCCTCCTATGTTAATTCCATACCGTGTCGTCCATTTTAGGTTCTTGAAAATTTCCTCCAGCACAGCTGAGAACATTGGTGGGGACATCGGATCTCCTTGTCTTACTCCTCTATTTATTATAAATTCTCGTCCTGTTATTTCTGTTTTTATTTTTGCCCAACTGTTGTCATAAATGTTTTTGTATGTCTGGATTATGATAGGGTTTATGTCTTGATTCATCAAGGCTTCCCAAATAGTGTCATGTTCAATGGAGTCGAACGCTTTGCTGAAGTCAATAAATAAAAAGTATAGTGGTTTCTTGAATTCATTGAATTTTTCTATCAGTTGGTTCGTCGTTTGTAGGTGGTCAGTTGTTGAATATCCTTCACGAAATCCTGCTTGTTCTATTGGTTGGTTCATGTTAAGTTTTTCCTTGATGGTTCTGTATATTATTTTTGAGAAGAGTTTGTAAATGGTCGATATATTGCTTATGGGTCTGTAGTTGTTAATATCATCCTTTTGTCCCTTTTTATGAATCAGTGTTATGGTGGTCTGAGTCCATTGTTTCGGTATATTTTGCGTTTTTTGCGTTTTACAATATACAAAAATAAGTTTACTAAATTGTTTACTGCAACTTGCTGATTGTTACTGACTGTAATTGACTTCATTTTTCATTTACTATTTATACCAAATTAATTGTCCATGAATTGTTATCGATGTTATCGACATCAATTCATTTTCTGCTAAGCCAAGAATTTACTTTAATTGTTTTGCAAGAATTTGCAAAAACGAATTTCGTCACTGCCCGACTTTCATGAGTGCAATTCAACTCGTCAGCATTAGGTCTTTGACCTGTTGTTGGTTCATATGGTGATCATATGAACCAGCAACTAGGTTTTTATTATTCTTTTTGCCCTTCCGTTTCGGTTTGGTTTTGACCGTTCTTTGGCGACAAACCGATGACCGGGCATTTGTGAATTATTAATGGTCTATCAAGCGTGCTCGTTTGTTTATTTACAAACGAACCGCTTGATGACCTTGATTCGTATATTTTATTTGAATCAGTTTGAGGTGGGTTATGGTTTATTGTGTTGTTTGAGTTTTTTATGAAACTCTTAATGCGTTTCTCATACAACACAACACAAGTATTAACGCAACGACGGTTTAATAACGACTCAATCAGTCAACACACTTTATTTTTCGATTGGCTATACATTTTGTTTTGGCAATACACAAGAATTGCAAGCATGCAAAACTGTGTTGCGCGTGCAATACCTCAACTGTGGGACCAGACATTTATAATTGATACACGATATGCGTGAACCTGAATTTATTGAATTGTTCCCACAATTGAAGTATTGCTGACAATACTTTTAACATATGCTGACAATACTTTTAACAATAATACCACCAAATTTAATAATAGTTACCTTTTATAATAACACTACCAATAAATAAAATACATCCTATAATAATACCTGAAATAATAACACATTAACATACATAATACTTACCTTTTCTCATAATAAAATACAAATAATACGTACCGTAAACATAACCACTTAATATTCTCTTTTCATTAATAATAAACGACCTACAATACTTACCCTAATAATTATTTACAACCTATAATACTAACCCTAATACACTTAATAATATTGGAAAGGAATAATACAACCTACTATAATTTTTTTTTTTTTTTTTTAAATTTGTAGGGTGAAGGTGAAAAATTACCTTTACAAGCACGTCGACCTGAAAGATCTTTTGTGCTGTTCCCTTAGGTTTAATTACACGTAGTGTATAGGTTTGTTCATTCGAAGCTGAGGTCATGTAAGAACCTAAGAATCTTCGAGGAAGAGGTGTTTCTGATATCAAGGGGACAGGGGAACCCTTTATTGAATATTTTAAGCCTGGATCTAGCTAAGGCAGGGCATTCGCATAAAATGTGTTCAGCTGTTTCTATGTCTTCAAGACAGAGACGACAGGTGTCGTCTTGGCTGATGCCCATGTTTTTAAGATGATACTTGAGAGAGCAGTGTCCAGTGAAGAAGTCCGTAAGTAACTTTGCGTCACGTTTGCTCATGTCAAGAATTTCTTTCATACGTTTGTGGGATAAGTCAATGAATAGTTTTGACTGACGATGGCCATTTGAGTTGTTCCAGGTGCTGATCATGTTCTGTCGTTCCCAGGTAGCTAATTCGTTTTTTAGGCTACTTATTGGGAGACCACAGTAGGGTTCAGGGCCTTTGAATTGAGACTGAGAGCCAAGTCTAGCAAGTCGGTCAGCCTCTTCGTTACCCGGTACGCCTTCATGACCAGGCACCCATGAAAGAGTTATTTTATTGTGAGTAGCTAATTGAAGTAAACAAGTCAGGCAGTTCCAAACTAGTTTGGATTCGATTTTGTTCGAGGACAGCGCCTTTAGTGCTGCCTGACTGTCAGAGCAGATTAGGATGCTTGATCTTCGGAGGTTTCTTTAATGCATTCTCTAATACAGAATTCTATAGCCATTACCTCTGCCTGAAAGATAGTAGTTGTGTTACCAAGGGATGTAGATGATTTAAAGTTGGGACCGTAAATCCCTGCACCTACACCGTTGTTTGTTTTTGAACCGTCAGTATACCAGATGTATTGGAAGTTATTTGTAAGAATTACAGGGTTCTTCCATGCTGAGCGGTTTGGAAAGATTACTTCAAAGGGGTGGTGTAACATTATGCGTTTAGGCATAAAGTCCGAGGAGTGTGCTGCAGGCGATTTCAGTATTGGGAGCACCTGCAGAATACTCATATGGCCTTGTAAGTTTTCCTTTCTTGAGTAGTTAGTGAGATGAAGCTTTAGTCCGCTCAGTGCAGCAGTCTTCTTTACTCTTAGATGTAGCGGAGGAAAATTTAATAAACTTTCTAACGCTAAAGTTGGGCAGGTGCGCATTGCACCTGTGATACCTACACAGGTTAGTCTTTGTAACTTTTGCAATGATTTGCGGGCATAAACTTGTTCTGTTTTTTGCCACCAGACCAGCGAAGCATAGGTTATGATGGGTGTGATAATAGTGAGGTAAGTCCAGTAACCTACTATAATACTCACCTGAAATAAACAAATAACACAATTAATACTTACCAACTATAATAATAATATCACTCATAATACACATCATAATAACATAATGTTATATACATAACTAACTTACCTGACCCACCCTACTTGCCCTTGCGCATTTGATAAAAAAAAGACCTTGCACAAAACCTAACACGCATAACATATCCCTTGGCAACAGATCGGTGAGCTTATCTCCAACCGCAAGTGGAAGATTTGCCAAAAAAAAAAAGATAAGCCGCAAGAGTTGCCTCTAACTGATGGTGTGATCTTGCCATGTACCAACCCAACTGTACCAACTATGTACATGTACAACGGTCGAGTTAGAACATGACAAGTTCAGCTGAGCCATCGAATTAGGTCAAGCTGGATAGTCAATAATTGATATTAGTGCAAAGCGGACGTAAGAAAAAACCTAAGTGCTTTTACGAATCGAAAGAAAAAAAAAACATTTGAAGACTTAGATTGTCAGTGCGGTGCATAAGTAGCTTGTAAAGTAGCTGGAAAGAAAAAAGTTCGTAAATCCTAAAGACAATTCGTCGTTTGTACATAAATTAAATAGCTGGAAAAGCTTAAAGAAAGAAAAGTGAAGGAAAAAAAAAGTGCGAAAATACTGATCGTTATTTTTTTTTGTGAAGAACACACATATTGGTTCAGAAAGGTGAAAGACATACGAGGGCAGTCCGATAAGTACTTAGCCTACAAAAGAATAACCAAAATTGTGGAACAGTATTGATTTATTTTTCATTATAATCTCTTTTTAGGTCGATACACTTGACCCAGCGATGCTCCAACTTCTTTAACCCATCTTAAAAATGCGTTTTCTCGAGCTCTGCAAAGTAGGCATCGGTGGCGGTGATGACCTCTTCATTCGATACAAATTTCTGCCCGGTGATTTTTTCAAATTTGGAAATAAAAAGAAGTCACACGGGGCCAAATCTGGAGAATACGGTGGATGGGGCAATAGTTCGTAGCCCAACTCGACCAATTTAGCCACGGCGATGGCAGAAGTGTGAACCGGTGCGTTGTCGTGGTGGAAGAGCACTTTTTTCTTCGCTAAATGGGGCCGTTTTTCTGCAATTCGGCGTCCAATCGGCCCAATAATTCCGCATAGTACTGTCCTGTGATTGATTTACCCTTCTCCAGGTAGTCGATGTAGATCACACCTTGTGAATCCCAGAAAATGGTGGCCATCACCTTTCCGGCCGATGGGACAGTTTTCGCCTTCTTGGGAGCACGTTCGCCAGGTAAATTCCACTGTTTCGACTGTTCCTTGGTCTCTGGTGTATACCAGTGGATTCATGTTTCGTCGACGGTCACGAAACGACGCAGAAACTCCTTCGGATTACGCTTAAACAGCGTCAAACACAGCTCTGAAGTGGTCACACGGTTGCGTTTGTTGTCCAAAGTGAGCAAACGCGGCACCCATCGCGCCGACAGCTTTTTCATGCCCAAAATTTCATGCAGGATATGACCCACGCGGTCTTTCGAGAAGGTGAAAAATTACCTTTACAAGCACGTCGACCTGAAAGATCTTTTGTGCTGTTCCCTTAGGTTTAATTACACGTAGTGTATAGGTTTGTTCATTCGAAGCTGAGGTCATGTAAGAACCTAAGAATCTTCGAGGAAGAGGTGTTTCTGATATCAAGGGGACAGGGGAACCCTTTATTGAATATTTTAAGCCTGGATCTAGCTAAGGCAGGGCATTCGCATAAAATGTGTTCAGCTGTTTCTATGTCTTCAAGACAGAGACGACAGGTGTCGTCTTGGCTGATGCCCATGTTTTTAAGATGATACTTGAGAGAGCAGTGTCCAGTAAAGAAGTCCGTAAGTAACTTTGCGTCACGTTTGCTCATGTCAAGAATTTCTTTCATACGTTTGTGGGATAAGTCAATGAATAGTTTTGACTGACGATGGCCATTTGAGTTGTTCCAGGTGCTGATCATGTTCTGTCGTTCCCAGGTAGCTAATTCGTTTTTTAGGCTACTTATTGGGAGACCACAGTAGGGTTCAGGGCCTTTGAATTGAGACTGAGAGCCAAGTCTAGCAAGTCGGTCAGCCTCTTCGTTACCCGGTACGCCTTCATGACCAGGCACCCATGAAAGAGTTATTTTATTGTGAGTAGCTAATTGAAGTAAACAAGTCAGGCAGTTCCAAACTAGTTTGGATCGATTTTGTTCGAGGACAGCGCCTTTAGTGCTGCCTGACTGTCAGAGCAGATTAGGATGCTTGATCTTCGGAGGTTTCTTTAATGCATTCTCTAATACAGAATTCTATAGCCATTACCTCTGCCTGAAAGATAGTAGTTGTGTTACCAAGGGATGTAGATGATTTAAAGTTGGGACCGTAAATCCCTGCACCTACACCGTTGTTTGTTTTTGAACCGTCAGTATACCAGATGTATTGGAAGTTATTTGTAAGAATTACAGGGTTCTTCCATGCTGAGCGGTTTGGAAAGATTACTTCAAAGGGGTGGTGTAACATTATGCGTTTAGGCATAAAGTCCGAGGAGTGTGCTGCAGGCGATTTCAGTATTGGGAGCACCTGCAGAATACTCATATGGCCTTGTAAGTTTTCCTTTCTTGAGTAGTTAGTGAGATGAAGCTTTAGTCCGCTCAGTGCAGCAGTCTTCTTTACTCTTAGATGTAGCGGAGGAAAATTTAATAAACTTTCTAACGCTAAAGTTGGGCAGGTGCGCATTGCACCTGTGATACCTACACAGGTTAGTCTTTGTAACTTTTGCAATGATTTGCGGGCATAAACTTGTTCTGTTTTTTGCCACCAGACCAGCGAAGCATAGGTTATGATGGGTGTGATAATAGTGAGGTAAGTCCAGTAACCTACTATAATACTCACCTGAAATAAACAAATAACACAATTAATACTTACCAACTATAATAATAATATCACTCATAATACACATCATAATAACATAATGTTATATACATAACTAACTTACCTGACCCACCCTACTTGCCCTTGCGCATTTGATAAAAAAAAGACCTTGCACAAAACCTAACACGCATAACATATCCCTTGGCAACAGATCGGTGAGCTTATCTCCAACCGCAAGTGGAAGATTTGCCAAAAAAAAAAAGATAAGCCGCAAGAGTTGCCTCTAACTGATGGTGTGATCTTGCCATGTACCAACCCAACTGTACCAACTATGTACATGTACAACGGTCGAGTTAGAACATGACAAGTTCAGCTGAGCCATCGAATTAGGTCAAGCTGGATAGTCAATAATTGATATTAGTGCAAAGCGGACGTAAGAAAAAACCTAAGTGCTTTTACGAATCGAAAGAAAAAAAAAACATTTGAAGACTTAGATTGTCAGTGCGGTGCATAAGTAGCTTGTAAAGTAGCTGGAAAGAAAAAAGTTCGTAAATCCTAAAGACAATTCGTCGTTTGTACATAAATTAAATAGCTGGAAAAGCTTAAAGAAAGAAAAGTGAAGGAAAAAAAAAGTGCGAAAATACTGATCGTTATTTTTTTTTGTGAAGAACACACATATTGGTTCAGAAAGGTGAAAGACATACGAGGGCAGTCCGATAAGTACTTAGCCTACAAAAGAATAACCAAAATTGTGGAACAGTATTGATTTATTTTTCATTATAATCTCTTTTTAGGTCGATACACTTGACCCAGCGATGCTCCAACTTCTTTAACCCATCTTAAAAATGCGTTTTCTCGAGCTCTGCAAAGTAGGCATCGGTGGCGGTGATGACCTCTTCATTCGATACAAATTTCTGCCCGGTGATTTTTTCAAATTTGGAAATAAAAAGAAGTCACACGGGGCCAAATCTGGAGAATACGGTGGATGGGGCAATAGTTCGTAGCCCAACTCGACCAATTTAGCCACGGCGATGGCAGAAGTGTGAACCGGTGCGTTGTCGTGGTGGAAGAGCACTTTTTTCTTCGCTAAATGGGGCCGTTTTTCTGCAATTCGGCGTCCAATCGGCCCAATAATTCCGCATAGTACTGTCCTGTGATTGATTTACCCTTCTCCAGGTAGTCGATGTAGATCACACCTTGTGAATCCCAGAAAATGGTGGCCATCACCTTTCCGGCCGATGGGACAGTTTTCGCCTTCTTGGGAGCACGTTCGCCAGGTAAATTCCACTGTTTCGACTGTTCCTTGGTCTCTGGTGTATACCAGTGGATTCATGTTTCGTCGACGGTCACGAAACGACGCAGAAACTCCTTCGGATTACGCTTAAACAGCGTCAAACACAGCTCTGAAGTGGTCACACGGTTGCGTTTGTTGTCCAAAGTGAGCAAACGCGGCACCCATCGCGCCGACAGCTTTTTCATGCCCAAAATTTCATGCAGGATATGACCCACGCGGTCTTTCGAGATGCCTACTATCTCAGCTATCTCGCGCACCTTCAATCGGCGGTCTGCCAATACGAGATCGTGGATTTTTGTCACATTGTCCTTCGCGGTAGCCGTTTTTGGGGCACCTGGGCGGGGCTCATTAAAAACCGACGTGCGACCACGTTGAAACTCGTTGAACCAATTTTTGACGGTCGCCATCGAAGGAGAAGAGTCACCGTACACAGCATCCAACCGCTCTTTGATTTCGTGCGTGATTTCTCTTCCAAAAACAAGAATTGAATCACTGACCGATATTGCTGCTTTTCCATTTTTCTAAAATCCGCTGACACGTTTGCTTCCACACGCGGTTAAAACAGAACTACGAGTCCAATTTGGCTGAAATTTCGACAGCAGCCTTCTACAAAAATGTACTACACTATAGTAAATTTCTCTTGCGATATTGGCGCTATTGGGCGGAGAGGCTAAGTACTTATCGGACTGCCCTCGTATAATTAACTTTTAACCCCAAGAAATGAAACTAAAACTTCGGTTCTGCAAATATTGAATGAAAATATCCGATTGTGCAACGTAAGGTTCAAATCGCAACAACAACAAAAAACAAAAAAAAAAAGGTGTAACACGAAAGTCGACGATACATATATACGAAATACACCAGCAACAGTGATCTTGCTACCCATAGAACGAAGGAAGACCCGGATACGTGGACATCGTGGGATCCTTGGCTGCTTTCCTTAGTGTAAAATACAGTGTCCCTTGTGTCCAAATTCTCTCCTTTGCCCTCTACCGCGTGTGATTCAGTGTTACCCCGCTCCTAGATTTATATTCCCTAGTCCCGCGTTTGGTTAAGTGTAACAAAATTGTAAATAGGAAAATAAGATTAAAAGAAGAAAAGAAAAAAGAGAATAGATATATATATATTGTAATGAACACCCAACATTTATAGCAATTTCCTAATCGAAAACGTTTAACCGAAAACACAACTGGCAACACTATAATGGAATGGTATAAATGACAGGCATTGCTTGTAAGCCAGTGTGTGTGAGTGTAGAGATGCTTGACAGCAAATGTGGAAACCATGGAGAAGAAACTGGAACGCTCTAGATGAGTGTTGTTCTATATAAATAGGCCGCTGACGCAACGAGCAGTCAGTTTTGATTATAGAGTGATAAAGTTAAGAGTGAATAGTTGTTAACAAGTGATAGTCCAAAAGTCGAGTTGAGATTGAATAAAGTATAGATACTGAATAAAAGTGGTAGAAATAAATTGAAAAGTGAAGTTTTATTTTGCGAACTAAGCGCACGTTACATTGGTGTCAGAAGTGTAAATAAAACTTATTTGACTAGTAAAGTGTAAAAAAAAAAAAAAGTTAAATACAGTGAAAATGGGTAAGTCGTTTGATGAGCTCAACTGCATTGATCTTAAAAGTGAGTTAGGTAAGCGAAATCTTTCTAGAGCGGGATCGAAAAGTGAGCTCGTCCTGCGCTTGCGCAACTATTTGGAACAGCAAGGGGAAGACGTAAACACTTTTGTTTTTGAAACAGAAGTGGAGGAAGAGGAAGTAAGTGAAACTGTAGATTTTTCTAGTATGATGAAACTTTTGTTAGAACAGCGAAACGAGCAAAAGAAGGAACAGCAGAATGTTCTCGAACAACTTGAAACACAAAGAAACGAACAAAAGAAGCTGATTGAAGAACAACGAAACGAGCAAAAGAAAGAACAACAGAATGCTCTCGAACAACTTGAAACACAAAGAAACGAACAAAAGAAGCTGATTGAAGAGCAACGAAACGAGCAAAAGGTGGAACAACAGAATATTCTCAAAAGACTTGAGGTGCAACAGAATGTTCTGGAAGGTCAGAAAAACATTCTAGAAGGCAAATTGGGTAACATTGAGAAAAATGTATGTGCCCTAGACGAACGCGTTGAAGGTGTGGAAAAACAGCTTTCTGTTGTAGAGAATCGTTTGGAAAGCCGATGCGATAAACAGTTCTCTGTTCTGACCAAGGAATTGGACCAGATCCGGAAAATCAAAGTTCGAGAATCTGCTGGAGAGTTTGCAAGGAAAAAGGAGATGAAACCGCCAACATTTGATGGACACTCGTCTTGGCCAGTTTACAAGAGACAATTTGAGGCAGCCGCGACAACAAATGGCTGGGATGACGAAGACAAGTACATTGCACTGACTCTTGCTCTTAGAGGACCAGCAGCTGAATTACTTCAAACAGTTCTAGCTGGTAAGGGCGGCGATTTCAGTTCTCTCGTGGCAGCTATAGATAAACGCTTTGGAGATAGCCACTTGAAAGAAGTCTTCCGAGTCCAACTCAATAATAGAGTCCAGAAAAGGGGTGAAAGTCTACAGCAGCTCCAAGCAGACGTCGAAAGACTGGTTCACCTGGCATACCCGGATGCTGGAGAAGAAATCATCAACCAGCTTCCTGTTGAGTCCTTCGTTCGTGCCATTTCCGATATACATCTTCAGAGGTCTGTGCGAACTGCTAGAACACGTACTCTTTCTGAAACTTTAGCATTCGCATTGACAATTGAAGCAGCAGAACAGGCTTCTCATGGAGTACATCGACTTAAAGAAGCCATAGTCGAAGAATGCTCATGCCGAAGAGCTGAAATACAAAAGAACCAGCGGAGCGGACTAGCAAGATGTTGGAACTGCAACAAGACCGGGCACTTACAGCGTCAATGCCGACTACCACCAAATAAAGCCGCTAGTCAACATTGTGGAAGCAAGAGATCCAACCTAGAGCAAGGTAACAACAACACCAGCGTTGCCTATCAATCCAACTTCGAGAGACAGAGGCAGGTTTCTTGTATCGATGGCCCCAGAACCACCATCCAGGTCTCTCAGACCAAACGAGACAACAAAAGTCTGACTGTGGAGACTACTATTAACGGGACCAAACATGTGGCTACCATCGACACCGGTGCCACAGCATCCATAGTACGTCGAGACCTGGTAAAGATGACGTGGCTTCATAACACCAATAGCTACCGTCTAAGAACCGCAACGGGAGAAGCAGCAAGAGTATATGGAGAAGTGTGTCTTAAGATCCGACTGGCCGATCTAGTGTTTACTCATCAATTCCTGGTGGCAGATATATGTGACGAGTGCATCATTGGAATCGACTTTATGAAACAGCACGGAGTTGTTTTGGACATCGGTAATCAAATTTTGAAGTACCAAAATAAGGAATTTCCAATGACCTATTCGAACGAAAGTACGTCGAAACTGAGGACTGTCATCACGGAAGATCTGATTCTGCCTCCTTCTTCTGAAGTGTTCGTTTTGACAAAACTGGAAGGTGAGTTTGGAAGCCTTCGATACCTCATGGTGGAACCAGACCCAGAGTGTTCCTCCCAAAGCGTCATCATTGGGAAAACACTGGTAGCACCGAAAAACAAAATGGTCCCCGTACGATTACTAAACACCAGACCGTACGATGTAAGGTTGAAGAAAGGAGAAGTCGTTGGACGTTGCGAATCGGTTGCAGCAATTACGAAGATCACAGACGAAGCCCCGAGAAAACTATAACTCCGGAGGAGCTCAAAACCATCAGAGCTAAAATACTGAATTCATCCAACCTTGATCACCAACAAACAAGGATGGCTGAAAATCTCCTACAAGAGTACACTGACATCTTCGCATCGCAAAAGGGACAATATGGTAGGACACAGTTGGTGCAGCATCGCATCAACACAGGAGATTTCATTGTGGGTGTTTGTTGTCGATAACTCTTGTCTTACTTGTAGTCTTGTAATCTTTGAAACTGTATTTAAATTTGACTCCTATAGGCTAAGGGTTGCCAGATTTTCAGTTAGTATAAAGTTCCTGGTATCCTTTGTTGTGCTTTTCTTCAATTTCCATTAAAAAACTCATATAAGAAAAAAAATTTCTGCGTATTCTTCTCTCGTAAATGAAAGCATTTCAAAAAACTTTCTGATCAAACTGCAATCGTGACTTAATTTGACAAACTAATGAACAAATTTGTTTTCTTATTCTTTTATACGACTTATTTACCTATTGAACATTCATACCCCAAATTTAAAGCAAACATCCACAATGAAATCCAAACACGGGCTCTGGCATGGATTCAAAACGAAGGATGGGGCTTTGAGCACTTGTTATAATTGTATTTGTATTAAATACATAAAAAAAACTACTAAACGTGATCATATTATTGTTTTATTCAAACAAACCTCAAAGCAAGAACTTTTTTTTATTTTTTGTTAAATTTTTCCCATTTCGTATTTTTCTTAGTATCATAAAATGTATGGGTTTTTGAGCGAACTTAATGCTGAGTTTTTTCTTTATTATTGTTTTGTTCATCTGTAAAAAATAAAGAAACTCTATGTTTATCAGGCCTTTTCTCCAAAAAAAATGACCTCAAAGTCAAAACTTTGTTTTGGGAAGAAAATTTGAACACCACTTAAAATTGAAAATCTGGCAACCCTAAACCTATGGAAGCCTAATTTAAATACAGTCTTAAAGGTTGTTATTTCTACAAAAAATTGAGTCTAAGATTAGGTCTCTATCATCAGTATTGACAGAGATATCGAATTTAACACAGGTCAGGGTACACCAAAGTTAGCCTTTTTTTAAATTGTCAAAAAGTGATGTCAAACTTGAGAAACGGACTTTACTGTAGAACAATTTTTTTCTTAGAATATGACCAAGAATCATATCACAAAGTATATAAAACGAATTACGGGACACCCTGTATAAAAACAAAAAAGGAAGTGGCAAATAACTTTAGCTAAAAGTGGTAGAATAATTTCATTTACATGATACTAGTGCTAGATTTGAGGCATGGTAAAAGAAGTCAATATACGAAAATATTAGTATGTGCGGTGTGACTAATTTTAAATCCAAACAAAACCCAAACAAAATTTTTTTGAATAATTTTTTTGTAGCGGAGATCCGGGGTCTCAACCAAGGTGGTGCACTACGTTGGCAGCAAAACAAAGGAGAAAAAAAAACAACAAAAAACCTCTGAGTAAGTGATCTATTATATAGTTAAATTGATTAATCCATAGTGTATTGCTGGTTGAACCAGTATGTAAAATTTTTTATTTGGGGTTTGGATGGAAAGAAAAAGGTTACCATCTGATCTGAAAAAAAAGTAAGAAAAAAAAAATTTTAAGTAATAATCTATAAAATATGTTGAATTATGAAAAGATATTTACCTGAAAAGTGAATTGAGTGTTGCCATCTGGAAAAAAAAAGAAATTTTAAAGTTTAATAATCTATGAAATACATAAAGGATTAAATAGATACTTACCAAAAAAATTATATGAGTTGCCAACTGAAAAAAAAAAAATTTTAAAATGTAAGTTTTAATAATTTTGAAATATATCAAGTGATTAGATAGACTTACGTATAAAAAGGGGTTGACCTCTGTGTAAAAAAAAAAAAAATATAAATGGTCAAAACAGATTAATTGAAAATAAATTTAATTTAGATATTACCTGAGGGTATGGGATTAGGGTTGCCACCTAGTCATAATTTAAATTTTGGTTGTTTTTTTTTATATAAACTATATATGTATATAAATAATAGAAACAAATATAGTTGCCACCTAGTCATAATTTAAATTTTGGTTTTTTTTTATATAAAAAGGGGGTTTATTAAATGAAATTCATGAAGGTTAGAATTACCTGAGGCCAAATAAAAAAACAATTTTTATAACGTTTTAAATTCAGGATTTCATTTGAGAAAAAAAGGAATAATGAGAAGCTAAGCGTAATTTGAACGAGGTAAGCTGGTGGTTACAGGACAGGGGCGGTAGGTAGTTTTGGATTAGGGGCTACCACCTATTCCGGGAGGTAGTGGTAGCCATTGGTGGTATCCAACCGGATACAAGGTTGGGAAAATCCTCCGAGGGCCCACAACATCTGGACCCTCCCCCTTATTGGAATCACCCTTCCACAAATAGGTAATCGAGTCCCTCTTCAACGAATAATATAGGCATGAGATTCGTAACGACCGTCCAGTGCTGCGGCTCCAAGAACTCACCCCGTCCGACGAGCTAAGCCCAAACAAACAAGCATGCCAAAGGGGGTCGTAGCCTGGACACCCCTCTCTTTCCTGCTGCCCGGATCAGCCTCATGCGCCTGTAGCCATGAGGTTATAACGGTGGTCTACAAGGAGAGAGAGGGGCCTTGGTCTCTTTCGTTACAGCCTGCCATATATGCTGCTGCAAAGAAATGTTTGCAAAAATTAATCTACAAAATCGAGTTGGCTGGCGACAATCACATATACTCCGAAGGTGTTGGTACTGTGTGTCTAGAGACAAAAACTACAAATATCAATTTACATAATGTATTGTATGTTCTCCACCTAAAAATGAATTTTCTGTCAGTAAGTAAGCTAACGGCGTCGTGTAAAGTGAATTTCGGAGAAGATTTCGCAAAAATAATAAATCGTGTGACTAATGTATTGGTGTTGGAAGCCAAACGAACCGGTGATTTGTTCACATATGTACCAGAGCACATACAAAATAGACTGTACCTACGTCGCAAAGGCAAATAGATCAAACATTGTTGAGTGGCATCGAAAATATGGGCATTTAAACTATAAAAGTTTAGAGTTATTGGCAAAAAAGAATATGGTGCGTGGGTTAAATTTAAAATCGGCAGCCAAATCAGATTGCGATATATGTCTAAAAGCAAAAATAAGTGTGTTACCTTTCCCAAAGTTTTCACAAAGAATAAGTAACTCGGTTTTAGAAATCATCCATAGCGATGTGTGCGGTCCGATGCCTACTCCTTCCCTCAGCAGTGCAAAGTATATGGTGTCGTTCGTGGATGATTTTAGCAGAAAGGCTTTCATTTATTTTTTTTAAAATAAAAGCGATGTGTTTGAAACATTTAAATTTTTTAAAGCTAAAGTTGAACTTGAAACCGGTAAAAAAATAAAAGCACTGCATTCGGATAACGGGGGTGAATACGTGAGTCGCGAGTTCGATTGTTTTTTGAAACGTGAGGGCATTGTCAGGCGGCTTACAGTCGCATATACACCGCAGCAAAATGGTATAGCAGAGCGCTTTAACCGAACACTTACTGAAATGAGCCGCTGCATGTTGTTGGACTCGAAACTGCCAGAATTTTTGTGGGCCGAAGCAGTAAATACTGCCACTTATTTACGCAATCGCTCACCTACGAAGATTCTCTGGGATATATCACCACATGAAGTCTGGAAAAATAAGAAACCAAACGTGTCACATTTTGAAGTATTTGGAAGACGAGGAATTCTGCTTGACAAATCACCACGTATGTCCAAATTTACAGCCAAGGGTGTTGATTGCTATATGGTGGGCTACGCAGATGAGGCAAAAGCATACAGGCTATATGACCCACAGCGAAAAACAGTTGTCATAGGTCGAGATGTCAGGTTTTTAAAATTGGAAAATGTTAATTCGGCTTGTGAAGGGGATCGCACTAGTGATCATTTCTCATCTCGTACTTTGATAATTGAACACTCCCAACATGCCTCATATGCACAAACATACATATTCTTTAAAAGAGCTAATCACCTAAGGCAAGCGCCAACAAAGTATGTACATACATGAATACACTTTGCAATGAGCTAATGACCGAAGGCAAGCGACACACAGAAAATGATATCGCTAAGGGTTCATGTTACCAACAAATGTACTCTGTATACATACTGTGTGGTCTGCATTTATTAATAGCCATGCATTCGAACGTTGAAGCGATAATGCTGATATGGCGATATGCTGGCGTGAGGTGTGAAGTGATTGAGGTTAAATTATCAAAGGTCGGGAATTTAGGAAAATTATTGTGTATAAAAGACGAAGGAAAATTGAAAATAGTTATTGTCTTTCTCAAACCAGCAACCAAGTACTTTTGATTTCCAAGAGCAACTCGCTCGACTTCACTTGTGCTTATCTTGAAGATTGTTCCTTTTTTTTAAAAGCAACTCGCTTGGACTGGAACAATCTTGAGATCTACTCGCTCTATGATATAGCGTTCGCGCTTAAAGAGGTAAACAACGGCGTAATAGCCAACGTTTTGAGTAACGGAGCATTGGGAAGTTAAAAGTAGAGAAAAGAATAAAGATCAACCAAGTTATAAGATCTTTGCAGGCTGTATCCTTTGATGAAAGTGTATGCGTGGATGAACGTTCAGATGGTAAGCGTTTACCATTGAGTTAAAAATATACCTAAAGCTGAGCCATTTGATGACGAGGTTAGTGCTGATGCAGATATTAGTTTTGGAGGTTCTGACGATTTACATTATGCTGATTGTGTGTTGTTGAAGGTGGTGAAGGTGATGCAGGGAGTAATGGCGCTAGAGGTGATATAGGCGAATTTGGTTCTAAAAATATTGAGATTGCTGTTGTTGCTGAAAATGATACAGATGCTGTTGTTGCTGATAATGGTGTAGATGCTGTAGTTGCTGAAAATGCTGTACCCGGTAAAAAAGGAAAATCTGCTGAGACGCTAAAAGAAGACATTGAAAAGGCAAACGAATATCGGAAAAAAACTCAGCTGTCAAAAGCAGGTAAATAGTCCCCAGGTCATTAATTTTCTTAAACACAGAACGTCAAACCCACTCACTGTAAAAGAGGCAATGGATAGTCCGGATGCAGAAAAATGGAGACCTGCAATGACATCAGAGTTTAAGTCGTTAACAAAAAACAACACTTGGGAACTTGTCGATGCACATGTGAATAGACGCATTATTAAATCAAAATGGGTGTTTAATGTCAAGTACGATAAAGAGGGCACTCCAGTGAAGTACAAAGCACGCCTCGTGGCAAAAGGATGTAGCCAAACTTATGGAGTGGACTACAATGAGATATTTTCACCTGTGGTGAGATATTCGTCAATTAGACTTATCCTTCCACTAGCCGCGGAATATAAACTTTTTGTTCACCAAATGAATGTCGTTTCCGCGTACTTAAATGGAACGCTTAATGAAGAAGTCTTTATGTTCCAACCCGAGTGTTTTGTTGATATAAGCAAAAACAACCAAGTCTGCAGACTGAAAAAAGCCATTTACGGTCTGAAGCAATCCGGTCGTTATTGGAACCAGGAACTGGACTCTGCGCTCAAACTAATTGGATTCGAGAGGAGTAATGGAGATGCGTGCGTTTATGTACTTAGAAAACCTGGTGAAGTGAATCTAGTAGTTGTCTACGTAGATGATATACTTGTAGCGTGTTCCAACCTCGAAAGTTTGAACAAAATTAAACAAGAAATTAGTGAGAAATTTTAAGTGATTGATAAAGGCCCTATCGACCATTTTATAGGCATTGAAATCACAAGAGGACATGATGGCATTCAGCTTTCACAACGACAGCTAATTCTGAACCTTTTGGCTGACCTCGGAATGACAGACTGCAGAAGCTGTGCAAACCCGCTGGAACCAGGGACCAATTTCCAAAAATGTGAGGACTGTTCACACTGCGAGAAGGTAGATCAGAAGAAGTTCCAGTTTTTGATTGGTTCATTGACGTATTTAGCTGTGTGTACAAGACCAGACATCACTTATTCTGTGTTCAAACTTGCACAGTTTAACGTAAATTTTCATGTTGAGCATTTAAATGCTGCAAAGCATTTGTTAAGGTACTTAAAAACTACACTTAATATGAAACTTAATTATTTTCAGACTGGTATGAAGCTCAAAGGCTATGTAGATGCTGACTGGGGCGGGAACTGCTTAGACCGAAAGTCGTATACGGGATTTGCATTTTTTCTAGCTGGTGCAGTCATATCATGGGATAGCAAAAAACAGTCTTCCATAGCCCTTAGCAGCACTGAGGCGGAATATGTTGCCTTATCCACAGCTTCGAGAGAAGTTGTATATCTTCGACGATTCCTAGAAGAATTGGGCTTTAAAGGACTTGTTAACGGCCCAACTGATCTCTTTGGCGACAACCTTAGTTCGCAGAAGCTTGCAAAGAACCCTATCTTCCATAACCGTACGAAGTACATTGACATCAAAGCGCACTACGTCCGTGATGTTGCTGAGAAGGAGCTAATTGTATTGAAGTATATAAATACAAACGATATGATCGCAGACATACTAACCAAAAACTTAATGAAAATTAAACACTTAAGATTTTGTTTAATGTTAGGATTAAAGTCTTAAAATCTTTATTACTTAAATACTATATAATGAATTTGCAAAAAAGCCAAACCTTTGTTACTTAAATGCTATATAATGAATTTGCAAAAATGTCAGTTTTGAGAGAAGGTGTTGGTGTTTATATACATAACATGTACAGTAAATGAAATACCAATACATGTTCATACATATAAACTATATAAAGCAAAACTGAACTGTATCAAGTTGCAGTTCATAGAATAAAGCAGCACTGTCTGCATTGAAGTTGTATCGGTCGTTTTTCTTTTTGCAATAAAGGTCCAACACTTTTCACTAGCCTGGGAAGCGTTGTGGGCTACGTATGAAAATACTCGAATCTTGGTCAACAAACAGGTAAAAAATATCTTATGAAGAATCGGCCAAATTGATCCGAGCTCTTCAGAGTACTGTAAATGATTCGGTATCAACGTTGCAGGCGCATAAGGTTATAACGCGAAAATGGGATCCGATTCTCGTCTTTGCGTGTACCAGTAAACTGCCTAAAACTACTTTGACACTTTGAGAACAATCCCTGGAAAACCCGACGAAGGTTTCTACCTGGCAGCAATTAGACTCGTTCTTAACGTCACGCTTACAGGTGCTGGAGTCCATTTCTGACCCCACTTCGTCAAAAGGCACAGTGCTTAATAGACTTCCAAAAAAAGAGACGAATGTTCGAAACAGCAATAGAGTCAACACATACCTTGCCAAAACAGTGGGGGGGGGGGGGGGGGAATGCAAGATCTGTGCGGCTGCGCACTCCATTTATGAGTGTGCCAAATTTTCGGTAATGTCGATCCCAACGAGAATCCAAACGGTACGGCAGCACAAACTGTGCAACAACTGTTTAAGCGCAAATCATGCAAAGGTCGCTTGTACGAGTAAATATTCTTGTAGCCACTGTAAAAAATGGCATCACTCACTGTTGCACCTTAACGCTAACGAAAACGGAAATAAAATACAGTCCACTAATCTCCCTAGTGGAACAACAACTCCTCAAATATCGGCGTTGTCACTTCCATTCGTGCCTCAAGCGTCGTTTCAAAACTTTCATGTCGGTGCCCCTAAGAAAATATTGCTTGCAACGGCACTAGTTTGCATTGTTGGTACAGAATCCAAGCACATAGTTCGCGCTCTTATCGACCCTGGTTCAGAAATATCCTTTATTTCAGAGGCAGTCCAAAAGCGTTTGAACTTGCCCATAACCGATAAGCATACAACTATTTCTGGAATCAGTGGTAATCTTGCCATAACGTCGAAAAAACTCTGTTCGTTTGCAATCACGTGCTTAGACGAACGTCAGATCACCATTTCCGCTCAGGCCATTGTGCTTAGATCGTTGACGAACAACCTGCCAAGTTCATCAGCCTCAAACTGGCTGACCCCAAGTTTAATAAATCGTCCCAGGTTGATTTGCTTATCGGTGCGGATTTATACCCATCGATCATAAGGAATGGCCTCCAACTTGTTGCAGATTCCCTCGTGGCTCAGAACACAATGTTCGGCTGGGTACTGTCCGGACCAGTTCTGGAGTCGTTCTAATCGTTCAATACGTTCGTAGTATCGAACAGTTCGAGTACTTCCACTTTGAATACTCAACTACGAAAATTTTGGGAGCTCGAGGAACTGCCGTCCACAGTCATTCGGTTAACAGAAGACTGCTACTGTGACGAACTTTATAAAAACACAACTTCGAGACGTTTCCGAACGGTTTCCAACTTGTTACAGATTCCCTCGTGGCTCAGAACACAATGTTCGGCTGAGTACTGTCCGGACCAGTTCCGGAGTCGTTCTAATCGTTCAATACGTTTGTAGTATCGAACAGTTCGAGTACTTCCACTTTGGATACTCAACTACGAACATTTTGGGAGCTCGAGGAACTTCCGTCCACAGTCATTCGGTCAACAGAAGACTGCTACTGTGACGAACTTTATATTTAAAAACACAACTTCGAGACGTTCGAATGGGAGGTATATTGTTCGACTGCCGTTCAAGGCACAATCGTCAAAGGGTAAGTTAGAGTTCTCTAGGCACATCGCATTAAGGCAGTTCTCTAGAGTCGAAAGATCGTTAGCCATGAAAGCGGATCTCAAGACTCAATATTCAAGCGTTATTGCTGAATACCTCACCCTTGGCCATATGCGGAAAGCGCCTCCGATGGAAAAGATTGCAAAAGGTCAAGTAAACTCGTTCTATCTGTTACATCATGCGGTCATAAAGCCTGAAAGCACGACCACCAAAGTGAGGGTTGTTTTTAGTGCGTCTCAATCGTCGTCGAATGGGGTAAGTTTAAACGATTTGTTGTATCCAGGGCCCATATTGCAGCAAGATTTACCATCACTCATTCTTCGTTAAAGATTTTATAAATTTGTCTTTAATGCGGACATTGAGAAAATGTACCGCCAAATCTTGGTCGACCCTAGGGATACTCCATTTCAACGAATCCTCTTTCGCAATTCCCCAGAGTCCAAAATCGAAGACTTTGAACTTCAAACCGTCACTTTTGTTGTAAATTGTGCTCCATATTTGGCAATCCTGTAATGTTCCCTGGTTCCCAAACTACCAACTCGCCAAGCATTCACTGCTGTAGGCTCAAACCTCTTCGCACTAACTGCAAAGCTGAGGTATGGTAGCGGAAACACTTAGAACTATCCAGGAATTGTTGTCGGCTCAATGCCTTATATTAACTAAAACCAGGGAGTATGTTCGATCGAGTCCACGATCACTAATGATAATTTATTCTCAGATTCATACCCTATTTATACAACGTTGTTATGCTCCAATTCTGGTTATCGAACAATCGACCACACTTCGATATCCGATTAAAACGCTTCATCATTACATTCTTTTGGGTGAGCGCCAATGACCTAAATCATACACAAATTCTCATACCCAAAGACTATTGCTGTGACATAAACAGCGCGCATGCAGTCAAAGCAATATGATCCCTTATTACTTCTGTCGGCTATCAGCGGCCTGCCGTTGGGAATCATATTGTTCCGAGTACAATGCACTCTATGGATACACAAGCAAGTCAAGTGTTATGCATTTCTATGCAATGCAGCCGAATGTGAGAGGATCGGATATCGATGCTAAGTCGAAGGTTGACAACCTGTTAATAGTTGTAGAGCAATTAATTAAGAGGTCGTTGGCTGTGACTCCTTCACACCACCCTTCCTGGGGAAAAAGAAGAAATCAAGACAAGAGTGTTGATTTCTACTTTTCCACGACTCTTTTACAAATACGGGAGTATGAAATCCAAAAAAAAAATTTTTTCTTTTATCATATTGGATTGAACATTGTGGCTATTTCTGGATGTTTACTTTTAGTTAATATTTTGGTATTATTTGTGATATTTACATTAGTTATTATATTTTGCTCAGTTTATTTTTCATTACATATTAGTCAGTGTTTGATATCATTTGGGATATTTACATTTTCATTGCATGTTATTCAGTATTTGGTACATATATTCGTTTGTTTCTATTTAATTTAATACACCTTACAATATATTCCTAGTTTTAATTTAATGATAGATAGAGAGATAGATAGATAGATAGTTGATTTTTATTGTTTTACGATTCAATTAACAGTTATTTCATAATTAGGTATACAAAAATCATATAAACATGGCATTTGCCGTCTGCCAGATTGACAACTAAGTAAATTAAATAACTGTAATACACTACCACATATAAATTTAATTTCCAACAAAAAAGCAAATAACATGTATCACAATTCAGAAGTATTCGTTGAATATTCTAGATCTGTATTTTAACGCAATTTTGCAATAATTATAAAGTTTGGAAACATCCATCTCATTCAGCAAACTAATAACTTGATCCTCTGTTAGATCACTCCCCAGGATACTTATCCTAGTTTCCCTGAGAGTTGGACACCTTCCGACGAAATGAATAACGTTCTCCCTCTCCGCTAAATTGCAAATAGTACACTCTATTGGTAGATCAGGCCTATGCGGTATGAAGTTTAAGTTGAGTAATTCGCTTCTTAACTTGACATTAATTGATTGACAATTAATTTAATGTATTTCAAATTTTTTTTTTTTTTTTACTTAGATTAATGGGTACTATACTTAGATCGATGGGTACTATATTTAGTTTAGAATTTATGTTATATCAACTACATCTAGATCAATGGGTACTATATTTATTTTAGAGCTTATGTTAGATCAACGGGTACTATATCTAGCTCAATGGCCATTGATTTTCTTATAATTAGTGATATTTTCTTATAGGTGATATTAATTCTATTCTTAGAATTACTTTTCAATTACTTTTATATCAGAACATTCGGTTTGAGAATATGTATATGTTTCTCTCTCTTCTTTTTTTTTTTTTTAATTTACAATACTAGTATATATGCCTTAAGTGGTTTTAACCTATTTATTAATTCACATTTATTACACAAATTATACATTAACATACATTAAATCAATTTCTTATTTTTACTTTTTTTCACAATTTCACAAATTACAGAATAACATCCCTTAAATCAATTTCTTATTTCTACATTTTCTTTCACAATTTCACAAATTATACAATAATATTTGTACATAAAATGGTTTTTATCTGTTTTTGTTAACAATGAATTTCTTATCTTCAAATCTTCTTTCTGAACTTCGCAAATTGCATAAGTTTACAAATTATAATAGTAACATATATATATAAAATGGTTTCAATCTGTTCTTGTGAACAATCACTTTCTTATTTTCACATTTAATTTCGCAATTTACTCCTTCCTGTGAAAAGACTTCATATGGTCCTATATATACTGGATCTAACTTCTTTCTGCTTTCGTTTCTTAACAAGACTAAACTACCTACGTTGTGATCATGAGTTTTTGCTTTTCTATCAGAATCGTACCTAGCTTTCCTAGAAATTTTCTTTTGTATTAAAGTATCCCTAGCATCCTTATGAGCAATTTGTAGTCTGTGTTTTAAGTCTATCACATAGTCTTCGTAGTTGTACACTGGTTCAACTTTCTTTGTAAGATTTGAAGGCAAATTACATTGTCTTCCAAATACTAATTCAAATGGGGTGAATCCTGTTTCTGAATGTACTGAAGTGTTGTAACAGAAAACATAGTATAGCAACCAGTTGTTCCAATCTGTATGTTTTTCTTCTACATAACTCCTAAGTTATGCTCCTAAAACTTTATGAGAATTTTCTAGTGCTCCAATGCTTTCATGGTGATAAGCGGTGGATTGCAATTGTTCTATCTTTAATAACTTACATAGATCTTTGAAAACTCTATTTATAAATTCTGTACCTTGGTCAGATGCTATGGTAGCAGGGACTCCATACTTTAGGATAAAGCCTTCTACAAGTTTAGCTACCGTATTAGCTTCTTTATTTGGTAAAGCAATGGCTTCTGTAAACTTCGTAAGTTCGTCTTGTAGTGTTA
This sequence comes from Melanostoma scalare, assembly GCA_949752695.1. Lineage (NCBI taxonomy): Eukaryota > Metazoa > Arthropoda > Insecta > Diptera > Syrphidae > Melanostoma > Melanostoma scalare. The sequence continues at coordinate 139,371,419 of OX456985.1, read as the reverse complement.
ATATATATTTTGATCCATCTTCCGTCTCGTCGAGAGGTCCAACTAAATCAAGGTATATTTTGTCAAAGCATGTTTCTGCTGTTGTAGTAATAGTCATCGGTTGATTTTTTGGTTGTATGTGTTTATTTCGCTGACACATTGGGCAGTGCTTAACGTATGTCGTCACATCGTTTTGCATTCCTGTCCAAAAATATTTTTTCTTAATATTCCGCAACATGCGATTTATTCCGGCATGTCCACTTGTCGGTAACATGTGGTAATCATTGAGTATAAGTTTTTGTTTTCGGACCCTCCGTTGCTTTTATTTTATCTTCAATTAGTGCACTTTTATTTTATTTCCTTTGAATATTTCTTCTATCTTTTTCTTTAATATATATAATTTCTCTTTACGACGGCCGTCTGAGAGTTTACCTAACTCTTCTTTAGTTATATAAATATCTTTAATTGATAGAGTTCCGCAAATTGTACGCACGTCCCTCAACAACATTTTGTCAGATGATGCCGATCGAGCAATAGTGCTATTCTTGGATTCCTCTTCATTATTTAATAATGGTTCTTTGATATTTTGCACGTCCCTCAACAACATTTTGTCAAATGATGCTGATCGGGTAATAGTGCTTATCTTTGACCTATTTAATATCAAACAATTATTCCCTGGAATGTATCCTACAATGAGGTTTGGACTTATAACTCTGGTACCTTTTAATAAACTGTAATCTTTGTTTTCATCTTTGAAGCTATTTAATATTTTCAACTCAACTATTTTTAGCCCCTTTTCTTGCTGTTTAAGAAGTTCACTTATGATTTTTTTTTTTTCTAATTTACTTGTTGTTGGATTCTCTTTCTCTAAAGTTGAATTAAGAAATAAATTCTGTAAGTCCTCTGACTTTAGTTGTATTCTACTTAATGCATCCGTAGTGCAGTTGTCTTTGCCTGGTGAATACTCCACAGTAAAGTTATATTCCTCTAATATTAGCCTAAATTTCGTTAATCTACTTGAAGGTTCTTTTAGTGAGAACAGATATACTAGTGGTCTATGGTCCGTTAATATTTTGAAACGTCTTCCGAAAAGATAAGGTCTGAAATGTTTTACTGCCCATACTATTGCGAGCAATTCTTTTTCCATAGTACTGTAATTCTTTTCGGCTTTATTTAATGATTTACTTGCATATGCGATGGGTTTATCATCAAAATTTGATATAACAGCACCTAAGGCGAATCCAGAGGCGTCTGTTCGGAGTATGAATTCTTTTTCAAAATTTGGAAACTGTAAAATATTTGGGCTAATTAGAAATTCTTTTAGCAAATTAAACGAGGTATTGCAATCTTCGGAAAATTTAAATTCTACGTTTTTTCTTAATAAACGGTTTAAGGGAATTGCTAGTGTTGCAAAATTTGGTATGAACTTTCTATAGTAGTTAACAAATGCTACAAATCTCCTTACGTCGTCTGCATTTTGTGGGATTGGATAATTTTTCATTACTATGGATTTTGATGGATCTGGTATAATACCTTTGTCTGATATTATATGACCTAGATATAAAACTTCTTTTCTAAGGAAAGCACATTTACTTGGATGTAGTTTGAGATTTACTTCTCTCAATCTTTCGAATACTTCAATTAAATTTTTATTGCGGTGTTCTAAATTTTTACTTTTTTTTTTTTTTAATACTATAAGTTCGTCAAGATACACAAAGCATTTTGAATATGTTAAGCCCGAAATTGATAGAAACCTTGAAATCGTACTGTGTGAAAATATATATATAATAGGTAATGGAAATTTCTCATCTTTGGTAACGTTTTAATATTTCTTGTGTTTTTCTTTTCGTTAACATAAAAAGAAATATACTATTTTCTAAAATAATGTAAAGCTCTAACTGTTAACTTTCCTACTTTTGCTATATAAGCGCAGCTCGCTTCAAATTGATGGCTAGAGAGCCGCAGTTTAATAATGAATTCACAGTGTAAGGAATGGAATTGATTTCATTTACATTTTCTTACAGCTATTTATACCTAAATTATATTACACATCTATTTGGGATATCCCCTCTTATGAACTATATTACAAATAAGAATGCATCAGCATTCTGCTTCTCATAAGTTACTTATTGGGGCAGTCGTCTCATTTCTAATGTTGACAAACTTGCATTCGGGAGTAGTGTAACAAAATACATTCAGTGCCACTCACAAAGCAACGTAGTCAAAACGATGTCTTTGAACTTAGCTTTTGTTGGCCAAAGGGGACAACAAAATTGTGTACATCGTTTTACTATGATATTAAGTATCAATGAAAACGTGCTTTTTGTTTGTATCTCGTATTTTGGTTGTGGCTCTTTTCGAATGAATGTTATTACACTACAATAACTAATTTTAAATGTAGTGTAGTAGTAGTACTGTAGTACATAATTTAATTAATTTGGAGATAAATCCGCTTTTTCCTGTGGAACTCTTTGCGATGGAAGCAATGTAGTGTTCGGTAAAAATTTAGAACGTTGTTTGTGCTGCTTGTTTTGATCGCCCTCATGATGTTGGCTGGTTTTTGGAATTTGTGTTTGGTTGTAGTCATCTTTGTGGGTGGTTTTTGTGTTTATGTACGCGCCTTCTGTACTCTTGTATGTACAGAGGACACGGGCCAATAGTTTTGTCATTGTTGTTTGTTCTGAGTTCTTGTTAAAAATTGAATTTTTTTATAATATATTTTTTAACGTAAATATGAGCCACCATCCGCCTGTTCTAGGTGGACTTCAATTGTGCTATCCTGTTCCATTTCCAGTGAATATGGTGTGTCGTATTTTTGGATTATGCGTCCATTGTATTGAAACTTAACGGCATCCATGGGAAGACGTCTGCGATTGCAATAAGCGATCATCAGCTTTTTTAGTTTTAGTGTTTAAAATGTCCATTTGTCTATTGGTTCCATTAAATATGATAAAAGTATCATCAACATATCTGGTGTAAAATATTATCTGTTGTTGTTGTGGATTTAATTTAGATAAGATGTATTTATTTTCAAAGTGATTAAGGAATATGTCTGCTAGAAGTCTACTCAATGGGGAGCCCATAGCGAGGCCTTCATCTTGTCTATTTGGTAAAATAATTTTGTTTTAGGATTACCTTCAGTAAGTTGATTAATTCTTCTATTTGTTGTGTGTTGAGTTTTGCTGTTTTGGTTAAGTTGTCTTTTAATATAAGTATTGTTTCATCTATGGGGATGTTTGTATACATATTTGTAACGTCAAATGAAATGAGTTTATGTTGTGTTTTAATGTTAATATTTTTTGTTTTTTCAATGAAATCCATATAGTTTTTTATGCTGTGGTTATTTTTGATGGTTATGTTGTTATTAATAATGTTTTTTAGTTCTTTCGATATTTTATATGTAGGAGCTGTGGTATAATTGATTAAAGGTCTAATGGGTATTCCGGGTTTGTGAATTTTGGGTAGTCCTGTTAATAGAGGTGCGCTTGCGTTGGGGTGTTTGAGTTTTAGTTTTTTATAGTTGGAAAGTATGTTGTTACATTTGTTGATCATGCTATTGATTTCTTTGGTGTAGGTTTTAGTTGGGTCGTTATTTAGGGATTTTATGTTGTTTTCGTTAACGAATGTAAGAGTATGGTTAATTTATTGTTGTTGGTCCATTATTACAACTTTATTACCTTTGTCAGCTTTTGTGATTATTGCACTGTTGTTTTCTAGTTTATTTTTAATTTCGTTTAGATTTTTGATTTCAGTTTTGTATTTATTTTTAAGATCGTTTTGGAAATTATTGTTTTTTGTGATATGTTTTAGTTTTCTATTGAAAATTATTCTTATTTCATTTTGGTTTTCTATTGTTGGTATTTGTTTGATGGCTGCTTCTGCATTCGTTACTTCATTCATAATGTTGTTTTGGTTGATTTTAGGAAGGTTGTATTTTAGTCCTTTGTTTAATGAATTTATTTCGTCGTTTGTGAATTGGATATTTGTATTGTTGATTAATCGCGGATAGAAGTTATGGATTTTGGGGATTATTTTAGGTGTTGTGTCTTTGTTTGTGAGTTTCTGTATTTTCTTTTGTTGTTTTATTGTGATTTATTTTGTTATAGCACTAATATGTTGGTTTATTTTAGAAATGTGGTAATCGGCTTCTATGTGATGAAAGGTGTTGTAAATTTGTAAATGTGATTTGTATAGTTGATTGTTGAGGTGTACTTTTTTGGTGTATAAATATTTTATCTCTTCTTTGATTCTAATTTGTTGGGCAAGATTTTGTGTTTTAATGGCGGCTATTGATTTGTCTTTTATTATATAATCTGTGCAAATTTTGGTGTTATGTGATTTTTTAGGCATTTTCTGTTGAATTTTATGTTGAGGTTGGTTTTGGTCAACTTTACTTTGATGTTTTTGTGTTCATAGACGATATTGGCCATTTTAGCTGAATTATGTAAAAAATTGTATGTGTTCGTCTCCATGTTGTGTTATTCGATTAAGATGAATTATAAAAGATCTTTTTCTTTAAAAATAGAACGATTCTATTTTTTCACAACATTTACTCAACAATGTAAATATACATTATTTTAATTTAATTTCGCAACGCGTTTCGGAATACAAGTTCCATCATCGGGCTGAACTAATATGTTGACTTTTGGTGTTAGTTGTATTGTTGTTTCAAGAAGCTGTTGTGGGTGATGCATCGTCTTTTTTCTTCTGTTGTTTAATTTGAAGCTTTACTGCAGTGTCGTATATTGGGTTTGCTTTAATTGTTAATTTATCGTTTAGTAATTTGTCCTGTTCTAGTTTATTTGCTTTGTATATATGGAATTCTTCTATTGCGTCTAGTTTTGTCCCTTAATGGAAACATATTGTTGTCAAAGTTAGTGCAGCTATGATTATATTGTCCATTTTTGGTTTGTGTTCACTAAACCGGTTTATTCATTAAGAAGCCAACCATATTACCATGTCCCCTTGCCTTTAGGTATATGACTTCGAGTTCGTTAGACATTTTTAATATGGCGCGAAAAAACAATTTTTATGACTTTGAAAAAAAAAATTTTACTTGAACGGAAAACTTTGACTTTTTCAAACAATCACTCAGAACACACTCCTGGCACTCTTTCGAACAACTCCTGGCACTCTTTCGAACAACTGCTGGCAGGATCGCCATGTAATGTTCCCTGGTTCCCAAACTACCAACTCGCCAAGCATTCACTGCTGTAGGCTCAAACCTCTTCGCACTAACTGCAAAGTTGAGGTATGGTAGTGGAAACACTTAGAACTATCCAGGAATTGTTGTCGGCTCAATGCCTTATATTAACTAGAACCAGGGAGTATGTTCGATCGAGTCCACGATTACTAATGATAATTTATTCTCAGATTCATCCCTATTTATACAACGTTGTTATGCTCCAATTCTGGTTATCGAACAATCGACTACACTTCGATATCCGATTAAAACGCTTCATCATCACATTCTTTTGGGTGAGCGCCAATGACCTATATCATAAACAAATGCAAATACCCAAAGACTATTGCTGTGATATAAACAGCGCGCATGCAGTCAAAGCAATATGATCCCTTATTACTTCTGTCGGCTATCAGCGGCCTGCCGTTGGGAATCATATTGTTCCGAGTACAATGCACTCTATGGATACACAAGCAAGTCAAGTGTTAAGCATTTCTATGCAATGCAGCCGAATGTGAGAGGATCGGATATCGAGGCACAGTCGAAGGTTGACAACCTGTTAATAGTTGTAGAACAATTAATTAAGAGGTCGTTGGCTGTGACTCCTTCACAATCCGCACCCACTTGCAACTGGCAAAAGAAGGAAGAACCATGTACCCCCTAGCGTCTAGAATCATACAGTCGGAGTTCTATGTCTGTCTCTGGGTAGCGCTGGTCAATTTCTTTTACTTTTCAAATTAAATAAAAACTCGATTTCTCAAACGTTATAATTTGTAATTTAATTTCTTCAAAAATTACGTGTAGATGTGTAGTGTAGAAGTTTCTCGACAAGAAGATATTTTTAATGTACTTTTAACCTTTGCATTCAAAAGGTTCAAAGTACAAAAAATGACAGTCTTCATAATTTATATTTAAAACTTATTCAAGCGTCATTAAAAGTTCATTTAGAGGGTTAGGTTACAATAGTAATTTAATGAGGTGAATACAAAATTATTAATTCAATTGTTTTCAATTCAATTATTTAATATAATATTATTATTTTAATTGTTTATAAAAATGTAATGAACATTCTCCCCCCGGTGAACGCAGTTCAAAGGCCCCGTTGTATAGGAGCCGGCCCTGATGAATACCTTCATTTTCATTCATTGAATAAGGCACCTCCAAAATTATGCTTGCTGCTTGCCTTCTTATTCTTGGGTGCATGCAAAGAGAAAAAAAAACTTAAAGCCATAACACAATAGCGCGTTTGCCTCGCGTCGACCTCATTTGACAGAACAATCAAAAGTTCAACTATACGAAATCTGTAGAGTCTCACACAATCACGCTTTGTCCTCAAACGCGTCGTTTGACATACGTAAGCAAACGTAACAAAGCGACCAACCTTCAAAAAAAGTTCAGCTATGTTGAACTTTTGCTCGCTTTCTGACATATCTCTCCTTTTCAGTTTTACAATAGGGAAGAGTAATAAATCGATGTAAGCAAAACATCGATTTACGAAACAAATTATCGATATGTTGGTATCGATGTTGAAATGTGTTTCAGCTGAAATTTATCGATGTAAATACTAAACAAATATTTAAGTTCTCGTTGTTACAGTTGTATAAAATTTAATTTTTGTTGGATTATTCAATGTAGGTGTTGTTGAAGCATTTAAACTACTATGAATTTGCCATAATGTTTTGAAAAATCGATTTATACTTTATATAATATTTTTCATATCGAGGATTTCGATGAACTTTCGATATATGAGTGAGTATAAAGTTGATTACAGATTTTTGTGGCTAACAAATCAATCAAATTGTACTTCATATTTGTGCATGAAGTATGCTTAAGCTGAATTTTAGTATGTTTTAGCAGAATTTTATCGATGTAACTAGTAAATAGATAGTATTTCAATTCTCGTTGTTAAACCTGTATTAAACTTGACTTTTGCCAGATTGTTCAACGTAGGTGATGTTTAATCACTTAAACAACTATAATCCTGAAAAGATGTTCTTAAAAATCGATATATATACATGTTATATCTATCATGCCGTAGATTTCGATTAATTTTTGAGGCATAACCGCATGGGTGAATATAAAGTCAGTCAATATGGGCGATATTGAAGCACTTAAATCATTTTCTTTTTGTTAAGATGCTCGGCCAATAACTTATGAGACAATTTCATACAGTATATTGCGATAACATTTTTGATATTTGTATGAATATAAAGTCGATTATGTTGAAAAATCGATAAGGTTTTCATTTTAAACAGCAAATGTTATCACAAACTAGATTGCATGCGACACCACAGAATGGAAATGCAACTACGGACATTATACTAAGCTCAATTGATTACACCACACATTTCACTAAGCTCCTCTCTTTATCTCTTTATCAGAAGTAATTAACAAATTAGCAATCGATTTAGTTTTCCACGTACTTAATACAAAAGAAAAAAATCGATTTTTGCTATCGATAGTTACTGATAACAACGATGGTCGTTCGATATTTCAATGGATATATTTTCTTAATTTTGCACAAGCTTAGACGAATGAATGACAGTAGAGCGCTTTGAGGATTTCTCATGTATCGTGAAGCCTACGTGAGGTCGACGCGCCGCGACGCTCTATTGTGTTTTGGCTTTTAAGTACTCGTTTAAGAAAAAAACAAGAACAAATTCAAGGGCAAACAAATTAACAAGAGACTATGCATTAATAATATTCTTCTTGCTGAAATTCCAAAAAGCTTTCGGAATAGTTAACCCATTGAGTAAATTCATACAATGAGGTTATTGTTGTTGGTTTTGCAGTTTTAAGTTGTAACATGTAAGCCAATGAATTCACCGTGGTAATCAACGCTCTCATCGATGATCAATTATGTTACAAATTTCCAGAATTTCATTCACGACGGCGACGGTCGTCGGTCAGTGTACCTCTCGAGTAGGTATCATTTTTTTTTAAATTCGGTTTCGTCAAAAGTGTGTGAAGTGCAGTGTAATGGTAGAATATAAAATGATAATTATAATTTATAATTATTGGTAGTGCGGTCACCAATATTATTTGTTTTATTACTTCAATAATAATTATTCATTGTTGGGCCAAGTGATTAATGGCAAAATTGAAATAATTTTAATTAAATTTTAAATAAAATGGATGTGATTTGTTTGGTAATTTTTTTTTTTTAATAATATTATTAATTTCATATTTGTTTTAGGTATATTCGATCAATTTTTTTTTTTTTTAATTTTATTTAATACCTTTTGATTGATTGTTTTGATTGCCCTTTTCAATTTAGCATTTCATTATGGTTTTTTTTGTGGATGTGTGCGTGTGCTTGTGATATTTTTTCGGTTCGGTCATTGGGTTTTATTTTTTGCGAAATGGTTACCGGCACATAGGCATTGTAAGCAAGTGTTTGTGTGTAAGTGTTTTAGTGAAAAAAAGGGACTCCCTTTTAATTGGAGTGCAAATAAATTGCGAATGGCTGACCGACGTCACAACGTCATCAGATTTGATTTTTTTTTTAACTGTTATAAATAATTATTATTTTGTTTGAACGTGAAGTGTTGTGCAGTGAATTTATATATTTAATTTAAATTAAAGTGTTAAGTTACTAATGTGTTGTACTCGAGTGTTGTGTTTATATTTTTATTTATAACAAATGTTGTGCAGTGTACTTTTGAATTTCAATTTGTAAAATGTGAAATGCCGTCGGCAATTTGATCCGACGGGAATTGGATATTTTGGAATGCCGACGCGACGGTATTTTGCTGTTTACCAAAATAAATCATTATTACTTTTTATTTGTGTGGTGTTTGAACGCACCCATTTCTTCATGTCAAGTTGACAGCTATCGTCGAGGTTGACAGCAGTTTTCGTCGACGTGGAATTTATTCATTCAATCGTAGACCGCCATTTGAGAAACACTATATTATAATTTAACTTAACTATAATAAATGAAGTAACTAATAAAGCACCTAAGTTTTTACTTACTTTTAGAATTGTATAAGATACTTCACTGGCGACGAGGATTTGGGAATTGCTTTCAGAGCGAGCAGTTTAAATTTTGCTATTATTTCATAGTATCTTCAGGAATTTTTTTTTTTGCTGTTTCTAGTGAGCAACCGCATGGCGGAAACTGGAGAAGGATTAAAGGTTATAGACGAATTACAAAAGAAATCGCAAACTAGTTCCAGTGCTACCACCAATCCAACTAAAATTAGAATGGCATCGATTGGATCAATAGAAGCATTTGATTTAGCAAACCCAACATCATGGGGATCTTATAGAAAACGAGTTGAAATGTTTTTACTTGCGAATGGCATCTCATCAGAGGAAACAAAGAAAGCAACGTTCCTTACTATTTGTGGACCTCAATGTTTCAACTTGGTAGAATCTCTCATTTCACCTAAAACATTGGAACAACACACATACAAATCCATCATCGAAGAGCTTACTCAGCACTTCACCCCAGCACCATCAGAAATCGCATCATTTTTCAGATTTTTTAAGCGTGATCAACAGAGCAATGAGTCTCTAGCAGAGTATATTGCAGAACTGCGTCACCTTATAATTGATTGTTAGTTCGATGGAACCATGGTTGATAGAATGTTACGCGACCGCCTGGTGTGTGGGTTGAGAGACACCCATTTGCAGCAGAGGCTGTTAGCAGAAACGAATCTCACTCTTAAGTCCGTACAAGACCGTGCAATTGCTGCAGAGACTGCAGCCAAAAATCAACTTGTTATCCAACAAGCAGTTCCGCAACAAGAACAGGTTCAATTAATAAAATCGAGAGCAAAAAAGTATCAGCATCAAACTCAGCAGATACGAAGCTTGGATGACGGTAAAACAGAGAGCAGAGAGAAAAATCAAAAGCAACAAACCTGTGTCGGATGTGGAAACCATCATGCTCGTTCCGCATGTCCATTTCGGACTGCTAAATGTGATAAATGTGGACGTATAGGTCACATTAAAAGAGTCTGTCGTACGAAGCAGAACAATTATTCAAACAACAGCAGTAGAGCAAAGCATCAGGTTAATGCAATAAAGCGTTCGGGTAATTTGAAGAAAATAGCAACTGTAAGCATCAATGGCTTGCAATGTCAATTCGAAGTAGACACAGGGTCAAATTATTCAATTATATCAGAGGTTTATGCAAATAAAATCTGGAGTTACTGCCTACCTAAAATTATTGAATCAGATTTGACACTTTTTGACTATGGTAATAATCAAATTCCCATTACAGGTCTTACATACGTAGACGTTGCTTACAACCAGAAGAACATTCAGAAGCTGCCTTTGTACATTGCAAGAGGAAATCGTACAAACGTTCTGGGTTGCAGCTGGTTTGACAAGCTGGGAATTCTGGTGCAAGGAGTTCATAGCGTGCGGGCTCCTATTGATGACCTTTTAGAGAAGTATGCAGAGCTTTTTTCCGAGGAACTAGGTTCTTATACAGGTGAAAAAATTACATTAGCGCTCGATCCAACTATACGACCTATTAAGCTTCAAGCCAGAAAAGTACCGTACGCCCAGCGAGAAGCAATAGAAGCTGAATTAGAGAAATTAGTTCGACAAGGTGTGTTAGAACCAACGGAATACAGCGAGTGGCTAACTCCTATAGTGCCTGTCACCAAATCCGACGGGTCGGTTCGTATTTGCGGTGATTATAGGTGCACAGTGAACAAAGCACTGTCACCGCACTGCTTCAAAACACCAGCAATCAGTGATATCTTGGCTTCAATTCCGAAAGGTAAAACTTTTGCAAAAATTGATTTGGCTCAGGCATATCAACAGTTAGTTGTTGATGAGGAAACGGCCAAAGTACTTACAATTACAACTCACAAGAATGCGTTCAAGGTAAAGAGGGTACCAAATGGTATTTCTGCTGGACCTGGAATATTTCAACAGCGAATAGAAAACATTTTAAGGGGAATAAGTGGCGTTATGGTTTACTATGATGACATCATCGTTGCTTGCAAAGATTCCACACAACTCGTCGAGACCCTTTGAGAAGTTTTTCAAAGTCTTAAAGAGGCTGGACTACGGCTGCGCAAAGACAAGTGTCGTTTTGACTTACCAGAGGAAAACTTTTTGGGGTACATGGTCGACTGCAGAGGAATTCGTCCATCGGATGATAAAGTGACTGCAATAAGGGATACTCCAGCTCCAACCGACAAAAAGCAGCTTCAGGCGTTTCTGGGCCTTATTAACTTTTATCATGCGTTCTTAAAAAGCAAAGCTACAGTTGCCGAACCTCTTCACAGGCTCCTGGAGAAAAATAACAAATGGCAGTGGGATTCAAAGCATCAACTAGCATTTCAAGAGCTGAAGAGTTTACTCACAAATGAGAGTATATTAATTCATTACGATGAAAAATTACCAGTGGCGTTAGTATGTGACGCTTCTCCGTATGGACTTGGTGTGGTGTTGTCGCACATATTACCCAACCACCAGGAGCGTCCAATTTCGTTTTATTCTCGTACACTGACGCCTACTGAGAGGAACTATGCGCAGATCGACAAGGAGGCTTTGGCGATTATCGCAGGGGTCAAGAAGTTCCATAATTTTCTGTATGGAAGAGACTTTCAAATAGTGACGGATCATAAGCCGTTGATTGGTTTGTTTAACCCAGAGAAACCAACTCCTATTATACTTTCGCCGAGGATGCTGCGATGGAGCGTTTTTTTGAATGGGTACAGTTACAAGATCGTGCACAGACCAGGAGAGAAGAATTGCAATGCAGATGCGCTAAGCCGATTACCCATTCCTGCAACGTTGGCCGACGAATATCAAGTTAATATGTTGGAGGAATGTGAGGCAAACATTCTTAAATCGAGTGATATAGCCAAAATGACGTCAAAGGACACCACTCTACAGCGCGTGTTTGCTTGGGCGTTGAAAGGTTGGCCTGCTAAACTGTTGGAGGAGGAGTTTCGACCTTATTATCAACGTCGCCATGAAATATCGGTAAATAAAGATTGTTTACTTTTTGGTGACAGAATTATAATTCCAGAAGCTGCGCGAAAAGATTTGCTGAACATTTTACATGCTGGACACCCAGGAGTGGTTAGGATGAAAAGTCTGGCCCGAAGCTACATATGGTGGCCGAAGATGGATGCTGACATCGAGGCAAAAGTAAAGAGGTGCATAACTTGTCAAGAATCTCGCCCAGAGAAGTCAAAGTCACCTATTCACCCTTGGGAAGAAACTTCAAAGCCGTGGTCACGATTACATGTAGACTTCGCAGGCCCGTTTCAAGGTAAGATGTTTTTTATCCTGGTAGATTCCTATTCGAAATGGCTAGAAGTCAAAGTAGTAACTACTACCAGCACTAGTTGTGCCATCAACAGTCTTCGTTCTATATTCGCAACACATGGATTACCGGATTCCATTGTATCGGACAATGGCACAGCCCTTACCTCTGAGGCTTTCAGTCAGTTTTGCAAGAGTAATTTAATTTCGCATATCCGTTCTGCTCCTTTCCACCCATCTACTAACGGACAGGCAGAAAGGATGGTTCGTACTACTAAGGATTATCTCAAACGGAATATCACTGGATGTGTTAAACTTCGCCTGGTAAGGTTTCTACTACTCAGCCATACTACACCTTCGACAGTTACCGGCAAGTGTCCAGCAGAAATCTTGTTCAAGCGTCGTCCGATGACGTACTTTGATAAGATCCACCCTGATAGTCAACCACTTCGTTCATCCAAAAGAGATCACGTTATAGCTACTGATTCCCAATTACATACTAACGAGCCTGTGTGGATAAGGAACTATTCGAAAGGACCTAATTGGACTCCGGCCAAGATAAGTCAGCAAACGGGTCCAGTATCATACTTGGTAAGAACAGAAGATGGAAATGTTGTTCGCAGGCATTCAGACCAACTGCGACATAGGAGCACAGAGACTCGGGAAGAACCGAATCCAACTCAACAACAACAACAACCACAACAACAACAACAACAACAACCACCGATACCACTACAACAGATACAACAGCAACCAACGATACAACAAAAACCAACAGAAGCCGCATCACCAACAGAGAATATACTTAGACGATCCGAGAGGCTTCGAAATAAGATTGCCAATCTAAGGGGGGAGGATTGTGGTGTTTGAACGCACCCATTTCTTCATGTCAAGTTGACAGCTATCGTCGAGGTTGGCAGCAGTTTTCGTCGACGTGGAATTTATTCATTCAATCGTAGACCGCCATTTGAGAAACACTATATTATAATTTAACTTAACTATAATAAATGAAGTAACTAATAAAGCACCTAAGTTTTTACTTACTTTTAGAATTGTATAAGATACTTCAAATTGTGTTGTGTTTCATTTCAAGGTGTATATATTTATTTTGATCTAATTGTGTTAAATAAAATTAACAAGATTTTAATGTGTTTTTATTTTCTTATTTATTTCAATTTCTCTCTTTTTTTTTTTTTTTGATTTCAGGTTCTAGGTATTTTTTGTGTTGGGCAAGTGGACTGTATGTTGTGTTGAGAGTAAATTGTGTTGTGTTGAGAGTAAATTGTGTTGTGTTGTATTATGTTATTGGTTTTTATTTTTATTAATTTTTTTTTTTTTTTATTTTTTTTTTTTTTTTTTTTTTTTATTAAACCTACTCCACACATAAATCTGCGGAGTAGGGGGGGTTGCAGCCGGGCGACAAAGACCATTTGGCTGATACACCACAAGACAAACTACTACATACTACATAGAACAAATAACACATGACAACAGCACGCAGTAGTTACGGACGGTCCCCCATCTTGTAACTAACAGCGCTCATTCCGATTTAATTACGGTGTTCTAATGGGAACCGACTCTTTTCGGTTGACAAGGCCGTTGTCAATTATTGGTTTTTATTTAAGAAGTGATTTATTTAGACCAGTGTTTCTTCATCGGTTGATTTGTTGCTCGGAAGATAAAATTTTTTTTTGCTTTTTTTACGGCTCGTTTTTCTTCTTCAGTGTTTAATGTAGATGGCTGCTCGGGTACTTCATAGTGCCACTTCTCGCTCAAAAATGAAGGCCCAATCCACCATTGTTCTTGTGCTCCTAACATAGAAGGGGCGATGCCTCTAGAAGCTAGATCAGCTGGGTTGTGATATGTTGGAATGTGTTTCCACATATCGCAGCTGGTGAGGCGTTGAATTTCTGCAACCCTATTGCTAACAAATGTTGTCCATTTGGATGGTTGTGCTCTGATCCACGCCAAGGTAACCATCGAATCTGACCAGGCGTACATCTTCGCATTGGATACGTTGAGCACTGTTTTAGTGTAGTTGAGTAGAGACGCGAGTAGAGCAGCTGCACGAAGTTCAAGTCGTGGTAGACTGATCGTTTTGAGTGGAGCTACATTGGTTTTTGAAATTAGTAGGTGCATGTGGATATTATCGGTGCTGTCAAGTACACGGATGAAGACAACTGCACCGTAAGCCTTTTCAGATGCATCACTGAAGCCATGCAGTTCCACTAATTTTCGTGTGTTGTGTGTTTGTATCCATCTTGGGATTTTAATGTGTTGTATCATAGGCAATTCTCTCCGAAAAGCTTGCCCTTCTTCCTTTAGATCTAATGGAATCGGTTGATCCCAGTCAGTTCCTCTGCACCATAGTTTTTGGATCATGATCTTAGCCTTGATCACGCATGGTGCAATCCAACCAAGTGGATCGAACAGTTTAGCGATTGCTGATAACATCGTCCTCTTGGTTATTTCTTCGGTGTCGTGTTGAAAGTTTTGAAATGAAAATATGTCTTCTTCAGGATGCCATCTTATTCCTAAGGTTTTGACATGATCGGTGGACTTATTTCACAGTCTTCTTTGGGTAAGTCTTGAAGAAGATCTTTGTGGTTGGACGTCCACTTGCGAAGTTTGAGCCCAGCTGTTGCCAGCAGATTGCGTCTTTGTTCACGTTTCATCAAAGTTTCATCCATAGAATCACCTCCACTGATGAAGTCATCAACATACATCTCCTCCTTGATTGCCATCGCTCCTTTTGGATATCTTTAAGACTCATCCTCAACGGCTTTATGAAGGATACGTATGGCCAAGTAAGGTGCACAAGCAGTACCAAAAGTGACAGTTTTGAGTTTGAAAACCTTAAAGGGTTGATCTAGGGTTTCTCTCCAAAGAATCAGCTGATAATACCGATCAGCTTCATGCACAAAAATTTGGCGATACATCTTCTCAATATCGGCACTTATGGTAAATTTATATATTCGCCATTTTAAGATTATATCGATTATATTTGTTTGCATTTTCGGACCGATCATCAGGTGTTGATTTAGCGATGTCCCGTCATAGGTCTTTGCTGCTGCGTCAAAGACTACCCTTAGTTTTGTGGTGGAACTAGATTCTTTGAACACCGCATGATGGGGAAGGAAGTAATGAAAAGATGATTTCAGAATTGGGTCATTCATATTTACTTCCTCCATGTGTTGTAAGCTAAGATACTCCATTATGCATTTGCTGTAGTTAACCTTCAGCTCCTTTTCAAATCGTCTTTTGAGAGATGAAAAACGCCTCATCGCATTCTCAAAATTGGATCCAAGTTCAGGATAAACTCCTCCTTTGAACGGAAGTCCAACCTAATATCGTCCATCTGGCATACGCTTCGTAGTTTCCAAAAAATGCTTTTCGCAGGTGACATCTTCTTCTGATGGTTGAGTTACGAATGGAATTTCCTCAATTTCCCAAAATTTTCGGAGTTGCGTATCGATATCAGCATGTTGAAAGAAGCTGCGGATGGTTTTTGGAACTGCCTCTGGAATTTTACCTAAAACAATCCACCCAAAGTGAGTGTTTTGAGCAATTGGTGCAATTTCATGCTCATTGCGGATTATTTCGGGTAAAACAATGTCTGGGTAAACATCTGCACCGAAGAGTATGTCGATTGGAGATGGAGTACCAAAGTTGGGGTCTGCTAACTGTAAATTGGGAAGATGTTCCCAAGTGCGAAGTACCAGTCAACGACTTGAGAATGAACGCCTTTGTTGTTTCTTCAAACATCGAATGCTTGGAAGCAAACATAAGGTCAACGTAGTTTTGACTGGTGCCGTTGCTGACCTGCCCTAACCCTGATACCTTAACGTGTGTGTGGTGTCGTGGTAGGTTAAGTAGCCTTGCTGCAGGTTCGAATATGAAGGTAGCATCCGAACCCGGGTCAATTAGGGCTCGTAGATCCGCAAATTTTCCTTCTCCAGAGTGTACCCTCACGATCGCAGTTGCAACCAAAATTTGTGTATCATGGAGCTGTGACGCAAAAAAATTCAGTCGAGTACTGCAATTTGGTGTGTTGTTACCAGTTGGCTGGAAAACAGGAGCACAACTACCTGTTCGTTTCGCGGCTGGGTAATTTGTTGCAGTTGAATTGGTGTTGAATTGTTTGTATGAGCGTTTATATTTTGTGTGTGTTGTGAATTAATGTGTAAAAGAGAATGATGTTTTTGACTACAAAAGTAACAGGTACGATTACTCAGGCAATTTCGTGTTGTGTGACTGTAAGCGAGGCAATTCTCACAAACATGAATCTGGCGAACAGCCTGTTGCTTCTGCGCGGAATCCATGGCTAAAAAATGTTGACATTTTCTCAAAGAGTGTTGTCCTTGCTTACAAATTTGACAAACGTATTGTTGTGTAGTTGTTTGTGGGTTTTGTCGCGTTTTAGCCACTGTGGAGATTCAGTTTCATGGTTTCTGTGACTCATCCGAGAAAGCATATGCGGCAGCGCTTTATCTAATGGCAATTCACCCTAATGGAGAAGCAACCTCCTACTTGATGTGTGCAAAGTCCAAAGTTGCCCCTTTAAAGACGGTCTCCTTACCGTGTCTTGAGCTGTGTGGAGCACTTTTGCTTTCAAAAATGATCAAATTTTACCTACCCAATTTTCCAGTCCAGGCATATCAAATCTTTTTATGAACAGACTCATCCATAGTTTTGGCCTGGCTCAAAAAACCTCCGTGCGCTTGGAAAACCTTGTTGCAAACCGTACCAGTGAAAAACAGGACAATGTCGGCAAAGCAGTATGGAAGCACGTCAGATCTGCCGAAAATCCCGCGGACTTGGCCATTTGAGGTGTAATGCCCTCCGATCTGAAGCAGAATCGTATGTGGTGGCGAGGTCCATCATGGCTCTGTGAACCAGCCTCTCAATGGCCGGTGGCATTACCAGACGCTCCACGTACTGAAGATCTCGAACAGAAAGAGGTTTCTTCGTTAGTGGTCCAGCCAAATTTTCATAGTCCTCTAGTGGGACTAACAGGCATTTCTCTCAACGACTCCGAACAACACACCAACTCATTGGTAGTTCAACAAGAACCGGAAGATTTTCTTGACCGTTTTTCGACTTTATCCCGCTCTATGCGCGTATTATGCTATGTTTTTCGCTTCTTAGGGTCTATCTCAAAGCAACAACCCAGCAAATACAAGTCTCGTGACCTCTCGCAACCAGAAATGGAGTTTGTGAAAATTCGTCTAATCCGACTGGCTCAAGAAGCTCATTTTTCTACCAGCAGCTGGCAAGCCAGTGTCAACGAAAAGTTCTATTTTGTCCTTTAATCCATTTTTGGATTCAAACAAGCTTCTTAGAGTCAATGGACGACTCTCGAACTCAGACATTTCGTACAATTAACGTCACCCTATAATACTACCCTTTAAATCCCGTTTTGCTTGTCTCCTGGTTCAATTCATTCATGAGATTTCAATGCACGGTGGCAACTCTTTAATGGTGCGACTAACGAGACAATGTTTCTGGGTACCAAAACTCCAAATTCTGGTTAAGTCTTGCAATCGTCGTTGCACCATATGCGCGACCAACAAAAGAGACTTAAGCAAGCAGATGATGGCTGCCCTACTGCCCGAAAGAGTTACCTTTTCTCCACCGTTCACATTCACTGGAATCGACTTCGCGGGTCCCTTCATAATCAAGAGTTTCAATGCACGAAATTGTCGTATGGCTAAAGGGTATGCATGCGTGTTTGTCTGCTTTTCCACCAAGGCAATTCACCTCGAAGCTGCAAGTGATTTGTCATCTGAAGCGTTCCTCGCGGCCTTAGCCAGGTTCACCTCAAGACAAGGCTTACCTAAAGAAGTGTTTTCAGACAATGGAACGAACTTTACGGGTGCCGATGCAATTTCACGCAAGGAGTTTAAGAAGTTTGTAGGCACCATTCCCAAAGAGACGAGTCTTAAGTATGGCGTTCAGGGTTTGAAATGGAATTTTATTCCGCCAGGGGCACCTCACATGGGAGGTTTCAAAAGCCATTTAAGAAGGCTGGGGACCAAGACCAAGTTCACGTTCGAAGAATTTGCAACGGTTCTAGCACGCATCGAAGCGTGTTTGAACTTGCGTCCAATATCGTCCATGTCCAAAGATCCTTCTGATCTGTTGGCATTGACGCCGGGGCATTTTTTACGCGGCGGTCCGCTTTTATCTTTTCCGGAACCGAATCTACCTGATGCAAATTTATCGTTAATCAATCGGCGGGAAAAAGTAAAATGCCTCCAACAACAGTTCTGCCACAGATGGAAAGATGAGTATCTCAAGGAACTACATCAACGACACAAATGGAAAACACCTCAGACCGACATTAAAGTTGATGATTTGGTCGTCATTAAAAACGAAAATCTGCCATTTACCGAATTGCGTCTAGGGCGTGTTATAAATATACACCCGGGTTCCGACGGTCGAGTCAGAGTCGCAACACTTAAGACCCAAAACGGAGAAATAGTCCGACCTATAGTAAAACTGTGCTTTGTGATGCTTCTTTGGTTTCCCAGCTGGGGTAGGACTCAGCGGGCCAGGGTATTTCCCAAGGAAGCCAGAAGACTTGGGATGCGACGGTCCAACTTCTTGCGTAATAAAAGAGAACTCCGACACGGCAACTGTTTCTTAGAGATTTTCTTTATTAGCCTAATTCGAAATAAAAAGCTTACAGTATTGTTTAGAATGGTATTCTTGTTACGTTAATGTAATCTTGAAATTTCAAAACGGAGAGCTTACAATATTGTTTACAATGATATTCTTTTTACGTTAATGTAATCTTGCATCTGCGTTAATTGATTAATTCACTAGAAAGTGAATTATTATGCCTGAAGGGCCGAGTTTTTCTACTTTAGCTACGTTAATAACAAAAAAAGAAAACGAATACGTACATATATATGAAGAGCTGGTTGGTCTTGTTTATTTTTCACCTTTTTAGGACTTACGGACGACGGTATTGCGGCGAGGTCGGTGATTGCCTTTATGCTAGCTGTACTAGGTGCAACCTTTGCTGTAGCACCTGGCGGTCGGTCGTTTGGTCGCGATGTGCTAAAGTTTGGGATAAACAAAGATTAGTAATGATTAATAGACCTTACAACTTAGTGCCCAATGGGTCCTGACGTTGTGCGGCCGAATAGACTAGTTTCCTTAATGACACGGGAGCTAAGGTCGACTATTAAAGTCAAACGAACGGCGGTTTTTGGTATCTTTAATGGATTTAGAGTTGAGGTGTGCCTCCTGGGTCCACCTTCAATATAAAGCCAATTAAAACCAAAATATTTCGGGAGCGGAACGGAATAGACTACCAGAGTCAAAAGGGCAGCAGTTTTTGGTATATTCAATGGACCTTAAAACTGAGATGTGCCTGCTGGGTCCATCCGCAATATAAGGCCAATTAAACCAAAATGCAATGTGCTGCTTAGGGGATTTTTAGTCGCTACTTTTTAATGGACCTTATGAATGTGATGTTCCTCCTGGGTCCATACACACTTACAAGGCCAATCAATTCAAAAACACTATTCAATATGCGGGGTGGAGACGGTGACTATATAAGAAGTCAAATGGGGCGGTAGATTCGATATTTAATGGACATTAGATTTGGGATGTGCCTCCTGGGTCCGTCCTCAATATAATGCCAATTAAAAATGAATCAAAAATTGACTGTGCAAGTCGGTAGAAAAAGAAATCTTTCGCAAATGATCAGAGTGGTATTCCCACAGCCAATGTTAGCTCGTGATTTCTCTTCCATTTCTGGGGTCGATTTCACATCTACTTATCATTTTTATGGTGATAAGTGGATGTGAACTGGAAAAAAGGAAAAACAAAATGCACACAGAATTTTTCTTTCATCGTACGTGTATAGATGGTTTGCAGCATAGACGCTGTATGCGTATTAATGGCTGATCTCTGGGGCGGCGAAAGTAAAAAGTGTGACGTTTCGTCACAGACCCCTCTTACTTTTGGAGACGAGAACCTTCTCGTCTTATCTCCTTGCTGGAAACTGATGAAGAAGCGGTTTTTTTTTTTTTTATATATTTATTTGTATATATTTTTTTTCGAAAACGTTATAAACCTCAACGTAACATACTTGTAAACAGAACTAACTCAGAAAATCTTCTTATGTATATAAAAAAATGAATGTCAAAAAACAAATAACAAAATAAGCAATCCTTAATGCAGAAAAACAGTGCCAGTAAAAAAAAATGCAGGTAAGCTTCTAGGCAAACAAAAAATGATTTTTTCTCTTACTCTACGTCCATCGGGGACACATCGGCCGTATCGGAGGCTTCTCGTTTACGCGACGCGTTGCACCGCGCCCTCGCTCGACGTTTTTGGGCGACTCCGGTCTTCCTCCATGGGTTTCCGGATGTGAACTCGGCTGTGGAACTCTCCGCGGGCAGGGGGCCAAAGGACACGTCTCCTTGATCAGCTCCGTCGATAGCCGTCGGCGTGAGCGTAGTGGTTGTTGTTGCTGGGACCAATTTGGGCCCACGGTAGATTGGGTCAAACTGCAACCTACGGCGAACAGGACCTCGGGGGCCCTCTGGACCGATGGTGACCGCACAAAGATGCCTACTATGCTGCGAGATAGGATAGGCTCCTGTATATCGGGCGGTTCGCGGGTCGGCCCTTTGCGGATAGGCTCCTGTATATCGGGCGGTTCGCGGGTCGGCCCTTTGCGGATAGGCTCCTGTATATCGGGCGGTTCGCGGGTCGGCCCTTTGCCAAGCCCAATCCATTTTTCTTGTAGCAGCCTGTATTACCGCCCGCCGCCTCACCACTATTGGATCGAGGTCTAGAGGTCGTAGTATCCATTCTATTGGAGCCCGCTCTATAGCAGCACGTTCGAGTGGTGGGCTACTTGGCGAGTCTCTGCTGCTCGTCTGCTTCATCCGGCTGGCCCATAGCTCCACCGCTTTGTCCTTAAGATCGCGGACAGAGGCCATGTGTTCATCTATCGGCGGTGGGGGTCGGATGGGTTGCGCTCCTGGCTTGTCGCTCTCTTTCACGTTCACGCGACGCGTGGTCGTCTTACCAGGTGGCGGGGTTTCCAACCTGACTCTTACCTCGTGATCTGAACGAGCCGGGGGTTGGGGTCTTGCGGGTTGAGTACGGCGTCTGCTGAACGGGTCGTAGGAAGCTCCGGTACTGTGGCTAGCACGTGGATTTTGGGCGGTGCGCCTGGTGTTACCTGGTTGTTCGGTCATTTCTTGGTATACGGGGTCCGTTTGTCGAAGTCGGCTTTCTGGAGGGGAGGGAATGCGCGGAGTAATTTTACTGACATCCGAATTTTCCAACACCGAACTTACCTCCTTGACTGCTGGCACAAGAATGAATTCTAATGGACTAGTTTCTTTGTTGTTCTTTTTCCTTTGTGCAGCTGGTAGTGCTTGGGTGAAAATAGAAACTTTGTTGACGGCGGCTGGTTTGCGACTGACACCTTCGCTGACGGCGGGTGGTTTACAACTGACACTGGCGGACGAATTTAATTTAGACGAATTATCGGCAATTAGATCGGGTTCGGCGGGGAAAATTTTGAGGTCTCTCACATGAGCGCGAGTATTAATCGCTGGTCCTTTGTTTATCCCTTTCTTGCGTAGGGCCACGATTACTGGAGAGAGAATTTTCGTAACCTCATATGGTCCATCATAACGCGGGGCTAGTTTGTCTGTAAAAAAATTTACTCCGGAGGACAAAACCCGTACGCGCCTGTAAACTTGTTCTCCTACCTGCGGTCGCCATGAGCGGTGGCGGAGGTTATAATGCTTAGCTTGTGCATGGGTTGCTTTTTGCATGTTTATTTTTACTAAGTCGAAGAGCCCTTGCATCCGTTCGGCTCTGACGTTGATCGCTTCCAACGGGACGCCCGCATTGTCTTGGCCTGTCAACGTGCTAGGAATCCGCAACTCTCGACCAAAATTCAGAAAGGCTGGAGAGTAGCCCGTCGACTCATGTTTACTGGTGTTAATGGCGAACGTCAGTTCCAGAATGTGCTCGTCCCAATGTCTATGGTTGCCTTGGACATATTGAGAAATCATTGTTTTGAGGACGCGATTCACCCGTTCAGTTGGATTTTCTTGTGGCGTGTAGGGAGCAGTGAAACGGTGTGTTATGCCCAGCTCCGATAGTACTTCCGCAAACTGGCGGCTGGCAAATTGGCTTCCATTGTCGGACAAGAAGTTTTGGGAATGCCGAATCGGGTGAAAACGCGTTCGCGAATGGCTTTAACTAGGTTTGGCGTGGTAGCAGCAGGAAAGGGTATCGCTTCCACCCACTTTGTAATCTTATCCGTGAACACCAATAAAACAGTGTTCCCCTTCATTGAGCGTGGTAATGGTCCCACAAAGTCTGCGCATACCACGTCCCATGGCCCTTCTGTTTGCGTCGTATACATTAAACCGCTAGGTTTCTGTTGTACGGCCTTATATTGATTACATACGTCACATTTTCGGACGTACGCGGCAATGTCACGGGACATACCAGGCCAGTGATATTTTTGCATGATACGGGCCGTGGTTTTGGCTATACCCAAGTGGCCTGCTGTTACCACATCATGATTCTCGTATAATACTCGGCGGCGGTCGGTCGTGGGTACACAGAGTTTCCAATCGTCGGCGTTTGGATCGGCTAAGGGATTAGAGCAAGTGAAGCGGCGGTATAGTTGCTGGTCGGTAATTCTGAAATCGGGGTAGGTTTCGGGCGTTCGGATGACCTTCTCGTACATAACCTGCACCCAGTCAGGTTTTGCGTCTCTCATGGCGGCTAAGCGATCGGTATCAGTAATTGGTAACGGATCTCTTGACAAGGCATCTGCTACTACGTTTAAAGCTCCTTTTCGATATTGGATACTAAAATCGTATTGCTGCAGCTCTAATGCCCAACGTGCCAATCTGCCGGACGGATTTTCGAAAGAATGCAACCATTTTAACGAATGGTGGTCTGTTATCACTTCAAAGTGATAACCTTCCAAGTATGGGCGCATCTTTCGTATCCCCCACAAAATAGCTAGACACTCTTTTTCTGTAGCTGCATATTTCACCTCGAGGTCCGTGAGGGTTCGGCTGGCGTAAGCTATGACTTTTTCATGTCCGTCCTGTTTTTGGGTAAGCACTATGCCGAGGCCCGTGTGGCTAGCGTCGGTTTGCAGAGTGAAGGTCTGCGTGAAATCAGGGCAGGATAACACGGATGCCTCGGTCAACCGAGTTTTGAGCGTGTCGAAGGCCATCTGCTGGTCTGTTGTCCATACCCACTTGGAAGTCTTCTTTAGAAGGGCAGTGAGTGGCGTTGCTACTAGTGAAAAGTCTTTTATGAACCTGCGATACCATGAGCAGATTCCTAGGATGCGACGTAGTTCCCGTACGTTGGTGGGTGCCTTAAGATCGCGTACTGCGGCAACTTTGTCGGGGTCAGTTTTGATACCTTGATTTTAAACTGGGACGGCAAAAGTGGCATTTTTCTTTGTTAATTTTTAAGTTTGCGGCCCGCAGGCGGCGGAATACCTCTTCCAAGTGACGTAAATGGTCTTTGAAAGTTTGACTAATGATGATGATGTCGTCCAGGTATACTAATACATGATCCTCCATGTCATGACCGAAGATTTCGTCCATGGCTCTTTGAAACGTGGCGCCGGCCGAATGCAAACCGCACGGCATAACGTTCCATTCAAAAAGTCCACGACCCGGGACGGTGAATGCCGTGTACGGTCGGCATTCTGCTTTCAGCGCTATTTGCCAATATCCCTGTTTCAAGTCGATGGTAGACATATATCTGGCCCCACGCAAATTGTCCAAGATAGCGGATATATACGGCAATGGATAAGCGTCCTTGTACGAAATGTCGTTCAACTGGCGGAAGTCCACGCACACTCGCCATGACCCTTCCTTTTTGCGGACCAAAACTACGGGGGAACTATAGGGGCTCTTAGAGGGGCTTATTTTTCCAGAAGCTAGCAATTCGTCAATTTCATCGTTGATTATCTGTTGCATGGCGGGGTTGCGGGGGTAGTAGCGTTGTTTAAACGGCTCCTTTGTTTTCAGCCTGATTACATGGGGAGTCACCGTGGAGAGCCCTCCGGTCTCTTCGAATTTGGGCAGCTCCTGGTCCAAAAACCTCGCGAGGCTCTCCTCTTGGTTTACGTTTTTGGAGGTCATGGCAAATAAAGAATCGGTACGTCTCTGCGTTTGTTCCGTCCCACGTGATATTTGATAACCGCCTAACGTCAGCTTGCAACCGGCCTTACTTAGCAAATCCATCCCCAATATGGCATCCTCGGCGAGAGTTGGCATAAACATTGCTTCTCCGGACACTGTCTGTGCGTTGAAACTGAATTGCATGGTGTAATGTTCCGATATGCATGCTGACCGCCCGTCGGCCAACTCGATAACATGAGCCTGATCGCGAGCCAGCATTCCCATCCTCCGGCATTCCTCGCGCAAACTTTTCCCAATAAAAGAACGGGTAGAACCTGTGTCGACCAGCGCGTAGTATGTGCGACTTGGGGTTTTGATCGGCACAAACATCCGAGGGTCATCCACAATAGGAGATCACGCGGCTGCGACCGGACTGCGGTGGCATGGACAATCCTTTGTTAGCCGGCCATCTTCACCACAAAAGGAGCAAAACAAACGGAACGGACGGCGGCACTCTTTCTGGTTATGCCCCCTCTGCTTACACCGCCAACAATGTGACGCTCGGTCGTACGGTGAGCTTGGATAGGCAGGGTGGAAGGTACTACCGCATTGCGGTCCTGTGGGTTTGACCGCGGCTGGATCTGAATGCGAGGGATCGGTGTGGGGTTGAACGGCTGGGGCACGGTAGGACGGACGGTTCGTTCTTCTTGCCGGATAAACTCATATTCATCCGCCAACTCCATCAACTCATCTAATGTATCAAAATCACGCCGCTTGACATAGAGTCGATACTCGGGCCGCATGCTGTCGTAAATTCGGTCGATGTTATCGATGACCGTCATACGCGGATGTTGCCGGATTAAATACAAAAACGCTCTGATATAATCTTTGGCCTTTTCACGTTGGCCTTGGTGCTTCCTCATTATCTCGTCCTCGAGTTTTTGGTAGTATCTGGATGGTAGAAAGTACTGTATGAACGCTTGTCGGAACGTTTGCCAATCGTGGAAGTTCTCACGGTTGATACGTAACCATTCCAGAGCGGAACCTCTGAAAATTTCGGGGAGGGCACGTACCATATTATTCAGGGGGAGTTCATAGCATTGGGCTAACTCCTCAACCCTTTCTAAGAACTCCAGTGGCTTGCCAGTGGAATCAAACCGAAGACCCCACTTCCGTACTACATTCATCAGTTCAGCCTCGTAACTTAAGGGGAACCGGTGCGGGAACTGGGGGACTGGCAAATTTCCATAAGCAATCCCAGTGACGGGGTGACGGCTGGTCGGAGGGGCGGAAGTGGCTCGTTCAAACTGTTGCGGGGTAGGACGCGGCCGCGATACCATTTGTGACGTCGACGTCCCTGGAAGCTGCAGAGCTGGCACTTGGAGACTGGATTGGTATATCAGTCGCTTAGCATCCGCGTTCAATGATGCGTTGTTTCCTTGGTCGGTATTCTCGTCGTCTGCGTCGTTGCGGGCTTCGATTTTCTGCTCCCACTCTTCACACAAGTTCTGCGACGATTTATGCATCCGTAACTCCTTTAGATGCTGGCTTAGACGTTGGCGTAGTTCACGCACGTTGCCTTCAGTGCTTTGTCCCCGTAAACTCAGTGTCTCGATGAGTTCAGGTTTCCTCAAGAAGTAAATAAAGCCGAGGTTCTGGTACGGGCTTGGTTCTTCTCCGGAGCGGTCGGAAGAGTGGTCAGACAAGTCAGGATCTTTCTCGATGTTTGCCATGTCGAAACTTGGTTAGTCGGAATCGGTCGGTTTCGGAATCGGTCGGTGGACGATGCGTTGGTTCCAGGTCACGGTCGGTCGGTAAGTGATCCTTCAGCAAGGTCCCTGCTCGGGCGCCAATTTGTGATGCTTCTTTGGTTTCCCAGCTGGGGTAGGACTCAGCGGGCCAGGGTATTTCCCAAGGAAGCCAGAAGACTTGGGATGCGACGGTCCAACTTCTTGCGTAATAAAAGAGAACTCCGACACGGCAAATGTTTCTTAGAGATTTTCTTTATTAGCCTAATTCAAAACAAAAAGCTTACAGTATTGTTTACAATGGTATTCTTGTTACGTTAATGTAATCTTGAAATTTCAAAACGGAGAGCTTACAATATTGTTTACAATGATATTCTCTTTACGTGAATTATTATGCCTGAAGGGCCGAGTTTTTCTACATTAGCTACGTTAATAACAAAAAAAAAAGAAAATGAATACGTATATATGAAGAGCTGGCTGGTCTTGTTTATTTTTCACCTTTTTAGGACTTACGGACGACGGTATTGCGGCGAGGTCGGTGATTGCCTTTATGCTAGCTGTACTAGGTGCAACCTTTGCTGTAGCACCTGGCGGTCGGTCGTTTGGTCGCGATGTGCTAAAGTTTGGGATAAACAAAGATTAGTAATGATTAATAGACCTTACAACTTAGTGCCCAATGGGTCCTGATGTTGTGCGGCCAAATAGACTAGTTTCCTTAATGACACGGGAGCTAAGGTTGACTATTAAAGTCAAACGAACGGCGGTTTTTGGTATCTTTAATGGATTTAGAGTTGAGGTGTGCCTCCTGGGTCCACCTTCAATATAAAGCCAAAATATTTCGGGAGCGGAACGGAATAGACTACCAGAGTCAAAAGAGCAGCAGTTTTTGGTATATTCAATGGACCTTAAAACTGAGATGTGCCTGCTGGGTCCATCCGCAATATAAGGCCAATTAAACCAAAATGCAATGTGCTGCTTAGGGGATTTTTAGTCGCTACTTTTTAATGGACCTTATGAATGTGATGTTCCTCCTGGGTCCATACACACTTACAAGGCCAATCAATTCAAAAACACTATTCAATATGCGGGGTTGAGACGGTGACTATATAAGAAGTCAAATGGGGCGGTAGATTCGATATTTAATGGACATTAGATTTGGGATGTGCCTCCTGGGTCCGTCCTCAATATAATGCCAATTAAAAATGAATCAAAAATTGACTGTGCAAGTCGGTAGAAAAAGAAATCTTTCGCAAATGATCAGAGTGGTATTCCCACAGCCAATGTTAGCTCGTGATTTCTCTTCCATTTCTGGGGTCGATTTCACATCTACTTATCATTTTTATGGTGATAAGTGGATGTGAACTGGAAAAAAGGAAAAACAAAATGCACACAGAATTTTTCTTTCATCGTACTTGTATAGATGGTTTGCAGCATAGACGCTGTATGCGTGTTAATGGCTGAGCTCTGGGGCGGCGAAAGTAAAAAGTGTCACAGACCCCCCTTACTTTTGGAGACGAGAACCTTCTCGTCTTATCTCCTTGCTGGAAACTGATGAAGAAGCGTTTTTTTTTTTTTTTTTTTTTTTTTTTTTTTTTTTTTTTTTTTTTTTTTTTTTTTTTTTTTTTTTTGATTTAGAGTTGAGGTGTACCTCCTGGGTTCACCTTCAATATATGGCCAATTAAAACCAAAATATTTCGGGAGCGGAACGGAATAGACTACCAGAGTCAAAAGGGCAGCAGTTTTTGGTATATTCAATGGACCTTAAAACTGAGATGTGCCTCCTGGGTCCATCCGCAATATAAGGCCAATTAAACCAAAATGCAATGTGCTGCTTAGGGGATTTTTAGTCGCTACTTTTTAATGGACCTTATGAATGTGATGTTCCTCCTGGGTCCATACACACTTACAAGGCCAATCAATTCAAAAACACTATTCAATATGCGGGGTGGAGACGGTGACTATATAAGAAGTCAAATGGGGCGGTAGATTCGATATTTAATGGACATTAGATTTGGAATGTGCCTCCTGGGTCCGTCCTCAATATAATGCCCATTTAAGATTGTTCGGGAATTTACTTACTTCCGAGCGCGTCAGGTTAGGGAGGAAAAGCTGAAAGTAATTATGTTCCAAAGGGCACTTTGCCGAACAACAAGTTGTATGGGTTTTAAATTCTTTATTCTTTACAAATTATATGTGACGACCACGTCAAATTAACTTCAGAAAAATACTTGAACAATTGCTTGCTAGGAAGCCGACCACGTCGCGAATAGACTTAAAGTTGAAAAGAAGACGACCACGTCGGTTGAGAGTAAAGGTTGAACTGTCGTGAAGCCAAGCCGCCAAATCCAACCACCCTGGTTCTCGTTCATCCAGCCATTCGCCCATGAGGAATGTGCAGCGTCACCATAACTCGCACACATGAAGGGAGTCCAATAGCTGATACCAGCTCCAGGCTTTGCCGATCCAACGGCACATGAAGTATAATGTGCCGACTCCAGCAATTATGGCTCCAATCCTAAGTGGCGACATTGTTTACTTCTATTCGTTTGTTGATACTTATTATTCCCACTGCCATAGATGCCACAGTATTTATACAGAGTAAACACTGCCATCCTATGGCATATGGGAACCCAAATGTGTATCCGATACCCATAGCCAAGTAGTGGCGATATGGGTCAATCGTCTCAAGCACAAGTATCGTACCAAAGCATTGGCAGATACTTTTCTATGTGCGGTTGTGTGTCCATATACACAATATGCTGCGGCTAGGGTGACTGTTCACGATCGGTCGTCGTGTGTTGTCATCTGAGGTGGCTGGCAAGTAAGTAGATCGATATGTAGGTGGTGAGGGTGGCTGGTGTAGTTGGTTGGCTTGGGTGGCTGGCGACTATATGTTGCGTCGTCGGCATTGTGGATGCGATGAGTATTCGGTCGTTGACCGAACATTCTGCCCGGTTGAACCATTGGGTTCAAGGAAAAGTCCATGATGAGGATGGTGCGTTCGTCGCTACCATGGATTTGAAGGTATCTACAAGTTGCTTTAGTGCTGGATGTATGATAGTTCCGCAATCAGAGGGGGTAGTATGCGGATAGATGAATTGTTATATCATGAACCTGGTTAGACCTCGAAGAGCCGACAAAGTTTCTGTACTGGTCGGCGTGAGGTGCCAATGCTCGTTCGTATAGTGGCGTTGCGGGCAAGTCCATCACTGCCCGGGTGCACTTCTACAATGCGTCCAAGGCGCCAATGTGTAGGAGGAAGGTTTTCGCTCCTGATGATGACGATGTCGTCTACTCGGAGATTCGGCTCGCGTTTCTCCCATTTGTTGCGGATCTGAAGAGTGGCCAAGTACTCGTCAGACCATCGTTTCCAGAATTCTTGGTGGATCTGCCTGATCCACTGGTGCTGCTTGAGCCGATTAAGTGGCACGTCTGTAATGGCTGGTTCCGGGATAGCCAACAGAGGTTGTCCAATAAGGAAGTCGCCAGGGGTGAGTGCGAGCTTCTCGTCCAGATCGTCGTGCAGAGGAACAATAGGCCGGGAGTTGAGGCAGGCTTCAATCCGGGTCGCCAAGGTGTGGAACTGGTGGTACCAGAGAGACTGGGTACCCACCAGTCGTGTGAGGTGATGCTTAGCAGACTTAACCGCTGCTTCCCATAGGCCACCTTGATGGGGTGCGCCAGGTGTGATGAAGTGCCACTGTGTGCCGGCATGCGCCAAATGCTGCTGGTTGTGTTGACTTGCGAAGACCTCCAAGTCTTCCTTCAAATGCCGGTTGGCACCTACGAATGCCGTCCCGTTATCACTATAGAGATCGCGACAGATCCCACGTCTACTGACGAAACGTGTGAAAGCGTCCAAAAATGCCTGTGATGAGAGGTCTTCTATAGCTTCGATATGCACAGCTTTGGTAGCCATACATATGAATATGGCTAGGTAGCCCTTGACGGTTGTCCTCGATCGCTTGGTTCCAACGCGAAGAGTGAAGGGGCCACAGTAATCCACGCCTGATGCCAGAAAGGGGCGTGCTGGATTGACTCGTGGGCCGGGTAATGATGCCATCTGTTGTGTGAGGAGTTTCCCACGCTGCCGTCTGCATGTGACGCACTTATGTAGGGCGGTCCGAACCAATTGTCGCCCGTGCAAGATCCAATACCTTTGCCGCAACGTCTGCAGCATGAGTTGGACACCACCATGTAATGTATTGAGGTGGGTCTCCATTATCAGTAGCCAGACCAACGCACTGGCTTTGGGGAGTACCACCGGGAACTTCTGCTCGTGCGGGAGCTCTGCATGTGTGAGTCGTCCACCGACTCGAAGAATGCCACTGGGATCCAAGTATGGGTTGAGCGATAGCAGGGGACCGTGGCTGGCCAGGGTGGCCTGAGTCCGCACTGCGCGTATTTCATCTGGGAAGGCACTTGCTTGCTCCACAATGATGAGGCGTTGCATGGCTCGGTGAAGCTCGTCCGCTTCTACAACGGTCTGCTTACGGGATTTCTGGTTCCGCCATCGGAACATATAAGCTACTGTGTGTAGTAGCCGCTGGAGGGAACTGTCAGTAAGGAGACGTGTACCCGATCGCCTGCTTCTCTGGTAACTACATAGATGACGGCAGCATAGGCACGGGCACTGGCATCGCAGAACCCATGCAGTGTGGTGACATGCTGGCTGTGCAGGCCTAGCCAACGGGGGACACGAACATGATTGAGTGTCGTAAGTGCGTCTCGGTACGTAGTCCAGGTTTTGAGCAGCTCGTCTGGCAATGGGGTATCCCACGTAATACCGGATGTCCACAGTGTTTGGATGAATATCTTCCCAACAATGACTACGGGAGCGAGCAGTCCCGTGGGGTCGAACAATTGTGCTATCTCGCTAAGCACACGCCGCTTGGTGGGTGTCGACTTAGGAAGGTCCAGAGTCACCAAGAAGAAGAGCTCGTCAGCTGTTGGATCCCACCGCAAACCAAGAACTGTGGCGGTCGGGCATTCTATAACGAGCTCTGTAGGGAGAGAAGAAGGAGAAACATTGTTAACAAGAACATTAGTTACCTCTGCACGATTAGAGTTCCATTTGCGCAGTGTAAAGTGCCCACTCTTGAGCACCTGGTCCACGTCTTTCGCCAATGCCACGGTTTCCTTGACGCTGTCGCAGCTGGTGAGAAGGTCGTCTACATAAAACGCCTTCTCGATTGTCTCTTTTGCCGCTTGCGCGCGGGCTGGATTCGGGATGATATTGTGGTTGTCCTCTGCACACTGTACCATGGAGCGGACGGATGTGTAGGGACTTGCTGCCATGCCATAGGTGACCGTTTTGAGTTGGTACACCACCAGGTCTGCTGTAGGGGATTCACGCCAGAGAATCCGCTGATAATCCCGATGCTCCGGGGCAACCAGAATTTGCCGGAACATCTTCTCGACGTCGGCTGTCAATGCCACCATGTAACGACGGAATCGCAGGATCACATTGATGAGTGAGTCCTGGATTGTCGGACCGACCAACTGGGTGTCGTTGAGAGATACACCACTGGTCGTCTTGGCTGAGGCGTTGAACACCACACGGAATTTGACTGTCACGGCATGGTGTGGGATGTAGTAGCAGTTGGGGTGGTCGCCATGTTGACCAGCCCGTTCCATGTGTCCAAGACTCTCATACTCCCTCATGAAGTCGATGTGTTTCTCTCGTATCTCAGGGTTGCTCTGCAGTCGGCGTTCGAGACTGTAGAACTGGCGTAGTGCTGCACGGTAGGAGTCCCCGAGGGCAGGGGCGTCGTGGCGAAATGGGATTTGTACCATGTACCTCCCGTCATACGTGCGGGAATGCGTCTCTTTGAAATGACGACTGCATTCATCTTCTCTGGAGTTGTCCGTGGGCACTTCTTCCAAGTGCCAGAACTTTTGGACCAAGTCTTCTAAGGTCCGGTTGGGAAAATCTTCCGGTGCCGGCTGGCAGTGCAACGCTTGAATTGGTTGTGATGACTGCGTCAAGGTGGCTGGACCAAATACCACCCAGCCCAGGTGGGTTTGCTGAGCGTGGGGCTCGTGAGGTTTTCCATGTATTACCTCTCCTCGTACCAGAGAACCCCAGACGTCGGCGCCGAGCAACATGTCGATGGCGCCAGGAGTTCCGTAGTGTCGGTCGGCCAATGCAAGGCCGGCCAGATGTTTCCACTGCGTCGTGTCAAGCTGCGCTCCGGGAAGGTTTGATGTGATGGTCGGCAGGACCAGTACCTTGAGCGGGATGCAGAAGTTGGAGCGGGTGGACCGAAGTGACAGCGTCACTTGGCCTTGGGTCATCATCTTGGTAGAAGCGCCAATGCCCTGGATGGCGACTTCTACCCGGGTTTGTGGGAGGCGAAAACTATGAACAATATTTTGCGTCACAAAACTTACCTGCGATCCAGGATCGCATAGTGCTCGAACCAACAACTGGTGCTTGATGTCACCGTACACATGAGCGAGGGCTGTGGCTA
Organism: Melanostoma scalare; assembly: GCA_949752695.1. Taxonomy (NCBI): domain Eukaryota; kingdom Metazoa; phylum Arthropoda; class Insecta; order Diptera; family Syrphidae; genus Melanostoma; species Melanostoma scalare. The sequence continues at coordinate 139,338,652 of OX456985.1, read as the reverse complement.
GGAGTACGGTGCTGTTGGGATTGACAAGTCAATCCATGCGCTCTTCTTCGTCGACGAATACTTCTGGCGGCCCATGCCGCCCAGCTTGGTATCTGCAAGGAGCGGTGCTCGGCTCTGGCAGCTCGATCGCAGCGGTGTTGACGGATGTGTTCCTCGCGTTGCTAGGTCCGGCGGAGGAATTCTTTCGGCACAACATCGTGTGGTGTCTCCCGTTGCAGTTCCGGCAGGAAGTCTTGGATGGGCAGTCGGGAGCGCTGTGACCGGGGCGGAGGCAGTTGAAGCAGCCTCGCTTGTCCCGGGTTTCGTTGAGCCGTTCCATGATTGTCATGGCTCCAAAGTGGCGGCAGTGCGTGATGGTGTGGGGGCCCTTGCAGCAGGAGCAACCCCCTCGGTCAATTGCCGTTACGGCGGCGTGGGTGCGGACCACCGAGGCCCGACGTGTTGTAGCCTGTACAGGCCAATCTCGCTTCTTAGTGGTTGATGTTGTAGTGGTTGGGGCTGCTGGGCCCTTGGCTCGCTTTTATAGGACCAATGTTCTGCCGTGACCTTAGGCAGCTTTGGTTCGATTAATGCCGTTATCACGACATCCAAGTTGTCGACATCGATGTGCATTACCTTGAGAGACCTATAGGTGCCTCTCACAGTGTCCACGATTCTAAGTAATGCCGCTTCTGTTTCTACCGACTCGGGTCGCATGTTGATGATGCGGTTGATGTGTGCTCTTGACAGCTTCCTGGGGTTGTCGAAGCGGGTCTTCAGCTCGCTCCAGAGCTGATTGTATCCACCGCCGTACACATTCCCCACCAAGCCCACAGTCTGGCAGTCGATCGCAGCCCTTAACTTCTGTAACTTATATGCCTCTGGTACACTGGCCGTGTGTACCAGAGACTCAAAGGCATCTCGGAATGCCAGCCAGTTTTCGAGCTTCCCATCGAAGCTAGGGATCTTCACCGGGTCGAGCTTCATGTCGAGCCGGCTGTGCTGAGGGAGGAAGTGCCCATGGCCATCCACACTGCCACGAGGAGTACTTATGTTGAGGCGTGCCAACCGCCTCTCAATTGTCACTTGCGTCTCAATTTCTTGGGCTTCTATTGCAGCCCACAGCTCGTTGTGAGCCTTCATATCGTCCTCGTTCAACGCCTCATCCAGGAGGTCCTCGTGCGCATCCACAAAGCGAGAGAACATCTCGTTCAATGAGCGCTGATGAACATGGAGCTGAATCTCATCCCATGATTCAGCCTCCGGATCGTGCACCTTGATATGGAGGCGCTCGATGCTCATGCATGCCGCCTTTCTTTTGTTTACTGCACCTCTCGACATACTTGGTAAATGTCGGATTCTCACTTAACTTCTCACACAACTGTTCTGCACACTGTTCACAGATTGGGTTCACTCGGATACCCAGATCACAATTACCGCACGAATTAACGTTACTAGTGCTACGATAGCACTCAACACCGCACAATATGTGGCCACGCACATCCACAATTTCTCACAAGGTTTTTTCTTTAATCACTTTCACTGTTCCTCACAGGAGGCACCAAATGTTCGGGAATTTACTTACTTCCGAGCGCGTCAGGGGAGGGAGGAAAAGCTGAAAGTAATTATGTTCCAAAGGGCACTTTGCCGAACAACAAGTTGTATGGGTTTTAAATTCTTTATTCTTTACAAATTATATGTGACGACCACGTCAAATTAACTTCAGAAAAATACTTGAACAATTGCTTGCTAGGAAGCCGACCACGTCGCGAATAGACTTAAAGTTGAACAGAAGACGACCACGTCGGTTGAGAGTAAAGGTTGAACTGTCGTGAAGCCAAGCCGCCAAATCCAACCACCCTGGTTCTCGTTCATCCAGCCATTCGCCCATGAGGAATGTGCAGCGTCACCATAACTCGCACACATGAAGGGAGTCCAATAGCTGATACCAGCTCCAGGCTTTGATGATCCAACGGCACATGAAGTATAATGTGCCGACTCCAGCAATTATGGCTCCAATCCTAAGTGGCGACATTGTTTACTTCTATTCGTTTGTTGATACTTATTATTCCCACTGCCATAGATGCCACAGTATTTATACAGAGTAAACACTGCCATCCTATGGCATATGGGAACCCAAATGTTTATCCGATACCCATAGCCAAGTAGTGGCGATATGGGTCAATCGTCTCAAGCACAAGTATCGTACCAAAGCATTGGCAGATACTTTTCTATGTGCGGTTGAGTGTCCATATACACAATATGCTGCGGCTAGGGTGACTGTTCACGATCGGTCGTCGTGTGTTGTCATCTGAGGTGGCTGGCAAGTAAGTAGATCGATATGTAGGTGGTGAGGGTGGCTGGTGTAGTTGGTTGGCTTGGGTGGCTGGCGACTATATGTTGCGTCGTCAGCATTGTGGATGCGATGAGTATTCGGTCGTTGACCGAACAAAAATGAATCAAAAATTGACTGTGCAAGTCGGTAGAAAGAGAAATCTTTCGCAAATGATCAGAGTGGTATTCCCACAGCCAATGTTAGCTCGTGATTTCTCTTCCATTTCTGGGGTCGATTTCACATCTACTTATCATTTTTATGGTGATAAGTGGATGTGAACTGGAAAAAAGGAAAAACAAAATGCACACAGAATTTTTCTTTCATCGTACTTGTATAGATGGTTTGCAGCATAGACGCTGTATGCGTATTAATGGCTGAGGTCTGGGGCGGCGAAAGTAAAAAGTGTGACGTTTCGTCACAGCCTATTGCCTATTAACTGATTGCCAATTAATAAATTTCACTTACTTTATTTTCAGTAACAATTTTTTTTTTGCGTATCTCGCCAAGGGGGCGGTAATGTTCACACGACTCCAGTGTTAGCAGTGCCACTCCCCAGCTAAATCTAAAATCTTGTGTTTGGTACCATTCATAGTTCGTTCTCTTGAATCAATTAATCAATACTTACTTTTTAATAAATCTAGTACTTTTTTCTCGCACCGTGGACCGTGGTTCGTCGCATAGCGACGACCAGGCATTCATATTTCAACAGCCTACCAGCGATCACCTTTTAATCAAATTAGAGCTTGGGCCATCTGCCATTACTTCCAAATTATATTTTACCCTTCTGGCCTAAAGTAATTAAAGTAAAACTAAAACCTTTTATATTAAATACAACCCTACGTGCAATAAACAAAAGAATAAAATTACAAAAAGAAAAAGGCGTTTATTCTGATTGTGGAAGATTTTCCTGGTGGTACAGAAGTTGTGGTCGTCAAGAACATTTGTTGGAACATAGCATTGAGTGTGGTTGCGGAATCCTTTGGAGAATTAGCAGCATTTGTGGTAAGCCAACATACCCCCTTAATAGTTGGGGGTCTGAAGTCGGGAATTTTGTATTTCCTCGTAAAGAGAACTAATTCCGTTTTGTGGGGATTGATATTCAGATCACAATCTGCAGCCCAATTGTCAAGCTTGTTAAGTGCTGTTTGTAGCAGCTCAGCTAGGGTTTGTGGGTGCTGGCTGAAACGGCAATTGCTACATCATCGGCATAGGCTATGGTTTTGAAACCTTTGTCCTCTAGGTCGATTAACAAATTGTTAACGACCAGGTTCCACAGTAGAGGAGATATGACTCCTCCCTGCGTTGTTCCTCTATTGTCCATTCCGCTTGTTTTGTAGTTCCCCAATTCGGAACTAATGATTCTGCTGCTGAGCACCGTTGTTACCATTTTTTTGATGTGTTCTTCTATGAGCTGCCCATCAATAGCATTAGTGGTTGCTGTATTGTTAACATTGTTAAATGCACCCTCTATGTCTAGGAATAAGACGAGAGAGTATTCTTTGTAGTGCAGGGATTTTTCAATGGTGCAAACCAGAGAGTGGAGTGCAGTTTCCACTGATTTACCTTTTGTATAGGCATGTTGTGACGTTGAGATCAGACTAGGTTGAATTTCTTCTTTTAAGTGTATGTCAATCATTCCTTCTAGTGTTTTAAGGAGGAAGGATGATAGACTAATAGGTCTTAAATCTTTTGGATTCACATGAAAGTTTTTGCTTTTAGAGCAACTTGCCGCGTCGGTCTCCATGATGGAAGATTCGACGCCCGCAGTGGACTCCTTGGCTTCGGATTCAGCCGTCTATTGCAAAACCCATATACGAGTAAAATGTCTACGTATTCTTCTTTCATAAATGAAGGCATTTCAAAAAGCTCTCTGATCTAACTGCAATCGTGACTTATTTTGATAAACTAATGAACAAATCTATTTTCCTATTCTTTTATACGACTTATTTACCTATTGAACATTCATACCCCAATTTTACAGCAAACACCCACAATGAAATTCAAAAATGGGCTCTGGCATGCATTCAGGTTACGACTTCCGTCTCAAAATGTTTTTGGAATTTCCTGTGGAAGGCAACGTATTTCCGAAGGATCACTATACGTAAGACAAGAGTTATCGAGAGCAAACAACCCGAAGGATCACTATACGTAAGACAAGAGTTATCGAGAGCAAACAACCACAATAAAATCCAAAAATGGGCTCTGGTATGCATTCAACACGAAGGATGGCACTTTGAGCACTTATAATTATAGGTCTGTTCGTTGAACTTTCCCCAGGGTTGACCCAGGTTTTCTTGACAACCCCATGAGTTGCCAAAAAAACCTGGGTATTCCAGTCCTCAAAAAACGCTAAACCACAAATCGCCACACATCTCTGTCATTTAAATAAAAACACATGCCATTTGACAGCCCTCAAATCGCCACAGCAAAAAGCTAGGGCGAGTTTGGGGAAAACCTATGGCAAACCTATGGCTCAAAAAACACTCAATTTGACATTCAGGGCGAATTTAGGTTTCTCAAAAAACGCTTTGTGGCGAACCTAGGGCAACCCCAGGGCTTCAACGAACAAACCTTATATTTGTATAAATTACGTAGAAAACATAATTTTACAAATTTTGTTTTTCTTTTCAAGTATCATAAAATGTATGGGTTCTTGATTGCACTTATTAATGAGTTTTTTTTGTTATTATTGTTTTGTCCATCTGTAAAAAATAAAAAAACTCTGTTTACCAGGCACTTTCTGAAAAAAATGACCTCAAATTCAAAACTTTGCTTGGGGAAGAAAACTTACGCACCATTAAGAGTCCAATTTAGATGTTATTATTTGGAAGTCTTATCCATCCACTCAAATGTCATCTATTTCCAAATTTTTCCAATGAAAATTCCAAGTTTTTCCTAGGTATCCGCAGAAAATATTTTCAAGAACGGAGATAAAAGCAAAATTTTTGGTAATCAAACAAATTTTTAAATGCAATTATATTTTCTATGCTATTGCTTTATACATTTGAAGGTGATACTGGTTATACTCTTCAGCCGTGGTTAATGACATCATATAAAGCAGCTCTTGGGAACAGCAGTGACTCAAAGTAGGTATAATACGGTGCATTCAAAATATAACGTTCGTTTAAAATTTAAAGTAGACTTAGATCAATCATCATTGTAGAAAATTGCTATCCCTTCGTGTTATTGCATAAACTCAACAAGCACCAAAAATTGTTGTGTCGTGGTGTGTTTTTGACTCCTTTAATAAAAAAAAAGAAAATTACTCCCAATTCAATTGATGATAATTAAAATTTTCATTATATTTACATTTTTCTATCAATCCACTTGCAATCCGACACTAAAATACCTATCGCTTTTGAAAACGAAATGAATTATGTCAAAAAGGAAAAAATGACGTTTTCGCTTTCCTTGATGCGGATTGTTGCTATGCGCTCGTTCACATAGTTGAAACTCAAGACTTTTTGCCTGTGTCTAGTTCCAACAACAAATCCACATCCAAACAGTCGCTGCTTTTGTTCTCGGTAGCAATCGCCGTAGTAGATATCACAGTCTTTTAATTTGCGTCTACCTGTTCCATCCCATCGCATTTCTTGGATAGCGTTGATATCTGCTTTGTAGCAGTTTAGGGCTTCCGCTAATTGTTCGGCTGCACGTGGTCTATTAAGGGACCTAACATTCCACGTACAGATCCGAAGTTCGTTGTCCGTTTTTCGTTTGCTTGGTTCGTCATCAGTAAATCCGTCCGTATCCGAGGCTTGCTGGTGCTTCGCAACTAAGATATCTTTACGTGGCCGGGAAGTCGCCCCGACAGCACGACCCCAACCTGGAGGGCCAGATCCTTGTATAGCTCCAAGGATGGGGAGCCGGATAAAACGTTCCTTATAGGCCTGAGCTCCAAATATGTTGTAGCAGCCCTATAAGGGGTTCACTAAGTAGTGCAACCTGACTGGAAATGTAGACGCCACCGTTGATTCCATCTAGGGAATTCCTCCGCTGCCGTCTGGATGAAAGGAGAGGTACCTTAGAGGGAACACCTCCCCCCCCCCCCCCCCCCCCCCTCTCTCTCGTTTGCTCGCTCCGCATCAAGGCTAAATTCGTCAACATAAGCCTCATTTGCGCACACGCCCCCACAGAGGAAAAGGATGAAGACACCAAAGACGTGTTCTACGAGCTCCTGGAAAAAACATATGAGCAGTGCCCTGGCTATGACATTAAGATTGTTCTAGGAGATTTTAATGCCAAGCTAGGAAGAGAGGATATCTTTGGTGGAATAATCGGAAGATACAGCCTGCACGACTACACCTCCGATAACGGATTTGTTTTGTATTTGAAAAAAACACCCTGTAACTTGCAAGTGAAAGTATATAAATTCAGTTTACCATAAACGGTATAACAAGAAAGAATGTACATAGATTAAGATTACTTATACATAGTTATCCAATCATACGACACTCTGCTGATTGTCTCCACAGCGTGAGGTTGATTCTTAAACCTAAGTTAATCCTACTTATTATCTAATTTTTTCCTATACCTAACCTAAGTTGAATTAATAAAATAAAGTGAATTATACATCTGATTTTTTTTCTTTTTTTTTGTTGTTTATCCTCGTCGCCACTATTATGTTTTGTCCTGGTTAAAGAAGAATTTTAACCAGGATAAAACATAATAGTGGCGACGAGGATAAACAACAAAAAAAAAAAAAGAAAAAAAAAATAACGTAAGATGACTGAAAACGATAAATCGTCAGAAAGAAAAATAATTGTCTCTGCAATGTCAAAAAGTGTTGGTTTTGATCAATATATCCCTGGAAACAATTTCAAAGTGTGGGAGAAAAGATTTAGTCAGTTTCTTCTACGGGAAAAAATACCAGAGGCAGAAAAAACCATGTGGTTAATCACCGTAATTGGAGCAGAGCCTTGTGAAGTACTCATGAACTTGACAAGTCCGAGAGAAGCCGAAACAGTCGCATTTAAGGAATTAATGGAAATCACAAACAGTATGGACCCAAAACAAATAAACGTTCTGAACGCTTTAAATTTTATAAGTCACTTCAAGACAATGGAGAATCTATAAGTGAGTACATAGTGCGGATCAGAATGCTCTCGCAAACCTGTGTATTTGGTCAGTTCTTAGACGAGGCTTTGACAGACAAGCTCATAACAGGTTTGCGCAGTGAAAAAATTCAACAGGTACTCCTCAACAGAGCAGAAGAAAATTTCGAGAAATATTGTGAAGTTGCTCTCAATATTGAATTGGCGGAGCAATCAACGAGCATGAAATTATCCGCAATGTCAGTGGTAGGTGCAATAAATAAAAAGTTTAGTCAGGAAAACCAACAGCCGTGGAGCAAGCGAGATCAAGAATTAAGTCATCAGTCATCTAATATTCTGTCATCAAATGAAAAGAATGCTCGTGGTCGTAGTGCAAGTCATAGAAGTCATCATCAACGAAGCAGTGGGAGTCGAAGTCACCGATTTTGGAATGGAAAGGCGAGTTGCAGAAGGTGCGGTAGGCAGCACAGTGAAGAGACGTGTCCTGCAAAATTTTGGACATGTTTTCAATGTGGAAAAGAGGGGCACACCAGCCGAGTTTGTACTCAAAAAACCAAGCAACTAGGAAGCATAAACGCCATTGGATGCTTCAGTAAATCATGTGAACTCCAGATCGAAATTTCTGGACAAGCTTTGGACGTTGAGGTTGATACCGGAGCCGCAGTGTCAGTGATAAGCGAAAGAGAGTACCGTTCTAAATTATCTCAATTGTGTTTACATAAATCTAATTATATTTTGACATCTGTTTTAGGTAGATCAATAGCTGAACTAGGCACGGTGAAGATAGTCGACGTGCGATTTGGAAGTATGTGCCGGTTGATGGATTTAGTAGTATTGCAGGGCGATCAGCCAACACAAATGCTGATGGGAAGGACATGGTTGGACAAATTCTTTCCGGATTGGCGCAACACAATTTTTGCAATCAAGTATCATTTCTACTGTAAGTAATATATATCAAGAAATTTCTAGAAAATATCCTACAGTAGTAAAACCGGCGAGTAACCATTCGATTGTCGGGTATCAAGCAGACATAATTTTAAAGAAAGATGCTAGACCTATTTTTCATGCTGCGTATGGGGTACCATTTAAATCGTGGGACAAAAACACAGTTGCACAACTGCGCTTCTTAAAATAGTAGACGATATACGGCAGCAAATTGATAAAAATCTTGTCAGCACTCTGGCTTTACTGGATTTCTCTAAGGCGTTCGATACTGTTTCGCATGAGATACTTTTGAACAAACTCAAAACATTTTTCTTCTTTGATAACTCCGCCTTATCTCTCATTGAACAATATCTAAGCCACAGAACTCAAGCTGTTTATGCGAACTCAAGGCTGTCCGAATTTCTCACTACTTCTAGTGGTGTGCTTCAGGGATCGATACTAGGTCCGCTTTTGTTCACGCTATTCAACAACGATCTTCCTTCTATACTCAAACACTGCAAAATGCATATGTATGCAGATGATGTGCAAATTTACTTGAGCTATCAAATTGGTATGGTTGAAGATGCAACAGCCAGGTTAAACGAAGACCTTATGGCTATTGGACAGTGGTCTAGAGAGAATCGTTTGAAACTGAATTTGAATAAATGTCAGGCTATTGTTATTAGCAATACAACTATTGACATGTCATATCTGCCAAGTATTGAACTTGAGGGAAAAACTTTAAACTACGTTAGAACAGTAAAAAATCTTGGTGTTGTTTTCAATCAAACATTATCGTGGGACAATCATTTGGCAAGCGCTATTGGTCGGGTTTATGCGGCTATGCGGGTTTTGTACATATCTGGAAGTTGTCTTCGTTTTGTTTATGGTCTACGTCGTTTTGATCATGTTTCGGTACAGGCAGCTAGTGTTTTTAATATGTCTTTTAACAAGTATATGGATTATCAAACTTTGATATTTCTTTTTAAACTTCTTCATACAAAATCTCCTGGATATCTTTTCGAAAAGCTTAATTTTCCGCTACTTCGAAGAAGTAATATTCTTATCGTCCCTACTTTTAAATACAGAAACTCAAAGCAACAGTTCTTTGTGCACGCTGTTGGCCTTTGGAACTCCTTACCTGCCAACCTGAGAGGAATAAATAGCTACAAACGTTTCGAAAATTCCATAAAAAACCTTTTCAAATGCTGAAACTATTTCTTTATCTTCTTTCTTAAACTTCATCTTATTTCTTTTCTCATCTCTTTTATATATATATAAAATAATGTAAATAAACTTAAGCACATTAACAAATATATAAATTTCCAAGCTTTATTTAAAAAAAACAACATTTTTTGTTCTTTTCCTTAAATTCTTTTTTTTAATAATTTAATTCTTTTTTTAATAATTTTAATTCTTTTTTAAATAATTACTTTAATTTAAATGTTTCCATTTCTAAGTATTTCTAATAAGACACTTTGTTTTAAAATGCTTATCGTTTAATAAATAAATACAAATACAAATACAAAGTGGAAGCCAAAATTAATCGGCTATGCAATGAAAAGATTTTAGTTCCAATTAAATACAGTCGGGGGCGAGTCCGGTGGTAATTGTGCCTAAGTCAAATGTGGATATACGAATGTGCGTTGATTTTAAAGTCACTCTAAATCAACGTATTGAAACTCACCATCATCCTCTACCAAATCCTGAGGATATATTTGCTAGCCTGGCAAATTGCAAAGTCTTTTGCGTGTTGGACTTAAAAGGTGCATATCAGCAATTGCCAGTCAGTCCAGAGTCACTCGAATACTTGGTTATAAATACATTCAAGGGACTTTTTGGTTATTTACGTTTACCTTATGGCCTTGCGGATGCACCCTGCATTTTCCAATCAATTATGGAGCAAATATTGGCCAATATATCGCAGGTTTTCATCTTTATTGATGACATAATTATGGGAGCAGAGAGCGAAAACGAATGTAGAAAAAAATTGTTTATAGTCCTGGATAGGTTGAAAAAACACAACGTCAGTGTTAATATTGAAAAATGTAAATTTTTCAAACCGAAGTCAAATATTTAGGTCTTAATATCTCCCATAATCAAATAAAGCCCAACCCCGAAAAGCTCAAGGCTATACAGGACGCACCTCCTCCAAAAGATTTGCAACAGCTTCAGTCTTATATAGGCCTTATTACTTATTACAGAAAATTTGTACCCAAATTGTCTTCAGAATTGCATGTCTTGTATGGGTTATTAAATAAAGGAACACCATATGTTTGGTCAACGCAGTGCCAAGAAGTGTTTGAGAAAAGTAAAAAGCTTATGGTCAGTCACCAGGTCTTAGAGCTGTACGATCCAGCTAAAAGTATTTATGTTTCAACCAACGCAAGCCCGTATGGAGTTGGAGCAGTGTTATCACACCAGATAAACGGCACGTTAAAGCCGGTTTTCTATGCCTCAAGTTCACTTTCGGATGCCGAGAAAAACTATTCTCAGCTTCATCGCGAGGCGCTGGCAATAATTTTTGCTATAAAAAAATTTCACAAATATATATATGGTCATAGGTTTCATATAATCGCAGACCATCAAGCTCTCAAAGAAGTTTTTAATCCCAGAAAAGGGACACCGTCAGTAGCAGCAGCCAGACTGCAGAGATGGTCTATACTTTTATCTATGTATGACTATGATATATGTAGCTTATCGTCGCGGTAAAGATAATGTCGAAGCAGATTTTTTGTCGAGGATGCCTTTAAAAGAAGGCACTGATGCCAAAGAGATATGCATTTTTCATTTTACGTCCGCATGTTTAGTTAACTTAGAATAAGTCAAAGTGGAAACAAAATCGTGTCCAAGTTTGTCCGAGTTATATAAAATTTTAATGTCAAAACCAAATAAAAAGTCATTGCATGCATCGTATGGTTCAGAGTCATTAGCTGTTTTTCGAAAGTTTCAATCAGGGCTTAGCACCGATGGTGGTGTTATATATTACGGATGGTAATCAGTTACCTAACTGGTTTGATACCAAAAAGGGCGTAAAACAAGGATGCTTACTTAGCCCATTACTCTTCTCTTTGTATTTAGATGATATAACATCCTTATCCTTCATCCCAGGCGGAATCGTGTTTGAGGGAGTCAACATCAAGTGTTTAATGTATGCTGATGATATTGTGCTGCTAGCAGAAACATCGAATATGATGCAACTTATGGCCAACAAATTGCAGCAATACTGTTGCCAATGGAATTTAAAGGTTAATACCACCAAGTCCAAAATTATGATTTTTAGAAACGGTTCAGGACGATATGCCAGGTAAGAAAAATGGACATGGGAAGGCGAGGAACTTGAAAAGGTAAGAGAGTACAAATATCTAAAAGTTATTTTGACCCCCAAACTCTCTCTTGAGAAGCACTTCCACTCCAAACTCCAGGAATCTAAAATTGCAATTAACTGCAACTGGAAAGAAATTCTAGGAAAAAACAACATTGCAGCAAGTGTAAAATACAAATTATTTCAAGCCGTAGTAGGAACTATTACGTGTTATTCAGCACAAATTTGGGGTATTTTCCAACACGAAGAAGTAGAAAAACTACTGAGATACTTCTTAAAGAAAATTTTTCGCTTGCCAGAAAACACACTACGTACATGCTCCATTTGGAAACTGGACTTCCTCCACTATTTTTGTACACACTAAAACTGCATTTCAACTATATAAGAAAAGTATTGGAGTATGACCAACATAGACTACTCAAAGTTGTGGCTTCGCATATAATGCATCGTAAAACCCAATTCTTTGGAGAATGGTTAAGGTTATGTACAGAAAACAACGTGGATCAAGTTAGCGACAATCCTGCTACATGGAATAAATCGTTGGAATTTTTGTGGAACGCAATCAAAGAGAGGCAGTTTAAAATATATCACGAAAGCGCAAAGTGAAGTGAGTCCATAATTCTCTACCGAACATTGGAACACAATCTCAAAAATAATTACTTTAACGATAGCAACAGTATTGAGACCATATCAACCATTTTTAAAGCAAGAGGAGAGGTTCTGTACCTCAACTATATACCACATCGAAGTGATCGCCCTACTGAATGTACACTGTGCAATCTACATGTGACAGAAGATGTGAAACATTTCATTGGAATCTGCTCAATACTCAATGGCATCAGACGCTTCCACTTTAGTAAAACAACGCTCACTACCGAGGAATTGCAAAGCATTCTAAATGGTAGCAATTGGTCAACGCTAGTTAGTTTTGTAAAAACCGCTTTAAGGTATCGTAGGCAGATTATAAACGAAAGCTTTTGAACAAAAAAAAAAAATAGTAATAATAATAATAATATTTTATTGACTTATATTAGTATATCTACTTATAAAATCATTTGATATTTTAATATTTTCTTTCTCTTTCGGCTGACGGCAAATGCCATGCTCTTTTTGTGAATTTTGTAAAACTATGTAAAAACTAACTTTTGTATGGGTAATAAACTTACTTACTTACTTTTACTTACTATATTACGGAAACCGGGTAGTGATTCCTAAAAGTCTTCGCCCAAGCATTTTACAAATGCTTCATGAAAATCATTGGGGGGTTATAAGAATGAAAATGATCGCCAGGTCGTATGTTTGGTGGCCTCAAATTGATGCCGAAATTAGTGATTTTGTCACCACTTGTATAATTTGTCAGCAAACAGCAAACGTGCCAAAAGAAGAAGTAACGTCCAGGTGGGCGTTAACATCGTATCCATTTGAACGTGTGGATTTAGATTATGTGTATTTTGCGGGCAAAAACATATTAGTGTTAGTGGACACATATTCTAAATATTGTGACATTCGAGTTCTTCCATCTTGGAATGCTCAAAAACTAGTCGAACAATTAATGAAAACCTTTATTGTTTTTGGTTATCCGACTGAAATTGTCTGTGACAATGGGCCTCCATTCAACGCGGCATACTTCACTAGTTTTTGTAAAGAGAAGCGTATAAAATGCTTTAAGTCCAGTTTATCACCCCCAATCGAATGGTTCTGCGGAACGAATGGTACAAAATATAAAAAAAGTTTTCAACAAATTTCTATTAGAACGTCCAGACATGTCCTTATCCGAAAAATTTGAAAAGTTTTTAATAAATTGGAGAAATACTCCTTCTACGGTAACATCCAAATCGCCCTCCGAACTTATCTTTAACTATAAGCCAAAAATTGATTTAGATAATGTTAATCATAAGAAAAAAGTAAATTTTGATTCATCAAAAAACACAACAAAAGATTGTAATAATTGTAACAAGCAAGTAGAAAATCCAAAAATTGAAAATGTTATTACAAAGTCAGGAAGTGAAACTCAACCTTATAAAGAGGGAGACATTAAATAGTGTTGCTAAACGGTTTTTGGAAAAGAAAACTAATCTCTATGCTTGCTTTGTTGATTTCAAGGCTGCATTTGATACTATAAACAGGAACTATTGCTTTTCAAATTATCGAGTATTGGATTATCGACAAAATTTCTAAGGATCTATGAGCAACTTCTTTCAAACACAACTGCTGTGGTGTCAAATGGCAAGGTCTCTTCAAGACAATTCAAGACAGAAATGGGTGTCCCACAAGGTTGCATTTTGAGTCCTTTGATTTTTTCGCTCTTTATCAACGACATTGAAGATAGTGTGCCAGGGGGTGTCTGTTATGGCGATCTATTCATTAAAATTCTTTTATATGCGGATTTCATCCATGTTGTCCTTACTGATAATCCTGTAACATTACAACTTCAAATCAATAAACTGTACAATTATTGTAATCTATGGGATCTCCAAATAAATAGTTCAAAATCGAAGATTATGGTTTTTAGAACCCATAACCGCGGTGCCCGAAATGACCGTTCTTGGAACCTTAATGGAGCAACCTTAGAAGTTGTAAACGAATTTAAGTACCTGGGTAATTTAAACCTAGCAGCACATATAAAAGACAAATCATTAACTGCGAAATCAGCTGTTAATTGTATGTGGTCAAGGTTTTTTAAAAACAAAAATGTAGATCCGACGGTCAAATTCAAAGTGTTTGATGCTACCGTTAAAAACTCACTTTGTTATGCTAATGAAGTGTATGGTTATACAATATGCGAAGATTTTGAAGTTGTCCAACGATACTTCTTTAAACGTGTCTTTAGACTACCTTCAAACACCCCTAACTACGCGATATATGTTGAATCTGGATTACCTCCGATTTTCCTAAAAAACCTAAAGGCAAACGCAGACTATATTGTTAAAGTCTTAAGTAGGGCTAGTAACAATCTTCAAAAAAAGATACTCATAACTGCATTTCACCGTAATTACATGCCGCGCCGTTCAAAGATTGGCGAGATCTAGCGGCTAAATATAATTGCACGTTGAACTTATGTATACCTGAACAACATTGGATCTTGGAAGGATAGTTTGTACGATTGTATTTCTGTCATAGATGATAAAATGTTTCAAGATTCTTATAATCGTGTGAAAGTATCCATGTCTAGAACGGTATACAGTAAATTGAATCTCTGTTTAGGGGAGTCTAATTATTTTCGCAATACGTTCTCAGTCAATGAGATGAGCTTGATATTTAAGGTCCGTACAGAGATGCTCGAGCTAAATTATAGACCTCACAGAGGTGATATCAATCATAATTGTACTCTGTGTAACCTTAACCTGATCGAAAACGTTTATCATTTCCTAATCCGCTGTCCAATGCTTCAAGAAATTCGGCGTTTATGTTTTAACAAGAGCTTTCTTTCGACAGAGGAGTGTTATTCAATTTTAAATGGAGAGAGTGGATGGAAACTTCTTATCCGGTTTGTCTCTGAAGCTACCACTTACAGAAATTTGTACGTGAATATGTAGACTCAATCTATTGTTGTTTTGTTTTAGCTAAACTAAAAGCCCACTTTTCAACGGATATTGAAACTCTAAAATTACCATTAATTTTACTTTTTTTGACTTTCTTTTTTCATTTCAAAATCTTATTTTTTTGTTCACTTAACGTTTTTGAATTTCGTTATTTTATTGATTCTCTTTTTCGATTTTTTGTATTGTAAAATTTATCTTTCATTAGAACATCCTATGTACTTTTCAATTGTTTTAATTTTTATTTGTTAGCACTCATAATGTAATTAATTTTTTGATTAAATCTGCAGACGGCTTTTAAGCCATGCTTGTAATTCTTTGAATATTAAATATTTGTAATCTGATTTATGAAAAAATAAAGAAAATAATAATAATAATAATAAAGAGGGAGAAGTTGTATGGTATAGAAACCATGAAGTTAGTTTTGTACACTGGATCCCAGCTAAAGTCATGAAAATTGTAAGTCATTTAACATATTTAGTAGATCATAATGGAAAAATAAAATTGGTGCATAGAAATCAAATCAATCAATCAAAAAGTACACAATATCAAGAAATGTCACGAGAGAAAACAAACGATAAAAGCAAAGAAAATATTTTGCCAAATAAATTAAGTAAAAATAAAATACCAAAACAAAAAAAGAAGTGGGAAACAGAATTCCCAGCACTTAGAAGATCTGAAATATTAAAAAAGTAAAAGTTAAACAAAACCTAAATTAATTGCTCATGAAGAAATTATATGAAATATTTTAAATGATTGTAAAGCCTTTTTAAAAAGGGGAAGATGTTGTATTTGAAAGAAACACCCTGTAACTTGCAAGTGAAAGTATATAAATTCAGTTTACCATAAACGGTATAACAAGAAAGTATGTACATAGATTAATATTACTTTTACATAGTTATCCAATCATACGACACTCTGCTGATTGTCTCCACAGCGTGCGGTTGATTCTTAAGCCTAAGTTAATCCTATACTTATTATCAAATTTTTTCCTATACCTAACCTAAGTTGAAATAATAAAATAAAGTGAATTATACATCTGAGTATTCTTCTTTAACCAGGACCAAACATAATAGGATTCAGGTTGATCGATTTCGCTGCGGGGCGAGATGTTCTGGTAGCTAGTACGCGGTTCCAGCACCTCAATATCCACAAAGGGACATGGAAATCTCCTGATCAATCAACCGTCAACCAGATTGACCACATTGCGATCGACGCACGACACTTCTCCAGTATAGAGGATGGCCGAACATTCCGAGGGGCCAACATTGACTCGGACAACTACCTTGTTGTAGCCAAGGTACGTGTGAGAAAAATCGACGTTGGACAACTACAATCGCAAGAGATCGCCAAGTCCTTTTCTGATCGAGTCTCTTACAACCTCTTAAGAAGTTCTATATCCAGCATCAAGTATAGAGAACCAGTGGCAGCAGAGTCAATCAGCCATCAGAGATGCCGCCTCTGAAGTGCTGGGTTTCATACGGCCACCACAACGAAACCCCTGGTTTGACGACGAATGCCGGCAAGCACATGCAGCTAAACAGGAAGCATACAAAGCGGCGCTGCACAAAAAGACTAGAACTGCTTACGAGCTCTACAAGCAGAAGAGGAGAGACGAACACCGGCTTCTCAGACGGAAAAAGAGAGAGCATGAGAAGCGCGCGATCGAGGAGATAGAAGGGTGCCACAGCAGGAATGAAGTTCGGAAGTCTTACCAAAAGGTAACAAGAACAGCCTCAGGCTATAAGCCCCGAGCCGAAGCCTGCAAAGACGATCAAGGGAACATCGTGGTGGAAGTAGTCTATGCTGAGGATATGGAAAGACCACTTTTCCAAGCTCTATAACGGCGATGATGAACCCAATTCCGCTGTTAAAGAGAAAGAATCGTTCGATTTAGGCGACGTAGGCCAAGAATTCCGCCAACCCGACCTGAACGAAGTGAAGACAGCAGTATCCAAGCTGAAGTCCAACAAAGCTGCTGGAGCTGATGGCCTCACTGCCAAATTGTTTAAAGCAGCAGGCGATGACCTGGTCAGGAGTATGCACCAGCTCATTTGCAAAATATGGTCGGAAGAAAGCATGCCCGATGAATGGAACCTCAGTATTGTTTCCAATGTCCTCAAGAAAGGAGACCCTCTGAACTGCGCCAACTACAGAGGTATCAGTCTTCTTAACATCGCGTACAAGATCCTCTCTGACGTATTTTGTGAGCGTCTAAAGCCATTCGTCAACCTTATAGGTCCTTATCAGCGCGGCTTTAGACCAGGAAAGTCCACCATAGACCAAATCTTCACACTACCGCAGATCTTGGAAAAAACCCAGGAGCTTCAAATCGATACCTACCACCTTTTTATCGATTTTAAGGCCGCATATGACAGCATCTATAGAGAGGAGTTATATAGAGCCATGTCTAGTTTTGGCATCCCTACCAAACTTGTCCGATTGTGTAGGATGACGATGGAGAACGCACGCTTCTCCATCAGGGTCGGAAAAGATCTCACCGATACATTCGCAACCCTATTATCGTAACAGATCGGAACGAAATTCATTCCGATTTGTACGAAATGTAAGATATTTGTATTATGGTAACGTTTCCAATTGCTTAATCGGACATATATCCGAAAAGAACAAAACAATGCGATGAGAATGTCAAACTCACCGCAACACGTCTAGTATTCATGCGATGCATGGCGATTAAATGTGAAAATGGTGGGAACGCATTCGGAATTCATGCGATGCATGCCGATTTCTTAGTTTGCTGTTCTATCCGATGTCTCCGATAGCAAAGTAGTCGCGGAAGTGTTGTACGTAAAAAAAAAAAGACTTATGTTAACTACATGCGTCAGTGTTCCCTTTACGAAATGGATACCATAAACGAAATAAATGTTACGATCGGAACTTCTCTACGATCGTATGTTTCTCCGATCTGTTACGATGATAGGGCTGTCGATGTCAACAAAAGGTTTTTGGCAAGGACTTCTTCAACATCGTTCTTGAAAGAATAGTGCAAAACTCCCACGTCAACACAAGAGGCACAATCTTTCAAAGATCCGTTCAATTGCTCGGATATGCCGACGATATTGACATAATTGGAAGAACGCAGCGTGATGTCAATGGCGCGTTTATGAGCATTGAGACGGAAGCGAAGAAGATGGGTTTTAGTGGTAAATGAGGGCAAGACCAAGTATATGCTGTCATACAGAAAGGACACCCAACACCGACGTCTTCGACAGAACGTCACGATTGACAGCTATAAATTTGAGGTAGTTAAGGACTTTGTCTACCTAGGCATCGCTACTAATTCAGCGCTGAAATTAAACGAAGAATAACTCTTGCCAATCGCTGTTTCTTCGGACTAAGAAGGCAATTGAGTAGTAAAGTCTCGAACAACTAAAGTGTCCCTGTATAAGACACTTATCATATCGGTTCTTATACAGGGTGTCCCGTAATTCGTTTTACATACCTTGGGATATGATTCTTGGTCATATTCTAAGAAAAAAATTGTTTTACAGTAAAGTCCGTTTCTCAAGTTTGGCATCACTTTTTGACAATTTAAAAAAAGGCTAACTTTGGTGTACCCTGACCTGTGTTAAATTCGATATCTCTGTCAATACTGATGATAGAGACCTAATCTTAGACTCAATTTTTTGTAGAAATAACAACCTTTAAGACTGTATTTAAATTAGGCTTCCATAGGTTTAGGGTTGCCAGATTTTCAATTGGTGGTGTTCAAATTTTCTTCCCAAAACAAAGTTTTGACTTTGAGGACATTTTTTTGGAGAAAAGGCCTGATAAACATAGAGTTTCTTTATTTTTTACAGATGAACAAAACAATAATAAAGAAAAAACTCAGCATTAAGTTAACTCAAAAACCCATACATTTTATGATACTAAGAAAAATACGAAATGGGAAAAATTTAAAAAAAAATAAAAAAAAGTTCTTGCTTTGAGGTTTGTTTGAATAAAACAATAATATTATCACTTTTAGTAGTTTTTTTATGTATTTAATACAAATACAATTATAACAAGTGCTCAAAGCCCCATCCTTCGTTTTGAATCCGTGCCAGAGCCCGTTTTTGGATTTCATTGTGGGTGTTTGCTGTCGATAACTCTTGTCTTACTTGTAGTCTTGTAATCTTTGAAACTGTATTTAAATTTGACTCCTATAGGCTAAGGGTTGCCAGATTTTCAGTTAGTATAAAGTTCCTGGTATCCTTTGTTGTGCTTTTCTTCAATTTCCATTTAAAAACTCATATAAGAAAAAAAATGTCTGCGTATTCTTCTCTCGTAAATGAAAGCATTTCAAAAAACTCTCTGATCAAACTGCAATCGTGACTTAATTTGACAAACTAATGAACAAATTTGTTTTCTTATTCTTTTATACGACTTATTTACCTATTGAACATTCATACCCCAAATTTAAAGCAAACATCCACAATGAAATCCAAAAACGGGCTCTGGCATGGATTCAAAACGAAGGAGGGCGCTTTGAGCACTTGTTATAATTGTATTTGTATTAAATACATAAAAAAACTACTAAAAGTGATCATATTATTGTTTTATTCAAACAAACCTCAAAGCAAGAACTTTTTTTTATTTTTTTTTAAATTTTTCCCATTTCGTATTTTTCTTAGTATCATAAAATGTATGGGTTTTTGAGTTAACTTAATGCTGAGTTTTTTCTTTATTATTGTTTTGTTCATCTGTAAAAAATAAAGAAACTCTATGTTTATCAGGCCTTTTCTCCAAAAAAATGAAATCAAAGTCAAAACTTTGTTTTGGGAAGAAAATTTGAACACCACTTAAAATTGAAAATCTGGCAACCCTAAACCTATGGAAGCCTAATTTAAATACAGTCTTAAAGGTTCTTATTTCTACAAAAAATTGAGTCTAAGATAAGTTTCCTATCATCAGTTTCGACAGAGATATCGAATTTAACAAAGGTCAGGGTACACCAAAGTTAGCCTTTTTTTAAATTGTCAAAAAGTGATGTCAAACTTGAGAAACGGACTTTACTGTAGAACAATTTTTTTGTTAGAATATGACCAAGAATCATATCCAAAAGTATGTAAAACGATTTACGGGACACCCTGTATATGGCGCAGAGGCATGAACCTTGTCAAAGGCAGACGAGAACGCTTTAGGATGCCTCGAGAAAAATTCTTCGGGTGATTTTTGGTCCCGTCTGCATAGATGGAGAGTGGAGAAGAAGATTCAACGACGAACTGTACGGGCTACCGCGACACTGATCTGGTCAAACGAGTCAAGGTCCAGCGGCTTAGATGGCTGGGTCATGTAGAGCGAATGGACACCAACGCTCCGGCCCGGAAAGTCTTCGAATCCAATCCCGAGGGACGGCGCAGTAGAGGAAGACCACGACTCAGGTGGCGCACGCAAGTAGGAGAGGACCTTAACCAACTTGGCGTGCAAAACTGGAGGCAGCTAGCTAGGGACCGAGCTGGCTGGAGAAGCATGTTGGTTGAGGCCGGTGCGGGTGCATAACTTCACAGGTCATAACTTCACATGGGTCATAATTTCACCTCTAGTGGGTTATAATTTCACTTTTTTCGGGTGAAGTTATGTCCCACCTTAGGTGGGAATTAGCTTCACTTTTTTGTGGGCCAGAATTTCACTTCTGTGTGAAGTTAAGCTTCAAAGTCCGTCATAAATGAAAATGGACGAAACTCAAACAAATTTCTGTCCACAAATTGGAACAAATGAACATTTAGCTCTTCAGTTTTATGGCTTGCCAAGACGTACAAAAATGGATAAACCTATGATAGAAATATTGATATTTGAAGCTGTTTTTTCGTAGTATATACAGTTTAAATTTGAAAATGTGTTCAAATATAGTGTAGCTTCATAAATCAATTATTGAAATTACGAAAATAATTTCAATAGTCAATTTTATGTCCTTATTGTAGAACTATAGTTCAAAATTCCGTTCATGTTTTTTTGTGAATAGATTTCAATATCTTTGTTTCAAAACGGCGTTTTGAAAATAATAATATGATATAAAGTACCTTTCATAAGAATAATTTTTTTTTTTATAAATAACAGTTTTTGATATTTTTTAATAAAAATGTTTCAATAAATTGATTACAATTTATAATTTTTGTTGGCTTTTGACTGATTGGATTTCTAAAGATTTTTTACAATGTAGGTGGGAAATAATTTCACACAAATTTCAGGTGAAATTGTTGCTCACCTAAGGTGGGACATAACTTCACACGAAAAAAGTGAAATTATAACCCACTATAGGTGAAATTATGACCCATGTGAAGTTATGACCTGTGAAGTTATGCACCCGCACCGTTGAGGCCCTGGTCCGACCCGGACTATAGCGACACCTTAAGTAAGTAAGTAAGTTTTCGCTTTCCACAGGAAAAAAAATTTAATTTTCATTTCCGCCACCAAAAGCGATCAGCCGCGCTTTCTGGAATAGCCCTACAGGTCAGCGTACAGCAAAGTTAGCCTTTTTTAAAAATGTCAAAAAGTGATGACAAAGTCGAGAAACGGACTTTTCTGTAGAACAATTTTTTTTCTTAGAATATGAACAAGAATCACATCCCGAAGTATGTAACACGAATTACGGGACACCCTGTATATCTAAAATAACTATTGAAGTTATCACTTTATTGCCAAAGTTTTAGTTTTCTCACACACACTGTTCGTTAACGAAAGTCAAATAATTGTTCTTAAAAGACGGTTCGAAAGGACCAAATGATTCTGACTAGGTTTATTCTATAAAAATCTAGGAAAAAATAACTCTTAAAAACTTTGCTAAAGAAAATAAAACACGACCAGTTCGTTTGAGGCTACTGTGAATATAACTTAAGACTTAGATTTGTGAATCTGGCAACACCGCAATGAAATGTACTTGTCAAACTATTAGAATAAATTCTTTCTTCTTTCTTTTGACACTCAACAAGTTCGGTCGTATTATTTCTTGTGCTCCGCTGATTTTCCAATAGGTTATGGGCCCAGTAGTCGCAAAATGTTAAGCACAAGAAACTGTAGGGAAAGTCGCGAACGTAAAAAGATATTTATTAATAAATAATTATAAAGGATTAAATAGATATTCTCCGATTAATAAATGTTAATTTTTTTTAGTTACAACAACGATACACATTTAAGGTTGGTGTAAAATGGCGACGAACAATCATCACAGTTTTTCCATAGAGAAATTAAAAGGGAGAGAAAATTACGATTCGTGGAAATTTGCGATTAAAAATCTCTTTCAATATGAAGAACTGTGGGAATGCGTTGAAGGCGAGTGCACCGATGAAAAGAAAATTACAAAGGCCAAATCGAAATTGATCTTGATGATAGATCCCATCAACTACGTCCATGTCCAAAATGCTACTACAGCCAAAGATGTCTGGGACAATTTGAAGAAGGCGTTTGACGACTCGGGTTTGACGAGGAAAGTTGGGTTGCTGAGGACGTTGATCACAACCAAGCTTGAGGACAGCGAGTCTATGGAAGATTTCGTGAACAAAATCGTCACGACTGCACATAAATTACGCGGCACAGGGCTTACAATCAACGAGGAATGGATTGGCACATTGCTTCTCGCAGGTTTGCCAGAACATTATCAACCGATGATAATGGGGCTGGAAAATTCCGGAGTGGACATAACTTCCGACTCAATCAAGACAAAGATGTCACTCATGCAGCGAATAGCACAGTAGCCTTGTACAGCAAAAATTCTTTCGCCAAAAACAAAAAACGTGTACGTTGTTTTCAATGCAATCGATTTGGACATTTTGCTAGGGATTGTCCCAATCCGAAGTCACAACAGCCAAAGTTTACAGGAAATCAAAATGTGTTGTTCACGTCATTGGTGGCAAACGAAGTCAACACTCAGGCGTGGTTTCTGGACTCGGGGGCGTCGGCCCATATGACTTTGCGACGGAATTGGCTCAAAAATATTACGAGTTCTAGCAACAATGAAGTAGTTATTGCAGATAAAAATCGATTGAAGGTAGAGTGTATGGGTGATATTGAGATTCAACTATTGAATGGTGAAACTGCCATAGTGAAAGACGTCCTTTACGTCCCAAACCTTTGTGCCAACCTTCTGTCCGTAAGTAGATTGGCAAAAACAGGGAACAGTGTCAGGTTTCATGGAAGTCGAGCTGAAATCCTCAATAAAAAGAATCGTCAGATAGTCACAGCATTCCTGGAGTCAGATGTCTACAGGTTGGATCTGCCAACAACGATGTACGCAAATTTTTCTGTACGTGCCTGTCAAGACATAAATTTGTGGCATCGCCGAATGGGGCATCTGAGTTTTGAAAGTTTAAGAAAACTCAAGGACATGACAAATGGCGTAAACTTTACCATGAAAGATAAAAATGTTCCGTGTGTCGTTTGTTGCAAAGGCAAACAAACAAGAATGCCATTTAAGCACATTGGAACTCGTGCAACCGAGATGTTACAGATTGTACACTCCGATGTTTGTGGTCCGATGAGTATGAACTCTATTGGAGGTGCGCGCTATTTTTTGGTCTTGGTAGACGACTACAGCAGAAAAATTTTCTTATACCTAATGAAAGAAAAATGTCAGGTTAAGGAGAAATTCGAGAAGTTCATGCGATTGGTTGAGAATCAAAATCAAAAGAAGATAAAGATATTGCGTACCGATAATGGAACTGAATACTGCAATGCAGCCTTGCTCTCATATTTAGTTAAACATGGAGTTCAGCATCAAACAACCGCACCGTAGACACCGGAGCAAAATGGTCGTGTCGAGAGAATCAACAGGACGATAGTGGAAAAGGCCCGCTGTTTGCTGTTTGATGCAAACTTAAAAACAGAATTTTGGGGTGAAGCTGTAACGACGGCAGCGTACATAATCAACCGTTCTCCAAGAAGGGGATTGGCCGACAAGACTCCTGAAGAAACTTGGACTGGGCTGAAGCCAAATTTGGAATTCTTCAAAGTTTTTGGTTGCCGTGCAATAGTGCACATACCGAAACAATTACGAAAGAAATTTGATCCGAAATCCAGAGAATGCCTGATGATGGGGTATTGCGAAAACTCGAAAGCTTACCGATTAGTGGATCCGAAGACAAAAAAGGTATACGTCAGCAGGGATGTAGTTTTCTTTGAAAACGGAAATGATGAGCCAAACACTAAAAGTGTCAGTATATGCTTTGACGATTCAATGGGGGACAATTTTGAATCTCTTAGTGAAAGTACATCCGATGAGAGTCCAACTAACGAATCAACAGATACCAACAATCATCACGCAGCAAGTTCCACTTCCAGTCAATCTGATTCTTTCGAAGAAAGTTTTTTCTCTGAAAGTGATGCAACAATTCAACATGAAGAACAAGACTATTTACCACCAGAAGAGTTGGAGGTTTAAGTCTCTGAAATACGAAGATCATCTCGTGTACCGAAGCCAATACAGAGGCCTGATTTCGTAAGTATGGCAGCACTAAGTTTGGAGGTAAATGATCCAGTTACAGTTACTGAAGCTATGGGCAGAGCGGATGCAAACTTATGGCGTGCAGCAATGAATGAGGAGTTCGAAGCTTTAAAGTATAACAAGACTTGGACTCTAGAGACGCTGCCACCAAACCGGAAAACAATTGACTGCAAGTGGGTGTTTCGGACAAAAAGAGATGCTACCGGTAAAATTGTGAAATATAAAGCACGTTTAGTAGTGAAGGGCTGCGCGCAAAGAAAAGGTCTCGATTATGTGCAAACATATTCGCCAGTGGTGCGCTATAGTTCCATAAGAGCCCTTTTGACACTGGCAGTTCGTTTTGATATGGACATTGATCAGATGGACGCAGTATCCGCATTTCTCCAAGGGGAAATCAACGAAGATATCTACATGATTCCACCCGAAGGTTATATGAGTGGCGATACAACTAAGGTGTGCAAGCTACATAAATCCTTATATGGTTTGAAACAATCCAGCAGGGTTTTTAATATCAAATTAGATT
Source organism: Melanostoma scalare (assembly GCA_949752695.1). Classification (NCBI taxonomy): domain Eukaryota; kingdom Metazoa; phylum Arthropoda; class Insecta; order Diptera; family Syrphidae; genus Melanostoma; species Melanostoma scalare. Next base: position 139,313,534 of record OX456985.1, on the reverse strand, counting down.
CAGCATTAGCAGCCTTCGGAATGAAGAAAACTTCAGCTGATCAATGTGTTTATTACAAACTAGAAGATGATAAGAAATTATTTCTAGCGGTCTATGTAGATGATCTCTTGGTCATGTCAAACGATGTCGTTATGAAAAACCATTTAAAATCAAAGCTAATGGAAACTTTCCAAATGAAAGATCTAGGAGAAGCGCGGTTCATACTGGGTATGCAAGTACAGCGTGATCGGAACAAGGGTACCATTTCCATTGACCAGGAGCAGTATTTTAAGGAAATTCTTCAGCGCTTCGGAATGATGGATTCTAATCCAGTTTCAACTCCAAAGAAATGTGTCCGAAAAATGAAGAAGAAACTACAGAGATGAAGAATGTGCCTTACCAAGAAGCCATTGGGTGCATAATGTTTGCTGCTCAAGTTACCCGTCCAGACTTGTCATTTCCTGTCAGCTGTTTGAGCCGATATAATCAAAATTCCGGTAAGTCACATTGGAATGCCATTAAAAGAATTTTTCGTTACTTGAAAGTTACCATCAATACGAAGCTGGTGTTTGCCAAAAATGGTAACAAAGACCTACTGGGCTATTGCGATGCAGACTGGGCTTCCGATACAGACGAAAAACGTTCAACAACCGGATATGTATTCAAACTGCAGGGTGGTGCGATTTCCTGGAGCACCAAAAGACAACCTACTGTTGCATTGTCAACCGCAGAAGCTGAGTATATGTCGATGTCATCAGCGACTCAAGAAGCTTTGTGGTTGCAACGTTTCTTAGATGAACTACTCGAAGATTCAGCGTCAACAAAAATCTACTGCGACAACAAAAGTGCACTGGACCTAGCTGTTCTCAATGCATATAGAGCACATACGAAACATATAGACGTGCGTCATCATTTCGTGAGAGAACAGATCAACGCCAACAAAATCATTCCGCTATACATTGACACAGACAACATGTTGGCGGATATATTAACAAAAGCAGTCAAGAAATTAAAAATAGAATTTTGTTGTAAGGGTATGGGTTGAGAAATGCAGGTTGCCAAGTAAGTTTTTTTTATTATAATGGGGGTATTGTGAATATAACTTAAAACTTAGATTTGTAAATCTGGCAACACCGCAATGAAATGTACTTGTCAAACTATTAGAATAAATCCTTTTTTTTTTTTTTTTTGACACTCAACAAGTTCGGTCGTATTATTTCTTGTGCTCCGCTGATTTTCCAATAGAGGCACAATCGGTTTGTATATTTACTCTTTGTATATGACTTGATGTTATAGAGGTCAAAAGCGACGAATTTTATCATTTTGTTTACATTATTACATATTGACATTTATTGTGGAATGTATGTTTAAGTAGTGTTCGATTAAGTATATTATTTTAACATTTACTATAAAACAGTGTACTCTCGTACAGGCAAGAATGATCCGTCATGACAAGTGTCAATTCAGATGTCATTGATTGTAAATATACAAAAAATACAGGGTGTATGTAAAAGAAATATTGGAGGTTTACATTTGGAACTACTTTGTAACATATTCTCCACCTTGAAGAGACAAAGTCTGTTCAATTGGAAGTCGTCTTACTTTAGCTGCTGCTCTTCGTGTTTCACCGCTTGATGTCTTGGGTGTTACAGCTCTCACGACTCCATCTTTTCCCGGGTGTACATTTACGACTCGACCAAGTCGCCATTTCAATGGAGGCAAGTTTTCTTCCCCCAAAACCACAACGTCACCAATGCTTAGCGATTCACCATGCTTTGCCCATTTCGAACGTCGTTGTAGACTCACGTACTCTGTTGGGATGCAGGTTGATCCCGGGGTTGTATTATGTGGATCACGATCAATTTGGAAAAAGAATAAAAGAAAAATTGTAAGTTTTGTCTTAATATAAAATTTATCTTTATTGTACGGTGTACGTCTTACCTCGATGAGGGTTAACAAGAAAAGAGAACAATTAAAATGGGTGAAGCCCACAGGAAGGACTTAAACTTAAGATAAGTTAGGTGGTAAACGCCACCTGGGTGTGATTACTTACATTTTAAATAAAGGAGGAAACAAATTAGTACAAAATACGGGAAGGTAAGGTAGTTCTTTAAGGAAATAAGATTTGCACTTAAACATTACCGCCCGCCTTGCAGGAGTATACCTGCAAAGTATAATTCATAATAATATATCATATATCTAACCACTAAATCAGAAACAAACTTCAGATTGGGAACCATTGAATCACCGAAGGGGTTCCACTCACTTCGGGGGGAAGGATGGGTTAGTAGAGGATATCTAAACTCTTTATAATATGTAAATGCAATTTTAATAAGCAAAGGTATAGAAAAATACGATTCAGTGTACTTATATACCTATAAAGGATTCAATTGAAATGTACTTTCATATGAAATCATGCGTAGGATACGTATTCCTTAAAGATATTTTTGTGCAATTATAGATAGATATTAGCAAAGATATAAATTGTCTGCAAGGTAATTGAAAATTTTAAACTAGTTTTCGGTTGGAACAACACATAACTTTACAATGTGCCTGGTTATATCTCCATTCTGAGTGCGAATTCTTGCTACGCGAACTCGGTTGTCGTTGCCTGGAAACACATTCGTAACACGACCTAACCGCCACTCATTTGGGGGTAGGTTTTCTTTTTTGACAACCACAATATCACCTATTTGTACATCACGCTGAGGATGCTTCCATTTATATCTTTTGTGAAGTTCTTTAAGATACTCCTCTTTCCAACGTTTACAAAATTGTTGCTGGATCACTTTCAACTTTTCCCAACGATTAAGTAATGAAATTGGCGATTCTTCAGGAATGGGTTCTGCTATAGATATTAAAGGACTTCCAATAAGGAAGTGTCCTGGCGTTAGCGATAGGCTATCCGAAAGGTTTTCAGATACTGCACTAATCGGACGTGAATTGAGACACGCTTCAATGCGGCAAAGCAGTGTCGAAAATTCTTCAAAGGTGTACTTGGTACTTTGTGCAACCTTTTTAAAGTGGGTCTTAAAACTTTTGACGCCTGCCTCCCAAAGGCCACCCATGTGAGGTGCGCCTGGTGGAATAAAATGCCAGGATAGCGAATGACTGTGAGAGCTCAGTACGTCAGATGCGGTTTGCTGCAAATGTTTCTTGAAATCTTATTTAAGAGCTCGGTTAGCTCCAATAAAGTTTGTTCCGTTGTCGGAATAAACGTCCTGAGGAGCTCCTCTCCTCGAAACAAACCGATGGAATGCCGCTAGGAATGCAGCTGTTGACAACTCAGTGACTCCCTCTAAATGTATGGCTTTTGTAGAAAAGCATACGAAAACACAGACGTAGCCCTTTGTTACTCGACAGGATCTTCCAAAGTAGGTTTTGATATCAAAAGGACCAGCAAAGTCCAGTCCAACTTTTGAAAATGGTCTTGAAAACTCGCACCTCTCCGGAGGCAAGGCAGCCATAAGTTGCTTTTGTAAGCTTTTCTTGTGCAGCACACACGTTTTGCAGCGGTTAACAGAAGCTTTTATCAGGTTCTTAAGATTGGGAATCCAATACCCTTGGCGCACAAGAACAAACATTAATTGATTTCCACCATGCAGAGATATCTTATGGATGAAATCTAAGAGGAGTTTTGCAAACAAGGAATTGTAAGGCAAAATTGTTGCATACTTTTCGTTCCAAGAAAGATTTGAATTGGCTAGGCGACCGTTTATTCTCATTACACCCTTATGGTCGAGAACCGGATTAAGTGTGAGAAGTTTGCTTTTGCTTTTTATTGGTTGATTGGTTTTCAAAAGTTCGTATTCCGAAAAGAAATGAAGCTTTTGAGAAAGAATGATGAGTCGTTCTTTTACAAAAAGAATCTCATTTCGAGTTACATCAAGGCTTTTATAGCTTGGTTTGAACTTGAACCTTGGATTCGTCCGATGAAAGAATCGAAATATATAAGATATTATTCTCAAAGCATGCGGAAAATTGGAGAACCTTTGCAGTATATCTTCTGTGTGATGGGTAAGGAAAACTTTAATAGGCTTAGACTCTAGGTCAGCTTCGGTAAATGAGCTTGGAGTGTTGGAAGGCCAAGAAAATTGATTGGATCGGAGCCAGATCGGACCGTTCCACCACAACTCATTACCTAAAAGTTCACCAGGAGCCATCCCCCTAGTTGCCAAATCAGCTGGATTATCTTCTGAAGCGACGTGTCTCCATTGGATGTCACCAACATTACCTTTTATAAGGCTAGTGCGATTTGCTACAAATGTTTTCCAACTACAAGGTTCTTTGACTAGCCACGCAAGAACTATGAACGAATCTGTCCACAAAAAAGTAGAAACGTTTTTAACATCAAACACCTTTGAGGTAGTTTTGATGAGCTTAGAGAGTAAAACTGCACCGCAAAGTTCCAATCTAGGAAGCGAAATAGTACTCACAGGTGCAACTTTAGTTTTCGAACACAAAAGGTAGCAACTACTTTTTGCGTTGACCTTGGTTACTCTCACATAAACTGCCGCAGCGTATGCCATCTCAGAAGCATCACAAAACCCATGAATTTCTGTTTCACTGTCGGTAAAGGTTTCCAACCATCTAGGTATTTGGAGCTTTGAGATTTCTGGCAAAGTTGTTGCAAAAGATTCCCAAGTAGCTAAAGAATGTGGAGTTAGACTCTTATCCCATTCAGTTTTATCTTTCCATATCTGCTGCATAAGGATCTTTGCCTTTATGATATTTGGTGAAGTCCAACCAGCGGGATCATAAAATTTGGCAATGTGTAAAAACACCTCCCGCTTAGTACAAGCAGATGAAAAAGGAATTGGTTTTGTTTTGAAGTAGAACAAATCCAGTTTTGCATTCCAAAACACACCCAGTGTTTTGACCGAACTTTGATCATCTAAATTCAAAAAGAGATCGCTGACAATGTGATCTCTAGGAATGTTTTCAAGCAGAGATTTTGTATTGGCTGTCCATTTACGAAGTACAAAACCAGCAGAATTAAGTATAGCTATGATTTCTGCTTGCGCTTTCAGAGACTGTTCAATGGAATCAAAACCTGAAAGCAGATCGTCGACGTAAAAGTCATTGTGAATCATTTGAGATCCTAAAGGGTATTTAAACTTCTCATCGTCAGCCAACTGTATTAGTGTACGTATCGCCAAATAAGGCGCACAGTTGACACCAAAAATGACAGTCTGCAGCTTAAAATCTCCAATGTCCTTTTCTGGAGCACTTCGGAAAAGAATTCTTTGAAATGAGGTGTGGGAAGGATGAACACGAATTTGTCTATACATTTTCGTTATGTCAGCGTTAAATACGTATCGATGTTTACGCCAACGAAGCATGAGTGTTACAAGATCCTGTTGCAAGCTAGGTCCGGTGTGAAGTATGTCATTAAGACTATTGCCCGTTTGAGATGGTTTCGACGCATTGAAAACCACTCGTAATCTGGTTGTTGAGCTTTCTGGCTTAACAACAGCGTGATGGGGCAGATAGTAAGACATAATTTTACCATCGCAGAGAATCTCCGTTGACGGAACTGGTTTCATATGATCAATGTCTAAATACTCCCGAATTACATTGTTGTACTCCGCTTCAAGCAAAGGTGTTCCTTTAAGACGACGCTCAGATGCCCTGAAACGCTTTTCACATATATTCCTGGAAGGACCAAGGCTTAAAGGACTAGGAAACTCATCTTTGAATAGTAATTTAACGACATATCTACCATTAGACTGTCTGTGAGTAGTTTCAGAGTAAAGTTCTTCACATAACTTATCTTCAAAGGAGATTGGTTTTGAGTCAGAAATCTCTTCTAACTCCCAGAACCGTTTGACTTCCCCATCAAGAGATACTTGGTTGAAATTCGTTACGAAATTCGAAAGCTTGGTATCGTTCGGTTTTTGAAGGGGACCAGAAACGATCCAGCCCAGAATTGTATTTTGCGCTATTAAATTTCCTTTAGTATTGCGACGGAGTCCTTCTTCAATAATATGCGGATAAATATCAGCGCCAATGAGTAAATCAACTTTCGAAGATTTGTGAAAATGAGGGTCAGCAAGCTTTAATTCTAATAATTCTGAAAAGTCTAGTGAATCAACAGACTGAGAAGGAAGCTTCCCTGTTGGATTATCAACAACTAGAGCTTGTACAGGAATCACTTTTGAATGAAAGTAGGGACCTATTTTGGTAACCCTGTAGCACCTAAAGCATCATTTATCCAAGTGTCCATAAATTCTTTATTTAATATTTAAACTAATTTAAAGCCCTGTTTAAATCCTTGAAAACATTGTTTAATACAGATCTTTTCCTCCTTTTACCACAAACAATACAAGTGTACCTCTACAAGTGATATTAAAGTGTAATTCTTTTATCAAAGAAAATTAAGATTTTCTATTCTCAATTTATATTGACTTTTTAATGCTTAAGAGTGGTAATAATATCAATCTCCCTCTGACACCTTTGCTACTTAAGTAACAAAAAAAAAAAATAATAATAATAACAGAAGCAAATTATAACAATAACAAACAAACCGTAGTGACTCTGTCTCACTTCCTTCTGGTAAGTGTGGATATTTTTGGTATATGTTTCTGCCAACCCGAAGCAATTTCATTGAAACTACACATAAACCATAATTTCGTTTTATGTTTAACCGGAGAATCAAACAAAAACCCTCCAACATCATCTTCAGTGTGATTGACGCCACTTCATCAACTCTATGCCAAACATCATCTTTAAGCGACTATAAACATATTTGAGTACGGTATAACATTCTTGCCTTACGGGTGAGTCATTTTAGTATAGTTCTGCTTGGCAAGTTCATTTTCTTGTCACTATACACCACCTTTCCATCTTTGGTTTCTGTCTTCGCTAAACTAGACAACATCATTAACACCATCTACAATCCAAGACAACTCATAAACCTACTGAACTTAAACTACCCTACCCACTGCGCGGTTCGTGTACGCGATTTATAAGTTTAGCAAATAACCTCACCTCGCTTTTGCCGGTACACTAAGAATAAACATTTTATTTTCGCTTACAAACTAATAAAAGAAGAAAATAAATTAAAAAAAAAAAAAAAAAAAACTACAAGGAAATCATCATAATGATGGAGAATGACTGTTGTGACTCTGGCAACTGCCTTCTTGATACAAAATTCACGCAACGAATTAAGTGTCATGGTCTTTGCGGCAAATCGTATCATCCAATATGTATGGGTTTAAGTAAAAAATCATGCCCTTATCTTAAAGAATATTTAAACTTTTTTGTTTATCTGTGCGACGAATGTAATAAAATATCACTTTCGCATGTTCTCCTCGCTGTTAAGTGTGTTAGTGACCTCACAAACTCCATTCAAACCGACAACAATCGTTTTCATAAGAACGTTCTCGCGCAATTTCATCATTTTGAAGACTTCTCTAAGTCTGTCGAGACTCTAGACAGCTCAATTGAATCCCTCGCCAAACGTGTTTCTTCTAAGCAATCTTCTCTGGATAAGCAAATTTCTTCATTAGTGGACTTACTTCAATCGCGCGTAGACCACTCACATTGCCGTTTTGATAACATTAGAGACGTAATTCATTCCACACTTGTCTCGGTTCTTAGCTTATATCCTTACGATTCAATACTCGATGAAATAAAAACTTTACGATCCTATTTTGAGTCATTTCATCAATCAACTTCAACTATTACATCAACTGATTCCTGCCATCTCAACACAATTCATCACGATTTACTTTCGAAGATCAATGATATCTATAACGAACTGACAATTACGCGTACTACTCTGTGTGATGTGATCGATGAGTTAAAAATAACTTCTGACAAAATTGATATCATTCCTGCAAACATCCAACCAGTCGAAGTCCACTATAACACATCTATACTCGCGGAAGTAGCTGAGTCAATTCATAGACCTTCCATTGCTTCTTTACTTTCTGCCCCTAATAACGACGTCCCCAAAACAAGTTCTTCTACCCAGACTGAATGTTTTGGTCCACCCGAACCTACTATCGTAAGGCTCAACAACACATGGTCCGTAAGTGACTGGAATAATAGGCTTAGCAGATTGAAAACTCTCAACGACAGTGTCCCGTTCTTCTTAATTAACACACCTGCCAACATCGACTGCTCCTGGATTCAAAATCTTTTTATCCTCAAATTTAAGATAGTTATTGAAAATTGCCTTAAGATTAATTCTTCAACCTATAAAATTCATATTCCTTACAAATATCAGTGGTTGTTCAAGTCTAGTCGCAAACCTATATTTTTAAAGGACAATATTAAAATTTCTGAAATGTTAAGTAAAGAATTTAAAGAACGCCCTAAAATTAATAAAAAAGTAGCATCCATTAATAAATTCAAAAATAATGTAACTAGCTCTAAGTCTTACTCTTCCAATTCCCACTCTAGCAAATCTCTAAACCCACCAACCTCTATAGTCAGAAACAATCCTCTCATCTCCCATCGTAAACAAGTCTCCATCAAAACTGTTTCTGTAAACCCTATCCCAATTTTATCCAATCCCATACCATTAACCCATCTCCTCAATCACCCACCCACTCTTTTTCCACAAAAGCTCCCAACACTACTAACGCTTTGCTCAGTCACTGTCCTCCTCCAGTTTTCGACCCAATGTTCTCACCGATCGCCAAGCTAACATCCAAAATCGCAGCTTCAATGACTACCAGTGATAGTTTTGATGGTCGTTATTTAATGGCCAGGTTACGCGACAGCAAACTGTACGAAAACGTTCGTCTTTATCTTTCCTATCTGTATAACAAATCTGAAAATGTTTGTATCAACGGCAAGACCAAGACGAACGTTTTAGTTTCAATCCAAAAGGAAGGTCTTCCAACGGATCCTGTTGCTCTCAGCAAAATTTATATGCGCTTCCATGAATCCTTAAATATTCCCTCTTCTACAGTTTCAAAAGACCTTTCCACTTATGCTTCCCATCTTAGTTTAAAACGTTTACCTTTCCCTCGTCATAACCGCAATTTGAATCTTTAACCATAATTTATCTTCTCGGCATGTATCACCAACTGTTGTATCTCTTTACTATCAGAACGTTAGAGGCCTTCGCACAAAGACCGCTACCGTGTATCTTAACTCCCAATGCTTTCCATATGATATTTTTGCTCTCACGGAAACCAATCTTTGCTCCGAATTTCAAGACAGTGAAATTTTTGCGTCTGATTTTACTGTTTTCCGTGCTGATGGACAGATTAGTGACATAGCTCCTACTGGGCGTGGTGTTCTTTTCGCTGTCCATAATCGTCTCAATGCATCTCTGATAGAAACTTCTAAATCACCTTTGTTTGAATATGTTTGTATTAAATTGTCTATCTCCAATCGCTGTTTTTATCTTCTCTGTTGTTACATTCGTCCCTTACAACCCTGTCATGTTTATCAACAATTTGTGGCCTCATTAAGTCCCCTAATCGATGCCGCAGATTCAAACGATGACTTCATTATCGTGGGTGACTTTAATTTGCCCGACCTGAAATGGATTCCATCCGAAGATGAAACGTGTTTTGTTCCCTCTAATCCTTCCTCCGAAAAGGAAATTATTTTCACTGATTGCTTTCTCCAGTCTGGCTTGTTTCAAATCAGTGGAATCATTAACAATCTTCAGAGACAGCTTGACCTCACCTTTTCCTCTGACCCTTTCAACTCCTCTGTTTTTAAAAGCACCCATCTTCTCTCTACTCTAGATCACTATCATCCCCCTCTATCCTTCATTTTCCGTATTGATGATAGCGTTCCAACTATGGAACCCGTAAACTCCCCTAGTTTCAACTTTCGTAAAGCCGACTTTAACATGCTTTGTAATCTTCTCAGTAACATTGACTTCAATCTATTCATCAACCTGTCTACTCCCATCGACATAGCTCTTTCCTTCTTTTACTCCTCTATTTTTGCATGTTTGATCCAATGTGTTCCTTATACGCTTCAAAAATCCTGTGCTTCTTCTCCACCCTGGTATACAAAAGAATTAAAAACCATCCGCAACGTCAGAAATAAGTTATGGAAAACCTACTTAAACTGTCCGACACCTTCTAACCATTGCAACTACCTACTAGCTTCCTCTAACTTTTCGTCTCTTTGTCACACTCTCTACCAAAATTACCTTGATAAAATGCAAACCTCTCTAATTTCAGAACCAAAACGTTTCTACCAATTTATCAATGTAAAAAGGAAATCTGACGGTCTTCCTTCAACGTTTAATTTTTTAGGTAATTCCTCCTCTGACGCCAAAGTAATAGTTAATTTTTTTGCTACCTTTTTTGGTCAGTCATATAGCAATAACCCGAATGATCCTGACCTTGAATATCATAAAAGGTTTTTGTTAAATAGCCCGCATACATCTCTAGTTTCTGTAATTATTTGTCCTCAGACTGTTCGAGACAAATTAAACTTGCTGGATGATGATTTCTCCCCTGGCCCCGATTGCATTCCAGCTATTTTTCTTAAAAAATGCGCTACCGCACTCTTCGAACCCCTTACTTCTCTTTTTCAACTTTCGCTCTCCCAAGCTGTTTTTCCCACTCTTTGGAAAGAATCTTTCATTTTCCCGATCTTCAAAAAGGGTGGTAAAAACGAGGTCTCTAATTATCGACCGATAGCTAAGCTTTCTGCTATCCCCAAGCTTTTCGAAAGCATTGTGTACGACACTTTGTCTTTTCACTGCAAATCAATTGTTTCCCCACTTCAACACGGTTTCTTGAAGGGAAGGTCTACTACGACCAACCTTACCCAATTCGTTTCAATGACTCTGTTGGCTCTAGAAAAAGGCAATGAGGTTGATGTTATTACTACTGATTTTAGTAAAGCATTCGACAAAATCAGTCATCAAATTATCTACCTCAAACTCAAAGCCTTTGGTTTCCCACCACAAGTTATCGAATGGATCAAATCATACCTCGAGAACCGAATTTATAGGGTTGCCTTCAGAAAAGCTTTCTCCGATCCAATATTTGCCTCTTCGGGAGTTCCCCAGGGCAGCCATCTCGGTCCACTTCTGTTTGTGCTTGCCATTAATGATGTCGGCGGTACAGTGTCATTCTCAGACCTCTCTATTTATGCAGACGACATTAAAATAGTAAAAGTTATTTCATCTGTTCAGGATTCTCTCCTCCTCCAACAAGACCTAAACACTTTCTTTATTTGGTGTAACAAAAATTTTCTTGAACTAAATGTCAAAAAATGCCAAAGTATGACTTTCTCACGTAAGCGCCTACCTTCCAGTCCCCGAATTTATTGCTTCCACAACATGCCCATCCCTAAAGTTTCGTCTATTCGCGATCTTGGAATTATCTGTGACAAAGAGCTTAATTTCCACTCTCACATTAACCATATTATTGCGAAAGCAAACTCTTCCTTGGGGTTTATCAAACGCTGTTCTAAAGAGTTTTCCAACCCATATGTCACTAAATCTTTATTCACCACCTTTGTCAGGCCTATACTTGAATATGCTAGTCAGGTCTGGTCTCCCTACCAAATAACTGAATCTCGCAGAATTGAAGCTGTCCAACGTAGATTTTTAAGATTCGCTCTTCGTAGCTTACCTTGGTCTGACCCTTTAATTTTACCCCCCTATGAAAACCGATTGCTACTCATTGACATGCCGACCCTCTCTAAACGTCGTCGTATCGCTGACATTGTTTTTGTCCATCAGATTATGACTGGTACCATTGACTCCCCTGCTCTACTTGAGATGATTTATATGAATACTAATCCCCGCAACCTACGTTCCGTCCCCTTCTTCCACCTACCAACTCTTCGTACCAATTACGCCCACTTTAACCCAATTTGCAGGATGCTTCGCTTAGCTAATACAGCAGGAATCACTTTCGATTTCTCAAAAAGCTCCTCATCCCTCAGAAAAATTATGTACGCTTCCTCTATCTAACCCTTGAACCTGTTTTGGATCCCCTTCTTTCACCCCCCCCCCCCCCCCCCCCCCCCTTAATTTTAGATTAGGATTAAGTACTGCACATTTGTAAATATGTACATGCATTTTTTGTTTTTCAAGTTAATTTTATTATTATTATTTTTGTTATTAGTATTATTGTTGTTATTATATGCGCTTGAAATAAGCTAGATAGATAAATAAATAAATAAATTATGTCGAAATGACATAACATTAGATGTTGTAGTTGTAGTAGAGTTTACCCCTGATATTGTTGCATTTATTGACGTGAATGGAAGACCTAAACGTAGTTGAGCAGCTTTAGAGATCAAAGTTATTTCCGATCCAGGATCAATCAAAGCACGAAGAGTGAATTTGAAACCCTTTGAAGAGACCGTTACTAAAGCTGTCGCCAAAAGAATTTGCTTTGAAGATTTTGAAAAATACGTTTGAACGTTGGAAGAATTAAATGATGTAGTGGACTGTATTGGTAATGGGGATTCTACTTTGAAATCTGGTTGATTTGGCGTTTTAGCAATTTCTTGCAAATGAAGAAGTGTATGGTGTCGTTTCTTGCAATGGTTGCAAGAAAACTGACTTTTACATTGTTGTGTTGTATGAAAAGCTGTTAAACAATTGAAGCATAAGTTGTTTGACCGAACTACTTTAATTCTTTCTTCAACCGATTTTTGTATGAATGAAGGACACATACGCACCGAATGGTTGTCTTTGCACAACAAACAAGTAGATTTAGTAATTTTATTATGATGCGCTTTCAAATTTCTTTGTAGTGGAACCTTTGATACAGGAACACTCTGTTTCGGTTGGGAAGAAATTTGAAAATCGTTAACACTTTCCAACACTTTATAGCGCGAAACTAAAAACTTATTCATTTCTTTCCATGTTGGTATTTCGGCTGGGTTATCCAGGCTTTGTTCCCATATCGAAAGTGTTTTTTCTGGAAGATGACTTGAAACCAAAAACGTTAAAAATGCATCCCAAGACGCTGTTTGAATTCCGTAAGAATCCAACGCACACAGACAATCACTTACGATTCGATTGATTTGTTTGATACCCTTATCGGTTTCTATAGAAATTTTTGGAAGACTCAAAAGAGTCTTCAATTGTTTGTTAACAAGTATCCTCTTGTTTTCATACTGCTCTTTTAAGGCATTCCAAGCAAGTTCAAAATTAGCATCCGTTAATTCAAACTTGTCCACGATCGCGTGGGCATCATCACGTGTTTTAGCTAGTAAATGATAAAGCTTTTGCACTGCGCTTAAACGAGGGTGCTTTATATATACTGCCGTGAACATGTCACGAAACGACGGCCAGGACAAATAATCTCCATGAAATGTTTGAGAATCACACGCTGGAAGCCGAAAAGAAGTATTATTTTCAGACGCTTTTGCAAGATTTCTTACTTGCAATAATACTTCAGATACACCTAAGGCAATATCGACACTTTGACTATGAGATTCTGTTTCCTTTGCAGGCAAACTACCTATCGTATCAGTAGCACTTAGAATAGTTTCAAGACATGCGATATAAGTTTCTGTCGAAAGCTTGTATTTAGATTTCACTGCACTTAGATTTTCTTGTGAAAGTGGTTCCGCCGTGTTACGAACGCACGTTGAATATGCAGATTTAACATCTGACCACAAACTCGAAAGCTCAACTTTCCTTGCTTCTAACGAGTGAAGCGATAAGGAATTTAAATTCACCTCTCTTAAATTCGCGAAATACTCTACTAACGTATCGGCACAAAAAATGAAATTCTCCATTTGAGACTTTTAACCCTATACTGTTTCTCAAATATAAATAGAAAAAACCACTTAAATGGATCAAAGTAATGAACTTAAACTTTTTTCAATTATAAGTAACGCTTAGCAAGAATTCTGTGTCGCTTTCAGATATGTATATGAAGATCTAACTTGTTCACTTAGATTGAATATTAATTTTGTAATTTTAAATAAGATTTGGATATTGAAAGAAGAATCATACATAAACTGCACAAGAATACTTTAAAGCGCACGTACCTGTTGCTGGTAAATTTGAACCGGTTTTTGATGGTGCTTATCTTGCTGCACTGTCGATCGTTCAGCTTCCACTGCCTGATTTGTACACAGATGGGAGAATGGTAGTCTGGTGGATTAGTGTTGATAAGAAATTGTGTGTATGCTTATGGTGCTTGATAGATGTATGAATGACGTTGTTCTATTGATGATGAATGGATAAATGATGATCTGGAGCAAAATTTGTAGCGTGTTGTTTGATATCAAATGGTGAATTTATTATTGGCGATCTGCAACGGAGTTGATGATCGCTGATCGTTGTTGTCTTGGAGGATTGATGTGTGTGAATGTGGCGATACTGAGCAAATGTTAGATCGATGATCGTAAAGTTGTTCACTTGGAATTGTATGCCTTGTAATAATGATGATGATGATCTCGGATGAGATTGATGATCGGTGATCGCTTTGATTTTTGACAATTAGTTTCAGCGGAGCTGGGAACTTTTCCTATGGATGTGGTCGAATTTCACTTTGTGTTTTTGGAGGATGATTGGGAACGTGATTCCGCGTGGACTCCAAATACTCAGCAAATGAATTCGGCTCGAATTGGACCAAATGTTGGGATGCAGGTTGATCCCGGGGTTGTATTATGTGGATCACGATCAATTTGGAAAAAGAATAAAAGAAAAATTGTAAGTTTTGTCTTAATATAAAATTTATCTTTATTGTACGGTGTACGTCTTATCTCGATGAGGGTTAACAAGAAAAGAGAACAATTAAAATGGGTGAAGCCCACAGGAAGGACTTAAACTTAAGATAAGTTAGGTGGTAAACGCCACCTGGGTGTGATTACTTACATTTTAAGTAAAGGAGGAAACAAATTAGTACAAAATACGGGAAGGTAAGGTAGTTCTTTAAGGAAATAAGGTTTGCACCACAGAGTAGATAATACAGAGTATCCACTTCCACCCCTTCAGCCCGAAACACCCGCAAAAAATTTTTCAATATGGCGTCCTATTTCTGAGTTTGAGGCTCTGTGCTCACTAGTATGAACTGTAAAAACTTAACTAAACGCCTGCATCGGTATGAATTTTTTTTACTAATTTTTGTCTTTTTCAGTGAAATACTGGTCAAAATGTAAAAAAAAGTTAATTTCTGCAACAATTCATTTTTCTAAATTCTAGGCTGTATGAAAATTAAAAATTATCGATTTTTTTGGCAACAAAAAAAAAATTTTTTACTTTTCAAACTCAACTGACTTTGATCTGTGGGAAGTGAAGGCCAGTGCGGGCATCCGGTGCGGGCATCCGGTTTAGTTTAGCTTGTAGGCAAAACGCACTACCTTGCTGCAGTGGAATCTCTGGTTATACTCTGTGGTTTGCACCACAGAGTAGATAATACAGAGTATCCACTTCCACCCCTTCAGCCCGAAACACCCGCAAAAAATTTTTCAATATGGCGTCCTATTTCTGAGTTTGAGGCTCTGTGCTCACTAGTATGAACTGTGAAAACTTAACAAAACGCCTGCATCGGTATGAATTTTTTTTTACTAATTTTTGTCTTTTACAGTGAAATACTGGTCAAAATGAAAAAAAAAGTTATTTCCTGCAACTTAAATTCATTTTTCTAAATTCTAGGCTGTATGAAAATTAAAAATTATCGATTTTTTTTGCAACCAAAAAAAAATTTTTTACTTTTCAAACTCAACTGACTTTGATCTGTGGGAAGTGAAGGCCAGTGAGATCATCCGGGTGGGGTCATCCGGTTTAGTTTAGCTTGTAGGCAAAACGCACTACCTTGCTGAAGTGGACTCTCTGGTTATACTCTGTGGTTTGCACCACAGAGTATAACCAGAGAGTCCACTGCAGTAAGGTAGTGCGTTTTGCCTACAAGCTAAATCAAACCGGAAAACCGCACCCGGAAAACCGCACTGGCCCTCACTTCCCACAGATCAAAGTCAGTTGAGTTTGAAAAGTAAAAAATTTTTTTTTGGTTGCAAAAAAAAATCGATAATTTTTAATTTTCATACAGCCTAGAATTTAGAAAAATGAATTTAAGTTGCAGGAAATAACTTTTTTTTTCATTTTGACCAGTATTTCACTGAAAAAGACAAAAATTAGTAAAAAATTTCATACCGATGCAGGCGTTTTGTTAAGTTTTTACAGTTCATACTAGTGAGCACAGAGCCTCAAACTCAGAAATAGGACGCCATATTGAAAAATTTTTTGCGGGTGTTTCGGGCTGAAGGGGTGGAAGTGGATACTCTGTATTATCTACTCTGTGGTTTGCACTTAAACATACTCAGTTGCCCATCTATATTTTGGTAGCGTTGTAATCGGTTTGCATTTTTTAACTGGATATTTGGCTGAGGGATAGCGTTAAGAGCTGTGCCTATTATACAGTGCCCAGGTGTTAGCGCCGGCATGTCGCTGGAATTTTCAGTAACAGATGTGATCGGCCTGGAATTAAGAACAGATTCAATTTGAATAATTATATTTATTTATTTATTTATCATCTACAGCTTAACGCTAACAGATTAATTTGCTTAAATTTATGTATATATAGGTATTTGTACAAATAATAATAACATCAAGTTGATAACATTAGAAATTACAAAGTAATGCCACGCAGAGAGTTTTTAAACAATAATCTTGATTGGCTTATATCTACCAAGTTGCAGACAGAGTTAAAATTTGATAAGGTTCTTGTTAGCGGTTCATTGGACCCGTAATTCGTTCTATGACGAGGTTGGAAGAGGAAATCACGTTGTCTAAGTGGTCTTTCGGGTGCATAAACAGGAACTAAAGCTAACAACTTAGGACATTTTATCCCTCACAAACATTATATCATTATATCGACTATCGAGCCTAGAAATCCCTACAAACAAGCATCTAGCTTCGTAGCTCGGTGAAAAACCCCATCTCATTTTAGTAAAGATGAACTTTGTGAATCTTCTTTGGACTTTTTCTATGCGATTAGATTGCACTTGAAAAGCTGGATACCAAACAGTATCACAATATTTAAGGACAAATCTTACTAAAGCCAAAAAAAGTGCTAAAAGAGCATGCGGATCCGTAAAGACAGTTGTATTTCTTTTAATAAATCCAACCATTGAATTTGCTTTAGATATTATATAATCCACGTGATCATTAAAGGAAAGAGTTCGATCAAAAATCACACCAAGATCCTTAACTTTCTCTAACCTATTCAAAGGGTCAGAACCAATTGAATAATTAAATAAAAATGGAACGGAGCATCTGTAAAAAAGACACGAAGTTGCATTTCTTTACATTGAGCAAAAGACGATTTTCTTTGCACCATAAATGCAATGCTTCTAAATCTCCTTGCATATTATTGCAATCGATTATACTTGATATACTAGAGAACATTTTAAGGTCATCTGCATAGAGTAGAACTTGTGCATATTGAAAAATTGATATAATGTCATTTATGAAAATGATAAATAATAGCGGTACTCCTGATGTGCAATTAAATTTCCTTGAGGTAAAACTACCATGCTTTACTATCTGTACCCTGTTTATCAAAAACGATTCGATCCAATTCAAAATCATTGAATGGAACCCAAAACTCTTTAATTTTTTGATTAGTATGTTATGATTTACAGAATCAAATGCTTTGCTGAAATCTGTGTAGATAACATCAACTTGCATTCCTTTTTCAATTAAGTTAATGGTAGACGATGAAAAGTATAAAAGGTTAGTTGAGGTGGATCTACCACTGACAAAACCATGCTGAAGCTCAGAAATATGCTCTCTTACGAGGAATTCAAGTTTATCTTTTATTATACTTTCGAATAGTTTTGGGATTGCTGAAAGCTTACTTATACCTCTGTAGTTCTCAAATTTATTTTTTGAACCAGCTTTATAGATTGGAACCAAATAAGACATTTTCCATTCATTAAGAAAGATAACCTCACTTAATGACAAATTAAAAATGATGTGTAAAGCTACGCTCAAGCTTTCAACACAATTTGTTAGAAGACAGGCTGGGATACCATCAGCACCAGGGGCAACATTGGGTTTCAACAATTTAATTGCAGACGCAACTTCATATAAGTCTAGAACCATCGAGCCCAAATCCACGGGTGAGTTTATTACAGTTTCGCTTACTAAACGAATGTCTGACTTCGTATGCATACACAGACTCAAAAAACTGAGCAAAAAGTTCACACGCTGATTGAGTATCATTTGCGACACTAGAGCCGTACACCATTGATTGAGGTAAACCATAACTACAGCGCTTTGACTTTATGTAAGACCAAAAACATCTACTATCATCTTTAAGCTTACTTTCAATGCCCACAATATAATTCTTGTGTAAGAACTTACTTAAAACATTAAAATCTTTTCGAAATTTACAGACATTTTCATAATAAGAATCGCTACCAGATTTCATATATTTTTTGAAAGCTTTAGTCCTTTTGTTTTTTAAATGAGACAGTTGTCTATTATACCAAGGAGGCTTACTGTGTTTTTTGATCGAAGACAACGGAACAAACATTCCAACCCCTGTCATGATAATCTCAATAAATCGATTTTAGACAAAATGTAAACTCTTATTATAAAATTCTAATTCCCAATTAATGGTATTCAGCCAATCATTAAAACCGTTGAAATTTGTTTTGGCAAAATTAAGTTTACGCTCAGAGTCAATTTCACGCAAGGGATTATAAAAATCAAATTTCAATTCAATCTGCTCATGGTGAATAGAATTATTTAACAAAGGAAAAGGGCATTTTAATATTTCTACTTTTACATCATTTTGACAAATAAAAACCAGGTCCAATAACCTATTCAAAGAATTGTAAACATCATTTATCTGATGTAAACCTAGCGCATAAACATAATCAATAAAAAAATATTCATAATCTTTAACAATATTCGCCGGTATAAACATTTTATCTTCATCCGACCAAAACCAGTTTACGTCACCCATATTAAAATCGCCTAATATGCACATAGTTTGCAGATCTTTGTTAAATGACTTGTTAATGAAATCGATGTTACTTATATGTTTTTCAAAAACACCTAATTCACATTTTGGGACATAGCTTGCTATAAAAACTAGCTTCCAATCAATATTTTGACTATTTCTTACATTAATAACAACAGACATTTGTTCAATATCATTATATGGAAGTGCTAATTCATTACATATAAAATTATTTCTTACAGCAATCCTCCGTATCCATTATACCTCCACCTCGATCCTCAGCGTTAACACATTGATCCTTTCGGAAAACAGTATATAGTCTGCAATCAACAATTTCTGACGATAAAATACCACTGTACAGTCAGGTTTCAGTGATAACAATGACTTCATAATCGAGGTTCGCGGACACAGCATAAAAATCCTGTATTTTAGTTCTCATTCCACTCGCATTATGATAAAAAGTCTTAACTGAATAGTTTCTGGAAAAGTTGTATATGTCGATTCTTGGCGGAATGTTGTCATGGACTACAAGTTTTTTTTCTGAAATGGTCTAATTTTGATACCACCAGGCCACATATTTGGATCCAGAATAAACTTTTTAAATAAGGTATTAAATTCAAAGAAATTCAGTTTGGCATCCTGAAAAATTTTATGCGGTTCATCTGTAAAAAATAAAGAAACTCTATGTTTATCAGACATTTTCTGAAAAAAAATTACCTCAAAGTCAAAACTTTGTTTCGTGAAAAAAATTTGAACACCATTGAAAATCTGGCAACCCTAAACTTATGGAAGCTCAACTTAAATACAGTTTTAAAGGTTATTATTTCTACAAAAAATTAAGTCGAAGACTAGGTCTCAATCATTCATTTGTATTGACAGAGATTGTACGAAAGTACACTGAAGTATATTGAATGTTCAAATAAAATAATTAATGGAACAATACTTAAACTTAGCTTCCACAAGAAATGTCAAATGTCAATAACATAAACAAAAACATAGAATACTTGAGAAGAATTAATGTAACTACATATGTATTAGATTAGAGGTCAGATCAAAGATATTCGGTGTGAAATTTATATACAAGCAATTATAATTGAAAGTGTCACAAAGAAAAGTTTGCATTTTTATTTCTCGATTTTATTTCAAGTGATTTTTGGTTCTTAATTATTTTATACGACTCATTCAAGTCAAAACATTTGGTCCTTCTTGCCTTAAAGAATCAGTTTAATTAGATAAACATTAAAAACAATTAAAGTGTGTGCGGTATATACCCCCATAAGAAAGAAGATTTTACAATCTATATTACATGACTTATATGTACATTGAAAAATAGTTTTTTTTTGTTGATTAACATTAATTAAATTAACTTAAAATATACTTTTTCGTTTTAACAAGTGTTTTTTCGTTTAAAAAGTGGTTTAAACTAACAAATTTAACTAATTTCTAAATAAGAAGTGTCCAGAGGAGACACTACAAATCGACATAGTACACGATCAGCATTTTCGGCGTTGGGAGAAGCAGCGTTAGCAGCAGTAGCAGCAGTAGCAGCAGTAGCAGCAGTAGCAGCAGTAGCAGCAGTAGCAGCAGTAGCAGCAGTAGCAGCAGTAGCAGCAGTAGCAGCATTAGCAGCAACCGTTGCAGACAAGCAGTAAGTTTTTTGCTTTACGTGTTGTAAACTTGTCTGATTAATTTTCGTCGTATTTCTGTTGATATAAAAAGAAATAAATATTATTATGGGTGAGACCAAGAATTTCAAGTACGGTCAATTACAAAAAGACCTCTTGGCAAAAATAATAAAGGATTTCACCAATTTCAAGAAATCTTCGAAAGAACGTCGAACGAAGGCGTATGCGTCGGCTCGTCTAAGCAAGCTAGAAGAGGACATGTCATCGGCGAAAACGTATTATGAAGCGATCGTTGGAGGTGGAATGCTGGAAGAGAGCATGAAAGTAGAGGAATTAAAGGTGGTATATGAACAAATTGATGAAATTTACCTGGAGTATCGTATAGAGCTTCTGGAAGTGATTGAGAAATGGGCAACAATCGTCACAAACGCTCCAAACTTGGGTGCTACGTCCCAAAATACAACTGGTACATCATCTCATTCGGGAATACGACTACCACGGATAGATCTGCCAAAATTCGACGGTTCATATACTACCTGGCGCGCTTTTCATGACAGGTTTAAGTCTCTAATCCACAACAACAACAGTCTTGATGACATCGACAAGCTGCATTTTTTGCAATCATGCTTGACAGGTGATGCAGATCGGTTTCTACAGAATTTTGCTGTTGAGGCTGCCAATTACAGTAAGGCTTGGAAATTATTAAATGATCGATACGACCATAAGCGCATCTTGGTGCACACACAAATGCAAGCACTTTTTGGTCAACCATCCTTGACTCGTGAGACTGCCACGGGCATCAAAGATCTGCTGTACACCACCAGAGAGTGTTTTCTCGCGCTAGAGAAAATGGATGTGCCTGTGTCTTACTGGGACACCGTCCTTATATGGTTCCTTTTCCAGAAACTTCCGCATTCCTGTCAACACCTATGGGAAGAAAAACTTGGTAATAGGAAAGATTTGCCTACATTCAAGGAATTTACCGAGTTTTTGGAGATCCGTTTCCGAACGCTTGAAGTGATGGGTCAGCAGGAACATGAAGCTGCATACAGGACGAAAGAAGAGCCACACGTCAAAACAAGGCCTCGTTTTCAGCCAGTTAAGACGAAAGTTATGCACGCAAAGCAAGTCGTCAAACAGCCATCCAAGCCAGTAGACAGGAACCACACCGTAGACAGGAACCACACCGTAGACAGGAACCACACCGTAGACAGGAACAACACCGTGGATCAACTGATCTGTAAGCTGTGCAGTCAAGGCAAGCACACTGTAGACCACACCGTAGACAGGAACAACACCGTGGATCAACTGATCTGTAAGCTGTGCAGTCAAGGCAAGCACACTTTGAGAAAATGCCAACAATTTCTCAACATGGATGTGAAAAGTCGTCAAGAAACTGTTTCCAGGCTGAAGATATGCGAAAATTGCTTGTCTTACGGACATCTTGTTGGAACATGCTACAGTCTCACTTCATGCTACTTTTGCCAACAAAGACATCATTCGCTGCTACATGACAAACAACAGCAACAATCTTCAAGCAACAGACATGTACAACAATTTCCTGCAACCAGTTCCAGCGCGTCTTCGTCTCAAGCGAACACTTTTCAGACGTCCATAAATCCAAATGCGCCTGTCTTTCAGCCATCGGTAGGACAATCTTTTAGTTACCACGCGTCGCAAGGTGGTTACGCACACCAGGTGCTCATGGCGACAGCTGTGGTAAAGGTTCGAGCAGCAGATGGTAAGATACGTCTTTTACGTGCTCTGATTGACACAGGGTCGGAAAAGACTTTCATCACTGAAGCAGCGGCACAACTTTTGAAATTGGAGAGAAGGCGTACAAATGTAGAGGTATCTGGGTTAGGGTTGGTCAACAACGGCACTGCGCAACACTCCGTCGAAGTGAGATTTGCTTCCCGTCACTCGACGTTTGAGACTGCCATTCAGGCGTTGGTTTTTAAGTCGTTGACTGGCCATCTCCCGGCCCAGCGAGTGGTACCTGGCACTTGGAAGCATCTGAAAGGTCTTTCGTTAGCTGATCCTCATCTGTATGAACCTGCACCAATAGACTTACTTTTCGGAAGTGAAGTTTGTGCAGAAATACTCCTTCCTGAAATAAGACGTCCAGAAGATGGAACCGGACCTGTAGCTCAAAACACCGAACTGGGATGGATTGTCTTTGGGAAAGTTTCAGCCGAAATTCCACAACAAGTCCGAAGCTTTGTTCAACTAACGGATCTGAGTTCCCAAATAGAGAAATTTTGGACTATAGAAGAGACACCTTTTCAGAAGCAAGAGACTGAAGAAGATATTGCGTGTGACGATCACTTTAATCAACATACAACACGTTTAGCTGATGGACGTTACCAAGTGAAGTTACCATTCAGAGGTGGAGGCTATCCAGAAATGGGATCGAGTCGGCAAAACGCCTTACGGCGATTTCTTCATCTGGAGAAGAGGCTAGATTCAAATGAGAAACTTGCTGAAGATTACAAGAAATGTATCCAAGAATACAAAGACCTTGGTCAAATGGAAGAGGTAGATGGTAATGATGCGGTTTTAAACACCCCATTCCATTATTTCTTGCCGCATCATGCTGTTTTCAAAGAAGCAAATTCTACTACCAAACTCCGAGTGGTGTTCGATGCTGCAGCGAAAACTACGGATGGCAAATCCCTTGGTTGCTTGTCGGTCCAAAATTACAATCAAGTATAATTGATCTGGTGCTGAAATGGCGAACTCATCGAGTTACTTTCACCGCCGACATTGAAAAAATGTATCGACGAATTTGGGTCAATCAAGCAGATCGATACTATCAATTAATCCTGTGGAAAGATGAGAAGACCGGACCTGTGAAAATTTTCAAACTAAAAACGGTTACTTTTGGTACAGCGAGTGCACCATACCTTGCAATCAAAATTTTGAAGAAGGTCGCTGATGATGAGAGCGAATATTTTCCGGAGGGGGCGAAGGTTGTTCGTGAAGATATGTATGTCGACGATCTGATAAGTGGAGCGGACACCATTGAAGAAGCGAGAAAGAAACGTGATCAAGCAAAGCAACTTTTGGCAACAGCGGGACTCAACCTCAGAAAGTGGACGAGTAACAAGAGAGAACTCATCGAAGATATCCCAGTTCAGGATAGGGAACTTGATTTTGAACTTCCGCTTAATCTAGCAAATCACATCAAAACGTTAGGTATCAAGTGGTTTCCCATCGATGACTTCTTCTCTTATCAAAATCTACAATCTGCAACGGAATCAACAACAAAAAGATCAATGCTGTCAACTATAGCCAAATTGTTTGATCCTTTGGGCTGGATCTCACCATGTGTCATAACCGCAAAACTAATGATGCAGCGATTATGGGAGCTTGGCTGTGACTGGGATGAACCAATTCCAGCTGCTTTGAAGAAGGATTGGGATGCTTTTTTCCGAGAACTCCATCTGATCGAGCGGCTTCGGATTCCAAGATGGACCCAGATGAGCAAGACCAACAAATCGATCGAGCTGCATGGGTTTTGCGATGCATCTATGAAGGCCTACGGTGCAGCAGTCTACGTACGTGTTTTGGATAGTGAAGGCAAAATTCACGTCAATCTTATTTTGTCAAAGACAAAAGTAGCGCCAAATCAGCGAACGATAACCTTACCTCGTCTGGAACTTTGTGGTGCAGTAGTTTTGGCAGAGTTATTACAATACACCAAGGAAGTTCTGCTAATTCCTGATGTCAAAATCTATGCGTGGACAGATTCCACAATTGCATTGGCCTGGATACGCGCCACTCCCGCTCGATGGACCACGTTCGTATCCAACCGTGTGTCGGAAATCCAGCGGCTAGTGGGGATCGATTGCTGGGGACATGTCGCAACGCTTCATAACCCAGCCGATCTAGCGTCCAGGGGAGTATATCCATCTGAAT
The DNA here is from genome assembly GCA_949752695.1 of Melanostoma scalare. Classification (NCBI taxonomy): domain Eukaryota; kingdom Metazoa; phylum Arthropoda; class Insecta; order Diptera; family Syrphidae; genus Melanostoma; species Melanostoma scalare. The sequence continues at coordinate 139,289,131 of OX456985.1, read as the reverse complement.
TGGAATCACTTAAATCGTGGTGGAATGGTCCAGAATTCCTACAAGAAAAATGGGTATTCGATCTTCCAGATCAACCCATCGAAATAGATACGTTGGAAGAGCAACGAAATATCAAGGTTTTGAGCATAAACGCAATAGAAGGTGATAGTATACTACAAATTATATGTAACTTTTCGAGCCTTCTCAAAGTTATTAGAGTTGTTGCCACCTGTTGTCGATTTGTAGCAAAATGTAGACCCAAACTGGGGCCCATTTCAGGTTCACTAAAACCTAATGAGTTGCAAGCTGCCCATCTACTCATCGTTAAGGCAGCCCAAAAGGAAATGTTCGCAAACGAAATGCAACAAATTCGCGATAATAAAACACCCAAACAGTTAAATGCATTAAATGCTTTTATTGATGCTACCGGATTACTGCGAGTGGGAGGACGTTTGGAGAATTCTCTACTTCCTTATGATGCCCAACATCCGATATTGCTCCAAAACAACCATCATTTTACGAATTTGGTTGTCCGAGATGCTCATAAAAATACACTACACGGTGGTATCCAGCAAATGATTAGCTACATTCGACAACGCTACTGGATTGGGCAAATAAGAAGAAGCGTCAAATACCAATTACACAGGTGTCCTTCATGTTATCGACAAAAGGCATCTGAAATGCAACAGTTAATGGGAAATTTGCCTGCAGCAAGAGTGCGTATGTCTAGACCGTTTAGTCATACTGGTGTGGATTATGCAGGTCCCATCGAGATTAAGTCCTGGAAGGCACGCGGTGCGAAAATTCTCAAAGGATATTTTGCAGTATATATCTGCCTAGCAACAAAGGCTATACATCTGGAGGTCGTGTCAGACCTGACAACTCAGGCGTTTTTGGCATCCTTTAAAAGATTTACTGCCAGAAGAGGAACCTGTACGAAGGTATATAGCGACTGCGGAACTAATTTTGTTGGTGCTAACAACGAGTTAGTCAAATTGTTGAAGGAAGCACAACACGATTGGAAGGAAATTGCGGAAGACTTGGCGAATCACGGTACCGAATGGCACTTTATTCCCCCAGCTTCTCCACACTTCGGTGGATTATGGGAAGCGGGTGTGAAATCGGTCAAGTACCACTTAAAACGAGTCGTTGGAACGGAAAGGCTAACTTTCGAGGAACTCATGACGCTTCTAGCTCAAATAGAAGCTTGTTTAAATTCGAGGCCTCTTTGCCCTCTCTCCGACAGCTTAGACGATTTAAATGCACTCACCCCCGCACACTTTCTAGTCGGTGAATCATTACACGCTATACCACAAGGCGAATTAAATATCAACATTACACATGCAGATCGCTGGAAACGTGTCCAGGTTTTAGCAGAAGGATTCTGGCGAAAATGGAATTCCGAATACCGCGCAAGGCTTCAGCAACGACCAAAATGGACGCAGATTAAAGAAATGCCGAAGGTAGGAGACTTGGTTCTTCTCAAAGATGAACGACTTCCATCGACTTATTGGAACCTTGCTAGGATTCAAGAAACCCACGCCGGATCGGACGGGTTGATACGCGTCGTGACGGTAAAAACACAAAACAGACAATTGAAGAGGCCTATCACAAAAATTTGCTTATTGCCGACAAATAAATCTTCGGAAGAAATCGACGTAATTTGATCTCTCGCGCACAAAATTAAAACAACTATAATAAAAGCAAATAAAAATCAATGGAAAACCTAAAACCTAATATCATAAAATGAAAGCAATCAACCCAACTTTAAAGCATCTGTAAAACATATCATTCAAAACAACAATCAACCCATCTTTAAAAACACTTTTAAGCTGTTCAAACACCAATCAACTCATCACCTGAAAGCTGTTTAAAAGGAATAATAATTCAAACAAAAACTAACTTGTTTTAAATCATCTTTATTAAAAAAAAAAAAAAAAAATTACAAACAATTGCAATGAATGCAATTCATCGTTAATGCTGTGCTGCAACACAGCACACACAAAATTAAACTTATAATATAAAAAACATAGAACACTGTAACAATGCATGTTCTTTAATAAAAGTTATTGCACTGCAACAACGCATGCATTAATTATAAAACTTAATGTTTAAAATACAAACTTTACAAAAGATCACTTTTAAATCACAATTATTAACAAAATATTAAATTCTGAGCCAAGTCAACTTGCACAGAAAACAGATCTTCTACGTAAAATGCAAACACAATCCACACAAAAACAAATATAAGTCAATCGCGAAATGTCAAATGCCGTCGGCAAAATGCATTTGACAAACCACTGCACAACACAACACTTTCTATATTCAACACTATACAGTCCACTAAATGATTACTAAATGGAGAAAACACTAAACAAATTCACTTCAATTGGAATCAATTCACTCCTAAAACTTAATAAACTTCATATAAAATAAATAAAGAAACATCGCGAGTTGTTTATAATACAAACAACAATTTCTAGTTAGAAGTCTCATTCTTTTCTAACTAGAAGAAGACAACACTTGTTCATCACCAATTTAAATTGAACAAGGGATTTCGCTCACACCCGCTAGCACATAATGTACAATGTACTTAACGCGAACCGCGAAAAAACCACCGAATACACACGAGCCTATTCAACAAATCTTAACTTGCCTACAGCAGCACTATTGCTTATGTATATAACATAATGTAGCTGATTGCACATAAAACCGAAATTCTTATTTAAAATAACGGCGTCTAAGCCCACCATTGAATTAAATCAATTTGACTAATATATATATATTTCATTAATAAAAATATCAATGATTTTTAAAACACCTCAATCAAAATATAAGGAGAATAAAATTAATAAACTTCCCCATGCATACACACATCACATACAATTCTCGCGCGCGTTTGGTACACGAAACACTTCATATTTTCAACACACTTTCAACAAATTAAACTCAAAATTATTTAATAAGGAACTCACCTGGATAAACTCGATCGATTAATCAATTAAACTGAATACATTTAATTATTAAATCACATCTTTTAATCACATCTTTTAAATTACACATTTTAAACCAACAAAAAAGGAAAAACAACACACGACGCGACCACTCAACGACCCGCACTATCAAAAAACACACGACATAATAATGTACATGGCCATGAAACTGAATGGCATTTGAATGCCATACAATCAACTAATTGCCGAACACCATTCATCAATGATATTGCTGTACTACGTTAACTACCAGTAACCCATCAAAATTTCATTCAAGCGTGAATGAAAAAACACTACTTCGTCTGAGTACACTGTGTTTACGTAGTATGCATATTTATGTTGTAATAAAAAGTCTTGTTATCTTACTTGGGCATGGGTGTACATGGGATTGTATTATTCTTATGCACTAACATTGTTGTATATTTGCATGTTTACCTGAGTGCTGACTGCTGAGAGTCATATTGGAACATATTGGAATCGACGTCTATGCTGAAATCACAGAGTATATAAATGTAGTATACTTTGTGGCTGAAACTAATTCAAACGGTGATGCCATACTGCTGTATATTTCTGCGACATCGAAATTTTAACATTCACCATTCCGAGGCGGGAGAATGTACGAAAGTACACTGAAGTATATTGAATGTTCAAATAAAATAATTAATGGAACAATACTTAAACTTAGCTTCCACAAGAAATGCCAAATGTCAATAACATAAACAAAAACATAGAATACTTGAGAAGAATTAATGTAACTACATATGTATTAGATTAGAGGTCAGATCAAAGATATTCGGTGTGAAATTTATATACAAGCAATTATAATTGAAAGTGTCACAAAGAAAAGTTTGCATTTTTATTTCTCGATTTTATTTCAAGTGATTTTTGGTTCTTAATTATTTTATACGACTCATTCAAGTCAAAACAGAGATATCGAATTTAACACAGGTCAGGGTACACCAAAGTTAGCCTTTTCTTAAATTGTCATTTTTTAAATATTTAATTGAGAAAGATGTTCTATTAACAGATCAACAACAATTATATGGAAATTTGACATATGAGTTTATGAAATATTCACTTTTTTATGCAGGTACCTATCACATCAAAAGCGAATGTTGTAGTTCGCTACTCATAATACCACGAAGCTTGTAGTTCGCTGAACAGTTCGACTAGAAGCGAACTCGTAATACGGGCCTTAAATTACCACACGTCGCATAGTAGCAGAACGCACCAGGTGCTTTTGGCGACAGCAATTGTTAAGCAGCCGATGTTCGTCAACACCAATACCGAGCCTTGATCGACCCAGGATCGGAAGCATGCTTCATTACTGAAGATGCAGCACAACAATTGAAAGCGAGATTCAAAATTTTTTTACTTCTATAAAACAGCAATCAACTACCGTAGTAAATTATTACTGAAAGCGTTTAACGTTGTAAATATTTTTAAATTCAAGAATTGAATATAATGTACACTTATGGTCACACAATTAAGTCATTTTTATAAAATGAGGTCTACATATGCATATGAGCTTCAACTATGACCTTTAATAACTCAGAAACTGTTAGAGTTATTAAAAAAAAAAGACTTTTTTTTAGAGCTTTAAATTTGCTATAAGAACCATCATTAGTTGACATGATCTGTTCATTATTTCATAATGACAGAAATTTCAAATAATCAACAGAACTTTTCCTGTGTTATTTCCATTTAAAACTTTGGATGTCGGGTGGGTCGGGTTAAAATTTAGAAAAATTAAGAGCTATAACTTGGCATGAATTTTTTAAATAAATTTAGTACCGGTTTAGGACTATCGTGGAAAAAAATTCGGAAAAAAGAAAAAAAAAAAAAGGACCGCCCTAATGGCCACACTTATTTTATATATTATTGATTTTTTGTTAAAGAAATGACTATTGTTATAGTGGAATTTATTTTCTTTCGTTTTTTTAATGATTATGATTGTAAATATTTAGAATTTGAACATATTTTTGTTTTCGTTGTAATTTGTATTTAATATATGGACATGTAGACCTCATTTTATAAAAATTACTTAATTGTGTGACCATGAGTGTATTTACATTAAAACAAACTTTTTATCAAATGATTAATTTTATGTCAATCAGGCAGACGGCAAAGCAATGCTTAAAGATTTTTGTAACTAAAATCTGTATTAAAACAAGAAAGAAAACAATAAATCTAAAAAATCTAAATCTAGGTATATCGAAGCTTCAAAGGGCTGCTGTTAACAAAACGGACCAGTACCAGGCAGGGTGGGTAAAGCCGCGAGAGGTCAACAACTAACCTCTCACTTTCTCCGGGTTGTAGCGGTCTGCAGTTTTTTTGTTCTTTGGTTTTTTTTTCTTCCAATTTTACAGTAGCATGCAACTCTCGTTTTATGTAAGTATGAATTACTCCCACTGACGGGACAAGATCCCACGACACCGACGAGCTGAGCCCGATTAGCCTCCAGGCATTCAACCGTTCCCGCAGCGGCGAGTTCCCCCTTTTCCCGTTCCCTACATCCACCTTAAATATAATGGAAAACCTAATTACCATCAATTGAATTGAGTATGTAATTTTCTTTTTTTTATTAAAGGAGTCAAAAACACACCCCGATACAACAAGATAGATAGATAGATAGATAGATAGATACAGATTTTTATTGAATATCAGTAAAATTTACATTATATCACATAGTTTTTTCATTTCATTTTTTTTTACAAAAAATCATTATAGCATGGCAATTGCCGTCTGCCAGATTGACAATAAAACACAAAAAAGTAATAAGCTCTCATTATAAGTAGGTACATTTCATTATATAATAAAAAATTATTGACAATTCTATTTAACAAAATAAAGTTAACAAACAATAGTTAAAAATTCTAAGGGAATTGAACAGAAACATAATTAGAAATCTTCATTCATAATAGCAGCTCTATATCTGAGCGCAATTTTGCAAAATTCATACAGTTTAACAACATCCATCTCATTCAATAAACTTATAACTCGATCTTCGGATAAAAAGTCTTCTCCAAATATATTCCTTCTGATTTCTCTGAGAATTGGACATTTTCCAACGAAGTGCACCGTATCCTCTCTTTCAGCCAAATTACACATGTTACACTCCAGCGGTAAATCATCCCTATGTGGAATGAAATTTAAATTGAGTAGTTCACTACGAAGTCTGACCATCATCGAGATCACGTGTACATTATTCAAATCATGAAAGTAATTTTTCTCTGCGAGGTTGTGGTTTAGTCTGCTATAAGTAGTTCTGTACAAGGAATTAGAAGCTTCTGCAATATAATCAGCTCTACATTTTTCATCTACCTTTGAAATGACTTCATACAGGCTTCTTTTAGTGGCTGATAAATCCTCAATGGGTATACTAAAATTAATTTGGCATCCTTCAGCTAAATCTTGCCACTCACGGTACCAACTATTTTGGTCTTGTATCGCCCGATACAACAATTTTTGGTGCTTGTTGAGTTTATGCAATAACACGAAGGGATAGCAATTTTTTACAATGATGATTGATCTAAGTCTACTTTAAATTTTAAACGAACGTTATATTTTGAATGCACCGTATTATACCCACTTTGAGTTACTGCTGTTCCCAAGAGCTGCTCTATATGATGTCATTAACCACGGCTCAAGAGTAGATATAACCATCATCACCTTCAAATGTATAAAACAAAATTAACGAAAATATAACTGCATTTAAAAATTTGTTTGTATTACCAAAAATCTGCTTTTATCTCCGTTCTTGAAAATATTTTCTGCGGATACCTAGGGTGTGAAGGAGTCACAGCCAACGACCTCGTAATGAAATGCTCTATTATTACCATTAACAGGTTGTCAACCCTCGGCTGTACCTCGATATCCGATCCTCTCACATTCAGTCAAATGCATTACACTTGACTTGCATGTGTATCCATAGAGTGCATTGTACTCGGAACAATATGACTCCCAACGGCAGGCCACTGCCAGCCGGCAGAAGTAATAAGGGATCATATTGCTTTGACTGCATGCGCTCTGTATATGTCACAGCAATAGTCTTTGGGTATGAGCATTTGTTTATGATATAGGTCATTGGCGCTCACCCAAAAGAATGTGATGATGAAGCGTTTTAATCTGATATCGAAGTGTAGTCGATTGTTCGATAACCAGAACTCGAGCATAGTAGCTTTGTATAAATAGGGTATGAATTTGGAAATAAAGTCAATTGTGATCGTGGAGTCGATCCGAAGAACACTCTAGTCTTATTATTTGATATATGGCTGTTAGCCTAAAAGTATAAGCTTGGACGTTTTCTTCTTTAGTCGTCTTCGGTACCACCCTCAACTTTGCAGTTAGTGCGAAAGAGGTTCGAGCGAAAGCAGTGAATGCTAAGCGATTGGTGCTGAAGTACAAGCGACATCACATGGCGATCCTGCCAGCAGCAAAATATAATAAATAAATAAAGTAAAAATGTCTAACGAACTCGAAGTCGTATACCTGAAGGTAACGGGACATGGTAGAATGATTGGCATCTTAATGAAGAAGTACAAAGTACTAAAGAAGCTGATGATCGCTTACTGCGAGCGCAGACGTCTTCCCATGTATGCCGTTAAATTTCAATACAATGGACGCATAATCAAAGAATACGACACACCGAATTCACTGGAAATGGACCAGGATAGTACTATCAGAGTCCACCTAGAACAGGCGGATGGTGGCTCACATTCACGTTAAAAATATATTATAAAACAATTATGCTAAATAAATTTAACAAGAACTCAAAACCAAACAACATCATGAGGGCGATCAAAAGAAGCAGCACAAACAACGTTCTAAATTTTTACCGAACACTACATTGCTTCCATCGCAAAGAGCTTCACAGGAAAAAGCGGATTTGTCTCCAAATCGATTAAATTATGTACTACAGTACTACTACTACTACATTTAAAATTAGTTATTTTAGAAAATAGTATATTTTTTTTTATGTTAACGAAAAGAAAAACACAAGAAACATTGCAAAATTATCAAATATAAAAAATGTCCATTACCTATTACATATATACATATATGTATACAGTCAAACTTCTTTATAACGAACTTCTTTATAACGTAATTCTCTCTATTGCGAGTTTCATTTCGTTCCCCTTCCCCTTTAAAAAATATCCCATACGAATTAGGTTCTTTATAACGAAGTTCCCTATAACGAAATTCTCTTTATAAGGAACTAATTTTTTTCACCCAAAAGCAAATTTGTTTCTTTATAACGAAATGTCAATTTTTAAATTTTGAAAACAAAGCTTACTAAGATTTTTATTCCCTGATTTAATAGGGAACTCCCCGTTTTGGCAAGAATTTTCTAAAAGTTAATGTATGTAATGTATGTATGTATGGGTGCATGAAAAAGGGTACATGTGTTGTAGAAGTTTTACGCATATAGACAGGTGAATCGTTTAAGTTTACATTTTAAGTTCGCGAATCACTTATACAAAAATGTCGAAGCGCAAGGCTATTTCACTTTCAGAGAAATTGATGATTATTGAAAAAGTTAAAAGTAGAGAAAAGAAAAAAGATATGGTTGAAAAATTTAGTGTGTTGTTTAGTACACTGTCAACAATTTTAAAGAATGAATTAAAAATTTTAAAGTTTGCCGAAGCTAGTTCAAACAGAAGCAAAAAAAAAAAATTAAATACGGTGTTGTGGAAAAAGCAGTGTTCAATTCATGCATATTTTCATCTTTCTGATTTGGAAGATTTTTATAATAAAACAAAAACCAAAACTGTTCATGTTCAAAAATTGGTATGTTTTTAACTAAAAAATAAAAATTAATAAATTTTCTTAAAATGAGTTCTTTCTTGTACCACTGTTTTTTTTTTTTAATATAAAAGAATACTTGCAGTGTTAAAGAAATAAATTTTCTATATAACGAATTTTTTATAAAACTTCCTTATAACGAAGCAATTTTTTGTTCCCTTGAAGGTTCGTTATAAGGAAGTTTGACTGTATATATATTGTCACACAGTACGTTTTCAAAGCTTCTATCAATATCGGGTCTAACATATTCAAAATGCTTTGTGTATCTTGACGATCTTATAGTATTCAAAAAAATAAAAATTTAGAACACCACAATAAAAATTTAATTGAAGTATTCGAAAGATTGAGAGAAGTAAATTTCAAACTACATCCAAGTAAATGTGCTTTCCTTAGAAAAGAAGTTTTATATCTAGGTCATATAATATCAGACAAAGGTATTATACCAGATCCATCAAAATCCATAGTAATGAAAAATTATCCAATCCCACAAAATGCAGACGAAGTAAGGAGATTTGTAGCATTTGCTAACTACTATAGAAAGTTCATACCAAATGTTGCAACACTAGCAATTCCTTTAAACCGTTTATCAAGAAAGAACGTAGAATTTAAATTTTCCGAAGATTGCAATACCTCATTTAATTTGCTAAAAGAATTCCTAATAAGCCCAAATATTTTACAGTTTCCAAATTTTGAAAAAGAATTTATACTCCGAACAGACGCCTCTGGATTTGCCTTAGGTGCTGTTATATCAAATTTTGATGATAAACCCATCGCATACGCAAGTAAATCATTAAATAAAGCCGAAAAGAATTACAGCACTATAGAAAAAGAATTGCTCGCTATAGTATGGGCAGTAAAACATTTCAGACCTTATCTTTTCGGAAGACGTTTCAAAATACTAACGGACCATAGACCACTAGTATATCTGTTCTCACTAAAAGAACCTTCAAGTAGATTAACGAAATTTAGGCTAATATTAGAGGAATATAACTTTACTGTGGAGTATTCACCAGGCAAAGACAACTGCACTGCGGATGCACTAAGTAGAATACAACTAAAGTCAGAGGACTTACAGAATTTATTTGTGTGTGTCACAACAAGAGCACAAGCTAGAAACTCAAATTTAGAAGAAGAAAACCCAACAACAAGTAAATTAGAGAGAGAAAAAATCATAAGTGAACTTCTTAAACTGCCAGAAAAGGGGCTAAAAATAGTCGAGTTGAAAATATAAAATAGCTTCAAAGATGAAGACAAAGATTAGAGTTTATTAAAAGGTACCAGAGTTATAAGTCCAAACCTCATTGTAGGATACATTCCAGGGAATAATTGTTTGATATTAAATAGGTCAAAGATAAGCACTATTACCCGATCAGCATCATTTGACACAATGTTGTTGAGGGACGTGCAAACTATCAAAGAACCATTTTTAAATAATAAAAGGGAATCCAGAAAAAGCACTACTGCCCGATCGGCATCATTTGACAAAATGTTGTTGAGGGACGTGCAAAATAAAGGTGAACCATTATTAAATAATGAAGAGGAATCCAAAAATAGCACTATTGCTCGATCGGCATCATTTGACAAAATGTTGTTGAGGGACGTGCGTACAATTTGCGGACCTCTATCAATTAAAGATATTTATATAACTAAAGAAGAGTTAGGTAAACTCTCAGACGGCCGTCGTAAAGAGAAATTATATATATTAAAGAAAAAGATAGAAGAAATATTCAAAGGAAATAAAATAAAAGTGCACATAATTGAAGATAAAATAAAAGTAACGGACCCTGGAAAACAAAAACTTATACTCAATGATTACCACATGTTACCGACAAGTGGACATGCCGGAATAAATCGCATGTTGCGGAATATTAAGAAAAAATATTTTTGGACAGGAATGCAAAACGATGTGACGACATACGTTAAGCACTGCCCAATGTGTCAGCGAAACAAACACATACAACCAAAAAATCAACCGATGACTATTACTACAACAGCAGAAACATGCTTTGACAAAATATACCTTGATTTAGTTGGACCTCTTGACGAGACGGAAGATGGGTCAAAATATATATTAACACTACCAGACGAACTTACGAAGTTTACAGAAGCCATTGCTTTACCAAATAAAGAAGCTAATACGGTAGCTAAAGGACTTGTAGAAGGCTTTATCCTAAAGTATGGAGTCCCTGCTACCATAGCATCTGACCAAGGTACAGAATTTATAAATAGAGTTTTCAAAGATCTATGTAAGTTATTAAAGATAGAACAATTGCAATCCACCGCTTATCACCATGAAAGCATTGGAGCACTAGAAAATTCTCATAAAGTTTTAGGAGCATACCTTAGGAGTTATGTAGAAGAAAAACATACAGATTGGAACAACTGGTTGCTATACTATGTTTTCTGTTACAACACTTCAGTACATTCAGAAACAGGATTCACCCCATTTGAATTAGTATTTGGAAGACAATGTAATTTGCCTTCAAATCTTACAAAAAAAGTTGAACCAGTGTACAACTACGAAGACTATGTGATAGACTTAAAACACAGACTACAAATTGCTCATAAGGATGCTAGGGATACTTTAATACAAAAGAAAATTTCTAGGAAAGTTAGGTACGATTCTGATAGAAAAGCAAAAACTCATGATTACAACGTAGGTAGTTTAGTCTTGTTAAAAAACGAAAGCAGAAAGAAGTTAGATCCAATATATGGACCATATGAAGTCTTATCACAGGAAGGAGTAAATTGCGAAATTAAATATGAAAATAAAAAAATGATTGTTCACAAAAACAGATTGAAACCATTTTATATATATATGTTATTATTATTATAATTTGTAAACTTATGCAATTTGCGAAGTTCAGAAAGAAGATTTGAAAATAAAAACAAATAAAAACCATTTTATGTATGAATATTGTGTAATTTGTGAAATTGTGAAAGAAAATGTAGAAATAAAAAAATTACTTTTATGGATGTTATTGTGTAATTTGTAAAATTATGAAAAAAAAAAACATTTATTAAATGTACGTTATTGTATAATTTGTAAAATTGTGAAATAAATGTAATTGATAAATAGGTTAAAACCATTTTAGACATATATATACTAGAATTGTAAATGAAAAAAAAAAAGGAAAGAGAAAGAGACATATACATATTGCTTAATAATATAAAAATAATTGAAAAGTAATTCTAAGAATAGAATTAATATCACCTTGAACTAGTTATTATAAGAAACTATACTCAATGCATTGATCAAAGTATAGTAATCTAAAAAAAAAAAAAAAGGTTTAGAAATACATTAAATTTAAAAAAAAAAAAAAATAAAAAATATATTGTAAGACATATTAAATAAAATAGAAACAAACGAATATATGTACCAAATACTGAATAACAAGCAATGAAAATGTAAATATCCCAAATGATATCAGACACTGACTAATATGTAATGAGAAAGAGACTAAGCAAAATATAATAACTAATGTAAATATCACAAATATTAACTAAAAGTAAACATCCAGAAATAGCCACAATGTTCAATCCAATATGATAAAAGAAAAATTTTTTTTTGGTTTCATACTCCCGTATTTGTAAAAGAGTCGTGGAAAAGTAGAAATCAACACTCTTGTCTTGATTTCTTCTTTTTCCCCAGGAAGGGTGGTGTGAAGGAGTCACAGCCAACGACCTCGTAATGAAATGCTCTATTATTACCATTAACAGGTTGTCAACCCTCGGCTGTACCTCGATATCCGATCCTCTCACATTCAGTCAAATGCATTACACTTGACTTGCATGTGTATCCATAGAGTGCATTGTACTCGGAACAATATGACTCCCAACGGCAGGCCACTGCCAGCCGGCAGAAGTAATAAGGGATCATATTGCTTTGACTGCATGCGCTCTGTATATGTCACAGCAATAGTCTTTGGGTATGAGCATTTGTTTATGATATAGGTCATTGGCGCTCACCCAAAAGAATGTGATGATGAGGCGTTTTAATCGGATATCGAAGTGTAGTCGATTGTTCGATAACCAGAACTCGAGCATAGTAGCTTTGTATAAATAGGGTATGAATTTGGAAATAAAGTCAATTGTGATCGTGGAGTCGATCCGAAGAACACTCTAGTCTTATTATTTGATATATGGCTGTTAGCCTAAAAGTATAAGCTTGGACGTTTTCTTCTTTAGTCGTCTTCGGTACCACCCTCAACTTTGCAGTTAGTGCGAAAGAGGTTCGAGCGAAAGCAGTGAATGCTAAGCGATTGGTGCTGAAGTACAAGCGACTTCACAAGGGAAAACTTGGAATTATCATTGGAAAAACTTGGAAATAGATGACATTTGGAAGTTTAATTTCCAACCATATTCGCTTTTCAGAATAACCTAAGGCGAAGCCCTTCACAATTGAGTTATCGCTTTAAATACGATCCGCCGCGCTTTCCGGTGCTATTGTAATATTTTTAAACCTATAGTTTTCTTTAAAAAATCAATTTATTAAAATCCTTAAGCTTTCCACCCTTTTCGGGTATAGTTTTATCAGTCATACCCTTGCATTTCTATACTTACTTTTGCTAACCACTCGAACATTTACTAAAAAATGTTCTTCAATTCCGTTTTTCATAGATAAATTAATAAATTCAAAAACCAAAACAAAATTCTTGTAACTAATACAAAATTCCACTTTTCATGAATTTTATATTTTTTTTTTTTTTTTTTGAATTTTATATGAAAATTGCAAAGTAGCAATTTCATTTTATCCTCTAAAATTATAATTTTAGTACCTCAATCACAACAGTGCGATCAGATGTTTAACTGCTTTGCTCATGGTTATGATTAATGATTCCCTATACGTTCTCTGCTGTTTTCGATTCTCCTCCCCACCTTAAATAATTTATATTGTAACGAAATATGGATTTTGTCTGGAGTGTTGTATGTTAAAGTGTTTGTTTTGAGTGTGGGATAGTGGCAACACTACTTTGGTCCCAATATGTTTGTTTTGAGTTGACGTGTGAATCGGTTTAGTGAGAGAAAGCTCAGGAAACGGGAGTAAGTCCCGCCTCCGTTAAAGATATTCGTCAACGGAAAACCGTAGTGGAGAAGTTGATGGTTTTAAATAATTTTGAACCGCTTTAGCTAGACAAGGGTTTGAGAACGGTCGGGAAGCGAGGATCGCTGTATTGCATGATTGGTAGTAATGGTTTTGTTGAGTGGTAAATTAATTTTAATTTAATTATTTTCTTTTTGATGATTTAAAGCTTACGACAGTTTTTGGTTTTTGATTGTGTATTTGCGGATATTTATATCCTGTGGAATCTAATCCAGTGTGAAATTTTCTGAAAGGTATGTTAGATTGTTGTTGTGAATGATTGGTAATTGGAATTAATTTAATTTATTTCAAAAAGGTAAAAGTCATATAGAACCAGTGGAGGTGGCTATTGTTACCAAAACCGGTAGTCACCACACGATATAGAAAAGCATTTTACGAAAAAAAGACCGTGACCTGTAAAACATTGGGAGTTCACTATCTTTGGAGAATTGGATCTCGAAAACGAGTAAAAACCAGCTAAGATCCAGCAGACTCCAAACAAGTATTTGGCTGAGGAGGCTGAGCAACCACCCTAAAAGGGAGCTGCGGCAGCAGACCCGGGTTCGCATCCCGGCATATTCAATTTTATTTTTATTGTTGCATCACTTTGGTGATTTTTTTTATTCAATTGGCCCATTGGGTGTAATTTTGTGAATTTTGATTAAGATCACTTGAGAACCGTAGTACGGGTATATATCTACATATACAGATACCGGGATATAACCAGAAAGTACGCAAGTGGTGCGAAAAAGTCAACAGCGGAATTAAGTATACCATCGGAATCCTGCCCGTATGCTGTGGCCACAACATCGTCAGCGGATGTAATAAACGGTGAGTCATTACTGCTTAGTTCAAATTATTTGATTTTGCATATAAACTTGCTAAGGGGGTTGAGTTCTGGGGGATCATTGTAAAGAAGTAGATTAGGCGCGGTATATTCCGAAGGTTAACTTTAAATTTATATATAGATACATAAATTTGGAAAGGGATCAGTAATTTGATCATAGTAATACATAACTTAAATTTTATAAAAGCACCCACTGAGGGGAAGAATGTTGTATTAGTTTACTTTTGAATACTTAAATGAATTTCGGTATGATTAGCAAATGAATAACTGTGGTTTAATTGTAGGATGAGTTGCTAAGTGTGTGTTAGGCATAAAGGGGTAAGTAGAAGAATAGGATGGACTAAAGGATAGAAGAGGTTGGCAATGTACAGTGACATGGTAGGGTTGAGGAGATTTCTCGCGAGTGCCATAAAAACATTTCGATGGTACCAAAGACTGGCATGAGTTTTTGTAAACGGGTTACAGGGGTCAAGTCCCACGACGAGCAGGAGCCGGACAAGCATGCCAGCACGACCCCGACGACCAAAAATGGCCTGTAACAATATTCATTTCGGTTCTCTTAGCACTTTTTGAATTTTAAGCGCAAAATTTTCTCTTTTCTGTGTGTCTTTTCTAACGCGATTCCAGCGCACTTATCGGTCAATAAAGGTGTCAGAAAACGCTATCTGATGGTAGATCTATAGATTATGTATACAATGCCTCAACGTTATAAAAAATAAAATGCGCTGCCAATTGAAAAAAAAAAAAAATTACGGACAAAAAATTAAAAAACAAATGCAAAAACAAATTGAGATTTGGTTATTTTTTCGCAATTTCTGAACAAAAAATATTTATACGTTCTTCAAATATCAAATTAATGAATATTGGCTATAACAGCACGAGTGTAATCTTGAGTGGTCGACTGTCCTCCCAAATCCTTTGTCTTGATTTTTCCCTCAAGAAGTACCTTACTGATAGCAGTTGTGATCTGATCACTGTGCTTGGGCAAATTAATATGACGTAAGAGTTTAGCACCACAAAGCAACATAGCAGTGGGGTTGGCGACGTTTTTGCCAACTGCTTCAGCAAAAGTATGACGTGCACCCTGAAAGCAAAGAGAAGTTAGTAGGTACTCAAAAAGACAGTTTTCTTACATAACTTACGGGTTCAAATACAACAGCTTCAGCAGAGTAAGAAGCTCCGGCTACAACGCCAGCACCTCCAACAAGTCCGGAAGCAATATTATCCACAATATTTCCATACAAATTTGGTGTGACCATAACATCAAACTAAAAATAAAAATCAATCAAAACAATATGTGTTAAAAATTAACATCATATCCTACCTGATTAGGGTTAGACACCAATTGCATAGTAGTATTGTCTACAATCATTTTCTCAAACTGTATTCTAGGATACAACTTTGCCATTTCTTCACATGAACGCAAAAAGAGCCCATCGCCCAACTTCATTATATTGGCTTTATGTACCGCAGTGACTTTTTTTCGGTTATTTTTTACCGCATAGTCAAATGCAAATTTAGCAATTCTTTTTGATTTTTCAGCAGTTATGATTTTCAAACATTCTACAACACCCCGCACAGATTCGTGTTCCAAAGCTGAATATTCGCCTTCTGTCTGTTCACGTATTATAACGGTGTCGATATCTCTATGTCGGCTTTTAACACCTGCTAAACTTCGTACATGCACAACATTTGCGTACAGATCCAATTCATTTCGAAGCTTCATGTTGAGTGTTTGCAAATCACCGGCAACACTATAGTCGGGAGTAGCTAAAATGCCCTAAGAAAAGACGAAATAAAAGAGACGTTCTTGTTGCAAAATAAGTTAAACAAATAGTACAACATATTTTTGGATATTTACAATCACAGAATACAAAAGTCAAGTGCAATATATTGGTCACGCAAGTTGCATGCTCTGAATGGTAACAACACAACTTGACAACGATTTGCGGTCGGATTTGAAGAGCTGCTCAATCGTATTGTAATAAAACGCCGAGTTTTTTGCAGAAAACTTCTAGCAGAATCGGGCAGAAAATATTGCTCTTTTAAGATAAAATCAGTTCGGTTACACAAAGACAGTAAAGCAAAGACAAACAATCCAGACAAAATCTGTCATATTTCGACATTTTCCGGTAAAAGTGTGCTTGCATATTATATACCCATTATTTAGTTGCTTTTCACATTTTCGAAAGTGAAGCAATAAAACTTATTTGTTTTCATTTGTACATTTATTCCTCGTATTATGCAAATGTCCATATAAGGATTTAAAATAAGCAAATCCAAACTGGTAAGTTCGTAGCTCACCGGCTATCGATGAACGATTGATAGCTCAGAAGCCTGTCATATTTTCTCATATCGCAGTCATAGACTTGTTGCCTCAATTCAAAGTGTTTCTGAACCCATTGCTCCTGTCTCAAATTCATCGGAACTTCATCACTGGAACGTCGTTTACATTGGGTACCAGCTTCATTGCAGAATGCCGAACACGTACGTGGTCGTTGTCGTTCATTGAACCTCGTCCAAGTTCACCCTGGTTCGTTCAACTTCGCCCAAGGTTGACCCTGGTTTCATTGACAGCCTTATGAGCTTTCAAAAAACCTGTGTTTTCAGTTCTCAAAAAACGTTTTTCAAAAGACGCTTTGTTGCGACCACAGGGCAACCCCAGGGCTTCAACGAACAAACATTTTAATGAAATCAACTTTTTATGCAGACCGAAGATTTCCTAACAGCTGTAGGCCATTCCTTTTCGATTTCGACCTTTCTCTATGTAACATCTGTTGACATTCGTCGTTCCTAAACGAAATGTTGAAAATTCAGAATGTTAAGTTTTGCAACTTTTTCCAACTCAACTTTGGGACGTGGGTTTTGATGTTAATCTGTCAAAACCCTCTAAAACTGTTGGGTAGGTGGCAACTCTGGTTCGTAAGTGAATTAATGTGTTAGTAAACCGCTCTTAATATTTCTTAAATAAAAATAGTATAATAATATTTGTTTTCATTTAAATAGTTTGATGTTTTTTTTTTATTTATTTAAATTGTTAATCACAAGAAAAATTTATTATAATAAAACATGTAATATAACCAAAACTTACACAAAAAAAACCTTTGACGGTCCTCTAATGACCAAGAACAAAAGAACAAACCGACAAATTTCAACCGAGTACACCTCTGATTCAGATACTGACAGTGCAACCAAAATGCTGGGTGTCTCGTAATTCGTGTTACATACTTTGGGATGTGATTCTTGGTCATCTTCAAAGAAAAAAAATTGTTTTACAGTAAAGTCCGTTTCTCAACTTTGACATCACTTTTTGTCAATTGAAAAAAGGCTAATTTTGGTGACCTGTGTTAAATTCGATTTCTCTGTCAATACTGATGGTAGAGACCTAATTTTAGACTTAATTTTTTGTAGAAATAATAATCTTTAAAACTGTATTTAAATTGGGCTCTTATAGGCTTAGGCTAGCCAGATTTTTTAATTTTCTTCCCCCACCAAAGTTTTGACTTTGAGGTCATTTTTTTTTTTGGAAGATGCCTGTTAAACATACAGTTTTTTTATTTTTTTCAAATGAACAAAACAATGACTAAAAATAACTCATTAAAAAGTACACTCAAAAACCCATACATTTTATGATAATTCAAAAAGTACAAAATGGGTAAAATTTAAAAAAAAAAAAGATTTTTAGCCCTGAGGTTTGCTTGAATCAAACAAAAATATGGGTACTTTTAGTAGTTTTGTATGTATTTTATACAAATACAATTATAACAAGTGCTCAAAGTGCCCTTCTTCGTTTTGAATGCATGCCAGAGCCCGTTTTTGGATTTCATTGTGGATGTTTGCTGTCGATAACTCTTGTCTTACTTGTGATCCGTCGGAAATTAGATGTTATATTTGAGTTAAGGTTGTTATTTCAGATGAACAAACAATTTCTTTCATTCGTCCCCATACAAAAAAATCCAGTACAGTGAGACCAATAGGTTTTGAAGGAAAGTGAATTGATCCATTTCTGCCTATCCATTGACCACCGTGTTTTTCATTCAGCTAATCCTTAGCTTCACGACCACAGTGGACGGGAGCACTATCTTGTTGGAAATATGATGAAACTCACTGACGCAGTGGAACATTCTCCAATAGGTCTGGTAGATTATTTTCAAAAAACTCCAGATAATTAGTAGAATTAAGTAGGGTTGGTTACTTGAAAGGCCCGATTAATTTATTTTCAATTACACCAGCCCACATATTGACACAAAAAAATGCGCTGAAACGATCTTTGCCGTCTTCAATGTGTATTGCTTGAAACCCATGTATGGAGGTTATTGAAATTCTTGATACCATCTACTGTGAACTGGGATTCGTCTATCAAAAAGAATTCTGTTTATAAACTGGTTGTCATTCAAGCTTCTCTCTAGCAACCAGTTACAAAATTCGAGTTTCATCTCAAAATTATTCGGAAGCACAGTACAGTGTGAACTCGGCTAAACCCATACACGAATAAAATGCGTATTCTTCTTTCGCCAATGATGGCATTTCAAAAAGCTCTCTGATTAAACTGCAATCGTGACGTATTTTGATAAACTGATGAACAAATTTGTTTTCTTATTTCCCATTGAACATTCATACCCCAAACTTAAATCTCCCTGAGAAGAGGTAAGTCAATTGGGATTTTGGTAGCAGGTCAAACAGATTTTTTACCCTCTTCATCAGTGCAGACATAAAAATTACCTTAAACAATCAATTCTTGGAAAACTAATTATTGTTTAGTTCATCTATAAAAAAATAAAGAAACTCTCAGTCGTATTTATAAAATTTTCTTAGAACATCCTTAGACAATTATTGTCTAAAGACAAGCATTAACCAATTTCGTATTTATAAATACATTCCAACAGTTGTTTAAATAACACCTCAAACTGTAAACTTTGAACGAAAAATTAAATGGTGGCGTTTATGATGTATCCGTGCAGTATCATTGGGCGCGTTCGAGAACCTATCGGATAGCCTATCTCGGATAGCCGTATCTTGGATATCTTTTCGAACGATATAGATATCTTTTCCAGATTGCTGCAGACAACAGCTGTGAAATATTAAAATTCGACTTTTGAAAACAGAAACACATTCAAAATATCATTGCTAGAGGATTATAACTTATTTTTTTCGATTTCCCATACGTTTTAAAAGACTCTTCTGCTAAAATAAATGCACACCAAAACAAAAAATCAACATGAAAAGAAATAAAAATAAATTTTCTATATGTTTGTATCAGCTGTTCGCTAAGGTATCTGAGGTATACCGAAAATTCACAGATAGCTTTGGTTTCTCTATTTGACAGAAATGGTTTGCATCTTTGCTAAATGCTTAACACGTAAACAACAACAACAAGCTATCCGGATACCAAACTCGAACGCAGCCATTGTTTGTGTTTTGATATACGAGTACAATAATTAAAAAGCTCTGAAAGAGTGTGGCGTAGGACTTGAACTAGAGCAAAAAAACAGCTGATTTGACTTTGTGTTACAGCTTTTCCAAGTCTTATAAAAAGATGAAATTTGTGCAATTTATAAATGAAATTGTTGAAAGTTGTATTTTTGCACCTCAAACTACTTAATTTTTTCAATCTTAACACTCTCAACAGCGTTTTATAACATGTTCAACAAAATTGTTTTTGTTGTATCAAATGTCACTTTAGCCACAGTTTAGACAACCAATTGGGGTGTCCACTGGAACAGAAAAGACAAAAGTGTTTTTTTTATCATTGTATGTGTGCTATTTTCGACAGCCAACACTTCCCTTTTGCCTTGTTCTGCAATTGTATATAGAAAGAATGTTTTCGTAACTTTATTAATAAGTGCACAAGGAACAAACCTCCTCATTCGAATAATTGTACACAACACTTTGAACAGAACTATTCACAGAATGCCTTTCGTTTTGTGTAAACAATTTCAGAATTTCAAACACTTCTTCGTCAGAATCAGAACTAAATGACGACTCATATATATTTTGATTAATTTCAGCTAAAATTGAGCGATAAATTTTCACAAAATAGTTTATAGTTTATTTTCTATTATCTCTCTTTCACAGTCCTTTAACCCAAAATTCAAAATAAACAAACTTCAAACTGGCAAACGTCAAATGTTTTGCGTTGGTATACGTGAAAGTGCGTGTAAATCTTGCCTCTGAACCGACATTCATAAAAGTGCTTTTTCGGGACAAAAAAAGTGATCTAGTGCCTACATGAAACTTTTTTCGTGCAAAAAGCACTTTTAAAAGTGCTTTTGTGTACCACTGGAAATCGAAATTAGACATTCCTTAGACAGCGATGAAAGTGTTTATAAATACGATTTCGAAATGGACACTGTTCTAAGAGCTGTCCGAAGTTAGACACACTTTGGATTGGGATTATACATAAATACGACTGTCTATGTTTAACAGGCATTTTCTGAAAAAAAAAAATTACCTCAAAGTCAAAACTTTGCTGGCGGAAGAAAATTTGAACACCGTTTAAAATTGAAAATCTGGCAGCCCTAAGCCTATAGGACCCCAATTTAAATGCATACCTCGTTTCCACTTAGAATCGGGTAATCGAATCGGACTATGATTCAGATTTCGATACAGGTATCTACTTACCTCACTGAATCGAGTAATCTAGGTATACAACACGCATCTTTCGAATCGATCCAGCTACAAGAGCTGTTATCTCGTTTCCACTTAGAATTGAATAACACTTCAATTCGAATTAGTGCCAGTGTATACCTACATCGAATTGAAATAGGATTACACGATCCGATACAGCTCTTGTAGCTGGATCGATTCGAAAGATGTGTGTTCCATACCTAGATTACTCGATTCAGTGAGGTAAGTAGATACCTGCATCGAAATCTTAATCATAATCCGATTCGATTACCCGATTCTAAGTGGAAACGAGGTATGTATCGGATCGGAAAATCCTATTTCAATTCGATGTAGGTATACACTGGCACTAATTTGAATTGAAGTGTGATTCAATTCTAAGTGGAAACGAGGTAACAGTTTTAAAGATTATTATTTCTACAAAAATTTAAGTCTAAAATTAGGTCCCTACCATCAGTATAGACAGAGAAATCGAATTTAACACAGTTCAGGGTACACCAAAGTTAGCCTTTTTTAAATTGACAAAAAGTGATGTAAAGGTTGAGAAACGGACTTTACTGTAAAACAATTTTTTTCTTAGAAAATGACCAAGAATCACATACCAAACACATAACATAACACGAATTACGGGGCCCCCTTTATATAGACCACATGCAATCATGTCACTGTTAATTGCCAACCTTCAGAAAATTAAAGCACTAAGCCATAAGAGATTACTTCAATAAGCTATATGCCGAAATAAGTTTCTTACAAAAACAAATTTAAGAGCTCTCGATGAAAGTTCAACAGTTTGAAGAACGTGCAAGGTTTTGGAGGACGAAGTTAAGATACATAGCAGAGAACTCAAAGAAAAAAACTCTTAGTCTCAATTCCAAAGGACGGAACGAATTCTCAGGAAAAACTTCGTAACTTCTTGGTAGTGCGGGTACACACAGTATTCCAGAAGCAATTAAATTTTGCGAAAATAACACTGTTATTAAGCTGAAAATGAACACAGGCAAAAATGGCAAACGAAATGTTAAAAAACTCCTTAAAATTGTAAAGCACAGAAGTTTATGTCCAACGATATTTGGAAAAACAGATGCAAACAAAAGGCCGAATTCTACTCAGCTACCGTCGAGTAATCACAAGATGAAATGAAAAAACAAATAAACAACAATCTTACTGTGGGAAACAAATCATTAATCTTAACTATAATAATATTCTTAAAATAAATCAAAACAATAGAGAAGATGAACTACAATGAATGTTTGGCTAAATTAACTTCGGAGCTGAAAAAAACTATAGATCTGTTTCTTAACTGAAAATTAAAATTATCATGAAATGCATGCACCAAAAATTCGGCGAAAGTCAGTCTAATACTATTCCAGCACAGCAATTTTACGTAGCTGTGCACAAGAGAGAATGGTACCCGTGGTGTGATGGTTTTCTTTCTTGTTCTTTATTTCTCTATGGTTTCGATCAAGACGTTTCCTTACTTTTGAGACAGTTAATGCCGACACACAATAGAGCGTGAGAGGGATTATACATAAATACGACTGTCTATGTTTAACAGGCATTTTCTGAAAAAAAAAAATTACCTCAAAGTCAAAACTTTGCTGGCGGAAGAAAATTTGAACACCGTTTAAAATTGAAAATCTGGCAGCCCTAAGCCTATAGGACCCCAATTTAAATGCATACCTCGTTTCCACTTAGAATCGGGTAATCGAATCGGACTATGATTCAGATTTCGATACAGGTATCTACTTACCTCACTGAATCGAGTAATCTAGGTATACAACACGCATCTTTCGAATCGATCCAGCTACAAGAGCTGTTATCTCGTTTCCACTTAGAATTGAATAACACTTCAATTCGAATTAGTGCCAGTGTATACCTACATCGAATTGAAATAGGATTACACGATCCGATACAGCTCTTGTAGCTGGATCGATTCGAAAGATGTGTGTTCCATACCTAGATTACTCGATTCAGTGAGGTAAGTAGATACCTGCATCGAAATCTTAATCATAATCCGATTCGATTACCCGATTCTAAGTGGAAACGAGGTATGTATCGGATCGGAAAATCCTATTTCAATTCGATGTAGGTATACACTGGCACTAATTTGAATTGAAGTGTGATTCAATTCTAAGTGGAAACGAGGTAACAGTTTTAAAGATTATTATTTCTACAAAAATTTAAGTCTAAAATTAGGTCCCTACCATCAGTATAGACAGAGAAATCGAATTTAACACAGTTCAGGGTACACCAAAGTTAGCCTTTTTTAAATTGACAAAAAGTGATGTAAAGGTTGAGAAACGGACTTTACTGTAAAACAATTTTTTTCTTAGAAAATGACCAAGAATCACATACCAAACACATAACATAACACGAATTACGGGGCCCCCTTTATATAGACCACATGCAATCATGTCACTGTTAATTGCCAACCTTCAGAAAATTAAAGCACTAAGCCATAAGAGATTACTTCAATAAGCTATATGCCGAAATAAGTTTCTTACAAAAACAAATTTAAGAGCTCTCGATGAAAGTTCAACAGTTTGAAGAACGTGCAAGGTTTTGGAGGACGAAGTTAAGATACATAGCAGAGAACTCAAAGAAAAAAAACTCTTAGTCTCAATTCCAAAGGACGGAACGAATTCTCAGGAAAAACTTCGTAACTTCTTGGTAGTGCGGGTACACACAGTATTCCAGAAGCAATTAAATTTTGCGAAAATAACACTGTTATTAAGCTGAAAATGAACACAGGCAAAAATGGCAAACGAAATGTTAAAAAACTCCTTAAAATTGTAAAGCACAGAAGTTTATGTCCAACGATATTTGGAAAAACAGATGCAAACAAAAGGCCGAATTCTACTCAGCTACCGTCGAGTAATCACAAGATGAAATGAAAAAACAAATAAACAACAATCTTACTGTGGGAAACAAATCATTAATCTTAACTATAATAATATTCTTAAAATAAATCAAAACAATAGAGAAGATGAACTACAATGAATGTTTGGCTAAATTAACTTCGGAGCTGAAAAAAACTATAGATCTGTTTCTTAACTGAAAATTAAAATTATCATGAAATGCATGCACCAAAAATTCGGCGAAAGTCAGTCTAATACTATTCCAGCACAGCAATTTTACGTAGCTGTGCACAAGAGAGAATGGTACCCGTGGTGTGATGGTTTTCTTTCTTGTTCTTTATTTCTCTATGGTTTCGATCAAGACGTTTCTTTACTTTTGAGACAGTTAATGCCGACACACAATAGAGCGTGAGAGGGATTATACATAAATACGACTGTCTATGTTTAACAGGCATTTTCTGAAAAAAAAAAATTACCTCAAAGTCAAAACTTTGCTGGCGGAAGAAAATTTGAACACCGTTTAAAATTGAAAATCTGGCAGCCCTAAGCCTATAGGACCCCAATTTAAATGCATACCTCGTTTCCACTTAGAATCGGGTAATCGAATCGGACTATGATTCAGATTTCGATACAGGTATCTACTTACCTCACTGAATCGAGTAATCTAGGTATACAACACGCATCTTTCGAATCGATCCAGCTACAAGAGCTGTTATCTCGTTTCCACTTAGAATTGAATAACACTTCAATTCGAATTAGTGCCAGTGTATACCTACATCGAATTGAAATAGGATTACACGATCCGATACAGCTCTTGTAGCTGGATCGATTCGAAAGATGTGTGTTCCATACCTAGATTACTCGATTCAGTGAGGTAAGTAGATACCTGCATCGAAATCTTAATCATAATCCGATTCGATTACCCGATTCTAAGTGGAAACGAGGTATGTATCGGATCGGAAAATCCTATTTCAATTCGATGTAGGTATACACTGGCACTAATTTGAATTGAAGTGTGATTCAATTCTAAGTGGAAACGAGGTAACAGTTTTAAAGATTATTATTTCTACAAAAATTTAAGTCTAAAATTAGGTCCCTACCATCAGTATAGACAGAGAAATCGAATTTAACACAGTTCAGGGTACACCAAAGTTAGCCTTTTTTAAATTGACAAAAAGTGATGTAAAGGTTGAGAAACGGACTTTACTGTAAAACAATTTTTTTCTTAGAAAATGACCAAGAATCACATACCAAACACATAACATAACACGAATTACGGGGCCCCCTTTATATAGACCACATGCAATCATGTCACTGTTAATTGCCAACCTTCAGAAAATTAAAGCACTAAGCCATAAGAGATTACTTCAATAAGCTATATGCCGAAATAAGTTTCTTACAAAAACAAATTTAAGAGCTCTCGATGAAAGTTCAACAGTTTGAAGAACGTGCAAGGTTTTGGAGGACGAAGTTAAGATACATAGCAGAGAACTCAAAGAAAAAAACTCTTAGTCTCAATTCCAAAGGACGGAACGAATTCTCAGGAAAAACTTCGTAACTTCTTGGTAGTGCGGGTACACACAGTATTCCAGAAGCAATTAAATTTTGCGAAAATAACACTGTTATTAAGCTGAAAATGAACACAGGCAAAAATGGCAAACGAAATGTTAAAAAACTCCTTAAAATTGTAAAGCACAGAAGTTTATGTCCAACGATATTTGGAAAAACAGATGCAAACAAAAGGCCGAATTCTACTCAGCTACCGTCGAGTAATCACAAGATGAAATGAAAAAACAAATAAACAACAATCTTACTGTGGGAAACAAATCATTAATCTTAACTATAATAATATTCTTAAAATAAATCAAAACAATAGAGAAGATGAACTACAATGAATGTTTGGCTAAATTAACTTCGGAGCTGAAAAAAAACTATAGATCTGTTTCTTAACTGAAAATTAAAATTATCATGAAATGCATGCACCAAAAATTCGGCGAAAGTCAGTCTAATACTATTCCAGCACAGCAATTTTACGTAGCTGTGCACAAGAGAGAATGGTACCCGTGGTGTGATGGTTTTCTTTCTTGTTCTTTATTTCTCTATGGTTTCGATCAAGACGTTTCTTTACTTTTGAGACAGTTAATGCCGACACACAATAGAGCGTCGCGGCGCGTCGACCTCACGAAGGCTTCACGATACATGAGAAATCCTCAAAGCGCCCTACTGTCATTCGTTCGTCTAAGCTTGTGCGAAATTAAGAAAATATATCGATTGAAATATCGAACGACCATCGTCGTTATCAGTAACTATCGATAACAAAAATCGATTTTTTCTTTTGTATTAAGTACGTGGAAAACTAAATCGATTGCTAATTTAATAATTACTTCTGATAAAGAGATGAATGAGGAGCTTAGTGAAATGTGTAGTGTAATCTAGTTTGTGATAACATTTTTTGCTGTTTAAAATGAAAACCTTGTCGATTTTTCAACATAATCGCCTTTATATTCATACAAATATCAAAAATGTTATCGCAATATACGGAATGAAATTATCGCATAAGTTATTGGTCGAGCACCTTAACAAAAATAAAATGATTTAAATGCTTCAATATCGCCCATATTCACTGACTTTATATTCACCCATGCAGTCATGCATCAAAAATTAATCGAAATCTACGGCATGATAAATATTTTTAAGAACATCTGTTCAGAATTATAGTAGTTTAAGTGATTAAACATCACCTACGTTGAACAACCTGGAAAAAGTCAAGTTTAATACAGGTTTAACAACGAGAATTGAAATACTATATATTTACTAGTTACATCGATAAAGTTCTGCTAAAACACACTAAAATTCAGCTTAAGCATACTTCATGCACAAATATGAAGTACAATTTGATTGATTTGTTAACCACAAAAATCTATAATCGACTATATACACACTCATATATCGAAAATTCATCGAAATCCTCGATATGAAAAATATTACATAAAGTATAAGTCGATTTTTCAAAACATAATGGCAAATTCATAGTAGTTTAAATGCTTCAACAACACCTACATTGAATAATCCAACAAAAATTAAATTTAATACAGCTGTAACAACGAGAACTTAAATATTTGTTTAGTATTTACATCGATAAATTTCAGCTGAAACACATTTCAACACCGATACCGACATATCGATAATTTGTTTCGTAAATCGATGTTTACCTTACATCGATTTTATTACTCTTCCCTATTGTAAAACTGAAAAGGAGAGATATGTCAGAAAGCGAGCAAAAGTTCAACATAGCTGAACTTTTTTTGAAGGTTGGTCGCTTTGTTACGTTTGCTTACGTTTGTCAAACGACGCGTTTGAGGAAAGTACAATCCTTCCGGTTAATAATGGAAAATTATTTCATTTATATGGCTGCCTCAGCTGGCCATGCAGGAGCCTAAACCATCGTTCCAATTTTTAAGCACATTATCGATTGTTTGCAGCTGTATTTCACCAATGGAACGATATAAAATGTCTGCGTATTCTTCTTTCGCCAATGAAGGCATTTCAAAAAGCTCTCTGATTGATTAAACTGCAATCGTGACGTATTTTGATAAACTGATGAACAAATTTGTTTTCATAAGTTCAAGTGGAAATCTGTTTTCCGTCGGCTTTTTTGGTCACTGTGATTTTTGTAATGAAACAATTAAGTTACATTAACTTTTCCCAACGTTTCGGCAGGGGTTGCTGCCTTCTTCAGGGGAACTTTATTTAAACAAAAGCAGCCTTATTTATAAACCCATAATAGGGAGTGAATAGCGCTATGTTCCTCTTATAATATCTCTGAACAGAAAAACCTATTTATAAAACTTTTTGAACTTAACATAGGCTGAACGCCGATTTAGGTAGTATAGTGACTGAATAAATTTGTGTCTTCGCTATTTTGAAATGACAGGGGAATGTTAGTACGCCGGCGGATACATAGATGGCTTTCAGAGACCGGTTTGTTTTCGATAGTGAAGTACACCTGTGTATTACCGCTCAATGCTATAAATTATATTATAGATTATGGATAGGTAAGATATACACATCATAACTATAATGGTTTATAAATAAGAATTTATTCAATGTGCTATTCACTACATAACTATTCATCTGTTCAGAGCTATTTAGGGAAATCTAATAAATACGGCTGAAGATATACAAATATATATGTAAATAAGTTAGTTGTTGACAGAATAACAATAAATACACTCACTTGTATGAAAAGAAATGAAAGAAAAAAGAAAAAATTATATGTTAAATCATTGTTACAGAAAAATTTAAAAAAAACACTTCTAATAATGAAGTTGAGTCGGTGTAAACTGAGACAGAGAGATTTAGGATGATAGGAGAGAACAATAAACGGCCGAAATGTTTTGTGTGTCTTGTTTTCTGTTCATGTTGTTGTTGTTGTTAAGAATATGTAATGTTTCTAACGTGTATCGTTTAGAAACATGTTTCTCCGTTTGTAAAACTTTAACGCCATCGAAGTCTGGAGAATGGCCGCTCTCAATACTGTGATACGCCAGAGCTGTCTTGTCCGGATTCTTGAGTCTTATATCTGACTTGTGATTAGACATACGTTGTCGTAGAAATTGTTTGGTGGTTCCAATGTAGCAAAGATTGCACGGGTCATTGGGTTTGCCATTGCAATTTATTTTGTATATGACATCAGTTTGTCTATCCTTTTCTGGTTTTGTTTTCAGTTTTGTGAAGCATTGGTCTAGCGTTTTATTTGATTTGAAGGCAAGACGAGTATCTGTTAAATTTTTAGTAATGGATTTCTTGAAATTTTCAGTCAGCGCTGGGACGTATACCATGCTTTTATGGTATACGTTGACTGGTTCTGCAGTATTGTTGGTCCGTGGAATATTTATTTTGTGTCTCAACAAAAGACTGCGAATAAGTGTAGCTGGATAGTTGTTATCCCTAAGGATTTTTATGACTTTTTGCTCGTTTGCAGAGTGGAATTGTGTGTCGCTAATTTTGAACACTTTATTAACAAGATTGAATGCAGTATTAATGATTATATGTCTTGCTTGATTAGAGCGAAAATTAATCAATCTTCCCGACGCTGTAGGTTTTTGGTACCAATCAAAGAGTAAGCGACTCCCATCTCTGTGGATTTTAATATCTAAAAATGGTAGTGCTTTGTTATGTTCGTTCTCAACCGTAAACTGGAATGAACTGAACTCAGTTTACACCGACTCAACTTCATTATTAGAAGTGTTTTTTTTTAAATTTTTCTGTAACAATGATTTAACATATCATTTTTACTTGCGATTATAGGTACTATAAGGCAAGTCTTGCAATCGTGCAGAAAAAAAAATTTGGGATAACATTTAAATATGACATTACGATGATAGGGAATACGAAAAAAGTGGGTCCTGCAATTCTGTCTGTGTGTCTGTCTGTCTGTATATGGATCTACAGCCTGAACTAATAGACCGATTTTCTTCAAAATTTGCAGTTAGGGTCTGTGGAGCAGCCTACAGAGGAGTTTTTGGAATTGAGTCTCTAGGTCTTGAAATAACGGACCTGCCATACAACCGATATGATAATACTTTTTTTTCTCGAAAACGGCTCTAACGATTTCGATAAAATTTTGTGTGAGGGATTAATTTTAAATTGTCATTCTTATGATGTAAAAAAAAAATTTGGAAAAAGGCTAAAAACGGTACCTCCCATAGTACCGTTTTTTTCAAAACCGACTTTCTCGTTAATGGCTTACACGATCTTGGCGAAATTTTGGATTTAAGTAGTCAAAAACTGTGAAAGAAAGACTGCATATCAATATTTAAAAAAATTGAGTTTTGGAAATTTTTATAAATTTTTTTAAAAAATTTTGATTTTTGAAAATAACTTCTAAACTATAACTTTGATTTTTTTTCAAATTTTTTGTCAAAATAACTCTTGTTAAGATCTAAAACTTTGCATACTCGACTTTTAAAACATACAGTCCGATTTGTTTTGTTTACTTTAATGCCTCTCTTATTTTAAATACGTTAGTTGTACACCGTTTGCCCAAAAACTATATCGTTCCCACTTACTCCTCCACAAATTATGTAAATGTAAATTAATTGCAATGACTATGTTTAAAAGTATGCAAGAACTAGTTTATGTATGTTTAGTCGTGTAGCTGATGATGAGCGGAAAACTGCTCGAAATGCATCCTAAATAAATAAAATTTTAATTTTCATTTGAAAACTCAAAATAATGTGATTGATTTAATTCATTTAAATATTTAATATAAAAGAGTTTTCGTTAATCGTTTCAATTTTCTATTTTTAATGTTTTTTTGTTGTCAGCTGGGGACATCACTATAAATTTGGGGTTAGTTGTTGACATGTGGGGTTGCCATGAAAGATCGGTGTCTGCTATTGTAAAGTTGGTTTTTTTTCTTTTTTTTTTATTCGAGTAATGAGCCTGCAGATCAACATCGAGATCGCGAAACCGGTTACCCGCAAGCACATGTGGCCCTGAGGCCATCGTTTCTATTTAATTAACTCTATACGATTGAATGCACTGAGTGACGGGGTGTTTAGAAAAAAATTAAAGCAAAAAGCTATGTGGCTATTGGAAAATAGCGAAAATAGAAAATAGGAAAAATAACCGAACGAAAAACAAGAACTGAGTAAAGCAACGATGCGACCGGCTTGAAGGATAGTCGGTGACTGTGCCTTCAAATTTCTCAAGAACATGGGAGGTAATCCTGACTCCACATGAATGGCGTACGATGGGGTATTGATAGGCAACTTGAAAATGCGTTTGAAAAAATATCTTTGTACCGCCTCTATTTCTTCAATTTGTTCGTAACCGTATATTTCGTTCCCATAACTAAAACAACTGTTAATCGTTGCATTGAAGATTTGATTGCTGAATCAATATAACTATTGCAAAAAAAACTCTGACCAAATGGTGTTTATGGCTGTTTTTGCTTTAGCAGATTTTTGTTTTAAATGTGATATAATATTTAAGTTTAAAGTTAGTACATAACCTAAATACTTAAATTCGTTCACCACTTCTATTACTTCATTGTCTATCGTCCAGTTACGATCGTAGTTGATAGAACGATTTGGGGATCTGAAAACCATTATTTTTGACTTGGCTGTATTTATTTTGAGATCCCACATATCACAATAACATTTAAGCTTATTGATTTGAAGCTGTAGGGTTAGTGGGTTCTCAGACAAGAGTACCATATCGTCAGCATAGAGAAGTATGTACTTTAATTAGAAGGTCTCCAAACCCGATCCCCCTTGGGATGAATTTTTCCACATCGTTAATGAACAGCGAGAAAATTAGTGGGCTCAAAACGCATCCTTGTGGAACACCTACTTCACAATTAAATGGCCTTGAAGTACATTCACCGTTTTGAACTACATCAGTCATATTCTGTAAAAGTTTTTCGTAAACTCTTATAAATTTGGACGAAATTCCTACATTTGAAAGCTTATAAAGCAAAGACCTTCTGTTAACAGTGTCGAAAGCTGCTTTCAAGTCAACAAAAAACACGTATAAACACTTTTTTTGTCAATTGAACGTCTTGCTAGTGTATTGAGAGCAAATATTTGGTCAATAGTTGAGCAAATATATAGTTATATTGGAACTAAAATATGTAACAATCAATTAAATGTAAAAGCATCGAATTTCAAAATGGGAGACTTTGTTTGTATAAAAGTAGGAAATAAAAGAAAATTAGATAAACCCTTCAAAGGTCCATATAGTATTTGAATTTGAATTTGAAGTGTTTTTTATTCCATTACTAATAATAAATATACATATAATTTATACAAAAAACGTTTGAGCATGGCTTTATGCCGTCTGCCGGATTGACAATTAATAATAATTTAAATTATATTTCCTTTTTTTATTTTTTTTTATTTCCGACAATAGCTTTTAGCAAAATAAGAAAATTTGAAAAGTAGCAATTATTAATGGTATACTCAAAAATTCCCACTCATTATTTTATTGCGGTACGTTGTAGCTGTTTTGGAGTATTTGAATAGTTTATCCACATCAAGTTCATTTAACTCTTTTATAACCTCCTCCTCTGAAAGATAACCTTTTCCAAACACCTGTATTCTTATATCTCTCAAGATCGGACATTTCCCAATAACTCGCAAAAACAGGGTAGGTCTTCTCTATGTGGCACGTAATTGAGATTTAAAATCTCTCCTCGCAGCCTTATGATCATTGATATCATTTGTATACTGTTTTCATCTTTGAAATAGTTCTTGTCTAGCAAATTGTGGTTCAAGCGACTATACACTGATCTATGCACCGATGATTCAGCTTCTTCTTGGTACTTCAAAACCTGCATGTCATCCACTTTCTCAATTAGCTGATATAAAATGGAACGCCAGTTGGGTAAGTTTCCAATGCTAAGATCAACCTCCATCTTGCATTGAAGAGCTAACTCCAACCATACTGCGTACCAGCTTAGTTTTTGTTCCACCGCTTTCAAAGCTCCTATCTTAGGTAGACGTGTATCTTCCATATCCATAACCTTCATGAAATAGTCCATCTGCATCCTCAACGTTTGTATATACAGCGGTGATAGACCTGTTTCTATCATCAGTAGATAATTGGGAGCATTGGTCGGAATACTGAAAATGCGTTTAATGTAAAATCTTAAGTTTGTCCACCATATCATATTGTTTGTAGCCCCATACTTGAGCAGCATAAAACAAAATCGATTCTGCGACGGCTTTAAAAACCTTATATTTGCTGCTGTGAGCAATTGAGCGATTGGCAAAACATCTTTTCCAGGTTGAGTTGATTGCGACTTTAGCTTTTGATAATTTCTCTTCCAAGTGTTTATTCATATTTTGGCTCGATGTTAGTAACACACCAAGGTATTTGAATTCACTCACCAACTCTAGTTCTTCTCCCAGGTAATGACATTTTTCCCTATGACTTCTCCTTCCCCCTCCTCCTTTTTTAAAAATCATAACCTTGGATTTTTCTTGATTAATTACTAAATTCCACAACTTACTGTAATCCCCAATTCGATTTATCATAAGTTGAAGACTATCCGGTGAGTTCGCCATCAGTACGACATTATCTGCAAACATGAGGCCTTTAATGCAAGTATTTGCATAACAAACACCACCTGGGAGTTCATCCAAATAAATTTGATCTACTGTAGAATATCCTCTTCTAAATCCTGCCTGGTGTTCCCCTAACACGTTTTCCTGCCTTATCCACTCCTCCAATTGTCGCTTGAGGATAGCCGTAAATATTTTATATGAAGAATTCAGGAACGAAGTTCCCCTGTAATTTTCCAGATTTGCGTGTTCTCCCTTCTTCAAAACTGGAAAGATAAGAGCTTCTTTGAATCTTTCAGGAACTGTCGCCTTATTGTATACTTCGTTCAACAAACGGCATAGCTTAATTTTCATTAGATCAGAACCGTTTTAGTCCGGGATCCCTGGTCCAATTTTTTTTGTGACTACTATCAAGCTAATTTTCCCTGAGTGGCTTTATTTTGTTGAGACGCCCAACAATTTTCTAACGAAAACTCTCGACTGTGGTAGCTAACAGAGGTAGAAAGGGTGAAATATGTCGATTTCATGATACTAAAAAATTTATTAGTAACAGTTTCTTTCTTAGTTAGGCTTCAAGATAATTATCTGGATTACGTAAAAAAATATTTGTATTACAAACTGTATGGTTTGATCTTAAGAGTCCCCTTCCTCAAACATGTATCGATTACGAGGTCAAAAAAAGTGATTACTAACAAGCTGATTTTTTCGTTTTTACTTATTTAATATATATATAATCTAACAGTCGGATTGTCCTACAAATTCCGTGGTACGTTCTTTCAGTCCTACGCCCAAAAGTCCTTCACTGTTCCATTGAGTTTTCTAACTAATCCCCAAAAGTAATTGGAACTTTTACAGTTTCCTAGCTTTGCCGATTCCATTTCCAAATGGTTTTTTTTTCTTTTCTTTGCAAATCTCCTTATATCGACGATTTGATTCCTTTGTAATGTACACCCAACATTTATACCAATTTCCTAATCGAAAACGTTTAACCGAAAACACAACTGGCAACACTATAATGGAATGGTATAATGGAAGACGTTGGTTGTGAGTGTGTGTGTGTGTGCAGAAATATACCGGGAGGGGAACTTGTCTAGTCATCATGGTTCATAGCAAAACTACCAGAAAGCTCTCGAGGTTTCACACTTCTATATAAAGAGGGAGCTGACGCAACCAGAAGTCAGTTTTATTTAGAAAGTGATAGTGTGAATATTGAATAAACGTAATTGAGTTGAGTTCGAATAAAGTGTATATCGAAAGTAGATACTGAATAAAAGTGGTAGAATTAAATTGAAAGGTAGAGTTTTATTTTTGCGAACTAAGCGCACGTTACATTGGTGTCAGAAGTGTAAATAAAACTTATTTGACTAGTCAAGTGTAAAAAAAAAAAAGTTAAATACAGTGAAAATGGGTAAGGTGTTGGAAGAGCTCAACTGCATTGAGCTTAAAAGTGAGTAAGCGAAATCTTTCTAGAGCGGGATCGAAAAGTGAGCTCGTACTGCGCTTGCGCAACTATTTGGAACAGCAAGGGGAATACGTAAACACTTTTGTTTTTGAAACAGAAGTGGAGGAAGAGGAAGTAAGTGAAAGTGTAGATTTTTCTAATATGATGAAACTTTTGTTAGAACAACAAAAGAAGCTGATTGAAGAGCAACAGCAGAATATTCTCGGACGTCTGGAAGAGCAACGAAACGATCAAAAGAAGGAACAGCAGAATGTTCTCGAACAACTGGAAGAACAACGAAACGAACAAAAGAAAGAACAACAGAATATTCTCGAAAGACCTCGCACAACAGAATGTTTTGGAAGGTCAGAAAAACATTCTAGAAGGCAAATTGGGCAACATTGAGAAAAGTGTATTGTAACGTAATATTTATCGTCTCTTATATATATATATACCTATACCAATCGTCCGTAATGTATATATACACATAATTACTTATCTTTCCCTCCACCATACGACCACAGAAACGCGAGCTGATGTTGGATCCAACCTATCTCAACTCCCAAACATCTGAGACCTCGGAATCGGCCTGACCACTATCCTCCTCACACTCACGTCTATCCTTCGGATATGCCCAGATGTTCGTCATACCCTTAACACTTCCAAACACCCATAATACCTTACACCTCACACGACCTAACTGCACCTTCAACTAATCTCAGCCTTCAACCCCTCGTTACATACTCGAGATGTCAAAGGGCTGATCCACGACCCCCGGAGTGAAAGACTAGAAATCCCAAAAATATACACAGGGTTAGTAGGGACCACCCCAACGTCCAGGGAATAGACTATGGTATAGCCCTATCACTCACTGAGTCGCGAACCCCAGTAATGGAAGGAAGACTCCGCTCTTCGAATCATATCGACCTCCCCCACTACAACAAACGCTCTTGTAGTGGTAGGCTATCGATATGAAACAGAAGAGCTCGTTGCCTACGATCGACCATCGCTTGAATGATCTGCAGCCGCTCTGCCCTGTAGTAGCTCAGCAAAAAGGGGGCGGGTCCTTGCTCTGGGATCATAGACTGGCGTTACATATTTTTATCCTGCAGATCTGGGTTCTGGTGTTCTGAACCCTAATCGATTTTAATTCGCTGGGGCCCGTTCAACATTAATCGCCCTACGACACAAAAAGAAAACCTCGACCTACTGAGTTTGATTGACAACGCGCACCTCCATACAACCTTGAGTTAGCTTTACCTCGGAAAAGGAAGGACTTTCATTAATTCCCACGAACCGAACACGATAGCGTAAAAACAAAATGTGTATATAGCTGGTCGTATACACCTTGAACTAGATTTAACTTCACCTACATCTAAACGTTCTACTATATTAAGAAGATGAGGGAGGAAGGTGTCTCACTAGAATGGTGGGGGATCAAAGATGTTGTAAAGAACCCCCATGGCCTCATAACCCACCCAAAATTGGAACAAGAATCAGCTCTCCCGCTCCAAACCATGGTCCTTCATAGACCACTAACGTTATATTTATTAAAAAGGACCCCTACTATGGTATATATCAACTCAACCACTAAAACTCTATACTAATCAGGCTGCACCTGTTTACTCACTTGACTTAATTTATTCCTCCATGTTGCTCAATACTCTACCTTGCCCCGACGTCAGTCACCCACGTTCCTTCTGTCCTTACCAACCCTGTCTACTCATGTCGACTTCCGCAAAACAAACACTATATTTTTTTTCTTAAAACATGACATTAAGTATGTTTATTCTTACAGCAACTTATTTCTAACATCTATTTCTTTTGTTTTCAGTTCTACTGATTCGTTTATACTAACTGTTTATATGCAAAAATAGTGATCGCTATTGCTTATGGTGTAACTACTTTCTGCTCATTACGCATAAACTACGATAGGTCATATTAATTCAGGCTCGTATACCTGTCGCCGCTTATGGCCAACGTTTTCATAATTATATAGCTTCTAACTAATTTCTACAAACTGCGTCACAATAACTTATTTGTAACTAAAATCGTATCTCTATAACTTATTTGTAACTACTATTGTATTACTATAACTTAAATGGCTTCATTCCCCATAGACATCTTTCTTTACGTTCATCAAAGTCTGCGATTATCATGTACCATTAATCTTCAGTGCTTCTATGATATCAACTCACAGCACGTAAACCCGTAATACTAAATACGCTAAAAACGAAACTCATAGTCCCGAAATCTTATTGCGTTTAGGCAAAAAAAAAAAAAATGAAGTATCGTATGCCCCTCTTACGCTTTACTTGACTTGATCGTTTATCACCGAGTTACTACTAATCGACCATATCATCTCATCCTTTATGGAGAGACCTCAACGCGAACAAATCCCAAAATCCAACTATAACACGATTCCCCTCTATCTGGATGCTACCGGCATCTTAACAGCTCATTACCATCTCTACCCATGTACCCACACTGTTTAAT
Source organism: Melanostoma scalare (assembly GCA_949752695.1). Taxonomy (NCBI): domain Eukaryota; kingdom Metazoa; phylum Arthropoda; class Insecta; order Diptera; family Syrphidae; genus Melanostoma; species Melanostoma scalare. The sequence goes on along the minus strand of OX456985.1, from coordinate 139,251,934 downwards.
ATGTTCATATGTCATAATTTTAACATAAATTAAAATTTTTACCTGATTACCACTGGGGAGTTTCCCAATTCGGAAAACCCTCCCATACGCCGTCGCAGGAGTGCACTACTGTTGGGCTGAAAGGTTAATGTTACGAAATAGTATTTTATGGTTACATGCATAAGGATAATATTGATAACTATCTATATATTTTCGTGCAATTAATATTGGTCATATTCTTTTCGGCCGATTGAAGTGTGCGCAACGTCTAGTGTTGACTGCGACACCATCTGTTGAATTGACTTAGGCGTAGCGATGCCCTAGGTATCTATGATGTTTGCGTGTCTCGTTTGATATCATACCCGCTACACGATAGAAAAATTTGATGTCTCATAGAAATTTTAGCCTCACAGTTTCATTAAATCTTATCTCTACAATACTTGTGATACCGAGGATCTTATATTGCCACTGCCGGTCTTGCCGCCGAGCATGTGGTCACTAATTTGATTGAGAATTCTTATCTTAAGTAATAATGATAATATCTTTTTCTTTTTTTTTCTATCTTTAGATATATTTTCTCTTTTTTTTCTGTCTCTTTAATCAAAGATACTTTAAACCGTCTCCATCGAAGGAAACATGGACTGGGACTCCCGACTGGTAACGTGGAGCCTAGTCGTCTTGCAATGGGGCGTGGCTTTTCGCCCTCTCTTAAGTAGTTAAGTAGTAGCGCTCTGGCTTATAACTTACAATACCAAAAAAAAAATCAATACTAATAATAAAAAGAGGTACCTTATTCGAAGTTTAAAGTTTTGTTTCTTTCTTTATTGTTGGGGGGAGTAAGTACCCCAGTAACCTCTTACACTTCGCCTAATCGTTTTGCCATGTGGATATTCCTCCGTTGCCATGAGGTTAGGTCGGGCAATAAAAAAAATATGCCGAGAATGGTGACAGCAGGACGATCCTAGTCGGCCGTGGGGGTGGTATAGCGCTTTTTTGTGCTGTCTTGATAGTTGGCGCGTGGATGGTGTTCTGGCCAGGCGCTAGCCTCGGCGCGTGGTTCGCCTTCCTCCACGTGGAGTCACGTTGGGCGAGGTTCCTCGTTACTTCGGCGAAAAAAAATGCCTTTTTCTTAAAAAAAACACAGAGGAGGATATCAGTTGATTCTCTCAACAGGCTAAACTGGTTCCCGTCGTAACAGAATAAGAACTTACCTTTGAAAAGGATGTTAACCACTAGGGTTGGGGGACGCCGGCACAAATTTGGGGCTGTTACTCTGTCGGCTCGGTAATTCCCTTTGGTTTCCTAAAAGGTACCACTTATTCTTGGGTCGCACACGACCCAGTAAATTTGCCGCACCACACGCGAGAAATATATTTTGGCAATTGCCTTTAATTTTTTTCCGGTGAGAAAATTTGGTAGTTAAACTTTAAACTTTAGTTGCGTACCACGCCTGAGGTATTGTTCGATCTGTGCCAGAAATAGAAATGGCCGACCGATGAATAAAAATGTACTTTCGCACCCATACTAGTGTGTGTGTGCTGACAATAAAAGTGCGCGATTCTATTCAGCGCGGCGTTGCCAGAGATGCAGAAACAGGGATTCCGCACCTTTCGCGGACTACACTACCTACCATGGGTTTGAGGGCGCTGGCACATGAGAGTTTGGGCTCTGACCGATTGCCGTGAATTATTGTAGATAAGCATTTGCACTTTCGTGCCACTATATCAACAAAAATTTTCCTTACAAAACTTGGGGTTTTGGCTGAGTCCACTTAGACCAAAAACCCAAGAAAGAGGATAATAGGATTGCTTTCGGGAGTGACGATGATAGCTGGGACAGGCAGTGTGCTAGCGAAATTAAAGAGTCAGTTACTTCTGTCGGAACCCATAGTTTCCAGATCAGATCGTCTGCCAAAGGATTGCCTACTGCATGCTTCGTGCGTTTATAAACGAACCCTTCTGACACTTTGAGATCCGGAAGACGTTCCTGTTCCCGTTTGATATGGCTAATGAGCTCTGAGTAACTTTCTGACTTGAACGACGGGTCGTCTAGATTAATGTGGAGCACTTCGGAGGTTTCGTCCCGTGATAGGCACGAAAGGAAGGCTTCTACTGTTAACTCGTCGTCTTCATATACCCTCGACAGTGCGTCAGGCACGACGTTTAGTGTTCCCTTCCGATGTTCCACTACAAAATCGAAGCCCTGGAGACGCATACTCCACCTGGCCAGTCTTCCGGTAGGATCTTTCAGACTCATCAGCCATTTCAGACTGGAATGGTCCGTGATTACTCGGAAGCGGTACCCCTCAACATAGGATCTAAACTTCTGAATTCCCAGAAAAGCCGCGAGACATTCGCGCTCGGTAACCGAATAATTTCTCTGTGCAGCGTTCAGTTTTTGTGAGAAGTAATAAATTGGCTGTTCCGCCCCTTCCTCATTCCGCTGACAGAGAACGCAGCCGATACCAGAAGCTGATGCGTTACACAAGATAACAAACTCTTTTGAGAAGTCAGGATTCACTAAGACGGGTGCTGACGTCAACGCCTGCTTGATCGTTTGGAAGGCTTCAACCGCTTCTGGACTGAGCTTGAATGTTTGACCTTTTTTTAACGTATCGGTCAACGGTGCAGCAAGGGTGGAAAAATTGTTCACGAATCTCCGGTACCAACCCGCCATGCCCAAGAAGCGTCGGACTTGACGAGTCGTCGTTGGCTCTGGAAATTCTGTGATTGCTGCGATTTTGTCGGGGTCAGCTTTTAAACACCCTTGTCCTACTTCATATCCGAGATAGTGAAGCTCGTCAAAACAAAATTTAGACTTTTCGACATTAATAGTCAAGCCAGCCTTGGCCAAACAATCGCTAACTAATTTCAGAATCCGGAGATGCTCGTCGAACTCATTGGACACGACCAAGAGATCGTCGAGGTAGACGAAGACTCTATCTTGCAATTCTACAGGGATTACACGACTCATCAAGTAGCTCAAACTTTGCGCAGCGTTGCATAGACCGAATGGCATGACTTTGAACTGGTATAAACGTCGGCCAGGTACCTGAAACGCTGTTTTTTCTCTCGACGATTCCTCCAGCGGTATCTGCCAGAACGCATCTTTCAGATCTATGCTTGAAATAAAACGTGTATCTGAAAGGCGTGCTAACAGTCCCTCTATATGCGGAATCGGTCTCGCATCTTTCTTGGTTACCGAGTTCACCTTCCGAAAGTCCAGACACAGTACGTTCTTGCCAGGCTTTCGTACTAGCACCACTGGAGAACTCCATGCGCTGGAACTCTCTTCGATGACCCCCAACGAAAGCATCCGATCCAATTCCGCGTACATCAGGGATTGTATCGCTGGAGAAACCGCGTAATACCTCTGCTTGATAGGAGTGGCATCACCTGTATCTATGCTATGTTGAACTAAATTCGTTTTCCCGAGTCCATGGACTGTGAAAGACGGAAAACTGCGGATAACCTCTTGAAGCCTACTGTACTCTTCGCCGTGCAACTTTATTTGGTTGGGAGGTCTACCATTTGGGTCACCAAATATGGTTCCCGAAATTCCTGAGATTATATGTGGCGCGAGATGGAATTCTCGCCAGAAATCTATGCCTAAAATTAGACGTTGAGTAAGTGAAGGAACGATACATATATTCATTCTCTTCCTCATGTCTTTATACTGGATCACGGTCGTGATCATCCCTACGACTTTCTGTTTGGCTCCGTCTGCAGTGGACACAGTAGAACCCATCTTCTAGGTAGCCGAGCATATCAGTGCCTAGGCAGGTTATGCTGGCACCCGAATCTAAGAGGCCAAGGAATTTGTCGCCAAATATTTCCACGGTCACGTAAAGACGCGGGTCATTCGACTCACTACTTAAGGTCGTGGAAGCTATTGCTTGACATGTAGCTCGCTTCTGACGGAAGCGATCCCTGGTTCTCTCAATACGTTTGGACAACTTTGGAAAGGTAACGATTCTTTTGCGTACTTCATAATAATTTCGCAATCTTTCATGAAACGGTTTCTTATATAGTAAATCTGGTTTTGGATTTTCAATTTTCGAAGTAGGTTTGGTCTTTTCTTCGGTAGTAGTTCTGCTTAGCTTAAGGATAACGGTGGGAGTTTCAAGTGGTGATTTAGGAACAGGTTTTTGAACTCCGGGTACGTCTATTCGGAGCGAACCCCCCCGGATGGTGGGTTGTTCCTCTTCGAGTTTCCCACACACCTGGGACATGACGGACTAAAAGCATCCGCCAACCCACAGCGGTAACAGAAAACATTACGTGTTCGACTGGTGCAGTCGCGGAAATCATGACCAACGCCCTGGCAATTCCAGCACTTTCTCTGGCTAAAGTCTTTGTGGATAGCTTCCACACTTTCTGGCAGCGCAACAGCTAACTCTCCACATGGCTCTACGTCAACTTCGCTGACATAACGCTTGGCCGGTGGTCGAACCGCGTTCGGCACGAAGCTAGGTCGCGTACTCTCCTGACGGTCAAGGAACTTCTCTATCGTGCGGCATACATACACCAATTGCCTCAAGCTGTGTGTACTAAAGGTAATGAGTAGTTCTCCCATTCGCCTTTTCACATTCGTTTTTACAATCTCAATTAGTTCCTTTTCTGATCTTGGAACACGCATTCGTGAATTAATTTGCAGCAAGGCGTCGTAGAAGTCGTTGAACGATTCGCCGTTTTGCTGCTTCCTGTCTGATAGCTTCCGAGCCAGTTCGGTATCTGTCTCCAGACTACGGAACTGTTCGATCAATGCTGTTTGCAGCAAAAGCCATGATGTGTGTCTGTTACTCTTCAAGTACATCCAATACCATGACTCGGCTGGACCCGAAACGAAATGATGAAAACTCACCGCGATCTCATCCCACGGGACATTGTAGCTATATCTGACCCGCTCTAGTCTGAACAAAAAGTCATCGACCGACATATTCTTGCCGTCGAATTTGATTCCCCACTTGTGATACTGTGGGTACTTATTAACCGAGTTCGAGTTGGGTAGTGCTGGTGTCCGCGGCGAGGAGGCGTCAGGTGAATCACCTAAATTAAGCGCGTTCATTCGCGTTAGAAAATCGTCAATATTTGAACCCAGAGCCATATCTATCGGATGTACCATCGGGACATTCGGTACTGCTACTGGTTCTCCATGGGGCGTTGGGCGTGTTGCCAAGTCTTGTGCGACTGTAGCTTGCCCTACCCCGTTATTTATCGTATTTGATCCTGAAGGAACATTCGTCGTTCTGCCACGAGCAGCGTTCTGACTGGTGGTCGGCATGAGGGCCGGAGCACTTGAAGCAGAAGCGTGGCGAGGAACCGAAACGCTCGAGGAGGTAGGGGGACTAGGGTTGACTGGGCGGTTTTGGATTAGCCTCGATACTTGCTCTAGCAGTAGGGCTTGGCTACGAGCCAGTTCTTCCTTCATGAACCGCCTATCGTCTAACCTATGCAGCTCGATAGTAGCTGAAACCACTTCTTGTATATAAGCAGACCGATCAGCTGGCTCTTGGAGAAGCCTTAGTTCTTCCGTATTTTGTTCCCCGTCACTCTCTTCATTATACCCTACAGTATTGTTTCCTGAGTTTTCGGAAACAGCTCCCGGCGCACTCGCCTGGCCACTCTGGCCTTGACTGCCGCCTGCGGGAGACATTATGATTACGTCTCGTAATTGTGGGTTATAGGCGCTTGTGACAACCACTTTTCGTCCTTTCCCACTCATTTATTGTGTCAAAAAAAAAGGTTAATAATCAAGATACGACTTATGCAATACTCTTACTACGCGGAGAGGAAAATTCAATCCGCCAAACCAATTCTCAATGTCAAAAAAAAAATATATAGCAAAAAAAAAAATCTAACGGTATTATAAGATCTAAAAGGTATCTTACTGCCTACTTAGATACTGTAAAACTCACGGTCGCCAATTTCTACGAAACAACCGTAACTCTCTACGACTATACGATAAACTTACTTGCTATTAAGACTGTATTTCAAAACTATCTCAAACTTAAAATACCTGAATCTACTTTAAGGACTTTCTAAATTAACAAACTGTGCTCCTGAGAAAGTGAAACTCACAACTTCCTATTCTCAAAGCACTAAATTTCCAATCTGACTTATCGATGGACGGAAAAACTCGCAACTTGACCGCCTCACCGAACTCTACTACTTCAGACTTTCTTCTTCAAAAGAAAACTCTAAGCTTAAAACAACATTTCTAAATGCTCTTACCTACTCATCAAAAAAAAAAACTTTTAAGTTTTACTCAGCTAATACTAAAAAAAAATCGTATAATGAGGCTTATCATAAAAAGATTCGGAAGTGGGCAACTTCCGCCGGTGCAAGGTGTGCAACATGATCAGATTGGAACTACTGGTCACGTCTTCAAAAAAAAAACAAAAAAAATTCTAGTGTGTATCGATTCTAAGCTATTCGTGCTCAAAAGAGCAAATCAGCCAATTAAAGGATCCCTCGTCAAAGTGGTTCAGTATCGTTATGCTACTACAGACGTGCGTCAGGATACTCATCCCTAACCACCGGTTAGCACTGCACGACACCTCACAGCTTCTTCGAAATGAAGTCCTCTAATCGACCCAAATCTTCCATCCGTGTGTTGTGGACTGTTGATAATCTGCGAGAGATTAGAAGACAAGTTCAATAGGTTGAAACGGGGGGGAATCATCTGGTGAGTGAACAGCTTATGCGTCAGGACATAAATCACTAACCACCGGTCAAAAGACCTGTTCGCTCGGCCTCCGAAACCCTTTCCTTGCTATCGCTCTGGAACTTTTCTCACTTCGCAACTGACAACTTGGCCTATATACGCCGAGTTCGGACAAAAGTAAAAAAAAACAATCACATACGACGACGAGATGAGGAATCTGAGGGTGGACCTAATGCAACAGACAAGACTCAGGACTTTATCACTAAATCTCCGGACAAAATAGCCTCCAACCACCAGTCCTCGGTGACATACCCCTAGCAAGAAAAATGTTCATCCTACAGAAACGGTCTCAAAAAACAAACTTCAAAAAAAAAAATTTTCTACCACCAGAAATCCACTCAACTTTTCCTAAAACTCAAAGGTCAACCTAACTCTACGAAAATCTTCCCTTCGGTCAATTGGACAATTCGGGCCCCACGTTGGGCGCCATCTGTAACGTATTAATTATTATTTCCCTTATATATATATATACCTATACCAATCGTCCGTAATGTATATATACACATAATTACTTTTCTTTCCCTCCACCATACGACCACAGAAACGCGAGCTGATGTTGGATCCAACCTATCTCAACTCCCAAACATCTGAGACCTCGGAATCGGCCTGACCACTATCCTCCTCACACTCACGTCTATCCTTCGGATATGCCCAGATGTTCGTCATACCCTTAACACTTCCAAACACCCATAATACCTTACACCTCACACGACCTAACTGCACCTTCAACTAATCTCAGCCTTCAACCCCTCGTTACATACTCGAGATGTCAAAGGGCTGATCCACGACCCCCGGAGTGAAAGACTAGAAATCCCAAAAATATACACAGGGTTAGTAGGGACCACCCCAACGTCCAGGGAATAGACTATGGTTTAGCCCTATCACTCACTGAGTCGCGAACCCCAGTAATGGAAGGAAGACTCCGCTCTTCGAATCATATCGACCTCCCCCACTACAACAAACGCTCTTGTAGTGGTAGGCTATCGATATGAAACAGAAGAGCTCGTTGCCTACGATCGACCATCGCTTGAATGATCTGCAGCCGCTCTGCCCTGTAGTAGCTCAGCAAAAAGGGGGCGGGTCCTTGCTCTGGGATCATAGACTGGCGTTACATATTTTTATCCTGCAGATCTGGGTTCTGGTGTTCTGAACCCTAATCGATTTTAATTCGCTGGGGCCCGTTCAACATTAATCGCCCTACGACACAAAAAGAAAACCTCGACCTACTGAGTTTGATTGACAACGCGCACCTCCATACAACCTTGAGTTAGCTTTACCTCGGAAAAGGAAGGACTTTCATTAATTCCCAAGAACCGAACACGATAGCGTAAAAACAAAATGTGTATATAGCTGGTCGTATACACCTTGAACTAGATTTAACTTCACCTACATCTAAACGTTCTACTATATTAAGAAGATGAGGGAGGAAGGTGTCTCACTAGAATGGTGGGGGATCAAAGATGTTGTAAAGAACCCCCATGGCCTCATAACCCACCCAAAATTGGAACAAGAATCAGCTCTCCCGCTCCAAACCATGGTCCTTCATAGACCACTAACGTTATATTTATTAAAAAGGACCCCTACTATGGTATATATCAACTCAACCACTAAAACTCTATACTAATCAGGCTGCACCTGTTTACTCACTTGACTTAATTTATTCCTCCATGTTGCTCAATACTCTACCTTGCCCCGACGTCAGTCACCCACGTTCCTTCTGTCCTTACCAACCCTGTCTACTCATGTCGACTTCCGCAAAACAAACACTATATTTTTTTTCTTAAAACATGACATTAAGTATGTTTATTCTTACAGCAACTTATATCTAACATCTATTTCTTTTGTTTTCAGTTCTACTGATTCGTTTATACTAACTGTTTATATGCAAAAATAGTGATCGCTATTGCTTATGGTGTAACTACTTTCTGCTCATTACGCATAAACTACGATAGGTCATATTAATTCAGGCTCGTATACCTGTCGCCGCTTATGGCCAACGTTTTCATAATTATATAGCTTCTAACTAATTTCTACAAACTGCGTCACAATAACTTATTTGTAACTAAAATCGTATCTCTATAACTTATTTGTAACTACTATTTTATTACTATAACTTAAATGGCTTCATTCCCCATAGACATCTTTCTTTACGTTCATCAAAGTCTGCGATTATCATGTACCATTAATCTTCAGTGCTTCTATGATATCAACTCACAGCACGTAAACCCGTAATACTAAATACGCTAAAAACGAAACTCATAGTCCCGAAATCTTATTGCGTTTAGGCAAAAAAAAAAAATGAAGTATCGTATGCCCCTCTTACGCTTTACTTGATCGTTTATCACCGAGTTACTACTAATCGACCATATCATCTCATCCTTTATGGAGAGACCTCAACGCGAACAAATCCCAAAATCCAACTATAACACGATTCCCCTCTATCTGGATGCTACCGGCATCTTAACAGCTCATTACCATCTCTACCCATGTACCCACACTGTTTAATATGTTCATATGTCATAATTTTAACATAAATTAAAATTTTTACCTGATTACCACTGGGGAGTTTCCCAATTCGGAAAACCCTCCCATACGCCGTCGCAGGAGTGCACTACTGTTGGGCTGAAAGGTTAATGTTACGAAATAGTATTTTATGGTTACATGCATAAGGATAATATTGATAACTATCTATATATTTTCGTGCAATTAATATTGGTCATATTCTTTTCGGCCGATTGAAGTGTGCGCAACGTCTAGTGTTGACTGCGACACCATCTGTTGAATTGACTTAGGCGTAGCGATGCCCTAGGTATCTATGATGTTTGCGTGTCTCGTTTGATATCATACCCGCTACACGATAGAAAAATTTGATGTCTCATAGAAATTTTAGCCTCACAGTTTCATTAAATCTTATCTCTACAATACTTGTGATACCGAGGATCTTATATTGCCACTGCCGGTCTTGCCGCCGAGCATGTGGTCACTAATTTGATTGAGAATTCTTATCTTAAGTAATAATGATAATATCTTTTTCTTTTTTTTTTCTATCTTTAGATATATTTTCTCTTTTTTTTCTGTCTCTTTAATCAAAGATACTTTAAACCGTCTCCATCGAAGGAAACATGGACTGGGACTCCCGACTGGTAACGTGGAGCCTAGTCGTCTTGCAATGGGGCGTGGCTTTTCGCCCTCTCTTAAGTAGTTAAGTAGTAGCGCTCTGGCTTATAACTTACAATACCAAAAAAAAAATCAATACTAATAATAAAAAGAGGTACCTTATTCGAAGTTTAAAGTTTTGTTTCTTTCTTTATTGTTGGGGGGAGTAAGTACCCCAGTAACCTCTTACACTTCGCCTAATCGTTTTGCCATGTGGATATTCCTCCGTTGCCATGAGGTTAGGTCGGGCAATAAAAAAAATATGCCGAGAATGGTGACAGCAGGACGATCCTAGTCGGCCGTGGGGGTGGTATAGCGCTTTTTTGTGCTGTCTTGATAGTTGGCGCGTGGATGGTGTTCTGGCCAGGCGCTAGCCTCGGCGCGTGGTTCGCCTTCCTCCACGTGGAGTCACGTTGGGCGAGGTTCCTCGTTACTTCGGCGAAAAAAAACGCCTTTTTCTTTAAAAAAAACACAGAGGAGGATATCAGTTGATTCTCTCAACAGGCTAAACTGATTCCCGTCGTAACAGAATAAGAACTTACCTTTGAAAAGGATGTTAACCACTAGGGTTGGGGGACGCCGGCACAAATTTGGGGCTGTTACTCTGTCGGCTCGGTAATTCCCTTTGGTTTCCTAAAAGGTACCACTTATTCTTGGGTCGCACACGACCCAGTAAATTTGCCGCACCACACGCGTGAAATATATTTTGGCAATTGCCTTTAATTTTTTTCCGGTGAGAAAATTTGGTAGTTAAACTTTAAACTTTAGTTGCGTACCACGCCTGAGGTATTGTTCGATCTGTGCCAGAAATAGAAATGGCCGACCGATGAATAAAAATGTACTTTCGCACCCATACTAGTGTGTGTGTGCTGACAATAAAAGTGCGCGATTCTATTCAGCGCGGCGTTGCCAGAGATGCAGAAACAGGGATTCCGCACCTTTCGCGGACTACACTACCTACCATGGGTTTGAGGGCGCTGGCACATGAGAGTTTGGGCTCTGACCGATTGCCGTGAATTATTGTAGATAAGCATTTGCACTTTCGTGCCACTATATCAACAAAAATTTTCCTTACAGTATGTGCCATTGACGAACGCGTTGAAGGTGTGGAAAAACTGCTTTCTGTTGTAGAGAATCGTTTCGAAAGCGTAGAAAGCCGATGTGATGTTCTGACCAAGGAATTATCAAAAATTCGGAAAATCAAAATTCGAGAATCTACTGGAGAGTTTGCAAGGAATAAGGAGATGAAACCGCCAACATTTGATGGACAGTCTTCTTGGCCAGTTTATAAGAGACAGTTTGAGGCAGCCGCAACAACAAATGGCTGGGATGACGAAGACAAGTACATAGCACTGACTCTAGCTCTTAGAGGACCAGCAGCTGAATTACTTCAAACTTTTCCAGCTGGTAAGAGCGGAGATTTCAGTTCTCTCGTGGCAGCTATAGATAAAAGCTTTGGCGATAGCCACTTGAAAGAAGTCTTCCGAGTCAACTCAATAACAGAGTCCAGAAAAGGGGTGAAAGTCTACAGCAGCTCCAAGCAGACGTCGAAAGACTGGTTGACCTGGCATACCCGGATGCTGGAGAAGAAATCATCAACCAGCTTGCTGTTGAGTCCTTCGTTTGTGCCATTTCCGATATACATCTTCAGAGGTCTGTGCGAACTACTAGAACACGTACTCTTTCTGAAACTTTAGCATTCGCATTGACAATTGAAGCAGCAGAACAGGCAGCAGAGAAGCCTTAGTCGAAGAATGCTCGTGCCAAAGAGCTGAAATACAAAAGAACCAGCGGAGCGGACTAGCAAGATGTTGGAACTGCAACAAGACCGGGCACTTACAGCGTCAATGCCGACTACCACCAAATAAAGCCGGTTGTCAACATTGTGGAAGCAAGAGATCCAACCCAGAGCAAGGTAACAACAACACCAGCGTTGCTTATCAATCCGTTTCCCATCAGGGAAACGAGTAAGAACCAACTTCGAGGGGCAGAGGCTGGTTTCTTGTATCGATGGCCCCAGAACCACCATCCAGGTCTCTCAGACCAAACGAGACAACAAAAGTCTGACTGTGGAGACTACGATTAACGGGAACAAACATGTGGCTGCCATCGACACCGGTGCCACAGCCTCCATAGTACGTCGAGACCTGGTAAAGACGACGTGGCTTCATAACACCAATAGCTACCGTCTAAGAACCGCAACGGGAGAAGCAGCAAGAGTATATGGAGAAGTGTGTCTTAAGATCCAACTGGCCGATCTAGTGTTTACTCATCAATTCCTGGTGGCAGATATATGTGACGAGTGCATCATTGGAATCGACTTTATGAAACAGCACGGAGTTATTTTGGACATCGGTAATCAGGTTTTGAAGTACCAAAATAAGGAACTTCCAATGACCTATTCGAACGTCGACACTGAGGACTGTCATTACGGAAGATCTGATTCTGCCTCCTTCTTCTGAAGTGTTCGTTTGGACAAAACTGGAAGTTGAAGGAAGCCTTCGATACCTCATGGTGGAACCAGACCCAGAGTGTTCCTCCCAAAACTTCATCATTGGGAAAACACTGGTAGCACCGAAAAACTAAATGGTCCCCGTACGATTACTAAACACCAGACCGTACGATGTAAGGTTGAAGAAAGGAGAAGTCGTTGGACGTTGCGAATCGGTTGCAGCAATTACGAAGATCACAGACGAAGCCCCGAGAAAAACTATAACTCCGGAGGAGCTTAAAACCATCCGAGCTACAATATTGAATTCATCCAACCTTGATCACTAACAAACAAGGATAGCTGAAAACCTCCTACAAGAGTACACTGACATCTTCGCATCACAAAAGGGACAATATGGTAGGACACAGTTGGTGCAGCATCGCATCAACACAGGAGATGCAAGACTGATTCGTCAACCCGCAAGACGCCTTCCACTGGCCAAACAAGGTGAGGTTGAGGAAATGAAATTTGAAATTTGTAGTCAAATCGAACTTGTTTCTGATAGTAATCCATCTTCCTTCGATGTTGACCAGCTAATAATAAAAATAAAATTGAATAGAAACCTAAACCTCTACATTAGCGGTAGCTATATCCGACCAGGTAGCTCATTAGATTTGTATAACTTGCATTTGTTAAATTGTCAATCATTTCTAAATAATTTAACTACTTCTGACCATGTAATGATCTTAGGAGATTTTAATCTTGGTGAAATAAGATGGGAAACAGATCAAGATGATAAGATTTTAGTACCATTCAATGTTAATTCTGACATAGAAGCGTTAGTTGTGGATTTCTTTAGTCAGTTTAGTCTTATGCAGTTGAACAGTTTTTATAACAGCCTGAATCGTATATTAGACTTAATTTTTGTGGATAAAGATCTGGAAGCTCATGTAGAAAAGACTGATTTACCAGTTATAGAAAACAAAATTCATCACATATGCCTTACTGTAGAGTGTAAATTCTTAACTTATATTAGTGATGTCATTGATGTACCAGAATTTTATTTTGATTATTAACTTGCAAACTTTGAAGCAATTAATAACTATCTATCTGCTATTCCATGGGATCAAATTTTAAATAATTTAAGTCTTAGTCACGCGTTTGAAAAATTCGTTATGTGCCTTGATGAAACTTTTGAATTGAATATTTCTAAAAAAATTCGTAAATCAAATTCCAATTAACCCTGGTTCAACAGAAGATTATTAAATCTTAAAAACAGGAAAAACAAAGCTTACAAGCATAGCAGAGATAATCATGTTCTTAAACATAATTATACTCGGTGTCACCTGGAATTTGACTGCCTCAATAGCTTCCTGTTTAACGATTATATAGTCTCTGTAGAGTCTAAAATTAAAACAGACTGTAAACATTTCTGGAAATTTATAAACATCAAACGTAAATCTATAGGACTTCCAAGCTGTATGAAATATTTTGATAGCTTGTCTAGTGATTTAAATGTCATATGTGATTTTTTCGCCGATTATTTTAGTTCTGTCTATCTGCCATCTTCTTCCTGTGAACCTCCTGTTTTCTTCCCTTCCAACGTTATTGATGTTGGTAGCATCGAATTAAGTGTTTCTGAAGTTTTGGAAGCCTTAAATGGCCTTGATATAAACAAAAGTGCTGGGCCTGATAACATCGCCCCTATTGCATTGAAAAATTGTTCGATTTCATTGGCCTTGCCGCTCTGTTTGATTTTCAATAAATCCCTTAAAAGTGGCCAGTTTTTGGATTGCTGGAAAGTTTCTTTTATAACTCCTATTCACAAGTCAGGATCGAAGCAAAACGTGATCAACTATAGACCAATCTGCAAATTATCAGTCATTCCCAAAATGTTTGAAATGCAATAAATTGAGCTTCTTTGTTAAAGGTATAGTGTCCGAATTTCAGCATGGTTTTGTGTCAGGGAGATCTACTGCTACTAACCTTACAATGTTATGCGATTCTGTCATCAATTGGTTTGAAAATAGTTTCCAAACTGACATTATTTTTACGGATTTTGCTAAGGCATTCGATAGAGTCAACCATAGTATACTAATTTTTAAACTTTCAAAACTAGGCTTTCATTCAAGCTTTATTAAATGGATTTCTGCCTATTTAGATAAAAGAATTCAATATGTTAGATTAGGTAATCATAGCAGGTCAAGAATGATAAATGTGACCTCTGGATTACCTCAAGGAAGTCATATTGGTCCCTTGCTGTTTATCCTCTTCATTAATGATATTCCAGTTAGTTTTAATTATTCGAGTTACCTCTTGTATGCCGATGATGTCAAAATTTTCCGAATCATAAAATCTTCCTCAGACTGCCTCCTTCTTCAAAAAGATATTCAAAATTTGGCTGAGTGGTGTGAACATAACCAATTGTTTCTAAATGTGGCAAAATGTCAGAGTTTCACGTGCTTTAGGACGAAATCTCCTATTTTCTTTGACTACAGTATCAATAACATGATGTTAGAAAGAGTCACTGTCAAAAAAGATTTGGGAGTTATTTTGGATAAAAAACTTACGTTTACAAAGCATATTGATTAATGATTATATAGTAAATAAAGCCAATGGGATGTTAGGGTTCATAAGGAGGAACTCTAAAGATTTTTCAGATCCATATGCCCTTAAATCACTATATATAACTCTAGTAAGATCAGTGCTGGAATATTGTAGTACAGTTTGGAATCCTTATTATAATGTACACTCGTTAAGAATAGAAAGGGTTCAAAAGAGTTTCACAAGGTTCGCTTTCCATAAACTTAATAGGGATATCGAAGTACCATCATACGTTTCTAGATGCTTGCTAATAGATATTCAAACGCTTGAGCTAAGAAAGTATTTTGCAATAATGTTTATAAAAGATGTAATTAGCAATAGAATAAACTGTTCTCTCTTATTACAAAAAATAAATTTTTACTCTCCGCAAAGAACACTTCGTTTTAGTTTTTATTTTCGAGAGAATTTTTCAACACGAAATTATGTTAGAAACAACCCGTTTGCACGTTGTATAAAAGAAACAAATTCTGTAATAGAAGTCATAGATATTTTCTCAAGTAATTCAAGGGATGTTTTCAAAAAGAATCTACTGTCCGCTTTACTATTGCGACCTGTCACATAAATTTTTTTGTTATTTTATTTTATTTATATACATTTGTCTATAATTATAGTAGTCTGTAAGCTATTTACTCTGTTTGATGAAATAAACTAAACTAAACTAAACTAAATGGTCAGGTGAGTGTGAGAAATCTTTTCAGGAACTCAAATACCACCTCTGTAACTCTCCATTGCTGGCACATCCAACACCTGGCAAAACATTCATCATCGACGCTGATGCAAGCAACGTTGGAATCGGGGCGGTACTATCATAAGTGCATGGGGCGGCCGTGGTGCAGTGGTAGAGTGTTAAGTAGATAGGCCGGACGCGTGGGTTCGAATCCCGCTCTGGGCATCAACTTTTCTTTCCTCCCAGTTTCATATGGACGCCGCCCTCGAGGTTATATATGTGAAATTACTAACAACTTATTTCCAACTACTGCAACACAAAAAAAAAGGGAAAGGCTGCTACTCTGGTAGTACAATGGACCGGATATTAGGTCTGAGTTCTCCAGATTAGCATATAAGCCTCCTCTTTTTGGAATAAAAAAAAAAAAAAAAATCCCAAGTGCATGATGGCGAAGAGAAAGTGGTGGCATATTACAGCAAGGTCCTCTCGAAACCCGAAAGAAACTACTGCGTGACCAGAAGGGAACTGCTAGCTCTTATCTTGGCAACAAAGCACTTCCATAAGTACATCTATGGACAGAAATTTCTTCTGCGGACAGACCATGGTGCTCTGAACTGGCTGTTGAACTTCAAAAATTCAGAAGGTCAAGTCGCAAGGTGTATAGAAAGACTGCAGACTTATGATTACCAGATTCAACACCGCAGAAGAAAGTTGCACTCAAACGCCGACGCATTATCCCGAAGACCTTGCAAAGTGGATTGCAAGCATTGTAGGCGGCAAGAAGACAAAGAAAATATTACCGCTCAGCGACTAAGAGCTGACCCAATAAGCGGATGGAGCAATGAGGAAGTGAGGACTGCTCAACAGGAGGATCCAGATATCGAACCCATTCTCGCATGGAAAGAAAGTGAAGAGAAACCTGAATGGGGAGACATTTCTGACAGGAGTTCAGTTCTCAAAGCCTATTGGGCACAGTGGGACTCACTATATGTGCATGAAGGTGTCCTCAGGCGAAGATGGGAATCCGCTGACGGTAAATCATATGTGATGCAGCTGATCGTACCGCAATCGAAAGTCAGTGAAGTTCTTCGGGAGATGCACGACGGACCTTCTGGAGGCCACCTGGGAGTTAACAAAACACTGGAGAAGGTGCGACATCGGTTCTACTGGTTACATGCTAGAGATGACGTGGAGAAGTGGTGCCGAACATGTGACAAGTGTGCTGCAACCAAAGGACCTGGTAGGAAGATTCAAGGTTAGATGCATCAGTACAACGTTGGATCACCTTTTGAAAGGATTGCAGTAGATGTGGCTGGGCCTTTTCCAGAGACCAACGGTGGAAACAAGTACATTCTGGTTGTAATGGACTATTTTAGCAAATGGCCTGAGGCGTATGCCATCCCAAATCAAGAAGCCAAAACGGTGGTCGACCAGATTGTGTTTAACTGGGTGAGTAGGTTTGGCGTGCCTATGGAACTCCATTCCGACCAAGGAAGGAACGTTGAGTCAAACATCTTCCAAGGAGTGGGCGGACTACTTGGCATTAAGAAGACGAGAACCACACCGCTTCATCCAAAATCTGATGGGATGGTTGAAAGATTCAACCGGACCTTGAAAGAACACCTCACCAAGGTCGTAGGCTACTACCAAAGAGACTGGGATAGGCACGTACCGCTATTCCTGATAGCCTATAGAAGTGCGGTACATAGCTCGATAGGACAAACACCATCTGACATCCTGTTCGGGAAAACCATGCGGCTGCCCAGCGAACTTAAATTTGGATGCCCCACAGAGGAGCCACAGGACACAAACGAGTATGTGGACGACCTCAAGGAGAGACTCGCTAACATCCATAAAAGAACAAGGGAACGGATGAAAACCTACAACGACCGGATGAAGACACGGTACGACACAAAAGCGACAACGGCAGGATTCCAAGCAGGAGATCGTGTGTGGCTTTACAATCCTCATCGTCAAAAGGGATTGTCACTTCAGCAGAACTGAAAAGGTCCTTATACTGTTGTCACGAGGATTAACGACGTGGTTTACCGCATCCAAAGAGGACTAAGAGGCAAGTTAAAAGTAGTTCGTTGTGACCGGCTGCATCGATATAGTGGCGAGGCTGCAGATGAAATTATTCGGGACGAACAATCTTAAGGAGGGGGCAGTGTAATGTACACCCAACATTTATACCAATTTCCTAATCGAAAACGTTTAACCGAAAACACAACTGGCAACACTATAATGGAATGGTATAATGGAAGACTTTGATTGTGAGTGTATGTGTGTGTGCAGAAATATACCGGGAGGGGAACTTGTCTAGACATCATGGTTCATAGCAAAACTACCAGAAAGCTCTCGAGGTTTCACACTTCTATATAAAGAGGGAGCTGACGCAACCAGAAGTCAGTTTTATTTAGAAAGTGATAGTGTGAATATTGAATAAACGTAATTGAGTTGAGTTCGAATAAAGTGTATATCGAAAGTAGATACTGAATAAAAGTGGTAGAATTAAATTGAAAGGTAAAGTTTTATTTTTGCGACCTAAGCGCACGTTACATTGGTGTCAGAAGTGTAAATAAAACTTATTTGACTAGTCAAGTGTAAAAAAAAAAAAAGTTAAATACAGTGAAAATGGGTAAGTTGTTGGAAGAGCTCAACTGCATTGAGCTTAAAAGTGAGTTAGGTAAGCGAAATCTTTCTAGAGCGGGATCGAAAGTGAGCTCGTCCTGCGCTTGCGCAACTATTTGGAACAGCAAGGGGAAGACGTAAACACTTTTGTTTTTGAAACAGAAGTGGAGGAAGAGGAAGTAAGTGAAAGTGTAGATTTTTCTAATATGATGAAACTTTTGTTAGAACAACAAAAGAAGCTGATTGAAGAGCAACAGCAGAATATTCTCGGACGTCTGGAAGAGCAACGAAACGATCAAAAGAAGGAACAGCAGAATGTTCTCGAACAACTGGAAGAACAACGAAACGAACAAAAGAAAGAACAACAGAATATTCTCGAAAGACCTCGCACAACAGAATGTTTTGGAAGGTCAGAAAAACATTCTAGAAGGCAAATTGGACAACATTGAGAAAAATGTATGTGCCATTGACGAACGCGTTGAAGGTGTGGAAAAACAGCTTTCTGTTGTAGAGAATCGTTTCGAAAGCGTAGAAAGCCGATGTGATGTTCTGACCAAGGAATTAGACCAGATCCGGAAAATCAAAATTCGAGAATCTACTGGAGAGTTTGCAACGAAAAAGGAGATGAAACCCCCAACATTTGATGGACAGTCTTCTTGGCCAGTTTATAAGAGACAGTTTGAGGCAGCCGCAACAACAAATGGCTGGGATGACGAAGACAAGTACATAGCACTGACTCTTGCTCTTAGAGGACCAGCAGCTGAATTACTTCAAACTTTTCCAGCTGGTAAGAGCGGAGATTTCAGTTCTCTCGTGGCAGCTATAGATAAAAGCTTTGGCGATAGCCACTTGAAAGAAGTCTTCCGAGTGCAACTCAATAACAGAGTCCAGAAAAGGGGTGAAAGTCTACAGCAGCTCCAAGCAGACGTCGAAAGACTGGTTGACCTGGCATACCCGGATGCTGGAGAAGAAATCATCAACCAGCTTGCTGTTGAGTCCTTCGTTTGTGCCATTTCCGATATACATCTTCAGAGGTCTGTGCGAACTACTAGAACACGTACTCTTTCTGAAACTTTAGCATTCGCATTGACAATTGAAGCAGCAGAACAGGCAGCAGAGAAGCCTTAGTCGAAGAATGCTCGTGCCAAAGAGCTGAAATACAAAAGAACCAGCGGAGCGGACTAGCAAGATGTTGGAACTGCAACAAGACCGGGCACTTACAGCGTCAATGCCGACTACCACCAAATAAAGCCGGTTGTCAACATTGTGGAAGCAAGAGATCCAACCCAGAGCAAGGTAACAACAACACCAGCGTTGCTTATCAATCCGTTTCCCATCAGGGAAACGAGTAAGAACCAACTTCGAGGGGCAGAGGCTGGTTTCTTGTATCGATGGCCCCAGAACCACCATCCAGGTCTCTCAGACCAAACGAGACAACAAAAGTCTGACTGTGGAGACTACGATTAACGGGAACAAACATGTGGCTACCATCGACACCGGTGCCACAGCCTCCATAGTACGTCGAGACCTGGTAAAGACGACGTGGCTTCATAACACCAATAGCTACCGTCTAAGAACCGCAACGGGAGAAATAAGTAAATAAGTTAAAGAAGTTCAGCCAACAAGACTCCAATTCAATTGTTATAAGTCAAAAGAAACACCTTATAGTCTTGTTAAATTAATTTATTTTAATGACGCGTTTCGACTATGCAGTCATCTTCGGATCACAATCGACTAATAAATAGCATAAATTTAATTTTCTTCTCTATGACAGTTTTAATAAATAAAACGGGAGAAGCAGCAAGAGTATATGGAGAAGTGTGTCTTAAGATCCAACTGGCCGATCTAGTGTTTACTCATCAATTCCTGGTGGCAGATATATGTGACGAGTGCATCATTGGAATCGACTTTATGAAACAGCACGGAGTTATTTTGGACATCGGTAATCAGGTTTTGAAGTACCAAAATAAGGAACTTCCAATGACCTATTCGAACGAAAGTACGTCGACACTGAGGACTGTCATCATGGAAGATCTGATTCTGCCTCCTTCTTCTGAAGTGTTCGTCTGGACAAAACTGGAAGGTGAGTTTGGAAGCCTTCGATACCTAGTGGTGGAACCAGACCCAGAGTGTTCCTCCCAAAACTTCATCATTGGGAAAACACTGGTAGCACCGAAAAACTAAATGGTCCCCGTACGATTACTAAACACCAGACCGTACGATGTAAGGTTGAAGAAAGGAGAAGTCGTTGGACGTTGCGAATCGGTTGCAGCAATTACGAAGATCACAGACGAAGCCCCGAGAAAAACTATAACTCCGGAGGAGCTTAAAACCATACGAGCTAAAATATTGAATTCATCCAACCTTGATCACCAACAAACAAGGATAGCTGAAAATCTCCTACAAGAGTACACTGACATCTTCGCATCGCAAAAGGGACAATATGGTAGGACACAGTTGGTGCAGCATCGCATCAACACAGGAGATGCAAGACCAATTCGTCAACCCGCAAGACGCCTTCCACTGGCCAAACAAGGTGAGGTTGAGGACATGATAACAACAATGAAGAAGGACAGTCTTATCGAAAATTCCAAAAGTCATTGGGCTTGGGCACGGAAGCACTCGTTTTTGTGTGGACTACCGAAGGCTGAATGATGTGACTAAGAAGGACAGCTATCCCCTGCCCAGAATCAGTGATAGATAGAGTACGTTCTTCAAGGACTGACGTGGAAAGCTTGCCTAGTCTACTTGGACGATGTCATTGTTTACGGGAAAACATTTGACCAACATTGCAAGAACCTAAAAGCCGTGTTTCAGAGACTTCGAGAGGCTAACCTTAAACTGAATCCGGAAAAATGTGCACTTTTCAAAACCGAAGTTAAGTATTTGGGACACATCATCTCTTCCCAAGGAGTGAAGACTGATCCTGAAAAAGTTAACTCCGTCAAAAATTGGCCAACACCACAGGACAAACATCAACTCCGAAGCTTTCTTGGTCTTGCCACATATTACCGACGTTTTGTTAAGAATTTTGCTGGAGTTGCAAAGAGTTTGCATCAGCTCATCAGGGAAGCAGTTTAAATGGTCAGGTGAGTGTGAGAAATCTTTTCAGGAACTCAAATACCACCTCTGTAACGCTCCAGTGCTGGCACATCCAACACCTGGCAAAACATTCATCATCGACGCTGATGCAAGCAACGTTGGAATCGGGGCGGTACTATCCCAAGTGCATGATGGCGAAGAGAAAGTGGTGGCATATTACAGCAAGGTCCTCTCGAAACCCGAAAGAAACTACTGCGTGACCAGAAGGGAACTGCTAGCTCTTATCTTGGCAACAAAGCACTTCCATAAGTACATCTATGGACAGAAATTTCTTCTGCGGACAGACCATGGTGCTCTGAACTGGCTGTTGAACTTCAAAAATTCAGAAGGTCAAGTCGCAAGGTGTATAGAAAGACTGCAGACTTATGATTACCAGATTCAACACCGCAGAAGAAAGTTGCACTCAAACGCCGACGCATTATCCCGAAGACCTTGCAAGCATTGTAGGCGGCAAGAAGACAAAGAAAATATTACCGCTCAGCGACTAAGAGCTGACCCCATAAGCGGATGGAGCAATGAGGAAGTGAGGACTGCTCAACAGGAGGATCCAGATATCGAACCCATTCTCACATGGAAAGAAAATGAAGAGAAACCTGAATGGGGAGACATTTCTGACAGGAGTTCAGTTCTCAAAGCCTATTGGGCACAGTGGGACTCACTATATGTGCAAGAAGGTGTCCTCAGGCGAAGATGGGAATCCGCTGACGGTAAATCATATGTGATGCAGCTGATGGTACCGCAATCGAAAGTCAGTGAAGTTCTTCGGGAGATGCACGACGGACCTTCTGGAGGCCACCTGGGAGTTAACAAAACACTGGAGAAGGTGCGACATCGGTTCTACTGGTTACATGCTAGAGATGACGTGGAGAAGTGGTGCCGAACATGTGACAAGTGTGCTGCAACCAAAGGACCTGGTAGGAAGATTCAAGGTAAGATGCATCAGTACAACGTTGGATCACCTTTTGAGAGGATTGCAGTAGATGTGGCTGGGCCTTTTCCAGAGACCAACGGTGGAAACAAGTACATTCTGGTTGTAATGGACTATTTTAGCAAGTGGCCTGAGGCGTATGCCATCCCAAATCAAGAAGCCAAAACGGTGGTCGACCAGATTGTGTTTAACTGGGTGAGTAGGTTTGGCGTGCCTATGGAACTCCATTCCGACCAAGGAAGGAACGTTGAGTCAAACATCTTCCAAGGAGTGTGCGGACTACTTGGCATTAAGAAGACGAGAACCACACCGCTTCATCCAAAATCTGATGGGATGGTTGAAAGATTCAACCGGACCTTGAAAGAACACCTCACCAAGGTCGTAGGCGACTACCAAAGAGACTGGGATAGGCACGTACCGCTATTCCTGATAGCCTATAGAAGTGCGGTACATAGCTCGATAGGACAAACACCATCTGACATCCTGTTCGGGAAAACCATGCGGCTGCCCAGCGAACTTAAATTTGGATGCCCCACAGAGGAGCCACAGGACACAAACGAGTATGTGGACGACCTCAAGGAGAGACTCGCTGACATCCATAAAAGAACAAGGGAACGGATGAAAACCTACAGCGACCGGATGAAGACAAGGTACGACACAAAAGTGACAACGGCAGGATTCCAAGCAGGAGATCGTGTGTGGCTTTATAATCCTCATCGTCAAAAGGGATTGTCAACGAAACTTCAGCAGAACTGGGAAGGTTCTTATACTGTTGTCACGAGGATTAACGACGTGGTTTACCGCATCCAAAGAGGACTAAGAGGCAAGTTAAAAGTAGTTCATTGTGACCGGCTGCATCGATTTAGTGGCGAGGCTGCAGATGAAATTATTCGGGACGAACAATCTTAAGGAGGGGGCAGTGTAATGTACACCCAACATATATACCAATTTCCTAATCGAAAACGTTTAACCGAAAACACAACTGGCAACACTATAATGGAATGGTATAATGGAAGACGTTGGTTGTGAGTGTGTTTGTGTGTGCAGAAATATACCGGGAGGGGAACTTGTCTAGACATCATGGTTTATAGCAAAACTACCAGAAAGCTCTCGAGGTTTCACACTTCTATATAAAGAGGGAGCTGACGCAACCAGAAGTCAGTTTTATTTAGAAAGTGATAGTGTGAATATTAAATAAACGTAATTGAGTTGAGTTCGAATAAAGTGTATATCGAAAGTAGATACTGAATAAAAGTGGTAGAATTAAATTGAAAGGTAGAGTTTTATTTTTGCGAATTAAGCGCACGTTACACTATATAGGAAAGGTTCCGTATAGGTGTGCTGTTTTCTCTAAAAAGCATGAGCCATTTAAATGAAAGATTACGTGCTTTGATGCACTCCTTATCAAACCATGGCGCCGATTGAGGTTTTCTATTTGCATTGAACCTTGTACTTGGAGCAGCTTCTTTCACGACTATTTCCAGTGTTGTAAAATCAATTTGCTCCGCCCCGGATAACTTCATGTCTAGGTTTTTTCTATAGCTGTCACCCATAAAATCATTCCATTTGAGCATCGGAAGTGGTAGCAGAGGACGATTATCTTCTCCAATTTCACTTTTGTGTCCAAAAACAGCAACAATCGGTAAATTATCAGAGAAAGGTACCTGTTTAACTTCAAAATCCTTACACATTTATTCCAGCTTCCACCCGCTAAACAATAGTCCACAACTGAGTTTCCTTGGCCACCTATGAACGTAAATTCTCCTTCTACATCTCCAAGACTCGTTCCATTTAAAATTCTCAGACCATACGTATCACACAGCTCTAATATCTTTTTACCTCTTGCATTTGTAACTGTGTCCTTGGATCTGCGGATTTTACCTTCAAGACTGTTACACGCACCCTCTTCTTTTCCAACTCTTGCGTTTAAATCTCCTATTATCATAATATTTGGGTTATACGATACATTCAGATGGACTGTTACACGTTGGAAATCCACCTCCCAATTGTTACAATTTAAGTAACTAGGGTACAACAGATATTTTTCTTGGTCGATTTGTATGTCCAGAAACACTAGTTCGTTTGCCTTGTGAAAACTACATATAATGCCTTTATTTTTCAAATTCTTTTTATACCCGTAATAGCAACCACCACTGGCTCGTCCCCTTTCATACGTTTTTATTGCAGGTATCCACTCATAATTATAACTTAAAAATTCTCTTCCACAACTTTTTAAATTTTCCTTTGTTACAAATGTTTCAAACAAAAAGACGATCTCATACTGATTTATAAAGTTAAAAAAACTCAGGGAATAGATTGTTGTTACTTAAACCATGAATATTAATAAGATAAAATTTTTATGTTCATTAATTCAATTTTCTTAGTACTATTCAACAAACTATGACTACAGTGGCAGACGGCAGTACAATTAAAAACAAAGTGGGATCCCCGAATCGGTTTGAGGATCACTGGAAACCTGGATGTCACCAATGATTTTCTGTAGTTCTGTCATTGGGCGCGTTCATCAAAAGTTAGATTTTCAGATTAACTAACTTTTCTCGGCCTCTGATTGGCCAGACGTTAAGTTTTTCAGTTGACAACTCATCAGCTGTTAGTTTATACCGATTCAGTTTTTCAGTCAGGAAAAGAAGGCTGAAAATCTAGATTTAGTTTATTAAGCTGTCAGATGCGATAAATAGCCTACATGGCAATTGAACTTTACTTTGTATTTTTCGGTTAGCCTTTTGTGGAAACATTTAGATTAGATTAGATTAGATTAAGATTTTTATTTCACAATAGAAAAATTTACAAACTTCTTATGAATACATTAAAATATCGTAAGTTAAATTTTAAATTAAATCTTTAAAGGCATGGCCTAATGGGCCGTCAGCCAGCTGATAGCTTTATATAAACAAAAAAGTGTGTTGTAAGTTAATTGAGTTTTGATATATGTAATTTTAAATTTAGAAGTCTTCTCGTATTATTCTTTTTCTATAGGTTAGAGCTGTTTTAATGAAATGTGATAGTTTCTGCCAGTCGTTACCATTCAAAATTGCTGAAAACTCGGTTTGTTGCAAATAGTTTTCTTGCCATGTTTGTCGCCGTATCTCAACTAAAATTGGGCATCTTGCGATGAAATGAAATATATTTTCTCTTTCGTTGGTGTTACACAAAGAGCACTTCAGTGCTAGATCGTTACGATGCGGTATGAAATTGAGCGGTAACAGCTCTCCTCTTGCTCGGAAAAGGTTCGATATCGTTTCAGTGCTAAAGCGGTCCTTGAAGTAGTTTTTGTCGCCGAGGTCGTACTGCAGCTTCGAATAGATTTCCCTATGAAGTGAACTTCTAGCCTGTTCCAAATAGTCTGCTATTACTTTGGAATGTAGCTTTTCAATTAGGTTGTCAAGGAATGGTTTCCACTCTGGCAAATTATCCAAGGTAAGGTGGAAATTGAGTTCACACATGTCCGCCAATTTTTTCCATTCTTCAAACCATGAGCGTTGGGACCTTATTATTGAAACTGCAACCTTTCTTGCTATTTTTTCAGTGTTGCTGTTCATAAGTTTGACAATGTAATTAAAGTGGAGCTTTAAAGATGTGAGGTACAGTGGTGATAATCCAGTTTCAATCATCAGCATATAATTGGGTGTAGTGTCTGGCAGTCGAAATTGGCGTTTTAAGAAGAACCTCAACAGTTTTTCCGTGGTTTCAGACTGACGCCAACCCCATGACTCTGCCGCATAAAGCATAATTGTTTCGGAAGTTGCAGTGAAAACTTTGTACTTTGCACTAAATGATAAGTCTTTATTTCCGTAAACATTTTGCCACACAGACCCAATTGCATTTTTCGAGGAAGACAGCTTTTTGACCAGATGCTTTTCTATGTTTAGATTGCTTGACACAGTAAAACCAAGGTATTGGTATTCCCTAACGGTTTCAATCGATTCTCCTCCATAGTACCAGTTTTCATTTGCTGCCAAACGTCCTGTTCCTTTTCTAAAGACCATTGTTTTAGATTTGTTTAAATTAACGCTGAGATTCCATTTTAAACAATAATTGCGTAATTTGTTTATCATTAATTGGAGGGATTGTGCTGATTCCGCCAAAAGGACAAGATCATCTGCGTACATTAGTACCTTAATCAGAAATCCATCTATCATTATGCCACAAGGCAAGTCTGTGATCAGGTCTTCGATATAGAGGCAAAAAGCGGATGGGCTGAGATTACATCCTTGCTTCAACCCTACGGACGCGGAGAACCAATCTGAGAGACTTTGCCCGTCCCAGACTGCGTAAAGTGTTTCATTATAAATGTTCTCAATCATCTTTTCAAACTTAAATGAAATTCCATCTCTAAACAATTTAAAAATTAGAGCTTTTCTGTCGATAGAATCGAAGGCACCTCGGAAATCTACGAAAAAAGCGTATAGTTTCTTTTGTCTGTGAAGATACGTCTCTGCGATATTGGTCAAGCTAAATATATGGTCGACGGTGGAATATCCTTTCCTGAATCCAATTTGAAATTCGCTAAGAAGGTGGTTATTTTCAATCCATGTTGTGAGGCGGCATCTAAGGATTTCCATAAAAATTTTCAGCGATGTGTTGAGGAAGGATATCCCTCGGTAGTTTGACGGGTCTGTTTTATCTCCTTTTTTGTATATAGGGAATATAATTGATTTTCTAAAGGCTTCTGGTGTTTCTCCTGTACTAAAGATATTATTATAGACTTTTGTGAGGTGTATTAAGAATTCTTTTGTTGAGAATTTGAGAAATTCATTTGGAATGCGATCGACTCCGGGAGCCTTGTTTTCTTTGGCTTTGGCTACAGCAGATTCTACTTCCAATAGTGTTATTTCGCAATCTAATAGTTGACTTTGGAGATTTGGCTTAGCGTATTGAATTGGTTGGGAGAAGAGTCCAGTATTTAACTGACTTTCAAAATGGGTTTTTAAAATGGGAGCGCTTATAGGCGTTTTCGTTGCAAAAGTTTTTCCTTTAATATTTTTTATCAGCTTCCAAAAATCTGAAGAGTTCTTGCAGTGCGATAAGCTTTCTGCTTGCGTTTTAAAAAAACTTGCCTTTTTCGCTTGGCATAAACTTTTAAAAGCTCGATTTGCTTCAAGGTAATCTTTTTTTAGCGAAATGGCATTGAAGTTTTGATGCAAGTGCAATAGCGCAAAAGATCGTTTCCTGGCAGACTCACAATCCTTATCAAACCAGGGGGATTTATTTTTACAAGCGTAAGGTTTTGCGTGCTGTGGCGATGCTGTTGACGTTATAATGCTTTGCAAAATTTCTATCGTTGGTGGCTGCTCATTTAGTAATTTTGCGTTAATTTGTAGGTTCAAATTCTTTCGATACGCTTCCAATCGGTTTTTTTTCCATTTCAATTTTGGGAGAAGGCAATTTTTGTGTTTGTCCTGTTCGTCGATCATTAATTCTGAAGTTGTCAGTGTGGTGATCAATGGCATATGGTCTGAATATATTTGGCTATCCACCTCGAAATTAAATAAATAATCGGTTATATCATTAGACATGAAGAGGTAATCGATAACAGACTGGCCTGGATTTCGGATGAAAGTGAGTCTACCGTCTTCATCCCCTTTTTGTGTACCGTTCATGATGGTCATATCAAAAGCGCTTCCCATTTCCAAGATAAGTTTTCCCCTTGCGTTGAGTTCTGTGTCCCTCGATTTTCTAGGAAGTGAATAATTTCCAAATGATATACATTGTTCTTTTCCAGTACGCGCGTTAAAATCACCAATTAGAACGCAATGCTTTTCTCCCAATTCTTGCAAGGAGTCGATTAAACAGGCAAAGTCCGATTGCCAATGAGAACAATTTATGTATATTGGAACTACATTTATGATATTTGAATTGATCAAAATCTGTAGATAATGAAACTCCTCTATTTCTTTGAAAGCACACTGCATTGCCGACATCGATTTCTTAAATCCAAAGAGTGCTCCGTCTGATGCTCTTCCTCTCGTAGCTCCATTCCTTTTTGTTGCTGCTACCCAGCATAGCTCGTAATCGGTGAAATAGTCAGCAAAGTATTTTTGATTTTGTTGTATGGTGTGGGTTTCATAAAGCAAAAATATTTCGAAAGTATTAATGTAATAAAAAAAATTGGAATCTATATTTTTGTTTGAGAATCCATTTATATTGTAGCTTAAAATTTTAATTTTCTTATAACTAACTTCATTTTCGTTTTTCTGGCTGACGGGGAAACATTAATGATGTGAACGCGTATTTATATCTGCATTGCCGACAGTACATCCTGTGGTGTTTGCTAACTGAAATGTAGATGGCTGTGATCCATTTATTGATGACATTTGGGTGACGTTTCTCGATGACATTGACACGATGTTGTTTTGATTTTCAATGCTTGTTCGCTGCAAATTTATTTTATATTTTGACGAAAGTACGTTAAATCCATCTAACTGTCCACACATTAATCCAGCTACATCGTTCCAGAAGAAATAATCATCTTCAATGCGCAATTTGTCATCCAACAAGCTCACCTTGAGATCTGAGTTTTGTCGTTTGATCTCTCTTTTTGCCTTTAGCAAAATGGTTCTTTTTCGGCGCATTCCAACTGGGTAATCTTTATGCATGGATATGCCAGTGTTTGCAAGTTTTCTACCTTGGCTTAAAATGTCTCTTGCTATCTGCGCGTTTGCTACCTTGACGCGGTACATTCGCCTATTTGTTGCCTTGGTGTTTAGCTCTTGGAAGTGCTCGAAAGCTCCCGTGGTTGGATTGTTTGTTATGCTAGTGCAGGTGTTTTGTAGGCGCTCCTTAGGTTTATCGTTCATTGTGATGGGGAGATGAAAAATAATATTTCTGTCTCTCATCTGTAAATCAGATGCTTCAAAGCGCCGCTCGAGCTGATCGCATCGCGTTTCCAAAATTTTAACTTGAGCTTGTAAATTTTCGTTGCTCACTCGCAGATGAGTTAACTCTGAAAGTACTGGTTCGAGGTCCTGTTTCGTTGCAAGGGTTTTGAAGCGTTCGTCCAGAATCTGCTTGAAATCTTCCAACGTAAAATTTCCCAATGAGCTCATAGTTTTTCTATTTTTGAATGTCAATTTGGAGTTTTCGTTGTCTTCCGGAGATGTTTCTGACAAATTTCGCTTGCTTGGTGCCGGTGTTACAGGGTTAGAATTCATGCGAATGCGATAATTCACATAAAAACTTTAAAAACTTATGACTAGCACTTACTACTTTGCTTTCAAAAGATAAACGAGACTTTTGAACTGTTTGCTCTATTTCTTTTTATTTAAACTATGTATTTTATGATTTAAAAACTTAAATTTCGCACAGCACTTGAAAATATCAACTTGTTTGTGGAAACATTTTTGTCGTGAACTTTTTCATTAAACTGAACTCTAATTTATTTTTTGGCAATTTGTCGTATAATTAAAGGTTATCAAAAACCCTTACAAAAGAAATAGATTTTTAAGAAAATTATTTGCTACATTTTCACTCGAAGTCTATTCAAATTGTAGTTACATGCATATTTCTAATCACAAATATTTAAGAGAAATGCTTTGGTCTATAGTTAGTACTATTTTGAACCAACTACAAGAAATTATTTATTTCTCATCAAATCTTTCCTCGCAGAATTGAAAGGTGAATCCCAATACCATTCAAATCTGACAAAAAATTTAGAAGACCGTTCAACGCAAAACTGAATAAGTTTTTCAGTTAATCTGAAAATAAATGAAAAGATTAGTAAAGTTTTTAACAGTTAAAACACTTATTTTATTTCCTCAGATGTACATTTCAGAAGCAATGCTTCCATCGTCAGTGAGATTTATAAAATTAAATTAAATTAAATTATTTGTCAAAAAACTAATAATAAACAAAAATGTTTCTAAACAAAATTACAGTTGAGTAGAGTTGAATCTATTAAAAAATTTTTTGAATATTGAATCTTTGATTGGTCCATCATCACTATTCATTAGATTATTTTTGTTTTTAAATATGTAAAATGATTCAAAAGCATCTAATTCATAATTGCTATTTACATTTCTTATTAGTTTTAAATTTTGCAAACTAAAACTATGACTATTTTCTAGCATATGTTCTGCAACCCTTGACTTTTCTTTTTCATTATATTTAAGATGTGCAAAATGTTCTTTAAATCTTTTTAGAATAGGTCTTCTTGTCTGTCCTATATATTCTTTTGCACAATCATTACATCCGATAGAATAAATTCCTGACTTTTGAAGTTGGTCAATTTTATCCTTAGATCCTCCAATCAGATTTTTTATTTTTATTTCGCTGCACCCACTTCTGAAATGTACATCTGAGGAAATAAAATAAGTGTTTTAACTGTTAAAAACTTTACTAATCTTTTCATTTATTAGATTAAAAAACACGTGGAATATCTCAACTAAAAAACTCATCAATCTGAAAATCTGAATTGTGATGAACGCGCCCATTCCATCTCTGTCATCGTCACATTTCAAAATGTTTTGGCTGTCATAATAGAACTGATGTTCACCAATTTTCAGACGCTGCCCGCGAATTTGTGTTTTTGTTTTTATTT
Organism: Melanostoma scalare; assembly: GCA_949752695.1. Taxonomy (NCBI): domain Eukaryota; kingdom Metazoa; phylum Arthropoda; class Insecta; order Diptera; family Syrphidae; genus Melanostoma; species Melanostoma scalare. The sequence continues at coordinate 139,221,153 of OX456985.1, read as the reverse complement.
TTCTTAAAAATTTCTGTGTTAAGTTTCTGTAAACGTCTTCGCCTTTGTCGTGCTGCAGCAGGATAATCCCTGTGTAAAGAAATGCCTGTTCCTCTTAGTTTTGTTGCAGATCTTAAGATGCATCCTACTTGGTCTTTGTTTTGCATTTCCACTATAATGTAAGTTGATTTCTTATTTTTTGTGTTAAGTGTTCGTACCAAAGTAATCGCCGCCGGGTTATTTGTCTGTAACAGATCCAAACAAAGTTTTTTCGCTCTATCGGTTGGGTTTTCTGTTGAGCAGCTGTTAATTGCTGGCAGATGAATTATAACATTTTTTTCATTAGACTTGGCTTCGAGATATTCAACTTGACGTTCAAGTGCAACACATTTGGCTTTAACAAGTTGCAGCTGGTTTTGCAATGAGTCATTTGCAATTTGTAATGATTCAATTTTCCTTGATATCCCCTCGAAGTCCGACTTCGTTGGCAGGTTTTTAAACTTTTCTTGCAGAAGTGAGGACATTGTGTTCGCTATTAGCGTGTTTAAATCGTGCGCTGGCATACAAACGCTCGCACTTTGTTGCGAGTTATCTTCTTCGGTGAAGACTCCATTGACCGGTGACGTTTAGTTAAAAAACGTTAGTTAAAAAACTATCTCACCTTAGTTCTTATGTGTTAAAATTATTACCGATCACTTGCTCTACACAAATCTTCAATTCCTTTAAATTTTAATTGATTTTCTTTTGCATAAATGTTATTAAATTCGGAGCTAACTTGTAAACAAACTAAACACTTTTAAACCACAACTGTCAATCCAATATAATATCCATATAGTATAATAAGCATTGAAAACAAAAACAAAGAAGTACACAAATTAACAATTTAATAAAAGCAAGAAACATATGAATCAATTTAAACAAATTAAATTTAATTTGAAAATAATTTTCTCATTCAAAAATAATAAAATTATTTTTTTTTCAAGGGTAAGGGTGTTGTGTATCCATCAATCCATTTCCGATTATTCGAATCCAGTTGTGCATGCTAAAACACATAAATTGAAAAAAGAAATTAATAAAAGAATTTATTGTTTTCTTGGAGTGTTGATTTTTAAAATCAAAATGAAAAGTTCAAGTGACCTTCACTCCTTATGCCTTATTTTGATTTTAAAAATCAACACTCCAAGAAAACAATAAATTCTTTTATTAATTTCTTTTTTCAATAAACATCGGCCAGACCACGGGCAACCCTTCTCTAGGTGCAAGAATGCAATCCCATTCCCCTAGAAATATAAAGTTTACATTGTGTTTGCACTGTAAACTTTATATATGTGTCGACAAACATCGACCAAACATTGCGTCTTAGAAAGGTACAAACAGCATCTAACTGATGAACCCACTGTTTGTACCTGGGCGAAACGCATAAGTTGAACTTTTCATTTTGATTTTAAAAATCAACACTCCAAGAAAACAGTAAATTCTTTTATTAATTTCTTTTTTCAATAAACATCGGCCAGGCAACGGGCAACCCTTCTCTAGGTGCAAGAATGCAATCCCATTCCCCTAGAAATATAAAGTTTACATTGTGTTTGCACTGTAAACTTTATATATGTGTCGACAAACATCAACCAAACATTGCGTCTTAGAAAGGTACAAACAGCATCTAACTGATGAGCCCACTGTTTGTACCTGGGCGAAACGCATAAGGAGTGAAGGTCACTTGAACTTCTCATTTTGATTTTAAAAATCAACACTCCAAGAAAACAATAAATTCTTTTATTAATTTCTTTTTTCAATAAACATCGGCCAGACCACGGGCAACCCTTCTCTAGGTGCAAGAATGCAATCCCATTCCCCTAGAAATATAAAGTTTACATTGTGTTTGCACTGTAAACTTTATATATGTGTCGACAAACATCGACCAAACATTGCGTCTTAGAAAGGTACAAACAGCATCTAACTGATGAGCCCACTGTTTGTACCTGGGCGAAACGCATAAGGAGTGAAGGTCACTTGAACTTTTCATTTTGATTTTAAAACACATAAAGTGTGTTTAGTGAAAAAAAAAGCAGCGCAGCTCAGAGCAGAGCAAGAAACATGAAAAATGTCAGGCAACTTAGAGCAGAGTCAGCTGGTGCCAAAAGTCAGCTGATAAGAAAGCAACAAACATTTTGTGACCTTAGCTAGATTGCAAAATTATGTTTGGTATCCTATTATAATAAAAATCTATATTCGGAAACATTGGAATTAAAACTTAACTAACATGCGATGTTAATTCAATTGATTTTGAGTTAAATTCGATTTCAAATAGATTGCAAAACGCAAAATATAAACAAAAATACTTGAATCAAATGTCAGTAGCTGATTTTGACACTTTGCTCCAATCTGCTCTTACTAAAAAAAAAAGTGCAGAAAATGCTGCTCTAAAGCGATCTAGAGCAGGTCATTAAACACAAAAAGTTCTTGCTCGGAGTAGAAAAATTGTCATTAAAGACCAAAAAGCTGCTTTTTTCTGCTCTAGATCGATCTAGACATTAAACACACCTATAATGACATAATCGTTGTGAATGATTCGAAGAAAGATAAACAAAAGAAAGAAAAATAATTATATTGTAACTTTGTTTATGACCCGCTGAACGTATTGTACTATGGAATCATATTGCACTTGAATGGATTGAACCAGAGGTTCAGTCTATGCAAGTGAGAATTTGAGAACAAGAATTGAATAACAGAAACATTGATTGAAGGTAGTATATAAGGTTTCAAATTTTGGAAGTAAATTTAAGTCTAACTTTGAACGAACATCGTTTCACTTCATTCAAAATCGTGCACTTAACAGCGCTCGGATAAATAAACGGCTGGAGAACTTAGAAATACTCAAAATTAGGGAAACTTAACTTAACAACATAGACTTATATTTCATTCACATATTTCTACGGGAACGGCAGATTCCCTTCGGAACGGGGTTGGAAATGGAAACTAAGAAACTACTGGACAGATTTCAAATACTCTTTCGGCACTGGGATGTTACATATTCCCTCAGAAACAGGAACGAAAAGTGGAGCCTTAAAACTACATACCCCAAGCAACACCGGGAGGCTCAGCTAGTATAGTAATAAAAGAAAATTTAATTTTTCAAACTGAATTGAAAGCTTATCAAATAGAAAATTTGAAACACATAAAAGAATTGAAGTATCTTAAAAAAAACAATTATATCATAATTTCAATTGCAATCTTCATTGTTTGTATAGCTGTAGTTACGATAGGTATTCTTATTTGTATTATAAAAAAGAAGCATACAAATGTAAAAGGAACTGTGAAAAACAAAGAAAACAAAATTCAGCAGAATTTTGAATCAAAGGGGGTTAAGTTACACAAATCAAAGTCAATAAACTTGATGCCGGAACAATTGTGTTGGTTCGCAACTCATATAGTGTCAATGCATCATTTTCCCCTGGGAATATTTCAATATCCGAAGGCCAAAGGAAAACGAATGCATTGACCAGTAGTTAAGGTTTCAAATGAGTTGTGAAGATTCAATGTTAAGTCAGTCGCGATTCATACGTCAATAAAGTAAGTATGTTGTCTGCTGACAAAAGATTGATTTGTTTGTTTTATTTAAAAAATAAATATAACTCGCAAGAATCCGTTTGCACTAGTTATTAGTATAAAAATTTACCTTAATGCACACTTTGTTTTTAGTAATAGAAGCTGTAACGTCTTCCAACTTAGCACTTAAAACAGGGTTGACCTCTGACAGAAAATAAGATTCGAAGTCTACTGGGACATCTGCAGCCTTGTAAACAAAAGTAAATAATATAAAAAAATTTTAAAGACAGTCAGTGCTCTTTTGCTTACTTACCTTAAAAACTTCTTGAAGAGCATAAACCAGTTCAGGACCAACACCATCGCCAGGAATAAGCGTACAAGTAGCACGATTGCGGATAGGTGCACTAGACTCCTGTAAGAAATCAGAATAGTTTGAAAATTATTTCAAGTAAAGTTAGAACATAATTGATTGCCATTACCTATTTTTAGAGTGGGAAATAAATAAATAAATAAATAGGGTGGCGCAACAGAGCGAGGAGCCCTTGGGCCTAGCGCATTTCTCACAACCATGCCTCGTGAGGAAATGGAGGGGACCTACAATTTTCTGCCGGTTCCGAACGGCTAATCGAGAAAGCGCTTTTCATGGCAATGAATACTAACGGAGGACTTGCCAATTCCTCACGAAAGGCGATACCCGTGGAAAAAACATTTTTGCCTCTGTTGGGATTCGAACTCGAACCTCTGGATTAACAGGCGGACATGCTCCTTTCATTTTCAATTCATTTTTATTTAACTTTTCTTATATTTACTTACATACATGCTAACAAAAATGTGTAAAACTAGCTTATATAATAACTTAATTAACTTACTGACCCTAGGCGGGTACTCTAAATTATTCAATATCTTACTACTAATGCCTTTCGGCCTTAAAATACCATATGAATTAAAAACTAGAACAAGTTAAAACTAAGAAAATTTTTTAAAAACTTAGTTTTCAGGATCATTCTTTTTTGTGTTTTCTTAAAACAAATTAAAACAAATTAAAACTACTTAAATCTACTTAAAACTAGAGCAGCCACAGTAGCTTTTGGCTTTTTTTTTTTTTGCTTTTTGCATATTGTATTTTGTATTTTGTTTTTTTTTTTTTTGGTTTTCTGTATTATGTAATTTTTTTTTTTGGGGTTTTTGTATTTTGTGGTTTTTTTTTTTTTTTTTGTTTTTGGATTTTGTGATTTTTTTGTTTGCCACTGTGTCCACCCCCTATACCCCTAAGACTTACAGGCTAAACCTGTGTAAGCCAGCCATTGGCGACTCGCTATCAATATCAAATTCATGTTGTTGCTCCGACAACCACCAGAACATTTTCGACGTTATACCAACGTCACGACGATCGCGATCTGAAACCGCCCTACTGAACCGGAGGAGCTCTACAGCTTCTCCGCCTACTGCGGTGACGTCTCGGTTGTAAATGAGCCGTCGTTCCACGGACTTACGGCAGACGTGGTAGTTTAGCGGAACCGCCAATCTATCCTGAATCAACCCTACCATATCAAAATAGAGGAAAGCCTCCGGTGGGACAAATCCACTGAAGCGCGTTTTCTCCATATATTCAGTGTTGGGGTAATAAGCCTCAAAAATCAGGCCATTGGTCGAGGTCATCGCTCTTGCAGTGTGACCACGAGTCAGTTTTATAATGAAGTTGTCGATCCTGTTTATTTGAACCCCGTTGTAAAGGACCTCATTAGGATAATATTTTCTGTACTCCGACTCTGGTGTTCTGTGCAATCCAAGACAGGTACGCAGACACTGTCTCTCAAACACCCGAATCTTTTCCATTTGAGACGCTGTAACATTGAACCACACGGGGCACCCATAGACAATCATTGGCCTTATGAGGGCCATGTAGCAAATCACCTTCACTCTGCTATCAAGTTGACTGCTGTGAAACAGTCGTCTTGTCAGAGCAAAAGCTCCCATAGCCCTGGCCAGAGCCGCATCCATATGTTTGTTAGAATATAAATACTGATCTAGCCAGATGACAAGGTACTTGACTACTACTTTGTTTGGCAGTTGGTGGCCATGTACATCAACGATCACCAGCTTTCGCCAGTTCTTTCTCGTATCCCATGAGGCCCGAGCCAACGAGGTTCTAAACACAATTGTTTCCGATTTCTGGACGTTGATTTTCGAAGTCACGCTGCAAAAGTATTCTGATGACTTCGATCTTTGGACCTGTTCTGTACGCAATAAGGTCGTCGGCGTACGCTATAGCATGGTGAAGAGAACCTATTAGATCGCCGGTGAAAATGCTAAATAAAATTCACCGCCCCCTGTTGTAGACCGTTCTGTATTTTAAAAGTTCTGATAGAAGTTATGTTGCAACTTATCACAACAAACGTTCTACCATGAAGCATGTCATTCAGAATATAAAGCAGTGGTTTACTCATGCCATATCTGATCAACTTATAGAAAAGACCGTCTAACCAAACGGTATCGAAAGCCTTCTCCAAGTCAACCAGACATGCACCCGTACACTGATTTTTAGCTTTGTTCCATTGAATATCTGATACTAGTTTAGACGCGGCATGTGTGATTTCATGGCCCGCCTAAAAACCGAACTGATTTTCAGGAATAATATGTTTGTCCTCAGCCCATGTGGACAGAGCTCTATTGAGAACTTTCTCGAATACCTTGCTGATACTCGGGAGAAGACTACATGACCGGAGATTTGCTGGATTGGAACCATCCTTCCCTTTTTTAAGGAGAGGATGGACCACTGCCGTCTTCCAACGCACTGGATAATATTCATTATTCAGCGCATTGTTGAACAATGTGGTGTATATGTCCACCGCTTCCGAAGGGAGGTTTCGCAGCACAACATTGGGTATGCCGTCGACTCCTGCTGACTTCTTTTTCTTTATTTTGTGAAAGATGTCCACGAGGTCCATCTTAGAAACGAACAGGGTGTTATCCCCGTTTCGCTGGGCGATGACTGCATTTGCAAGTCGGTCGTCATTGAACCTAGTGAAACCAGGATTCTCGGATCGCCAATGCGAGATCTCGTCTCTAAGATAGAAGTGTCCAACGAAGGCTCTGTTTTCAAGATCGAAATTCGGGCGAATGCACTCATTCACCTTATATACTCGCTCGAAAACAGCACCCACCGTCTCAACCTTCTCTTGAGCATCTTCCACTAAAAAGTGGTCATCAGCAAAGATGGCCTCATCCGGATCTATCCCTATCGTCAAAAGTAAGTTTTTGTTCTCTGTCGTCCTTTGGAGTTTAATACCCTGAAGGTCATTTTGATCTTTTCTCCTAAAAATTTTATTTATTTCCGGAAACATACTCGGGTTGTTGGACTGTACAGCCCGAATTTTACTGTTCCAGCAAAGAGATATAGATATTCTGTAATTTTCTTTTATTAACTTTTGGAGATTTTTGATCTGTGACTTCAGAGTTCTAATCTCCAAATCGTGTCGGTCAGTAAACCTCCTGTGCAAGAGTTTGAGTCTCGACAGGAGTCTACTTTTTTGTTTGTAAAGTGCGTCTATTGTCGCGTTTCTGTACATGTTCGTAGAGTCATGTTGCCTATATTTAGGAATTGTCCTGTCCATTGTACTACGGATTGCATCCTCCATACGTTGCAGGTACCCATCGATCTCAATGTTCGACAGATTCCTGTTGCATGGAGGCGCTATACCGTTCGAACGAAGTTCCCTTGAGACGGCACCGGAAAAGCGCGGCCAACGTGTCTTACCGTAGTTGTAAGAGTGCGTCGGCACGTACTCCTCTAGTTCCACAAGGTTGTTCGGAAGCAGTATGACGGCGGCAAGTCCACAGTGGTCACTGTCGTACTCAACCGTCGTCAAACAATTTTTCGTCCGTCGAAGAATGTCGTCGGTCAGTTTAAGTCTTGAGTCTAAAAGCAATAGATCCAAATAAGAGCCACTTCGAGGATATGAAGGCCTGTCAGTAGCTAGCAGATCGACTTTACACTCAATGCTGTGGAGTCCCAGCCAATTGAATAGCTGGGTCCCCCTTGGATTGGCTAATTGATTTCCCCCATCTTGGTGTTTAGCATTGTAATCACCGGCCAAAAGGAAATAGTTTTCTTCTGAGTTCAGTTTCAGACATCGAAAAAGTGTTTCAAGCTCTGTTATAATACATGAATTTTGAGAAGCCTCCGGCGCATAGATCGCTATCACATACAAGCGCCTCCCCTGTTGGAGAGGGATGCATACGATACACGCTTCAAGCAACTGGAATCGGCGTACTTCACCACTATATATTACCTTATGAGCAATGCCCTTACGTATGAAGATCGCAACCCCACCCGCGAAAGTCGAGTTGGGTCGGTCTCTCTCTCCTTACGATATTGTAATTATTATTCGTCAAATTGTGATGCTGGTTTATCCTAGTTTCGCTCGCTAACCATACATACATCGGGACGTTGGTCTTTTAACAACTCAGAGAAGTTGGCTCGTCGTTCTACCCTAATTCAAATTCACGGCTAGGATCTTGAAAGGTCTCTCCGACAGCGCGCCCGTTAACCCAAAAATTGCGCAAGCGAAGGCACTGCACGGTAGATTACATCCACCCTACGCGCCTGCTCACTTATTTGCCGTGATAGTTCACTCATTTGTGCCTGAATGACACGCAGAGCGACCATCACCTCTGACTCCCCAGAAGCTTCCTTTGACACAGATGGCTGTGCGGCCGCTTTCTGGGGAGGTTGTACCGTTTTCCCAGCCCCCCCACGCCATTTGGGCGTAAGAGACTTCGGGAACGACGGCCCTTGGAATTGGTCTGGCTGTTTGCCTTCCCTCATCCATAGTTGCTGTTGGAGCAGCTTTTTTTGATTTTTTAATAATCTGGTATCGAGGACAACCCCGATAATTAGCAGGGTGCCCATCTCCACCACAGAGAACGCACTTCAGTAGGGTCTTGTCTTCGATCCTTGTCTCACCGAGCTTACACTCTTTGTCGTTGTGGTTCTCTCCACACTTGACGCACCTCAACTGCATTTGGCAGTTGAATGCGGCGTGACCGAACCGTTGGCAACGAAGACATTGTAAAATGTCCCCGTGCCTGTTTAATTTTTCCCATCTTACCATCTGGTAGTCCAGGACGGAGATTTTCCTTAGACTCTCCAGACGGCTATTGGGTGATAAAATGACGAGGAACATCGGCAATAGCCGCTTCTCCCGTCTTGCCTTGGCCGTGGGGAACGACTTGACCCCGATGAACTCGAAATCGTCGCTCGCCAAACTGCGGAGTTCAACTCTGGGTCAGAGGTAGGCTCTACCCCTTTAAGTAACATACTTTTGGGTTTCTTCTCTTTGGGAGTAAAAGTAAAATGTTCGGTGGTTCTCCCGAATGATCTTATGGTCACCAATGTTTTCGCATCGGATCGCATGCCGATCTTGACCTAATCGTTTTATAGTAAATTTATCGCCAATGGCGGACTTACATATGTTTTTCGTTGCTTGCAACTCCATTTTTAGGGAGGGGGCACCCTGCTTTTTTGAGTCTTCTTTTTCTGTTGTTGTGCTGGCTGCTGCTGTTGTTCTGCTGGCTGCTTCTGCTGCTTTTGGGCTTTACTCGTTGTCGCGGCTTTAATAGCCGCGGTCCCCCGTGGCTGCTCATTGGTAGCAGTTTTCTTAATTACTTCAGCTTTTTTAGCTGTAGTCCCGCGTTGCTGCACGGGCGCAGTTTTTTTACTAGCCACTTTTTCTGCAGCTGCTGGTCGCTGTTGTTTTGGCGCATCAACTTTTTATTGCGACTGTTGTTGATGAGCCTCCCTCTCCGCTCCCCTGCGAGCCTCTTGCCTTTCTTTAATTTCGGCAATTTCTTTACTTAATTTTCCCAGTGTCTCGGTGAGAAACCGCATCCGTTCTTCGTCTTCGTCTTTGTTTTCGTTGTTGTCGATGTTGTTTTCTGCCAAGGCAGCGAACGAATTGCCGCTACCTGTATAACGGCCCTCGCCACCGTTTGACTCATAGTCGTAAGTCGAATTGAGACTTACGATGCTTTCGGAACTGGTCGACATTCCATCGTCGTAGACCTCCTCTGCCGCTCCCTTCGCCTTCTGCTTTCGGGGCACTAAATTCGGCTTTACCTTTAGGCGCCGCCTCCTTTAAACTGCAGTTGCCTCTGCTGTTGTTGCGGTTGTTGCCGCTATCGATTTTGCGGTTGTTTCCGCTGCTGTATTGTTTGTTGTTGTTGTTGCTTCCAACGATGTTTTACTCGCAGAGGCATCTTTCGATGCCCCTGCCCTTTTCTTCTTTACCATTTGCTTTTCTTCCCAATGGATCACGTTTTCCACCTCTCGGTTGTGAAAAAAAGCTTCCAAAAATTTTGGTCGCCTCTGAGTGGGATTTGATCCCACGACCCTCGGCTTCAGAGTCCGCCACTCATTTTCATTTCATTTTCAATTCATTTTTATTTAACTTTTCTTATATCTACTTACATGCTAACAAAAATGTGTAAAACTAGCTTATATAATAACTTAATTAACTTACTGACCCTAGGCGGGTACTCTAAATTATTCAATATCTTACTACTAATGCATTTCGGCCTTAAAATACATTATGAATTAAAAACTAGAACTAGTTAAAACTAAGAAAAATTTTAAAAAACTTTTTTTTTTTTTTTGTGTTTTCTTAAAACTAATTAAAACTAATTAAAACTACTTAAATCTACTTAAAACTAAAGCAGCCACAGTAGCTTTCAGTTTTTTTTTTTTTTTTGTATTTTTGGTTTTTTGTATTTTGTAATTTTTTTTTTTTTTTGGGGTTTTTGTACTTTTTTTTTTTTTTTGTTTTTCGGATTTTGTGATTTTTTTGTTTGCCACCCCCTATATTCTAAGACTTACAGGCTAAACCTGTGTAAGCCAGCCATTGGCGACTCGCTATCAATATCAAATTCATGTTGTTGCTCCGACAACCACCAGAACATTTTCGACGTTTTAACAACGTCACGACGATCGCGATCTGAAACCGCCCTACTGAACCGGAGGAGCTCTACAGCTTCTCCGCCTACTGCGGTGACGTCTCGGTTGTAAAGGAGCCGTCGTTCCACGGACTTACGGCAGACGTGGTAGATTAGCGGAACCGCCAATCTATCCTGAATCAACCCTACCATATCAAAATAGAGGAAAGCCTCCGGTGGGACAAATCCACTGAAGCGCGTTTTCTCCATATATTCAGTGTTGGGGTAATAAGCCTCAAAAATCAGGCCATTGGTCGAGGTCATCGCTCTTGCAGTGTGACCACGAGTCAGTTTTATAATGAAGTTGTCGATCCTGTTTATTTGAACCCCGTTGTAAAGGACCTCATTAGGATAATATTTTCTGTACTCCGACTCTGGTGTTCTGTGCAATCCAAGACAGGTACGCAGACACTGTCTCTCAAACACCCGAATCTTTTCCATTTGAGACGCTGTAACATTGAACCACACGGGGCACCCATAGACAATCATTGGCCTTATGAGGGCCATGTAGCAAATCACCTTCACTCTGCTATCAAGTTGACTGCTGTGAAACAGTCGTCTTGTCAGAGCAAAATCTCCCCTAGCCCTGGCCAGAGCCGCATCCATATGTTTGTTAGAATATAGATACTGATCTAGCCAGATGACAAGGTACTTGACTACTACTTTGTTTGGCAGTGGGTGGCCATGTACATCAACGATCACCAGCTTTCGCCAGTTCTTTCTCGTATCCCATGAGGCCCGAGCCAACGAGGTTCTAAACACAATTGTTTCCGATTTCTGGACGTTGATTTTCGAAGTCACGCTGCAAAAGTATTCTGATGACTTCGATCTTTGAACCTGTTCTGTACGCAATAAGGTCGTCGGCGTACGCTATAGCATGGTGAAGAGAACCTATTAGATCGCCGGTGAAAATGCTAAATAAAATAGGCGAATTCACCGCCCCCTGTTGTAGACCGTTCTGTATTTTAAAAGTTCTGGTAGAAGTTATGTTGCAACTTATCACAACAAACGTTCTACCATGAAGCATGTCATTCAGAATATAAAGCAGTGGTTTACTCATGCCATATCTGATCAACTTATAGAAAAGACCGTCTAACCAAACGGTATCGAAAGCCTTCTCCAAGTCAACCAGACATGCACCCGTACACTGATTTTTAGCTTTGTTCCATTGAATATCTGATACTAGTTTAGACGCGGCATGTGTGATTTCATGGCCCGCCTAAAAACCGAACTGATTTTCAGGAATAATATGTTTGTCCTCAGCCCATGTGGACAGAGCTCTATTGAGAACTTTCTCGAATACCTTGCTGATACTCGGGAGAAGACTACATGACCGAAGATTTGCTGGATTGGAACCATCCTTCCCTTTTTTAAGGAGAGGATGGACCACTGCCGTCTTCCAACGCACTGGATAATATTCATTATTCAGCGCATTGTTGAACAATGTGGTGTATATGTCCACCGCTTCCGAAGGGAGGTTTCGCAGCACAACATTGGGTATGCCGTCGACTCCTGCTGACTTCTTTTTCTTTATTTTGTGAAAGATGTCCACGAGGTCCATCTTAGAAACGAACAGGGTGTTATCCCCGTTTCGCTGGGCGATGACTGCATTTGCAAGTCGGTCGTCATTGAACCTAGTGAAACCAGGATTCTCGGATCGCCAATGCGAGATCTCGTCTCTAAGATAGAAGTGTCCAACGAAGGCTCTGTTTTCAAGATCGAAATTCGGGCGAATGCACTCATTCACCTTATATACTCGCTCGAAAACAGCACCCACCGTCTCAACCTTCTCTTGAGCATCTTCCACTAAAAAGTGGTCATCACCAAAGATGGCCTCATCCGGATCTATCCCTATCGTCAAAAGTAAGTTTTTGTTCTCTGTCGTCCTTTGGAGTTTAATACCCTGAAGGTCATTTTGATCTTTTCTCCTAAAATTTTTATTTATTTCCGGAAACATACTCGGGTTGTTGGACTGTACAGCCCGAATTTTACTGTTCCAGCAAAGAGATATAGATATTCTGTAATTTTCTTTTATTAACTGTTGGAGATTTTTGATCTGTGACTTCAGAGTTCTAATCTCCAAATCGTGTCGGTCAGTAAACCTCCTGTGCAAGAGTTTGAGTCTTGACAGGAGTCCACTTTTTTGTTTGTAAAGTGCGTCTATTGTCGCGTTTCTGTACATGTTCGTAGAGTCATGTTGCCTATATTTAGGAATTGTCCTGTCCATTGTACTACGGATTGCATCCTCCATACGTTGCAGGTACCCATCGATCTCAATGTTCGACAGATTCCTGTTGCATGGAGGCGCTATACCGTTCGAACGAAGTTCCCTTGAAACGGCACCGGAAAAGCGCGGCCAACGTGTCTTACCGTAGTTGTAAGAGTGCGTCGGCACGTACTCCTCTAGTTCCACAAGGTTGTTCGGAAGCAGTATGACGGCGGCAAGTCCACAGTGGTCACTGTCGTACTCAACCGTCGTCAAACAATTTTTCGTCCGTCGAAGAATGTCGTCGGTCAGTTTAAGTCTTGAGTCTAAAAGCAATAGATCCAAATAAGAGCCACTTCGAGGATATGAAGGCCTGTCAGTAGCTAGCAGATCGACTTTACACTCAATGCTGTGGAGTCCCAGCCAATTGAATAGCTGGGTCCCCCTTGGATTGGCTAATTGATTTCCCCCATCTTGGTGTTTAGCATTGTAATCACCGGCCAAAAGGAAATAGTTTTCTTCTGAGTTCAGTTTCAGACATCGAAAAAGTGTTTCAAGCTCTGTTATAATACATGAATTTTGAGAAGCCTCCGGCGCATAGATCGCTATCACATACAAGCGCCTCCCCTGTTGGAGAGGGATGCATACGATACACGCTTCAAGCAACTGGAATCGGCGTACTTCACCACTATATATTACCTTATGAGCAATGCCCTTACGTATGAAGATCGCAACCCCACCCGCGAAAGTCGAGTTGGGTCGGTCTCTCTCTCCTTACGATATTGTAATTATTATTCGTCAAATTGTGATGCTGGTTTATCCTAGTTTCGCTAACCATACATACATCGGGACGTTGGTCTTTTAACAACTCAGAGAAGTTGGCTCGTCGTTCTACCCTAATTCACATTCACGGCCAGGATCTTGAAAGGTCTCTCCGACAGCGCGCCCGTTAACCCAAAAATTGCGCAAGCGAAGGCACTGCACGGTAGATTACATCCACCCTACGCGCCTGCTCACTTATTTGCCGTGATAGTTCACTCATTTGTGCCTGAATGACACGCAGAGCGACCATCACCTCTGACTCCCCAGAAGCTTCCTTTGACACAGATGGCTGTGCGGCCGCTTTCTGGGGAGGTTGTACCGTTTTCCCAGCCCCCCACGCCATTTGGGAGTAAGAGACTTCGGGAACGACGGCCCTTGGAATTGGTCTGGCTGTTTGCCTTCCCTCATCCATAGTTGCTGTTGGAGCAGCTTTTTTTGATTTTTTAATAATCTGGTATCGAGGACAACCCCGATAATTAGCAGGGTGCCCATCTCCACCACAGAGAACGCACTTCAGTAGGGTCTTGTCTTCGATCCTTGTCTCACCGAGCTTACACTCTTTGTCGTTGTGGTTCTCTCCACACTTGACGCACCTCGACTGCATTTGGCAGTTGAATGCGGCGTGACCGAACCGTTGGCAACAAAGACATTGTAAAATGTCCCCGTGCCTGTTTAATTTTTCCCATCTTACCATCTGGTAGTCCAGGACGGAGATTTTCCTTAGACTCTCCAGACGGCTATTGGGTGATAAAATGACGAGGAACATCGGCAATAGCCGCTTCTCCCGTCTTGCCTTGGCCGTGGGGAACGACTTGACCCCGATGAACTCGAAATCGACGCTCGCCAAACTGCGGAGTTCAACTCTGGGTCAGAGGTAGGCTCTACCCCTTTAAGTAACATACTTTTGGGTTTCTTCTCTTTGGGAGTAAAAGTAAAATGTTCGGTGGTTCTCCCGAATGATTTTATGGTCACCAATGTTTTCGCATCGGATCGCATGCCGATCTTGACCTAATCGTTTTATAGTAAATTTATCGCCAATGGCGGACTTACATATGTTTTTCGTTGCTTGCAACTCCATTTTTAGGGAGGGGGCACCCTGCTTTTTTGAGTCTTCTTTTTCTGTTGTTGTGCTGGTTGCTGCTGGCTGCTTCTGCTGCTTTTGGGCTTTACTCGTTGTCGCGGCTTTAATAGCCGCGGTCCCCCGTGGCTGCTCATTGGTAGCAGTTTTCTTAATTACTTCAGCTTTTTTAGCTGTAGTCCCGCGTTGCTGCACGGGCGCAGTTTTTTTATAAGCCACTTTTTCTGCAGCTGCTGGTCGCTGTTGTTTTGGCGCATCAACTTTTTATTGCGACTGTTGTTGATGCCCCTCCCTCTCCACTCCCCTGCGAGCCTCTTGCCTTTCTTTAATTTCGGCAATTTCTTTACTTAATTTTCCCAGTGTCTCGGTGAGAAACCGCATCCGTTCTTCGTCTTCGTCTTTGTTGTCGTTGTTGTCGATGTTGTTTTCTGCCAAGGCAGCGAACGAATTGCCGCTACCTGTATAACGGCCCTCGCCACCGTTTGACTCATAGTCGTAAGTCGAATTGAGACTTACGATGCTTTCGGAACTGGTCGACATTCCATCGTCGTAGACCTCCTCTGCCGCTCCCTTCGCCTTCTGCTTTCGGGGCACTAAATTCGGCTTTACCTTTAGGCGCCGCCTCCTTTAAACTGCAGTTGCCTCTGCTGTTGTTGCGGTTGTTGCCGCTATCGATTTTGCGGTTGTTTCCGCTGCTGTATTGTTTGTTGTTGTTGTTGCTTCCAACGATGTTTTACTCGCAGAGGCATCTTTCGATGCCCCTGCCCTTTTCTTCTTTACCATTTGCTTTTCTTCCCAATGGATCACGTTTTCCACCTCTCGGTTGTGAAAAAAAGCTTCCAAAAATTTTGGTCGCCTCTGAGTGGGATTTGATCCCACGACCCTCGGCTTCAGAGTCCGCCACTCATTTTCATTTCATTTTCAATTCATTTTTATTTAACTTTTCTTATATCTACTTACATGCTAACAAAAATGTGTAAAACTAGCTTATATAATAACTTAATTAACTTACTGACCCTAGGCGGGTACTCTAAATTATTCAATATCTTACTACTAATGCATTTCGGCCTTAAAATACATTATGAATTAAAAACTAGAACTAGTTAAAACTAAGAAAAATTTTAAAAAACTTTTTTTTTTTTTTGTGTTTTCTTAAAACTAATTAAAACTAATTAAAACTACTTAAATCTACTTAAAACTAAAGCAGCCACAGTAGCTTTTAGTTTTTTTTTTTTTTTTGTATTTTTGGTTTTTTGTATTTTGTAATTTTTTTTTTTTTTGGGGTTTTTGTACTTTTTTTTTTTTTTTTTTTTGTTTTTCGGATTTTGTGATTTTTTTGTTTGCCACCCCCTATATTCTAAGACTTACAGGCTAAACCTGTGTAAGCCAGCCATTGGCGACTCGCTATCAATATCAAATTCATGTTGTTGCTCCGACAACCACCAGAACATTTTCGACGTTTTAACAACGTCACGACGATCGCGATCTGAAACCGCCCTACTGAACCGGAGGAGCTCTACAGCTTCTCCGCCTACTGCGGTGACGTCTCGGTTGTAAAGGAGCCGTCGTTCCACGGACTTACGGCAGACGTGGTAGATTAGCGGAACCGCCAATCTATCCTGAATCAACCCTACCATATCAAAATAGAGGAAAGCCTCCGGTGGGACAAATCCACTGAAGCGCGTTTTCTCCATATATTCAGTGTTGGGGTAATAAGCCTCAAAAATCAGGCCATTGGTCGAGGTCATCGCTCTTGCAGTGTGACCACGAGTCAGTTTTATAATGAAGTTGTCGATCCTGTTTATTTGAACCCCGTTGTAAAGGACCTCATTAGGATAATATTTTCTGTACTCCGACTCTGGTGTTCTGTGCAATCCAAGACAGGTACGCAGACACTGTCTCTCAAACACCCGAATCTTTTCCATTTGAGACGCTGTAACATTGAACCACACGGGGCACCCATAGACAATCATTGGCCTTATGAGGGCCATGTAGCAAATCACCTTCACTCTGCTATCAAGTTGACTGCTGTGAAACAGTCGTCTTGTCAGAGCAAAAGCTCCCCTAGCCCTGGCCAGAGCCGCATCCATATGTTTGTTAGAATATAGATACTGATCTAGCCAGATGACAAGGTACTTGACTACTTCTTTGTTTGGCAGTGGGTGGCCATGTACATCAACGATCACCAGCTTTCGCCAGTTCTTTCTCGTATCCCATGAGGCCCGAGCCAACGAGGTTCTAAACACAATTGTTTCCGATTTCTGGACGTTGATTTTCGAAGTCACGCTGCAAAAGTATTCTGATGACTTCGATCTTTGGACCTGTTCTGTACGCAATAAGGTCGTCGGCGTACGCTATAGCATGGTGAAGAGAACCTATTAGATCGCCGGTGAAAATGCTAAATAAAATAGGCGAATTCACCGCCCCCTGTTGTAGACCGTTCTGTATTTTAAAAGTTCTGGTAGAAGTTATGTTGCAACTTATCACAACAAACGTTCTACCATGAAGCATGTCATTCAGAATATAAAGCAGTGGTTTACTCATGCCATATCTGATCAACTTATAGAAAAGACCGTCTAACCAAACGGTATCGAAAGCCTTCTCCAAGTCAACCAGACATGCACCCGTACACTGATTTTTAGCTTTGTTCCATTGAATATCTGATACTAGTTTAGACGCGGCATGTGTGATTTCATGGCCCGCCTAAAAACCGAACTGATTTTCAGGAATAATATGTTTGTCCTCAGCCCATGTGGACAGAGCTCTATTGAGAACTTTCTCGAATACCTTGCTGATACTCGGGAGAAGACTACATGACCGAAGATTTGCTGGATTGGAACCATCCTTCCCTTTTTTAAGGAGAGGATGGACCACTGCCGTCTTCCAACGCACTGGATAATATTCATTATTCAGCGCAATGTTGAACAATGTGGTGTATATGTCCACCGCTTCCGAAGGGAGGTTTCGCAGCACAACATTGGGTATGCCGTCGACTCCTGCTGACTTCTTTTTCTTTATTTTGTGAAAGATGTCCACGAGGTCCATCTTAGAAACGAACAGGGTGTTATCCCCGTTTCGCTGGGCGATGACTGCATTTGCAAGTCGGTCGTCATTGAACCTAGTGAAACCAGGATTCTCGGATCGCCAATGCGAGATCTCGTCTCTAAGATAGAAGTGTCCAACGAAGGCTCTGTTTTCAAGATCGAAATTCGGGCGAATGCACTCATTCACCTTATATACTCGCTCGAAAACAGCACCCACCGTCTCAACCTTCTCTTGAGCATCTTCCACTAAAAAGTGGTCATCATCAAAGATGGCCTCATCCGGATCTATCCCTATCGTCAAAAGTAAGTTTTTGTTCTCTGTCGTCCTTTGGAGTTTAATACCCTGAAGGTCATTTTGATCTTTTCTCCTAAAAATTTTATTTATTTCCGGAAACATACTCGGGTTGTTGGACTGTACAGCCCGAATTTTACTGTTCCAGCAAAGAGATATAGATATTCTGTAATTTTCTTTTATTAACTGTTGGAGATTTTTGACCTGTGACTTCAGAGTTCTAATCTCCAAATCGTGTCGGTCAGTAAACCTCCTGTGCAAGAGTTTGAGTCTCGACAGGAGTCTACTTTTTTGTTTGTAAAGTGCGTCTATTGTCGCGTTTCTGTACATGTTCGTAGAGTCATGTTGCCTATATTTAGGAATTGTCCTGTCCATTGTACTACGGATTGCATCCTCCATACGTTGCAGGTACCCATCGCTCTCAATGTTCGACAGATTCCTGTTGCATGGAGGCGCTATACCGTTCGAACGAATTCCCTTGAGACGGCACCGGAAAAGCGCGGCCAACGTGTCTTACCGTAGTTGTAAGAGTGCGTCGGCACGTACTCCTCTAGTTCCACAAGGTTGTTCGGAAGCAGTATGACGGCGGCAAGTCCACAGTGGTCACTGTCGTACTCAACCGTCGTCAAACAATTTTTCGTCCGTCGAAGAATGTCGTCGGTCAGTTTAAGTCTTGAGTCTAAAAGCAATAGATCCAAATAAGAGCTACTTCGAGGATATGAAGGCCTGTCAGTAGCTAGCAGATCGACTTTACACTCAATGCTGTGGAGTCCCAGCCAATTGAATAGCTGGGTCCCCCTTGGATTGGCTAATTGATTTCCCCCATCTTGGTGTTTAGCATTGTAATCACCGGCCAAAAGGAAATAGTTTTCTTCTGAGTTCAGTTTCAGACATCGAAAAAGTGTTTCAAGCTCTGTTATAATACATGAATTTTGAGAAGCCTCCGGCGCATAGATCGCTATCACATACAAGCGCCTCCCCTGTTGGAGAGGGATGCATACGATACACGCTTCAAGCAACTGGAATCGGCGTACTTCACCACTATATATTACCTTATGAGCAATGCCCTTACGTATGAAGATCGCAACCCCACCCGCGAAAGTCGAGTTGGGTCGGTCTCTCTCTCCTTACGATATTGTAATTATTATTCGTCAAATTGTGATGCTGGTTTATCCTAGTTTCGCTCGCTAACCATACATACATCGGGACGTTGGTCTTTTAACAACTCAGAGAAGTTGGCTCGTCGTTCTACCCTAATTCACATTCACGGCTAGGATCTTGAAAGGTCTCTCCGACTGCGCGCCCGTTAACCCAAAAATTGCGCAAGCGAAGGCACTGCACGGTAGATTACATCCACCCTACGCGCCCGCTCACTTATTTGCCGTGATAGTTCACTCATTTGTGCCTGAATGACACGCAGAGCGACCATCACCTCTGACTCCCCAGAAGCTTCCTTTGACACAGATGGCTGTGCGGCCGCTTTCTGGGGAGGTTGTACCGTTTTCCCAGCCCCCCACGCCATTTGGGCGTAAGAGACTTCGGGAACGACGGCCCTTGGAATTGGTCTGGCTGTTTGCCTTCCCTCATCCATAGTTGCTGTTGGAGAAGCTTTTTTTGATTTTTTACTTGTCTTCGATCCTTGTCTCACCGAGCTTACACTCTTTGTCGTTGTGGTTCTCTCCACACTTGGCGCACCTCGACTGCATTTGGCAGTTGAATGCGGCGTGACCGAACCGTTGGCAACGAAGACATTGTAAAATGTCCCCGTGCCTGTTTAATTTTTCCCATCTTACCATCTGGTAGTCCAGGACGGAGATTTTCCTTAGACTCTCCAGACGGCTATTGGGTGATAAAATGACGAGGAACATCGGCAATAGCCGCTTCTCCCGTCTTGCATTGGCCGTGGGGAACGACTTGACCCCGATGAACTCGAAATCGACGCTCGCCAAACTGCGGAGTTCAACTCTGGGTCAGAGGTAGGCTCTACCCCTTTAAGTAACATACTTTTGGGTTTCTTCTCTTTGGGAGTAAAAGTAAAATGTTCGGTGGTTCTCCCGAATGATCTTATGGTCACCAATGTTTTCGCATCGGATCGCATGCCGATCTTGACCTAATCGTTTTATAGTAAATTTATCGCCAATGGCGGACTTACATATGTTTTTCGTTGCTTGCAACTCCATTTTTAGGGAGGGGGCACCCTGCTTTTTTGAGTCTTCTTTTTCTGTTGTTGTGCTGGCTGCTGCTGTTGTTCTGCTGGCTGCTTCTGCTGCTTTTGGGCTTTACTCGTTGTCGCGGCTTTAATAGCCGCGGTCCCCCGTGGCTGCTCATTGGTAGCAGTTTTCTTAATTACTTCAGCTTTTTTAGCTGTAGTCCCGCGTTGCTGCACGGGCGCAGTTTTTTTATTAGCCACTTTTTCTGCAGCTGCTGGTCGCTGTTGTTTTGGCGCATCAACTTTTTATTGCGACTGTTGTTGATGCGCCTCCCTCTCCGCTCCCCTGCGAGCCTCTTGCCTTTCTTTAATTTCGGCAATTTCTTTACTTAATTTTCCCAGTGTCTCGGTGAGAAACCGCATCCGTTCTTCGTCTTCGTCTTTGTTGTCGTTGTTGTCGATGTTGTTTTCTGCCAAGGCAGCGAACGAATTGCCGCTACCTGTATAACGGCCCTCGCCACCGTTTGACTCATAGTCGTAAGTCGAATTGAGACTTACGATGCTTTCGGAACTGGTCGACATTCCATCGTCGTAGACCTCCTCTGCCGCTCCCTTCGCCTTCTGCTTTCGGGGCACTAAATTCAGCTTTACCTTTAGGCGCCGCCTCCTTTAAACTGCAGTTGCCTCTGCTGTTGTTGCGGTTGTTGCCGCTATCGATTTTGCGGTTGTTTCCGCTGCTGTATTGTTTGTTGTTGTTGTTGCTTCCAACGATGTTTTACTCGCAGAGGCATCTTTCGATGCCCCTGCCCTTTTCTTCTTTACCATTTGCTTTTCTTCCCAATGGATCACGTTTTCCACCTCTCGGTTGTGAAAAAAAGCTTCCAAAAATTTTGGTCGCCTCTGAGTGGGATTTGATCCCACGACCCTCGGCTTCAGAGTCCGCCACTCATTTTCATTTCATTTTCAATTCATTTTTATTTAACTTTTCTTATATCTACTTACACGCTAACAAAAATGTGTAAAACTAGCTTATATAATAACTTAATTAACTTACTGACCCTAGGCGGGTACTCTAAATTATTCAATATCTTACTACTAATGCATTTCGGCCTTAAAATACATTATGAATTAAAAACTAGAACTAGTTAAAACTAAGAAAAATTTTTAAAAACTTTTTTTTTTTTTTGTGTTTTCTTAAAACTAATTAAAACTAATTAAAACTACTTAAATCTACTTAAAACTAAAGCAGCCACAGTAGCTTTTAGTTTTTTTTTTTTTTTGTATTTTTGGTTTTTTGTATTTTGTAATTTTTTTTTTTTTTGGGGTTTTTGTACTTTTTTTTTTTTTTTTTTGTTTTTCGGATTTTGTGATTTTTTTGTTTGCCACCCCCTATATTCTAAGACTTACAGGCTAAACCTGTGTAAGCCAGCCATTGGCGACTCGCTATCAATATCAAATTCATGTTGTTGCTCCGACAACCACCAGAACATTTTCGACGTTTTAACAACGTCACGACGATCGCGATCTGAAACCGCCCTACTGAACCGGAGGAGCTCTACAGCTTCTCCGCCTACTGCGGTGACGTCTCGGTTGTAAAGGAGCCGTCGTTCCACGGACTTACGGCAGACGTGGTAGATTAGCGGAACCGCCAATCTATCCTGAATCAACCCTACCATATCAAAATAGAGGAAAGCCTCCGGTGGGACAAATCCACTGAAGCGCGTTTTCTCCATATATTCAGTGTTGGGGTAATAAGCCTCAAAAATCAGGCCATTGGTCGAGGTCATCGCTCTTGCAGTGTGACCACGAGTCAGTTTTATAATGAAGTTGTCGATCCTGTTTATTTGAACCCCGTTGTAAAGGACCTCATTAGGATAATATTTTCTGTACTCCGACTCTGGTGTTCTGTGCAATCCAAGACAGGTACGCAGACACTGTCTCTCAAACACCCGAATCTTTTCCATTTGAGACGCTGTAACATTGAACCACACGGGGCACCCATAGACAATCATTGGCCTTATGAGGGCCATGTAGCAAATCACCTTCACTCTGCTATCAAGTTGACTGCTGTGAAACAGTCGTCTTGTCAGAGCAAAATCTCCCCTAGCCCTGGCCAGAGCCGCATCCATATGTTTGTTAGAATATAGATACTGATCTAGCCAGATGACAAGGTACTTGACTACTACTTTGTTTGGCAGTGGGTGGCCATGTACATCAACGATCACCAGCTTTCGCCAGTTCTTTCTCGTATCCCATGAGGCCCGAGCCAACGAGGTTCTAAACACAATTGTTTCCGATTTCTGGACGTTGATTTTCGAAGTCACGCTGCAAAAGTATTCTGATGACTTCGATCTTTGGACCTGTTCTGTACGCAATAAGGTCGTCGGCGTACGCTATAGCATGGTGAAGAGAACCTATTAGATCGCCGGTGAAAATGCTAAATAAAATAGGCGAATTCACCGCCCCCTGTTGTAGACCGTTCTGTATTTTAAAAGTTCTGGTAGAAGTTATGTTGCAACTTATCACAACAAACGTTCTACCATGAAGCATGTCATTCAGAATATAAAGCAGTGGTTTACTCATGCCATATCTGATCAACTTATAGAAAAGACCGTCTAACCAAACGGTATCGAAAGCCTTCTCCAAGTCAACCAGACATGCACCCGTACACTGATTTTTAGCTTTGTTCCATTGAATATCTGATACTAGTTTAGACGCGGCATGTGTGATTTCATGGCCCGCCTAAAAACCGAACTGATTTTCAGGAATAATATGTTTGTCCTCAGCCCATGTGGACAGAGCTCTATTGAGAACTTTCTCGAATACCTTGCTGATACTCGGGAGAAGACTACATGACCGAAGATTTGCTGGATTGGAACCATCCTTCCCTTTTTTAAGGAGAGGATGGACCACTGCCGTCTTCCAACGCACTGGATAATATTCATTATTCAGCGCATTGTTGAACAATGTGGTGTATATGTCCACCGCTTCCGAAGGGAGGTTTCGCAGCACAACATTGGGTATGCCGTCGACTCCTGCTGACTTCTTTTTCTTTATTTTGTGAAAGATGTCCACGAGGTCCATCTTAGAAACGAACAGGGTGTTATCCCCGTTTCGCTGGGCGATGACTGCATTTGCAAGTCGGTCGTCATTGAACCTAGTGAAACCAGGATTCTCGGATCGCCAATGCGAGATCTCGTCTCTAAGATAGAAGTGTCCAACGAAGGCTCTGTTTTCAAGATCGAAATTCGGGCGAATGCACTCATTCACCTTATATACTCGCTCGAAAACAGCACCCACCGTCTCAACCTTCTCTTGAGCATCTTCCACTAAAAAGTGGTCATCATCAAAGATGGCCTCATCCGGATCTATCCCTATCGTCAAAAGTAAGTTTTTGTTCTCTGTCGTCCTTTGGAGTTTAATACCCTGAAGGTCATTTTGATCTTTTCTCCTAAAAATTTTATTTATTTCCGGAAACATACTCGGGTTGTTGGACTGTACAGCCCGAATTTTACTGTTCCAGCAAAGAGATATAGATATTCTGTAATTTTCTTTTATTAACTGTTGGAGATTTTTGACCTGTGACTTCAGAGTTCTAATCTCCAAATCGTGTCGGTCAGTAAACCTCCTGTGCAAGAGTTTGAGTCTCGACAGGAGTCTACTTTTTTGTTTGTAAAGTGCGTCTATTGTCGCGTTTCTGTACATGTTCGTAGAGTCATGTTGCCTATATTTAGGAATTGTCCTGTCCATTGTACTACGGATTGCATCCTCCATACGTTGCAGGTACCCATCGCTCTCAATGTTCGACAGATTCCTGTTGCATGGAGGCGCTATACCGTTCGAACGAATTCCCTTGAGACGGCACCGGAAAAGCGCGGCCAACGTGTCTTACCGTAGTTGTAAGAGTGCGTCGGCACGTACTCCTCTAGTTCCACAAGGTTGTTCGGAAGCAGTATGACGGCGGCAAGTCCACAGTGGTCACTGTCGTACTCAACCGTCGTCAAACAATTTTTCGTCCGTCGAAGAATGTCGTCGGTCAGTTTAAGTCTTGAGTCTAAAAGCAATAGATCCAAATAAGAGCTACTTCGAGGATATGAAGGCCTGTCAGTAGCTAGCAGATCGACTTTACACTCAATGCTGTGGAGTCCCAGCCAATTGAATAGCTGGGTCCCCCTTGGATTGGCTAATTGATTTCCCCCATCTTGGTGTTTAGCATTGTAATCACCGGCCAAAAGGAAATAGTTTTCTTCTGAGTTCAGTTTCAGACATCGAAAAAGTGTTTCAAGCTCTGTTATAATACATGAATTTTGAGAAGCCTCCGGCGCATAGATCGCTATCACATACAAGCGCCTCCCCTGTTGGAGAGGGATGCATACGATACACGCTTCAAGCAACTGGAATCGGCGTACTTCACCACTATATATTACCTTATGAGCAATGCCCTTACGTATGAAGATCGCAACCCCACCCGCGAAAGTCGAGTTGGGTCGGTCTCTCTCTCCTTACGATATTGTAATTATTATTCGTCAAATTGTGATGCTGGTTTATCCTAGTTTCGCTCGCTAACCATACATACATCGGGACGTTGGTCTTTTAACAACTCAGAGAAGTTGGCTCGTCGTTCTACCCTAATTCACATTCACGGCTAGGATCTTGAAAGGTCTCTCCGACTGCGCGCCCGTTAACCCAAAAATTGCGCAAGCGAAGGCACTGCACGGTAGATTACATCCACCCTACGCGCCCGCTCACTTATTTGCCGTGATAGTTCACTCATTTGTGCCTGAATGACACGCAGAGCGACCATCACCTCTGACTCCCCAGAAGCTTCCTTTGACACAGATGGCTGTGCGGCCGCTTTCTGGGGAGGTTGTACCGTTTTCCCAGCCCCCCACGCCATTTGGGCGTAAGAGACTTCGGGAACGACGGCCCTTGGAATTGGTCTGGCTGTTTGCCTTCCCTCATCCATAGTTGCTGTTGGAGCAGCTTTTTTTGATTTTTTACTTGTCTTCGATCCTTGTCTCACCGAGCTTACACTCTTTGTCGTTGTGGTTCTCTCCACACTTGGCGCACCTCGACTGCATTTGGCAGTTGAATGCGGCGTGACCGAACCGTTGGCAACGAAGACATTGTAAAATGTCCCCGTGCCTGTTTAATTTTTCCCATCTTACCATCTGGTAGTCCAGGACGGAGATTTTCCTTAGACTCTCCAGACGGCTATTGGGTGATAAAATGACGAGGAACATCGGCAATAGCCGCTTCTCCCGTCTTGCATTGGCCGTGGGGAACGACTTGACCCCGATGAACTCGAAATCGACGCTCGCCAAACTGCGGAGTTCAACTCTGGGTCAGAGGTAGGCTCTACCCCTTTAAGTAACATACTTTTGGGTTTCTTCTCTTTGGGAGTAAAAGTAAAATGTTCGGTGGTTCTCCCGAATGATCTTATGGTCACCAATGTTTTCGCATCGGATCGCATGCCGATCTTGACCTAATCGTTTTATAGTAAATTTATCGCCAATGGCGGACTTACATATGTTTTTCGTTGCTTGCAACTCCATTTTTAGGGAGGGGGCACCCTGCTTTTTTGAGTCTTCTTTTTCTGTTGTTGTGCTGGCTGCTGCTGTTGTTCTGCTGGCTGCTTCTGCTGCTTTTGGGCTTTACTCGTTGTCGCGGCTTTAATAGCCGCGGTCCCCCGTGGCTGCTCATTGGTAGCAGTTTTCTTAATTACTTCAGCTTTTTTAGCTGTAGTCCCGCGTTGCTGCACGGGCGCAGTTTTTTTATTAGCCACTTTTTCTGCAGCTGCTGGTCGCTGTTGTTTTGGCGCATCAACTTTTTATTGCGACTGTTGTTGATGCGCCTCCCTCTCCGCTCCCCTGCGAGCCTCTTGCCTTTCTTTAATTTCGGCAATTTCTTTACTTAATTTTCCCAGTGTCTCGGTGAGAAACCGCATCCGTTCTTCGTCTTCGTCTTTGTTGTCGTTGTTGTCGATGTTGTTTTCTGCCAAGGCAGCGAACGAATTGCCGCTACCTGTATAACGGCCCTCGCCACCGTTTGACTCATAGTCGTAAGTCGAATTGAGACTTACGATGCTTTCGGAACTGGTCGACATTCCATCGTCGTAGACCTCCTCTGCCGCTCCCTTCGCCTTCTGCTTTCGGGGCACTAAATTCAGCTTTACCTTTAGGCGCCGCCTCCTTTAAACTGCAGTTGCCTCTGCTGTTGTTGCGGTTGTTGCCGCTATCGATTTTGCGGTTGTTTCCGCTGCTGTATTGTTTGTTGTTGTTGTTGCTTCCAACGATGTTTTACTCGCAGAGGCATCTTTCGATGCCCCTGCCCTTTTCTTCTTTACCATTTGCTTTTCTTCCCAATGGATCACGTTTTCCACCTCTCGGTTGTGAAAAAAAGCTTCCAAAAATTTTGGTCGCCTCTGAGTGGGATTTGATTCCACGACCCTCGGCTTCAGAGTCCGCCACTCATTTTCATTTCATTTTCAATTCATTTTTATTTAACTTTTCTTATATCTACTTACATGCTAACAAAAATGTGTAAAACTAGCTTATATAATAACTTAATTAACTTACTGACCCTAGGCGGGTACTCTAAATTATTCAATATCTTACTACTAATGCCTTTCGGCCTTAAAATACCTTATGAATTAAAAACTAGAACTAGTTAAAACTAAGAAAAATTTTAAAAAACTTTTTTTTTTTTTTTGTGTTTTCTTAAAACTAATTAAAACTAATTAAAACTACTTAAATCTACTTAAAACTAAAGCAGCCACAGTAGCTTTTAGTTTTTTGTATTTTGTAATTTTTTTTTTTTTTTGGGGTTTTTGTACTTTTTTTTTCGGATTTTGTGATTTTTTTGTTTGCCACCCCCTATATTCTAAGACTTACAGGCTAAACCTGTGTAAGCCAGCCATTGGCGACTCGCTATCAATATCAAATTCATGTTGTTGCTCCGACAACCACCAGAACATTTTCGACGTTTTAACAACGTCACGACGATCGCGATCTGAAACCGCCCTACTGAACCGGAGGAGCTCTACAGCTTCTCCGCCTACTGCGGTGACGTCTCGGTTGTAAAGGAGCCGTCGTTCCACGGACTTACGGCAGACGTGGTAGATTAGCGGAACCGCCAATCTATCCTGAATCAACCCTACCATATCAAAATAGAGGAAAGCCTCCGGTGGGACAAATCCACTGAAGCGCGTTTTCTCTATATATTCAGTGTTGGGGTAATAAGCCTCAAAAATCAGGCCATTGGTCGAGGTCATCGCTCTTGCAGTGTGACCACGAGTCAGTTTTATAATGAAGTTGTCGATCCTGTTTATTTGAACCCCGTTGTAAAGGACCTCATTAGGATAATATTTTCTGTACTCCGACTCTGGTGTTCTGTGCAATCCAAGACAGGTACGCAGACACTGTCTCTCAAACACCCGAATCTTTTCCATTTGAGACGCTGTAACATTGAACCACACGGGGCACCCATAGACAATCATTGGCCTTATGAGGGCCATGTAGCAAATCACCTTCACTCTGCTATCAAGTTGACTGCTGTGAAACAGTCGTCTTGTCAGAGCAAAAGCTCCCCTAGCCCTGGCCAGAGCCGCATCCATATGTTTGTTAGAATATAGATACTGATCTAGCCAGATGACAAGGTACTTGACTACTACTTTGTTTGGCAGTGGGTGGCCATGTACATCAACGATCACCAGCTTTCGCCAGTTCTTTCTCGTATCCCATGAGGCCCGAGCCAACGAGGTTCTAAACACAATTGTTTCCGATTTCTGGACGTTGATTTTCGAAGTCACGCTGCAAAAGTATTCTGATGACTTCGATCTTTGGACCTGTTCTGTACGCAATAAGGTCGTCGGCGTACGCTATAGCATGGTGAAGAGAACCTATTAGATCGCCGGTGAAAATGCTAAATAAAATAGGCGAATTCACCGCCCCCTGTTGTAGACCGTTCTGTATTTTAAAAGTTCTGGTAGAAGTTATGTTGCAACTTATCACAACAAACGTTCTACCATGAAGCATGTCATTCAGAATATAAAGCAGTGGTTTACTCATGCCATATCTGATCAACTTATAGAAAAGACCGTCTAACCAAACGGTATCGAAAGCCTTCTCCAAGTCAACCAGACATGCACCCGTACACTGATTTTTAGCTTTGTTCCATTGAATATCTGATACTAGTTTAGACGCGGCATGTGTGATTTCATGGCCCGCCTAAAAACCGAACTGATTTTCAGGAATAATATGTTTGTCCTCAGCCCATGTGGACAGAGCTCTATTGAGAACTTTCTCGAATACCTTGCTGATACTCGGGAGAAGACTACATGACCGGAGATTTGCTGGATTGGAACCATCCTTCCCTTTTTTAAGGAGAGGATGGACCACTGCCGTCTTCCAACGCACTGGATAATATTCATTATTCAGCGCATTGTTGAACAATGTGGTGTATATGTCCACCGCTTCCGAAGGGAGGTTTCGCAGCACAACATTGGGTATGCCGTCGACTCCTGCTGACTTCTTTTTCTTTATTTTGTGAAAGATGTCCACGAGGTCCATCTTAGAAACGAACAGGGTGTTATCCCCGTTTCGCTGGGCGATGACTGCATTTGCAAGTCGGTCGTCATTGAACCTAGTGAAACCAGGATTCTCGGATCGCCAATGCGAGATCTCGTCTCTAAGATAGAAGTGTCCAACGAAGGCTCTGTTTTCAAGATCGAAATTCGGGCGAATGCACTCATTCACCTTATATACTCGCTCGAAAACAGCACCCACCGTCTCAACCTTCTCTTGAGCATCTTCCACTAAAAAGTGGTCATCATCAAAGATGGCCTCATCCGGATCTATCCCTATCGTCAAAAGTAAGTTTTTGTTCTCTGTCGCCCTTTGGAGTTTAATACCCTAAAGGTCATTTTGATCTTTTCTCCTAAAAATTTTATTTATTTCCGGAAACATACTCGGGTTGTTGGACTGTACAGCCCGAATTTTACTGTTCCAGCAAAGAGATATAGATATTCTGTAATTTTCTTTTATTAACTGTTGGAGATTTTTGATCTGTGACTTCAGAGTTCTAATCTCCAAATCGTGTAGGTCAGTAAACCTCCTGTGCAAGAGTTTGAGTCTCGACAGGAGTCTACTTTTTTGTTTGTAAAGTGCGTCTATTGTCGCGTTTCTGTACATGTTCGTAGAGTCATGTTGCCTATATTTAGGAATTGTCCTGTCCATTGTACTACGGATTGCATCCTCCATACGTTGCAGGTACCCATCGCTCTCAATGTTCGACAGATTCCTGTTGCATGGAGGCGCTATACCGTTCGAACGAAGTTCCCTTGAGACGGCACCGGAAAAGCGCGGCCAACGTGTCTTACCGTAGTTGTAAGAGTGCGTCGGCACGTACTCCTCTAGTTCCACAAGGTTGTTCGGAAGCAGTATGACGGCGGCAAGTCCACAGTGGTCACTGTCGTACTCAACCGTCGTCAAACAATTTTTCGTCCGTCGAAGAATGTTGTCGGTCAGTTTAAGTCTTGAGTCTAAAAGCAATAGATCCAAATAAGAGCCACTTCGAGGATATGAAGGCCTGTCAGTAGCTAGCAGATCGACTTTACACTCAATGCTGTGGAGTCCCAGCCAATTGAATAGCTGGGTCCCCCTTGGATTGGCTAATTGATTTCCCCCATCTTGGTGTTTAGCATTGTAATCACCGGCCAAAAGGAAATAGTTTTCTTCTGAGTTCAGTTTCAGACATCGAAAAAGTGTTTCAAGCTCTGTTATAATACATGAATTTTGAGAAGCCTCCGGCGCATAGATCGCTATCACATACAAGCGCCTCCCCTGTTGGAGAGGGATGCATACGATACACGCTTCAAGCAACTGGAATCGGCGTACTTCACCACTATATATTACCTTATGAGCAATGCCCTTACGTATGAAGATCGCAACCCCACCCGCGAAAGTCGAGTTGGGTCGGTCTCTCTCTCCTTACGATATTGTAATTATTATTCGTCAAATTGTGATGCTGGTTTATCCTAGTTTCGCTAACCATACATACATCGGGACGTTGGTCTTTTAACAACTCAGAGAAGTTGGCTCGTCGTTCTACCCTAATTCACATTCACGGCTAGGATCTTGAAAGGTCTCTCCGACAGCGCGCCCGTTAACCCAAAAATTGCGCAAGCGAAGGCACTGCACGGTAGATTACATCCACCCTACGCGCCCGCTCACTTATTTGCCGTGATAGTTCACTCATTTGTGCCTGAATGACACGCAGAGCGACCATCACCTCTGACTCCCCAGAAGCTTCCTTTGACACAGATGGCTGTGCGGCCGCTTTCTGGGGAGGTTGTACCGTTTTCCCAGCCCCCCACGCCATTTGGGCGTAAGAGACTTCGGGAACGATGGCCCTTG
This sequence comes from Melanostoma scalare, assembly GCA_949752695.1. Classification (NCBI taxonomy): domain Eukaryota; kingdom Metazoa; phylum Arthropoda; class Insecta; order Diptera; family Syrphidae; genus Melanostoma; species Melanostoma scalare. The sequence continues at coordinate 139,190,632 of OX456985.1, read as the reverse complement.
GAATTGGTCTGGCTGTTTGCCTTCCCTCATCCATAGTTGCTGTTGGAGCAGCTTTTTTTGATTTTTTACTTGTCTTCGATCCTTGTCTCACCGAGCTTACACTCTTTGTCGTTGTGGTTCTCTCCACACTTGACGCACCTCGACTGCATTTGGCAGTTGAATGCGGCGTGACCGAACCGTTGGCAACGAAGACATTGTAAAATGTCCCCGTGCCTGTTTAATTTTTCCCATCTTACCATCTGGTAGTCCAGGACGGAGATTTTCCTTAGACTCTCCAGACGGCTATTGGGTGATAAAATGACGAGGAACATCGGCAATAGCCGCTTCTCCCGTCTTGCCTTGGCCGTGGGGAACGACTTGACCCCAATGAACTCGAAATCGACGCTCGCCAAACTGCGGAGCTCAACTCTGGGTCCGAGGTAGGCTCTACCCCTTTAAGTAACATACTTTTGGGTTTCTTCTCTTTGGGAGTAAAAGTAAAATGTTCGGTGGTTCTCCCGAATGATCTTATGGTCACCAATGTTTTCGCATCGGATCGCATGCCGATCTTGACCTAATCGTTTTATAGTAAATTTATCGCCAATGGCGGACTTACATATGTTTTTCGTTGCTTGCAACTCCATTTTTAGGGAGGGGGCACCCTGCTTTTTTGAGTCTTCTTTTTCTGTTGTTGTGCTGGCTGCTGCTGTTGTTCTGCTGGCTGCTTCTGCTGCTTTTGGGCTTTACTCGTTGTCGCGGCTTTAATAGCCGCGGTCCCCCGTGGCTGCTCATTGGTAGCAGTTTTCTAAATTACTTCAGCTTTTTTAGCTGTAGTCCCGCGTTGCTGCACGGGCGCAGTTTTTTTATTAGCCACTTTTTCTGCAGCTGCTGGTCGCTGTTGTTTTGGCGCATCAACTTTTTATTGCGACTGTTGTTGATGCGCCTCCCTCTCCGCTCCCCTGCGAGCCTCTTGCCTTTCTTTAATTTCGGCAATTTCTTTACTTAATTTTCCCAGTGTCTCGGTGAGAAACCGCATCCGTTCTTCGTCTTCGTCTTTGTTGTCGTTGTTGTCGATGTTGTTTTCTGCCAAGGCAGCGAACGAATTGCCGCTACCTGTATAACGGCCCTCGCCACCGTTTGACTCATAGTCGTAAGTCGAATTGAGACTTACGATGCTTTCGGAACTGGTCGACATTCCATCGTCGTAGACCTCCTCTGCCGCTCCCTTCGCCTTCTGCTTTCGGGGCACTAAATTCGGCTTTACCTTTAGGCGCCGCCTCCTTTAAACTGCAGTTGCCTCTGCTGTTGTTGCGGTTGTTGCCGCTATCGATTTTGCGGTTGTTTCCACTGCTGTATTGTTTGTTGTTGTTGTTGCTTCCAACGATGTTTTACTCGCAGAGGCATCTTTCGATGCCCCTGCCCTTTTCTTCTTTACCATTTGCTTTTCTTCCCAATGGATCACGTTTTCCACCTCTCGGTTGTGAAAAAAAGCTTCCAAAAATTTTGGTCGCCTCTGAGTGGGATTTGATTCCACGACCCTCGGCTTCAGAGTCCGCCACTCATTTTCATTTCATTTTCAATTCATTTTTATTTAACTTTTCTTATATCTACTTACATGCTAACAAAAATGTGTAAAACTAGCTTATATAATAACTTAATTAACTTACTGACCCTAGGCGGGTACTCTAAATTATTCAATATCTTACTACTAATGCCTTTCGGCCTTAAAATACCTTATGAATTAAAAACTAGAACTAGTTAAAACTAAGAAAAATTTTAAAAAACTTTTTTTTTTTTTTGTGTTTTCTTAAAACTAATTAAAACTAATTAAAACTACTTAAATCTACTTAAAACTAAAGCAGCCACAGTAGCTTTTAGTTTTTTTTTTTTTTTTGTATTTTTGGTTTTTTGTATTTTGTAATTTTTTTTTTTTTTGGGGTTTTTGTACTTTTTTTTTTTTTGTTTTTCGGATTTTGTGATTTTTTTGTTTGCCACCCCCTATATTCTAAGACTTACAGGCTAAACCTGTGTAAGCCAGCCATTGGCGACTCGCTATCAATATCAAATTCATGTTGTTGCTCCGACAACCACCAGAACATTTTCGACGTTTTAACAACGTCACGACGATCGCGATCTGAAACCGCCCTACTGAACCGGAGGAGCTCTACAGCTTCTCCGCCTACTGCGGTGACGTCTCGGTTGTAAAGGAGCCGTCGTTCCACGGACTTACGGCAGACATGGTAGATTAGCGGAACCGCCAATCTATCCTGAATCAACCCTACCATATCAAAATAGAGGAAAGCCTCCGGTGGGACAAATCCACTGAAGCGCGTTTTCTCTATATATTCAGTGTTGGGGTAATAAGCCTCAAAAATCAGGCCATTGGTCGAGGTCATCGCTCTTGCAGTGTGACCACGAGTCAGTTTTATAATGAAGTTGTCGATCCTGTTTATTTGAACCCCGTTGTAAAGGACTTCATTAGGATAATATTTTCTGTACTCCGACTCTGGTGTTCTGTGCAATCCAAGACAGGTACGCAGACACTGTCTCTCAAACACCCGAATCTTTTCCATTTGAGACGCTGTAACATTGAACCACACGGGGCACCCATAGACAATCATTGGCCTTATGAGGGCCATGTAGCAAATCACCTTCACTCTGCCATCAAGTTGACTGCTGTGAAACAGTCGTCTTGTCAGAGCAAAAGCTCCCCTAGCCCTGGCCAGAGCCGCATCCATATGTTTGTTAGAATATAGATACTGATCTAGCCAGATGACAAGGTACTTGACTACTACTTTGTTTGGCAGTGGGTGGCCATGTACATCAACGATCACCAGCTTTCGCCAGTTCTTTCTCGTATCCCATGAGGCCCGAGCCAACGAGGTTCTAAACACAATTGTTTCCGATTTCTGGACGTTGATTTTCGAAGTCACGCTGCAAAAGTATTCTGATGACTTCGATCTTTGGACCTGTTCTGTACGCAATAAGGTCGTCGGCGTACGCTATAGCATGTTGAAGAGAACCTATTAGATCGCCGGTGAAAATGCTATGACTGCATTTGCAAGTCGGTCGTCATTGAACCTAGTGAAACCAGGATTCTCGGATCGCCAATGCGAGATCTCGTCTCTAAGATAGAAGTGTCCAACGAAGGCTCTGTTTTCAAGATCGAAATTCGGGCGAATGCACTCATTCACCTTATATACTCGCTCGAAAACAGCACCCACCGTCTCAACCTTCTCTTGAGCATCTTCCACTAAAAAGTGGTCATCATCAAAGATGGCCTCATCCGGATCTATCCCTATCGTCAAAAGTAAGTTTTTGTTCTCTGTCGCCCTTTGGAGTTTAATACCCTGAAGGTCATTTTGATCTTTTCTCCTAAAAATTTTATTTATTTCCGGAAACATACTCGGGTTGTTGGACTGTACAGCCCGAATTTTACTGTTCCAGCAAAGAGATATAGATATTCTGTAATTTTCTTTTATTAACTGTTGGAGATTTTTGATCTGTGACTTCAGAGTTCTAATCTCCAAATCGTGTAGGTCAGTAAACCTCCTGTGCAAGAGTTTGAGTCTCGACAGGAGTCTACTTTTTTGTTTGTAAAGTGCGTCTATTGTCGCGTTTCTGTACATGTTCGTAGAGTCATGTTGCCTATATTTAGGAATTGTCCTGTCCATTGTACTACGGATTGCATCCTCCATACGTTGCAGGTACCCATCGCTCTCAATGTTCGACAGATTCCTGTTGCATGGAGGCGCTATACCGTTCGAACGAAGTTCCCTTGAGACGGCACCGGAAAAGCGCGGCCAACGTGTCTTACCGTAGTTGTAAGAGTGCGTCGGCACGTACTCCTCTAGTTCCACAAGGTTGTTCGGAAGCAGTATGACGGCGGCAAGTCCACAGTGGTCACTGTCGTACTCAACCGTCGTCAAACAATTTTTCGTCCGTCGAAGAATGTCGTCGGTCAGTTTAAGTCTTGAGTCTAAAAGCAATAGATCCAAATAAGAGCCACTTCGAGGATATGAAGGCCTGTCAGTAGCTAGCAGATCGACTTTACACTCAATGCTGTGGAGTCCCAGCCAATTGAATAGCTGGGTCCCCCTTGGATTGGCTAATTGATTTCCCCCATCTTGGTGTTTAGCATTGTAATCACCGGCCAAAAGGAAATAGTTTTCTTCTGAGTTCAGTTTCAGACATCGAAAAAGTGTTTCAAGCTCTGTTATAATACATGAATTTTGAGAAGCCTCCGGCGCATAGATCGCTATCACATACAAGCGCCTCCCCTGTTGGAGAGGGATGCATACGATACACGCTTCAAGCAACTGGAATCGGCGTACTTCACCACTATATATTACCTTATGAGCAATGCCCTTACGTATGAAGATCGCAACCCCACCCGCGAAAGTCGAGTTGGGTCGGTCTCTCTCTCCTTACGATATTGTAATTATTATTCGTCAAATTGTGATGCTGGTTTATCCTAGTTTCGCTAACCATACATACATCGGGACGTTGGTCTTTTAACAACTCAGAGAAGTTGGCTCGTCGTTCTACCCTAATTCACATTCACGGCTAGGATCTTGAAAGGTCTCTCCGACTGCGCGCCCGTTAACCCAAAAATTGCGCAAGCGAAGGCACTGCACGGTAGATTACATCCACCCTACGCGCCTGCTCACTTATTTGCCGTGATAGTTCACTCATTTGTGCCTGAATGACACGCAGAGCGACCATCACCTCTGACTCCCCAGAAGCTTCCTTTGACACAGATGGCTGTGCGGCCGCTTTCTGGGGAGGTTGTACCGTTTTCCCAGCCCCCCCACGCCATTTGGGCGTAAGAGACTTCGGGAACGACGGCCCTTGGAATTGGTCTGGCTGTTTGCCTTCCCTCATCCATAGTTGCTGTTGGAGCAGCTTTTTTTGATTTTTTAATAATCTGGTATCGAGGACAACCCCGATAATTAGCAGGGTGCCCATCTCCACCACAGAGAACGCACTTCAGTAGGGTTGGCAACAAAGACATTGTAAAATGTCCCCGTGCCTGTTTAATTTTTCCCATCTTACCATCTGGTAGTCCAGGACGGAGATTTTCCTTAGACTCTCCAGACGGCTATTGGGTGATAAAATGACGAGGAACATCGGCAATAGCCGCTTCTCCCGTCTTGCCTTGGCCGTGGGGAACGACTTGACCCCGATGAACTCGAAATCGACGCTCGCCAAACTGCGGAGTTCAACTCTGGGTCAGAGGTAGGCTCTACCCCTTTAAGTAACATACTTTTGGGTTTCTTCTCTTTGGGAGTAAAAGTAAAATGTTCGGTGGTTCTCCCGAATGATCTTATGGTCACCAATGTTTTCGCATCGGATCGCATGCCGATCTTGACCTAATCGTTTTATAGTAAATTTATCGCCAATGGCGGACTTACATATGTTTTTCGTTGCTTGCAACTCCATTTTTAGGGAGGGGGACCCTGCTTTTTTGAGTCTTCTTTTTCTGTTGTTGTGCTGGCTGCTGCTGTTGTTCTGCTGGCTGCTTCTGCTGCTTTTGGGCTTTACTCGTTGTCGCGGCTTTAATAGCCGCGGTCCCCCGTGGCTGCTCATTGGTAGCAGTTTTCTTAATTACTTCAGCTTTTTTAGCTGTAGTCCCGCGTTGCTGCACGGGCGCAGTTTTTTTATTAGCCACTTTTTCTGCAGCTGCTGGTCGCTGTTGTTTTGGCGCATCAACTTTTTATTGCGACTGTTGTTGATGCGCCTCCCTCTCCGCTCCCCTGCGAGCCTCTTGCCTTTCTTTAATTTCCGCAATTTCTTTACTTAATTTTCCCAGTGTCTCGGTGAGAAACCGCATCCGTTCTTCGTCTTCGTCTTTGTTGTCGTTGTTGTCGATGTTGTTTTCTGCCAAGGCAGCGAACGAATTGCCGCTACCTGTATAACGGCCCTCGCCACCGTTTGACTCATAGTCGTAAGTCGAATTGAGACTTACGATGCTTTCGGAACTGGTCGACATTCCATCGTCGTAGACCTCCTCTGCCGCTCCCTTCGCCTTCTGCTTTCGGGGCACTAAATTCGGCTTTACCTTTAGGCGCCGCCTCCTTTAAACTGCAGTTGCCTCTGCGGTTGTTGCGGTTGTTGCCGCTATCGATTTTGCGGTTGTTTCCGCTGCTGTATTGTTTGTTGTTGTTGTTGCTTCCAACGATGTTTTACTCGCAGAGGCATCTTTCGATGCCCCTGCCCTTTTCTTCTTTACCATTTGCTTTTCTTCCCAATGGATCACGTTTTCCACCTCTCGGTTGTGAAAAAAAGCTTCCAAAAATTTTGGTCGCCTCTGAGTGGGATTTGATCCCACGACCCTCGGCTTCAGAGTCCGCCACTCATTTTCATTTCATTTTCAATTCATTTTTATTTAACTTTTCTTATATCTACTTACATGCTAACAAAAATGTGTAAAACTAGCTTATATAATAACTTAATTAACTTACTGACCCTAGGCGGGTACTCTAAATTATTCAATATCTTACTACTAATGCCTTTCGGCCTTAAAATACCTTATGAATTAAAAACTAGAACTAGTTAAAACTAAGAAAAATTTTAAAAAACTTTTTTTTTTTTTTTTGTGTTTTCTTAAAACTAATTAAAACTAATTAAAACTACTTAGATCTACTTAAAACTAAAGCAGCCACAGTAGCTTTTAGTTTTTTTTTTTTATTTTGTATTTTGTAATTTTTTTTTTTTTGGGGTTTTTGTACTTTTTTTTTTGTTTTTCGGATTTTGTGATTTTTTTGTTTGCCACCCCCTATATTCTAAGACTTACAGGCTAAACCTGTGTAAGCCAGCCATTGGCGACTCGCTATCAATATCAAATTCATGTTGTTGCTCCGACAACCACCAGAACATTTTCGACGTTTTAACAACGTCACGACGATCGCGATCTGAAACCGCCCTACTGAACCGGAGGAGCTCTACAGCTTCTCCGCCTACTGCGGTGACGTCTCGGTTGTAAAGGAGCCGTCGTTCCACGGACTTACGGCAGACGTGGTAGATTAGCGGAACCGCCAATCTATCCTGAATCAACCCTACCATATCAAAATAGAGGAAAGCCTCCGGTGGGACAAATCCACTGAAGCGCGTTTTCTCTATATATTCAGTGTTGGGGTAATAAGCCTCAAAAATCAGGCCATTGGTCGAGGTCATCGCTCTTGCAGTGTGACCACGAGTCAGTTTTATAATGAAGTTGTCGATCCTGTTTATTTGAACCCCGTTGTAAAGGACCTCATTAGGATAATATTTTCTGTACTCCGACTCTGGTGTTCTGTGCAATCCAAGACAGGTACGCAGACACTGTCTCTCAAACACCCGAATCTTTTCCATTTGAGACGTTGTAACATTGAACCACACGGGGCACCCATAGACAATCATTGGCCTTATGAGGGCCATGTAGCAAATCACCTTCACTCTGCTATCAAGTTGACTGCTGTGAAACAGTCGTCTTGTCAGAGCAAAAGCTCCCCTAGCCCTGGCCAGAGCCGCATCCATATGTTTGTTAGAATATAGATACTGATCTAGCCAGATGACAAGGTACTTGACTACTACTTTGTTTGGCAGTGGGTGGCCATGTACATCAACGATCACCAGCTTTCGCCAGTTCTTTCTCGTATCCCATGAGGCCCGAGCCAACGAGGTTCTAAACACAATTGTTTCCGATTTCTGGACGTTGATTTTCAACTTCCAGTCATCGCAATATTGCTGGATCTTATCGAAGTCACGCTGCAAAAGTATTCTGATGACTTCGATCTTTGGACCTGTTCTGTACGCAATTAGGTCGTCGGCGTACGCTATGGCATGGTGAAGGGAACCAATTAGATCGCCGGTGAAAATGCTAAATAAAATAGGCGAATTCACCGCTCCTTGTTGCAGACCATTCTGTATTTTAAAAGTTCTGGTAGAAGTTACATTGCCACTTTTGACAACAAACGCTCTACCACGGAGCATGTCATTCAGTATATATAGCAGTGGTTTACTCACGCCATATCTGATCAAATTATAGAAAAGACCGTCTAACCAAACGGTTTCGAATGCCTTCTCCAGGTCAACCAGACATGCACCCGTACACTGATTTTTAGCTATGTTCCATTGAATATCTGATACTAGTTTAGACGCGGCATGTGTGATTTCATGGCCCGCCTAAAAACCGAACTGATTTTCAGGAATAATATGTTTGTCCTCAGCCCATGTGGACAGAGCTCTATTGAGAACTCTCTCGAATACCTTGCTGATACTCGGGAGAAGACTAATTGACCGGAGATTTGCTGGATTGGAACCATCCTTACCTTTTTTAAGGAGAGGATGGACCACTGCCGTCTTCCAACGCACTGGATAATATGCATTATTCAGCGCATTGTTTAACAACGTGGTGTATATGTCCACCGCTTCCGAAGGGAGGTTTCGCAGCATAACATTGGGTATGCCGTCGACTCCTGCTGACTTCTTTTTCTTTATTTTGTGAAAGATGTCCACGAGGTCCATCTTAGAAACGAACAGGGTGTTATCCCCGTTTCGCTGGGCGATGACTGCATTTGCAAGTCGGTCGTCATTGAACCTAGTGAAACCAGGATTCTCGGATCGCCAATGCGAGATCTCGTCTCTAAGATAGAAGTTTCCAACGAAGGCTCTGTTTTCAAGATCGTAATTCGGGCGAATGCACTCATTCACCTTATATACTCGCTCGAAAACAGCACCCACCGTCTCAACCTTCTCTTGAGCATCTTCCACTAAAAAGTGGTCATCATCAAAGATGGCCTCATCCGGATCTATCCCTATCGTCAAAAGTAAGTTTTTGTTCTCTGTCGTCCTTTGGAGTTTAATACCCTGAAGGTCATTTTGATCTTTTCTCCTAAAAATTTTATTTATTTCCGGAAACATACTCGGGTTGTTGGACTGTACAGCCCGAATTTTACTGTTCCAGCAAAGAGATATAGATATTCTGTAATTTTCTTTTATTAACTGTTGGAGATTTTTGACCTGTGACTTCAGAGTTCTAATCTCCAAATCGTGTCGGTCAGTAAACCTCCTGTGCAAGAGTTTGAGTCTCGACAGGAGTCTACTTTTTTGTTTGTAAAGTGCGTCTATTGTCGCGTTTCTGTACATGTTCGTAGAGTCATGTTGCCTATATTTAGGAATTGTCCTGTCCATTGTACTACGGATTGCATCCTCCATACGTTGCAGGTACCCATCGCTCTCAATGTTCGACAGATTCCTGTTGCATGGAGGCGCTATACCGTTCGAACGAATTCCCTTGAGACGGCACCGGAAAAGCGCGGCCAACGTGTCTTACCGTAGTTGTAAGAGTGCGTCGGCACGTACTCCTCTAGTTCCACAAGGTTGTTCGGAAGCAGTATGACGGCGGCAAGTCCACAGTGGTCACTGTCGTACTCAACCGTCGTCAAACAATTTTTCGTCCTTCGAAGAATATCGTCGGTCAGTTTAAGTCTTGAGTCTAAAAGCAATAGATTCAAATAAGAGCTACTTCGAGGATATGAAGGCCTGTCAGTAGCTAGCAGATCGACTTTACACTCAATGCTGTGGAGTCCCAGCCAATTGAATAGCTAGGTCCCCCTTGGATTGGCTAATTGATTTCCCCCATCTTGGTGTTTAGCATTGTAATCACCGGCCAAAAGGAAATAGTTTTCTTCTGAGTTCAGTTTCAGACATCGAAAAAGTGTTTCAAGCTCTGTTATAATACATGAATTTTGAGAAGCCTCCGGCGCATAGATCGCTATCACATACAAGCGCCTCCCCTGTTGGAGAGGGATGCATACGATACACGCTTCAAGCAACTGGAATCGGCGTACTTCACCACTATATATTACCTTATGAGCAATGCCCTTACGTATGAAGATCGCAACCCCACCCGCGAAAGTCGAGTTGGGTCGGTCTCTCTCTCCTTACGATATTGTAATTATTATTCGTCAAATTGTGATGCTGGTTTATCCTAGTTTCGCTAACCATACATACATCGGGACGTTGGTCTTTTAACAACTCAGAGAAGTTGGCTCGTCGTTCTACCCTAATTCACATTCACGGCTAGGATCTTGAAAGGTCTCTCCGACAGCGCACCCGTTAACCCAAAAATTGCGCAAGCGAAGGCACTGCACGGTAGATTACATCCACCCTACGCGCCTGCTCACTTATTTGCCGTGATAGTTCACTCATTTGTGCCTGAATGACATGCAGAGCGACCATCACCTCTGACTCCCCAGAAGCTTCCTTTGACACAGATGGCTGTGCGGCCGCTTTCTGGGGAGGTTGTACCGTTTTCCCAGCCCCCCACGCCATTTGGGCGTAAGAGACTTCGGGAACGACGGCCCTTGGAATTGGTCTGGCTGTTTGCCTTCCCTCATCCATAGTTGCTGTTGGAGCAGCTTTTTTTGATTTTTTACTTGTCTTCGATCCTTGTCTCACCGAGCTTACACTCTTTGTCGTTGTGGTTCTCTCCACACTTGGCGCACCTCGACTGCATTTGGCAGTTGAATGCGGCGTGACCGAACCGTTGGCAACGAAGACATTGTAAAATGTCCCCGTGCCTGTTTAATTTTTCCCATCTTACCATCTGGTAGTCCAGGACGGAGATTTTCCTTAGACTCTCCAGACGGCTATTGGGTGATAAAATGACGAGGAACATCGGCAATAGCCGCTTCTCCCGTCTTGCATTGGCCGTGGGGAACGACTTGACCCCGATGAACTCGAAATCGACGCTCGCCAAACTGCGGAGTTCAACTCTGGGTCAGAGGTAGGCTCTACCCCTTTAAGTAACATACTTTTGGGTTTCTTCTCTTTGGGAGTAAAAGTAAAATGTTCGGTGGTTCTCCCGAATGATCTTATGGTCACCAATGTTTTCGCATCGGATCGCATGCCGATCTTGACCTAATCGTTTTATAGTAAATTTATCGCCAATGGCGGACTTACATATGTTTTTCGTTGCTTGCAACTCCATTTTTAGGGAGGGGGCACCCTGCTTTTTTGAGTCTTCTTTTTCTGTTGTTGTGCTGGCTGCTGCTGTTGTTCTGCTGGCTGCTTCTGCTGCTTTTGGGCTTTACTCGTTGTCGCGGCTTTAATAGCCGCGGTCCCCCGTGGCTGCTCATTGGTAGCAGTTTTCTTAATTACTTCAGCTTTTTTAGCTGTAGTCCCGCGTTGCTGCACGGGCGCAGTTTTTTTATTAGCCACTTTTTCTGCAGCTGCTGGTCGCTGTTGTTTTGGCGCATCAACTTTTTATTGCGACTGTTGTTGATGCGCCTCCCTCTCCGCTCCCCTGCGAGCCTCTTGCCTTTCTTTAATTTCCGCAATTTCTTTACTTAATTTTCCCAGTGTCTCGGTGAGAAACCGCATCCGTTCTTCGTCTTCGTCTTTGTTGTCGTTGTTGTCGATGTTGTTTTCTGCCAAGGCAGCGAACGAATTGCCGCTACCTGTATAACGGCCCTCGCCACCGTTTGACTCATAGTCGTAAGTCGAATTGAGACTTACGATGCTTTCGGAACTGGTCGACATTCCATCGTCGTAGACCTCCTCTGCCGCTCCCTTCGCCTTCTGCTTTCGGGGCACTAAATTCGGCTTTACCTTTAGGCGCCGCCTCCTTTAAACTGCAGTTGCCTCTGCTGTTGTTGCGGTTGTTGCCGCTATCGATTTTGCGGTTGTTTCCACTGCTGTATTGTTTGTTGTTGTTGTTGCTTCCAACGATGTTTTACTCGCAGAGGCATCTTTCGATGCCCCTGCCCTTTTCTTCTTTACCATTTGCTTTTCTTCCCAATGGATCACGTTTTCCACCTCTCGGTTGTGAAAAAAAGCTTCCAAAAATTTTGGTCGCCTCTGAGTGGGATTTGATTCCACGACCCTCGGCTTCAGAGTCCGCCACTCATTTTCATTTCATTTTCAATTCATTTTTATTTAACTTTTCTTATATCTACTTACATGCTAACAAAAATGTGTAAAACTAGCTTATATAATAACTTAATTAACTTACTGACCCTAGGCGGGTACTCTAAATTATTCAATATCTTACTACTAATGCCTTTCGGCCTTAAAATACCTTATGAATTAAAAACTAGAACTAGTTAAAACTAAGAAAAATTTTAAAAAACTTTTTTTTTTTTTTGTGTTTTCTTAAAACTAATTAAAACTAATTAAAACTACTTAAATCTACTTAAAACTAAAGCAGCCACAGTAGCTTTTAGTTTTTTTTTTTTTTTTGTATTTTTGGTTTTTTGTATTTTGTAATTTTTTTTTTTTTGGGGTTTTTGTACTTTTTTTTTTTTTTGTTTTTCGGATTTTATGATTTTTTTGTTTGCCACCCCCTATATTCTAAGACTTACAGGCTAAACCTGTGTAAGCCAGCCATTGGCGACTCGCTATCAATATCAAATTCATGTTGTTGCTCCGACAACCACCAGAACATTTTCGACGTTTTAACAACGTCACGACGATCGCGATCTGAAACCGCCCTACTGAACCGGAGGAGCTCTACAGCTTCTCCGCCTACTGCGGTGACGTCTCGGTTGTAAAGGAGCCGTCGTTCCACGGACTTACGGCAGACATGGTAGATTAGCGGAACCGCCAATCTATCCTGAATCAACCCTACCATATCAAAATAGAGGAAAGCCTCCGGTGGGACAAATCCACTGAAGCGCGTTTTCTCTATATATTCAGTGTTGGGGTAATAAGCCTCAAAAATCAGGCCATTGGTCGAGGTCATCGCTCTTGCAGTGTGACCACGAGTCAGTTTTATAATGAAGTTGTCGATCCTGTTTATTTGAACCCCGTTGTAAAGGACCTCATTAGGATAATATTTTCTGTACTCCGACTCTGGTGTTCTGGGCAATCCAAGACAGGTACGCAGACACTGTCTCTCAAACACCCGAATCTTTTCCATTTGAGACGCTGTAACATTGAACCACACGGGGCACCCATAGACAATCATTGGCCTTATGAGGGCCATGTAGCAAATCACCTTCACTCTGCTATCAAGTTGACTGCTGTGAAACAGTCGTCTTGTCAGAGCAAAAGCTCCCCTAGCCCTGGCCAGAGCCGCATCCATATGTTTGTTAGAATATAGATACTGATCTAGCCAGATGACAAGGTACTTGACTACTACTTTGTTTGGCAGTGGGTGGCCATGTACATCAACGATCACCAGCTTTCGCCAGTTCTTTCTCGTATCCCATGAGGCCCGAGCCAACGAGGTTTTAAACACAATTGTTTCCGATTTCTGGACGTTGATTTTCGAAGTCACGCTGCAAAAGTATTCTGATGACTTCGATCTTTGGACCTGTTCTGTACGCAATAAGGTCGTCGGCGTACGCTATAGCATGGTGAAGAGAACCTATTAGATCGCCGGTGAAAATGCTATGACTGCATTTGCAAGTCGGTCGTCATTGAACCTAGTGAAACCAGGATTCTCGGATCGCCAATGCGAGATCTCGTCTCTAAGATAGAAGTGTCCAACGAAGGCTCTGTTTTCAAGATCGAAATTCGGGCGAATGCACTCATTCACCTTATATACTCGCTCGAAAACAGCACCCACCGTCTCAACCTTCTCTTGAGCATCTTCCACTAAAAAGTGGTCATCATCAAAGATGGCCTCATCCGGATCTATCCCTATCGTCAAAAGTAAGTTTTTGTTCTCTGTCGTCCTTTGGAGTTTAATACCCTGAAGGTCATTTTGATCTTTTCTCCTAAAAATATATTTAGGAATTGTCCTGTCCATTGTACTACGGATTGCATCCTCCATACGTTGCAGGTACCCATCGATCTCAATGTTCGACAGATTCCTGTTGCATGGAGGCGCTATACCGTTCGAACGAAGTTCCCTTGAGACGGCACCGGAAAAGCGCGGCCAACGTGTCTTACCGTAGTTGTAAAAGTGCGTCGGCACGTACTCCTCTAGTTCCACAAGGTTGTTCGGAAGCAGTATGACGGCGGCAAGTCCACAGTGGTCACTGTCGTACTCAACCGTCGTCAAACAATTTTTCGTCCGTCGAAGAATGTTGTCGGTCAGTTTAAGTCTTGAGTCTGAAAGCAATAGATCCAAATAAGAGCCACTTCGAGGATATGAAGGCCTGTCAGTAGCTAGCAGATCGACTTTACACTCAATGCTGTGGAGTCCCAGCCAATTGAATAGCTGGGTCCCCCTTGGATTGGCTAATTGATTTCCCCCATCTTGGTGTTTAGCATTGTAATCACCGGCCAAAAGGAAATAGTTTTCTTCTGAGTTCAGTTTCAGACATCGAAAAAGTGTTTCAAGCTCTGTTATAATACATGAATTTTGAGAAGCCTCCGGCGCATAGATCGCTATCACATACAAGCGCCTCCCCTGTTGGAGAGTGATGCATACGATACACGCTTCAAGCAACTGGAATCGGCGTACTTCACCACTATATATTACCTTATGAGCAATGCCCTTACGTATGAAGATCGCAACCCCACCCGCGAAAGTCGAGTTGGGTCGGTCTCTCTCTCCTTACGATATTGTAATTATTATTCGTCAAATTGTGATGCTGGTTTATCCTAGTTTCGCTAACCATACATACATCGGGACGTTGGTCTTTTAACAACTCAGAGAAGTTGGCTCGTCGTTCTACCCTAATTCACATTCACGGCTAGGATCTTGAAAGGTCTCTCCGACAGCGCGCCCGTTAACCCAAAAATTGCGCAAGCGAAGGCACTGCACGGTAGATTACATCCACCCTACGCGCCTGCTCACTTATTTGCCGTGATAGTTCACTCATTTGTGCCTGAATGACACGCAGAGCGACCATCACCTCTGACTCCCCAGAAGCTTCCTTTGACACAGATGGCTGTGCGGCCGCTTTCTGGGGAGGTTGTACCGTTTTCCCAGCCCCCCACGCCATTTGGGCGTAAGAGACTTCGGGAACGACGGCCCTTGGAATTGGTCTGGCTGTTTGCCTTCCCTCATCCATAGTTGCTGTTGGAGCAGCTTTTTTTGATTTTTTAATAATCTGGTATCGAGGACAACCCCGATAATTAGCAGGGTGCCCATCTCCACCACAGAGAACGCACTTCAGTAGGGTCTTGTCTTCGATCCTTGTCTCACCGAGCTTACACTCTTTGTCGTTGTGGTTCTCTCCACACTTGACGCACCTCGACTGCATTTGGCAGTTGAATGCGGCGTGACCGAACCGTTGGCAACGAAGACATTGTAAAATGTCCCCGTGCCTGTTTAATTTTTCCCATCTTACCATCTGGTAGTCCAGGACGGAGATTTTCCTTAGACTCTCCAGACGGCTATTGGGTGATAAAATGACGAGGAACATCGGCAATAGCCGCTTCTCCCGTCTTGCCTTGGCCGTGGGGAACGACTTGACCCCGATGAACTCGAAATCGTCGCTCGCCAAACTGCGGAGTTCAACTCTGGGTCAGAGGTAGGCTCTACCCCTTTAAGTAACATACTTTTGGGTTTCTTCTCTTTGGGAGTAAAAGTAAAATGTTCGGTGGTTCTCCCGAATGATCTTATGGTCACCAATGTTTTCGCATCGGATCGCATGCCGATCTTGACCTAATCGTTTTATAGTAAATTTATCGCCAATGGCGGACTTACATATGTTTTTCGTTGCTTGCAACTCCATTTTTAGGGAGGGGGCACCCTGCTTTTTTGAGTCTTCTTTTTCTGTTGTTGTGCTGGCTGCTCCTGTTGTTCTGCTGGCCGCTTCTGCTGCTTTTGGGCTTTACTCGTTGTCGCGGCTTTTATAGCCGCGGTCCCCCGTGGCTGCTCATTGGTAGCAGTTTTCTTAATTACTTCAGCTTTTTTAGCTGTAGTCCCGCGTTGCTGCACGGGCGCAGTTTTTTTATTAGCCACTTTTTCTGCAGCTGCTGGTCGCTGTTGTTTTGGCGCATCAACTTTTTATTGCGACTGTTGTTGATGCGCCTCCCTCTCCGCTCCCCTGCGAGCCTCTTGCCTTTCTTTAATTTCGGCAATTTCTTTACTTAATTTTCCCAGTGTCTCGGTGAGAAACCGCATCCGTTCTTCGTCTTCGTCTTTGTTGTCGTTGTTGTCGATGCTGTTTTCTGCCAAGGCAGCGAACGAATTGCCGCTACCTGTATAACGGCCCTCGCCACCGTTTGACTCATAGTCGTAAGTCGAATTGAGACTTACGATGCTTTCGGAACTGACATTCCATCGTCGTAGACCTCCTCTGCCACTCCCTTCGCCTTCTGCTTTCGGGGCACTAAATTCGGCTTTACCTTTAGGCGCCGCCTCCTTTAAACTGCAGTTGCCTCTGCTGTTGTTGCGGTTGTTGCCGCTATCGATTTTGCGGTTGTTTCCGCTGCTGTATTGTTTGTTGTTGTTGTTGCTTCCAACAATGTTTTACTCGCAGAGGCATCTTTCGATGCCCCTGTCCTTTTCTTCTTTACCATTTGCTTTTCTTCCCAATGGATCACGTTTTCCACCTCTCGGTTGTGAAAAAAAGCTTCCAAAAATTTTGGTCGCCTCTGAGTGGGATTTGATCCCACGACCCTCGGCTTCAGAGTCCGCCACTCATTTTCATTTCATTTTTATTTAACTTTTCTTATATCTACTTACATGCTAACAAAAATGTGTAAAACTAGCTTATATAATAACTTAATTAACTTACTGACCCTAGGCGGGTACTCTAAATTATTCAATATCTTACTACTAATGTCTTTCGGCCTTAAAATACCTTATGAATTAAAAACTAGAACTAGTTAAAACTAAGAAAAATTTTAAAAAACTTTTTTTTTTTTTTGTGTTTTCTTAAAACTAATTAAAACTAATTAAAACTACTTAAATCTACTTAAAACTAAAGCAGCCACAGTAGCTTTTAGTTTCTTTTTTTTGTATTTTTGGTTTTTTGTATTTTGTAATTTTTTTTTTTTTGGGGGTTTTTATATTTTTTTTTTATTTTTATTTTTTTTTGTTTGTTTTTCGGATTTTGTGATTTTTTTGTTTGCCACCCCTTATATTCTAAGACTTACAGGCTAAACCTGTGTAAGCCAGCCATTGGCGACTCGCTATCAATATCAAATTCATGTTGTTGCTCCGACAACCACCAGAACATTTTCGACGTTTTAACAACGTCACGACGATCGCGATCTGAAACCGCCCTACTGAACCGGAGGAGCTCTACAGCTTCTCCGCCTACTGCGGTGACGTCTCGGTTGTAAAGGAGCCGTCGTTCCACGGACTTACGGCAGACGTGGTAGATTAGCGGAACCGCCAATCTATCCTGAATCAACCCTACCATATCAAAATAGAGGAAAGCCTGCGGTGGGAGAAATCAACTGAAGCGCGTTTTCTCCATATATTCAGTGTTGGGGTAATAAGCCCCCAAAATCAGGCCATTGGTCGAGGTCATCGCTCTTGCAGTGTGACCACGAGTCAGTTTTATAATGAAGTTGTCGATCCTGTTTATTTGAGCCCCGTTGTAAAGGACCTCATTAGGATAATATTTTCTGTACTCCGACTCTAGTGTTCTGTGCAATCCAAGACAGGTACGCAGACACTGTCTCTCAAACACCCGAATCTTTTCCATTTGAGACGCTGTAACATTGAACCACACGGGGCACCCATAGACAATCATTGGCCTTATGAGGGCCATGTAGCAAATCACCTTCACTCTGCTATCAAGTTGACTGCTGTGAAACAGTCGTCTTGTCAGAGCAAAAGCTCCCCTAGCCCTGGCCAGAGCCGCATCCATATGTTTGTTAGAATATAGATACTGATCTAGCCAGATGCCAAGGTACTTGACTACTACTTTGTTTGGCAGTGGGTGGCCATGTACATCAACGATCACCAGCTTTCGCCAGTTCTTTCTCGTATCCCATGAGGCCCGAGCCAACGAGGTTCTAAACACAATTGTTTCCGATTTCTGGACGTTGATTTTCAACTTCCAGTCATCGCAATATTGCTGGATCTTATCGAAGTCACGCTGCAAAAGTATTCTGATGACTTCGATCTTTGGACCTGTTCTGTACGCAATTAGGTCGTCGGCGTACGCTATGGCATGGTGAAGGGAACCAATTAGATCGCCGGTGAAAATGCTAAATAAAATAGGCGAATTCACCGCTCCTTGTTGCAGACCATTCTGTATTTTAAAAGTTCTGGTAGAAGTTACATTGCCACTTTTGACAACAAACGCTCTACCACGGAGCATGTCATTCAGTATATATAGCAGTGGTTTACTCACGCCATATCTGATCAAATTATAGAAAAGACCGTCTAACCAAACGGTTTCGAATGCCTTCTCCAGGTCAACCAGACATGCACCCGTACACTGATTTTTAGCTTTGTTCCATTGAATATCTGATACTAGTTTAGACGCGGCATGTGTGATTTCATGGCCCGCCTAAAAACCGAACTGATTTTCAGGAATAATATGTTTGTCCTCAGCCCATGTGGACAGAGCTCTATTGAGAACTTTCTCGAATACCTTGCTGATACTCGGGAGAAGACTAATTGACCGGAGATTTGCTGGATTGGAACCATCCTTACCTTTTTTAAGGAGAGGATGGACCACTGCCGTCTTCCAACCCACTGGATAATATGCATTATTCAGCGCATTGTTTAACAACGTGGTGTATATGTCCACCGCTTCCGAAGGGAGGTTTCGCAGCATAACATTGGGTATGCCGTCGACTCCTGCTGACTTCTTTTTCTTTATTTTGTGAAAGATGTCCACGAGGTCCATCTTAGAAACGAACAGGGTGTTATCCCCGTTTCGCTGGGCGATGACTGCATTTGCAAGTCGGTCGTCATTGAACCTAGTGAAACCAGGATTCTCGGATCGCCAATGCGAGATCTCGTCTCTAAGATAGAAGTTTCCAACGAAGGCTCTGTTTTCAAGATCGTAATTCGGGCGAATGCACTCATTCACCTTATATACTCGCTCGAAAACAGCACCCACCGTCTCAACCTTCTCTTGAGCATCTTCCACTAAAAAGTGGTCATCATCAAAGATGGCCTCATCCGGATCTATCCCTATTGTCAAAAGTAAGTTTTTGTTCTCTGTCGTCCTTTGGAGTTTAATACCCTGAAGGTCATTTTGATCTTTTCTCCTAAAAATTTTATTTATTTCCGGAAACATACTCGGGTTGTTGGACTGTACAGCCCGAATTTTACTGTTCCAGAAAAGAGATCTTGATATTCTGTAATTGTCTTTTACTAACTGTTGGAGATTTTTGATCTGTGACTTCAGAGTTCTAATCTCCAAATCGTGTCGGTCAGTAAACCTCCTGTGCAAGAGTTTGAGTCTCAACAGGAGTCTACTTTTTTGTTTGTAAAGAGCGTCGATTGTCGCGTTTCTGTACATGTTCGTAGAGTCATGTTGCCTATATTTAGGAATTGTCCTGTCCATTGTGCTACGGATTGCATCCTCCATACGTTGCAGGTACCCATCGATCTCAATGTTCGACAGATTCCTGTTGCATGGAGGCGCTATACCGTTCGAACGAAGTTCCCTTGAGACGGCACCGGAAAAGCGCGGCCAACGTGTCTTACCGTAGTTGTAAGAGTGCGTCGGAACGTACTCCTCCAGTTCCACAAGGTTGTTCGGAAGCAGTATAACTCAGAGAAGTTGGCTCGTCGTTCTACCCTAATTCACATTCACGGCTAGGATCTTGAAAGGTCTCTCCGGCAGCGCGCCCGTTAACCCAAAAATTGCGCAAGCGAAGGCACTGCACGGTAGATTACATCCACCCTACGCGCCTGCTCACTTATTTGCCGTGATAGTTCACTCATTTGTGCCTGAATGACACGCAGAGCGACCATCACCTCTGACTCCCCAGAAGCTTCCTTTGACACGCTTTCTGGGGAGGTTGTACCGTTTTCCCAGCCCCCCCACGCCATTTGGGCGTAAGAGACTTCGGGAACGACGGCCCTTGGAATTGGTCTTGCTGTTTGCCTTCCCTCATCCATAGTTGCTGTTGGAGCAGCTTTTTTTGATTTTTTAATAATCTAGTATCGAGGACAACCCCGATAATTAGCAGGGTGCCCATCTCCACCACAGAGAACGCACTTCAGTAGGGTCTTGTCTTCGATCCTTGTCTCACCGAGCTTACACTCTTTGTCGTTGTGGTTCTCTCCACACTTGACGCACCTCGACTGCATTTGGCAGTTGAATGCGGCGTGACCGAACCGTTGGCAACGAAGACATTGTAAAATGTCCCCGTGCCTGTTTAATTTTTCCCATCTTACCATCTGGTAGTCCAGGACGGAGATTTTCCTTAGACTCTCCAGACGGCTATTGGGTGATAAAATGACGAGGAACATCGGCAATAGCCGCTTCTCCCGTCTTGCCTTGGCCGTGGGGAACGACTTGACCCCGATGAACTCGAAATCGTCGCTCGCCAAACTGCGGAGTTCAACTCAGGGTCAGAGGTAGGCCTTACCCCTTTAAGTAACATACTTTTGGGTTTCTTCTCTTTGGGAGTAAAAGTAAAATGTTCGGTGGTTCTCCCGAATGATCTTATGGTCACCAATGTTTTCGCAACGGATCGCATGCCGATCTTGACCTAATCGTTTTATAGTAAATTTATCGCCAATGGCGGACTTACATATGTTTTTCGTTGCTTGCAACTCCATTTTTAGGGAGGGGGCACCCTGCTTTTTTGAGTCTTCTTTTTCTGTTGTTGTGCTGGCTGCTGCTGTTGTTCTGCTGGCTGCTTCTGCTGCTTTTGGGCTTTACTCGTTGTCGCGGCTTTTATAGCCGCGGTCCCCCGTGACTGCTACCAATGCAGTTTTCTTAATTACTTCAGCTTTTTTAGCTGTAGTCCCGCGTTGCTGCACGGGCGCAGTTTTTTTATTAGCCACTTTTTCTGCAACTGCTGGTCGCTGTTGTTTTGGCGCATCAACTTTTTATTGCGACTGTTGTTGATGCGCCTCCCTCTCCGCTCCCCTGCGAGCCTCTTGCCTTTCTTTAATTTCGGCAATTTCTTTACTTAATTTTCCCAGTGTCTCGGTGAGAAACCGCATCCGTTCTTCGTCTTCGTCTTTGTTGTCGTTGTTGTCGATGTTGTTTTCTGCCAAGGCAGCGAACGAATTGCCGCTACCTGTATAACGGCCCTCGCCACCGTTTGATTCATAGTCGTAAGTCGAATTGAGACTTACGATGCTTTCGGAACTGACATTCCATCGTCGTAGACCTCCTCTGCCACTCCCTTCGCCTTCTGCTTTCGGGGCACTAAATTCGGCTTTACCTTTAGGCGCCGCCTCCTTTAAACTGCAGTTGCCTCTGCTGTTGTTGCGGTTGTTGCCGCTATCGATTTTGCGGTTGTTTCCGCTGCTGTATTGTTTGTTGTTGTTGTTGCTTCCAACAATGTTTTACTCGCAGAGGCATCTTTCGATGCCCCTGTCCTTTTCTTCTTTACCATTTGCTTTTCTTCCCAATGGATCACGTTTTCCACCTCTCGGTTGTGAAAAAAAGCTTCCAAAAATTTTGGTCGCCTCTGAGTGGGATTTGAT
Organism: Melanostoma scalare; assembly: GCA_949752695.1. Taxonomy (NCBI): domain Eukaryota; kingdom Metazoa; phylum Arthropoda; class Insecta; order Diptera; family Syrphidae; genus Melanostoma; species Melanostoma scalare. Next base: position 139,169,184 of record OX456985.1, on the reverse strand, counting down.
CCAACGACCCTCGGCTTCAGAGTCCGCCACTCATTTTCATTTCATTTTCAATTCATTTTTATTTAACTTTTCTTATATCTACTTACATGCTAACAAAAATGTGTAAAACTAGCTTATATAATAACTTAATTAACTTACTGACCCTAGGCGGGTACTCTAAATTATTCAATATCTTACTACTAATGTCTTTCGGCCTTAAAATACCTTATGAATTAAAAACTAGAACTAGTTAAAACTAAGAAAAATTTTAAAAAACTTTTTTTTTTTTTTGTGTTTTCTTAAAACTAATTAAAACTAATTAAAACTACTTAAATCTACTTAAAACTAAAGCAGCCACAGTAGCTTTTAGTTTTTTTTTTTGTATTTTTGGTTTTTTGTATTTTGTAATTTTTTTTTTTTTTGGGGGTTTTTGTATTTTTTTTTTTTAATTTTATTTTTTTTTTTGTTTGTTTTTCGGATTTTGTGATTTTTTTGTTTGCCACCCCCTATATTCTAAGACTTACAGGCTAAACCTGTGTAAGCCAGCCATTGGCGACTCGCTATCAATATCAAATTCATGTTGTTGCTCCGACAACCACCAGAACATTTTCGACGTTTTAACAACGTCACGACGATCGCGATCTGAAACCGCCCTACTGAACCGGAGGAGCTCTACAGCTTCTCCGCCTACTGCGGTGACGTCTCGGTTGTAAAGGAGCCGTCGTTCCACGGACTTACGGCAGACGTGGTAGATTAGCGGAACCGCCAATCTATCCTGAATCAACCCTACCATATCAAAATAGAGGAAAGCCTGCGGTGGGACAAATCAACTGAAGCGCGTTTTCTCCATATATTCAGTGTTGGGGTAATAAGCCCCCAAAATCAGGCCATTGGTCGAGGTCATCGCTCTTGCAGTGTGACCACGAGTCAGTTTTATAATGAAGTTGTCGATCCTGTTTATTTGAGCCCCGTTGTAAAGGACCTCATTAGGATAATATTTTCTGTACTCCGACTCTAGTGTTCTGTGCAATCCAAGACAGGTACGCAGACACTGTCTCTCAAACACCCGAATCTTTTCCATTTGAGACGCTGTAACATTGAACCACACGGGGCACCCATAGACAATCATTGGCCTTATGAGGGCCATGTAGCAAATCACCTTCACTCTGCTATCAAGTTGACTGCTGTGAAACAGTCACCTTGTCAGAGCAAAAGCTCCCCTAGCCCTGGCCAGAGCCGCATCCATATGTTTGTTAGAATATAGATACTGATCTAGCCAGATGCCAAGGTACTTGACTACTACTTTGTTTGGCAGTGGGTGGCCATGTACATCAACGATCACCAGCTTTCGCCAGTTCTTTCTCGTATCCCATGAGGCCCGAGCCAACGAGGTTCTAAACACAATTGTTTCCGATTTCTGGACGTTGATTTTCAACTTCCAGTCATCGCAATATTGCTGGATCTTATCGAAGTCACGCTGCAAAAGTATTCTGATGACTTCGATCTTTGGACCTGTTCTGTACGCAATTAGGTCGTCGGCGTACGCTATGGCATGGTGAAGGGAACCAATTAGATCGCCGGTGAAAATGCTAAATAAAATAGGCGAATTCACCGCTCCTTGTTGCAGACCATTCTGTATTTTAAAAGTTCTGGTAGAAGTTACATTGCCACTTTTGACAACAAACGCTCTACCACGGAGCATGTCATTCAGTATATATAGCAGTGGTTTACTCACGCCATATCTGATCAAATTATAGAAAAGACCGTCTAACCAAACGGTTTCGAATGCCTTCTCCAGGTCAACCAGACATGCACCCGTACACTGATTTTTAGCTTTGTTCCATTGAATATCTGATACTAGTTTAGACGCGGCATGTGTGATTTCATGGCCCGCCTAAAAACCGAACTGATTTTCAGGAATAATATGTTTGTCCTCAGCCCATGTGGACAGAGCTCTATTGAGAACTCTCTCGAATACCTTGCTGATACTCGGGAGAAGACTAATTGACCGGAGATTTGCTGGATTGGAACCATCCTTACCTTTTTTAAGGAGAGGATGGACCACTGCCGTCTTCCAACGCACTGGATAATATGCATTATTTTGCGCATTGTTTAACAACGTGGTGTATATGTCCACCGCCTCCGAAGGGAGGTTTCGCAGCATAACATTGGGTATGCCGTCGACTCCTGCTGACTTCTTTTTCTTTATTTTGTGAAAGATGTCCACGAGGTCCATCTTAGAAACGAACAGGGTGTTATCCCCGTTTCGCTGGGCGATGACTGCATTTGCAAGTCGGTCGTCATTGAACCTAGTGAAACCAGGATTCTCGGATCGCCAATGCGAGATCTCGTCTCTAAGATAGAAGTTTCCAACGAAGGCTCTGTTTTCAAGATCGTAATTCGGGCGAATGCACTCATTCACCTTATATACTCGCTCGAAAACAGCACCCACCGTCTCAACCTTCTCTTGAGCATCTTCCACTAAAAAGTGGTCATCATCAAAGATGGCCTCATCCGGATCTATCCCTATTGTCAAAAGTAAGTTTTTGTTCTCTGTCGTCCTTTGGAGTTTAATACCCTGAAGGTCATTTGGATCTTTTCTCCTAAAAATTTTATTTATTTCCGGAAACATACTCGGGTTGTTGGACTGTACAGCCCGAATTTTACTGTTCCAGAAAAGAGATCTTGATATTCTGTAATTGTCTTTTACTAACTGTTGGAGATTTGTGATCTGTGACTTCAGAGTTCTAATCTCCAAATCGTGTCGGTCAGTAAACCTCCTGTGCAAGAGTTTGAGTCTCAACAGGAGTCTACTTTTTTGTTTGTAAAGTGCGTCGATTGTCGCGTTTCTGTACATGTTCGTAGAGTCATGTTGCCTATATTTAGGAATTGTCCTGTCCATTGTGCTACGGATTGCATCCTCCATACGTTGCAGGTACCCATCGATCTCAATGTTCGACAGATTCCTGTTGCATGGAGGCGCTATACCGTTCGAACGAAGTTCCCTTGAGACGGCACCGGAAAAGCGCGGCCAACGTGTCTTACCGTAGTTGTAAGAGTGCGTCGGAACGTACTCCTCCAGTTCCACAAGGTTGTTCGGAAGCAGTATAACTCAGAGAAGTTGGCTCGTCGTTCTACCCTAATTCACATTCACGGCTAGGATCTTGAAAGGTCTCTCCGGCAGCGCGCCCGTTAACCCAAAAATTGCGCAAGCGAAGGCACTGCACGGTAGATTACATCCACCCTACGCGCCTGCTCACTTATTTGCCGTGATAGTTCACTCATTTGTGCCTGAATGACACGCAGAGCGACCATCACCTCTGACTCCCCAGAAGCTTCTTTTGACACAGATGGCTGTGCGGCCGCTTTCTGGGGAGGTTGTACCGCTTTCCCAGCCCCCCACGCCATTTGGGCGTAAGAGACTTCGGGAACGACGGCCCTTGGAATTGGTCTTGCTGTTTGCCTTCCCTCATCCATAGTTGCTGTTGGAGCAGCTTTTTTTGATTTTTTAATAATCTAGTATCGAGGACAACCCCGATAATTAGCAGGGTGCCCATCTCCACCACAGAGAACGCACTTCAGTAGGGTCTTGTCTTCGATCCTTGTCTCACCGAGCTTACACTCTTTGTCGTTGTGGTTCTCTCCACATTTGGCAGTTGAATGCGGCGTGACCGAACCGTTGGCAACAAAGACATTGTAAAATGTCCCCGTGCCTGTTTAATTTTTCCCATCTTACCATCTGGTAGTCCAGGACGGAGATTTTCCTTAGACTCTCCAGACGGCTATTGGGTGATAAAATGACGAGGAACATCGGCAATAGCCGCTTCTCCCGTCTTGCCTTGGCCGTGGGGAACGACTTGACCCCGATGAACTCGAAATCGTCGCTCGCCAAACTGCGGAGTTCAACTCTGGGTCAGAGGTAGGCTCTACCCCTTTAAGTAACATACTTTTGGGTTTCTTCTCTTTGGGAGTAAAAGTAAAATGTTCGGTGGTTCTCCCGAATGATCTTATGGTCACCAATGTTTTCGCATCGGATCGCATGCCGATCTTGACCTAATCGTTTTATAGTAAATTTATCGCCAATGGCGGACTTACATATGTTTTTCGTTGCTTGCAACTCCATTTTTAGGGAGGGGGCACCCTGCTTTTTTGAATCTTCTTTTTCTGTTGTTGTGCTGGCTGCTGCTGTTGTTCTGCTGGCTGCTTTTGCTGCTTTTGGGCTTTACTCGTTGTCGCGGCTTTTATAGCCGCGGTCCCCCGTGGCTGCTCATTGGTAGCAGTTTTCTTAATTACTTCAGCTTTTTTAGCTGTAGTCCCGCGTTGCTGCACGGGCGCAGTTTTTTTATTAGCCACTTTTTCTGCAGCTGCTGGTCGCTGTTGTTTTGGCGCATCAACTTTTTATTGCGACTGTTGTTGATGCGCCTCCCTCTCCGCTCCCCTGCGAGCCTCTTGCCTTTCTTTAATTTCCGCAATTTCTTTACTTAATTTTCCCAGTGTCTCGGTGAGAAACCGCCTCCGTTCTTCGTCTTCGTCTTTGTTGTCGTTGTTGTCGATGTTGTTTTCTGCCAAGGCAGCGAACGAATTGCCGCTACCTGTATAACGGCCCTCGCCACCGTTTGACTCATAGTCGTAAGTCGAATTGAGACTTACGATGCTTTCGGAACTGACATTCCATCGTCGTAGACCTCCTCTGCCGCTCCCTTCGCCTTCTGCTTTCGGGGCACTAAATTCGGCTTTACCTTTAGGCGCCGCCTCCTTTAAACTGCAGTTGCCTCTACTGTTGTTGCGGTTCTTGCCGCTATCGATTTTGCGGTTGTTTCCGCTGCTGTATTGTTTGTTGTTGTTGTTGCTTCCAACAATGTTTTACTCGCAGAGGCATCTTTCGATGCCCCTGCCCTTTTCTTCTTTACCATTTGCTTTTTTTCCCAATGGATCACGTTTTCCACCTCTCGGTTGTGAAAAAAAGCTTCCAAAAATTTTGGTCACCTCTGAGTGGGATTTGATCCCACGACCCTCGGCTTCAGAGTCCGCCACTCATTTTCATTTCATTTTCAATTCATTTTTATTTAACTTTTCTTATATCTACTTACATGCTAACAAAAATGTGTAAAACTAGCTTATATAATAACTTAATTAACTTACTGACCCTAGGCGGGCACTCTAAATTATTCAATATCTTACTACTAATGCCATTCGGCCTTAAAATACCTTATGAATTAAAAACTAGAACTAGTTAAAACTAAGAAAAATTTTAAAAAACTTTTTTTTTTTTTTTGTGTTTTCTTAAAACTAATTAAAACTAATTAAAACTACTTAAATCTACTTAAAACTAAAGCAGAACGAATTTCTTCACTTGAAAGTTATTGCTCCACACTGGAGAAACAACTCGAAGCTGTATCTAGGAAATCAAATGAAAATATTGTCGTCATGCACTTTCCTTCAAACAAGATGGAAAACAAGCTTAAATTTGCAACACAAACTTGTCTAAGCCTTCTTAATCTAAATGAAAGTGCAGAATTGTCACTTCAAAATTCACAGGAATACACAAACCGGCAAGCAAAAAAAACAACAATGGTGCTAAAATTTAATAGCGCCAACACAGTCACACAAATTATGGAGGCTGCCCCCAAGCTTAAGAATACGGGAGTGTATGTACATAGAGAACAATCGCTTATTCACCGTACTAAAAGAAGACAACTATTCGACATCAAGAACAAATTAAACGCAAAAAATCCGAACATCAAAATCCTGGTTAAAGGCGCTAGACTGCAAATTGGAAATTTCACTTTTGCGTATGACAGCTTCCGAGGTCTGAAAATTTCAACAAAACAAGAGCTAGAATACATCAGAACAAATTTTGGAGACGATTCAGCATGTTTCTTTGATGTAAACAACTTAAACGTCAACGCAACCAACCAGAGTTCTGTGTCGACAGTGCCACCTGTTGGTTCATACGTATATGATGATGGTTCAGGTCTTAGCCAAAGATAGGAAAGTGTTGCCGTCTGCCAATCTAATAATTGTTTACAAAATACTTTTAAATTTAATATTTTTTGCTACAATATTACAGGTTTTAAAAGCAAATTAATTATGCCCGATTTTTTTAAACTAGTTGTTAAATATGATATTTTCATTTTGTTGGAAACTTTTTTAGAAAACGAAAATAACCTACATTTCACTAAATATTTTAGAGATTTTAACATCAAATGTCTCCCAGCAATTAGAAACTCCAGACTTGGAAGAGCTAGTGGTGGTCTTATGTTTGGTATAAAAAACACTTATAAAAATGTTCGCATAGATTTCAAAAGCTTTGAAAACAATATAACTATCATAGAGATCAGTTATCAGAGAAAACATTTTCAAATACTTCCGATATACTTCAATTATAATGATTGGAATGCCAAGTATAACGAACTTTATAACTTTCTAAACTACATCAATTTCGAAAATTTGATGATAATCGGAGACTTAAATGGTCGTATAAGTGACTACCAAAATCCAATTGGCTTAAATAGCGGTCGTTTTTCAATCGAAAGAAAATCCTTAGATAGTTGCCTAAACCAAAATGGTAAATATCTACTGGAAATGATAGAAGACTTTGGATTTCTTTTACTAAATGGAATAACTTCTAACGACTTAAATGGTAACTTTACATTTATTTCTTCACAGGGTTGCTCTGTGATAGATTTATGTCTTATTAGAGGTGATTGGTCTAGCATTACAGAAAACTTTGAAGTACTTCCAGCAAATTTCTCGTCGCATCTCCCCATTGTCGTTTCCTGTTGTTTTGAAAATAACCTTATAAACCCAGTATCGACAGAAAATACTCTCAGATTGAAATGGAGAGAAAAAAATGTAAACAATTATGTCAGAAAACTAAATCAGCATGTATTGAATTTGCCGTACATTGAAGATACCAGCATAGAAGAAATATCAACTTCGATTCTTACTGCGATTAGACAATCATCAAATTTCACTAATGAAAATAGCAACAGGGATACATTTCATTCTAAATGGTACGACAAGGACTGTAGAAAAGCTAGGCAGAAATCTTTCGCATTTTTGAAACTTTTCAGAAAAACAAATAATCCTAGCGCCAAAGTTTTATATTTACGGGCTAACCAAGAATATAAGCGAATGTGTACTCTAAAAGAGAATATGCACCTACGAAATGTAGCTTCCAAACTCAGTTTATGTAAAGATTCAAAATCTTTTTGGAGTACTGTCCGTTTCTTAAATGGTCAGAATAATACGAATACACTTTCAATTGATGTAAACTTTCTCGCGACTTATTTTGAAAAACTTTTGCTACCCAATCCAAATTTAAATATAATCAGTTTCGCCATTCCAAATATAACTGTACCAGAGTTAGATTCCTCATTTACAATAATGGAATTAAAATCGTCTCTGTTAAAAATAAAAAATAACAAAGCACCTGGCCCCGATGGTATTCCAGTTGAATTCTACAAGAATGCCACTCCTGAGTTTTTAGAATACATTTTAAGTTTCTTCAATAAACTTTATAGTGAGGAAACTGTTCCTGAAAATTTTAGGTACTCAAAGATAACAGCCGTTTATAAGAACGGTGATCGTGAACAACCTGAGAACTATAGGGGTATTGCAGTCTTAAATTCACTGAGAAAACTGTTCTTACAACTACTATACTTTAGGCTTTCAAATTGGGTTGAACAAAACAATATGATCAGTTGCTACCAAGCTGGCTTTCGTGCAAATCTTTCGACTATAGATCAAATTTTTGTTCTATGTACTGTAGCTAAACGATTTATAGATAAAAAAAAATGTTTGTATGCCTTTTTTGTCGATCTGAAGGCTGCATTTGACACGGTCAATAGAAAGTCTTTAATATACAAGCTTTCTGTAATAGGTTTATCAACCAAAGTCATCAAATTCTATGAGAAAATGCTTGAAAATAATCGTGCTTTTGTCCAGAATGGTCAAAAGAAATCTAGAGATTTTAAATGCCAATCTGGTGTTCCTCAAGGCTGTGTTTTAAGCCCTTTACTATTCTCACTTTTTATTAATGATGTTGAAAATCACATCCCAGGAGGTATCACTATAGGTGATGTTAATATTAAAGTTCTTCTTTACGCTGACGATCTTGTTATCCTGTCTGATAGCCCGCTTACTCTACAGCTACAAATCAATAAGCTACAGCAATATTGTGATAGTTGGGATCTGAAAATCAACAGCTCGAAATCTAAAATTATGGTTTTTAGATCACGCAACAGATCTATAGGTTATAGTCGCAACTGGACTCTTGGGGATGATATCATCGAAATAGTGGATAGATTTAAGTATCTTGGATATATTCTCACATATAGCCTGAATTCACATGCACATGTTGAAGAAAAAACGAAGGCTGCTAAAGTAGCTTTGAATAGCATGTGGAAAAATTTTTTTTGTAACAACTCCGTTGATCCAGCATCAAAATTTAAAGTCTTTAACGCTACAGTAAATAGTTGCCTTTGCTATGGAAATGAAGTATATGGGTATGAACAGTTGGAAGAACTAGAAAACGTCCAAAGATACTTTTTCAAACGAATTTTCAAGCTGCCTAAAAACACCCCAAACTATGCCATACATGTGGAATCTGGGTTGCCACACATATTTTTAAAAAACTTGAAGGCTAGTGCGGACTACATTGTCAAGGTAATGAGTCGATCAGACCAAAACATCCAAAAACGGATCCTTATGATTTGTTTTAACAATGGTTATAGCCCAATCAAAAACTGGTATGATCTGGCTGTTACGCATAATTTTGCAATTTCATTACCAACTGACAATGTCGTTGCGTTAAGAGATTCTCTATACGACTGCATAGCTCGCATAGATGAGACGCTATTTCAGCAATGCATAGTCCGAGGTACTTCTTCGACATCAAGAAGCGTTTATCGACAACTAACTTTCTCTTTAGGTGAAAAGAACTATTTCAGAGATGAGTTTTCAGTCTCTCAAATGAGCTTAATTTTCAAAGTTAGAACTGAAATGCTGGAACTGAATTGTAGACCTCATAGATCCGACTTAAATCCTATCTGCTCGCTTTGCAATCTCGGTCAGAACGAAAACGTCTTACATTTTATAGCATTTTGTCCAATTCTACAGGAAATACGTAGACTCTATTTTTCCACAAGTTTTCTTTCGTTAGAAGAATGTATAAATATCCTGAATGGTTGCCGTGGTTGGAAGTCTCTTATAGGATACGTTTCTCACGCGAAAAAATATCGGGATGATTATTTAAACATGTTTTGAAACAATAAATCTACACTACTTTTGAACTATGCATATAGGGAAAAAGCAAGTTATTTTCGTTTTAGCTAGACTAAAAGCCATTTGATCTATTTTGTTTTGACTAAACTGAAAGTCCAGAAATCAAATTGTTATGTATATTAGAAACTTAATATTTATATACTTTAAGAGTGTTCTAAACGTGTATCTTATACAGCAATAGATTTAAACCTAAATCAATTTATTTATTTTTGTTTTGACTAAACTAAAAGTCACTGTATGTTTGTTACTAGTTTTTTTTTCTTTTTAAACAAATTAACTTGTAAACTTAGCACAAGTTTGTTAAAACTTTCTCATTGTATTTTAAAAATTGTAATTTCTTTACGGCAGACGGCATATTGCCATGCTTTCTAATAAATTATATTTCTTTACTATAATATTGTAATTTATGATTTGAAAAAATAAAGAAAGAAGAAAGAATTGAAAACTAAAGCAGCCACAGTAGCTTTTAGTTTTTTTTTTTTTTGTATTTTTGGTTTTTTGTATTTTGTAATTTTTTTTTTTTTTTGGGTTTTTGTATTTTTTTTTTTTATTTTTATTTTTTTTTGTTTGTTTTTCGGATTTTGTGATTTTTTTGTTTGCCACCCCCTATATTCTAAGACTTACACGCTAAACCTGTGTAAGCCAGCCATTGGCGACTCGCTATCAATATCAAATTCATGTTGTTGCTCCGACAACCACCAGAACATTTTCGACGTTTTAACAACGTCACGACGATCGCGATCTGAAACCGCCCTACACCGGAGGAGCTCTACAGCTTCTCCGCCTACTGCGGTGACGTCTCGGTTGTAAAGGAGCCGTCGTTCCACGGACTTACGGCAGACGTGGTAGATTAGCGGAACCGCCAATCTATCCTGAATCAACCCTACCATATCAAAATAGAGGAAAGCCTGCGGTGGGACAAATCAACTGAAGCGCGTTTTCTCCATATATTCAGTGTTGGGGTAATAAGCCCCCAAAATCAGGCCATTGGTCGAGGTCATCGCTCTTGCAGTGTGACCACGAGTCAGTTTTATAATGAAGTTGTCGATCCTGTTTATTTGAGCCCCGTTGTAAAGGACCTCATTAGGATAATATTTTCTGTACTCCGACTCTAGTGTTCTGTGCAATCCAAGACAGGTACGCAGACACTGTCTCTCAAACACCCGAATCTTTTCCATTTGAGACGCTGTAACATTGAACCACACGGGGCACCCATAGACAATCATTGGCCTTATGAGGGCCATGTAGCAAATCACCTTCACTCTGCTATCAAGTTGACTGCTGTGAAACAGTCACCTTGTCAGAGCAAAAGCTCCCCTAGCCCTGGCCAGAGCCGCATCCATATGTTTGTTAGAATATAGATACTGATCTAGCCAGATGCCAAGGTACTTGACTACTACTTTGTTTGGCAGTGGGTGGCCATGTACATCAACGATCACCAGCTTTCGCCAGTTCTTTCTCGTATCCCATGAGGCCCGAGCCAACGAGGTTCTAAACACAATTGTTTCCGATTTCTGGACGTTGATTTTCAACTTCCAGTCATCGCAATATTGCTGGATCTTATCGAAGTCACGCTGCAAAAGTATTCTGATGACTTCGATCTTTGGACCTGTTCTGTACGCAATTAGGTCGTCGGCGTACGCTATGGCATGGTGAAGGGAACCAATTAGATCGCCGGTGAAAATGCTAAATAAAATAGGCGAATTCACCGCTCCTTGTTGCAGACCATTCTGTATTTTAAAAGTTCTGGTAGAAGTTACATTGCCACTTTTGACAACAAACGCTCTACCACGGAGCATGTCATTCAGTATATATAGCAGTGGTTTACTCACGCCATATCTGATCAAATTATAGAAAAGACCGTCTAACCAAACGGTTTCGAATGCCTTCTCCAGGTCAACCAGACATGCACCCGTACACTGATTTTTAGCTTTGTTCCATTGAATATCTGATACTAGTTTAGACGCGGCATGTGTGATTTCATGGCCCGCCTAAAAACCGAACTGATTTTCAGGAATAATATGTTTGTCCTCAGCCCATGTGGACAGAGCTCTATTGAGAACTTTCTCGAATACCTTGCTGATACTCGGGAGAAGACTAATTGACCGGAGATTTGCTGGATTGGAACCATCCTTACCTTTTTTAAGGAGAGGATGGACCACTGCCGTCTTCCAACGCACTGGATAATATGCATTATTCAGCGCATTGTTTAACAACGTGGTGTATATGTCCACCGCTTCCGAAGGGAGGTTTCGCAGCACAACATTGGGTATGCCGTCGACTCCTGCTGACTTCTTTTTCTTTATTTTGTGAAAGATGTCCACGAGGGATTCTCGGATCGCCAATGCGAGATCTCGTCTCTAAGATAGAAGTGTCCAACGAAGGCTCTGTTTTCAAGATCGTAATTCGGGCGAATGCACTCATTCACCTTATATACTCGCTCGAAAACAGCACCCACCGTCTCAACCTTCTCTTGAGCATCTTCCACTAAAAAGTGGTCATCATCAAAGATGGACTCATCCGGATCTATCCCTATTGTCAAAAGTAAGTTTTTGCTCTCTGTCGTCCTTTGGAGTTTAATACCCTGAAGGTCATTTTGATCTTTTCTCCTAAAAATTTTATTTATTTCCGGAAACATACTCGGGTTGTTGGACTGTACAGCCCGAATTTTACTGTTCCAGAAAAGAGATATAGATATTCTGTAATTTTCTTTTACTAACTGTTGGAGATTTTTGATCTGTGACTTCAGAGTTCTAATCTCCAAATCGTGTCGGTCAGTAAACCTCCTGTGCAAGAGTTTGAGTCTCAACAGGAGTCTACTTTTTTGTTCGTAGAGTCATGTTGCCTATATTTAGGAATTGTCCTGTCCATTGTACTACGGATTGCATCCTCCATACTTTGCAGGTACCCATCGATCTCAATGTTCGACAGATTCCTGTTGCATGGAGGCGCTATACCGTTCGAACGAAGTTCCCTTGAGACGGCACCGGAAAAGCGCGGCCAACGTGTCTTACCGTAGTTGTAAGAGTGCGTCGGCACGTACTCCTCTAGTTCCACAAGGTTGTTCGGAAGCAGTATGACGGCGGCAAGTCCACAGTGGTCACTGTCGTACTCAACCGTCGTCAAACAATTTTTCGTCCGTCGAAGAATGTCGTCGGTCAGTTTAAGTCTTGAGTCTAAAAGCAATAGATCCAAATAAGAGCCACTTCGAGGATATGAAGGCCTGTCAGTAGCTAGCAGATCGACTTTACACTCAATGCTGTGGAGCCCCAGCCAATTGAATAGCTGGGTCCCCCTTGGATTGGTTAATTGATTTCCCCAATCTTGGTGTTTAGCATTGTAATCACCGGCAAAAAGGAAACAGTTTTCTTCTGAGTTCAGTTTCAGACATCGAAAAAGTATTTCAAGCTCTGTTATAAAACATGAATTTTGAGAAGCCTCAGGCGCATAGATCACGACCACATACAAGCGCCTCCCCTGTTGGAGAGGGATGCATACGATACACGCTTCAAGCAACTGGAATCGGCGTACTTCACCACTATATATTACCTTATGAGCAATGCCCTTACGTATGAAGATCGCAACCCCACCCGCGAAAGTCGAGTTGGGTCGGTCTCTCTCTCCTTACGATATTGTAATTATTATTCGTCAAATTGTGATGCTGGTTTATCCTAGTTAACAACTCAGAGAAGTTGGCTCGTCGTTCTACCCTAATTCACATTCACGGCTAGGATCTTGAAAGGTCTCTCCGGCAGCGCGCCCGTTAACCCAAAAATTGCGCAAGCGAAGGCACTGCACGGTAGATTACATCCACCCTACGCGCCTGCTCACTTATTTGCCGTGATAGTTCACTCATTTGTGCCTGAATGACACGCAGAGCGACCATCACCTCTGACTCCCCAGAAGCTTCCTTTGACACAGATGGCTGTGCGACCGCTTTCTGGGGAGGTTGTACCGTTTTCCCAGCCCCCCACGCCATTTGGGCGTAAGAGACTTCGGGAACGACGGCCCTTGGAATTGGTCTGGCTGTTTGCCTTCCCTCATCCATAGTTGCTGTTGGAGCAGCTTTTTTTGATTTTTTAATAATCTGGTATCGAGGACAACCCCGATAATTAGCAGGGTGCCCATCTCCACCACAGAGAACGCACTTCAGTAGGGTCTTGTCTTCGATCCTTGTCTCACCGAGCTTACACTCTTTGTCGTTGTGGTTTTCTCCACACTTGACGCACCTCGACTGCATTTGGCAGTTGAATGCGGCGTGACCGAACCGTTGGCAACGAAGACATTGTAAAATGTCCCCGTGCCTGTTTAATTTTTCCCATCTTACCATCTGGTAGTCCAGGACGGAGATTTTCCTTAGACTCTCCAGACGGCTATTGGGTGATAAAGTGATGAGGAACATCGGCAATAGCCGCTTCTCCCGTCTTGCCTTGGCCGTGGTGAACGACTTGAACCCGATGAACTCGGGATCGTCGCCCGCCAACCTGCGGAGTTCAACTAGAGAGGGTAGAGCCTACCTCTGGGTCAGAGGTTCTTGACGATCTTGACCTAATCGTTTTATAGTAAATTTATCGCCAATGGCGGACTTACATACGTTTTTAGTTGCTTGCAACTCCATTTTTATTGTGTTAATAGGGGGCACCCTGCTTTTTTGTGTCTTCTTCTTCTGTTGTTGTGCTGGCTGCTGCTGTTGTTCTGCTGGCTGCTTCTGATGCTTTTGGGCTTCACTCGTTGTCGCGGCTTTTATAGCCGCGGTCCCCCGTGGCTGCTCATTGGTAGCAGTTTTCTTAATTACCTCAGCTTTTTTAGCTGTAGTCCCGCGTTGCTGCACGGGCGCAGTTTTTTTGTTTGCAGTTTTTTCTGCTGCTGCTGGTCGCTGTTGTTTTGGCGCATCAACTTTTGACTGCGACTGTTGTTGATGCGCCTCCATCTGCGCTCGCCTGCGAGCCTCTTGCCTTTCTTTAATTTCAGCAATTTCTTTACTGAATTTTCCCAGTGCCTCGGTGAGAAACCGCATCCGCTCTTCGTCTTCGTCTTTGTTGTCGTTGTTGTCTATGTTTTTTTCTGCCAAGGCAGCGAACGAATTGCCGCTACCTGTATAACGGCCCTCGCCACCGTTTGACTCATAGTCGTAAGTCGAATTGAGACTTACGATACTTTCTGAACTGGTCGACATTCCATCGTCGTCGACCTCCTCTGGCGCTCCCTTCGCCTTCTGCTTTCGGGGCACTAAATTCGGCTTTACCTTTAGGCGCCGCCTCCTTTTAACTGCAGTTGCCTCTGCTGTTGTTGCGGTTGTTGCCGCTATCGATTTTGCGGTTGTTTCCGCTGCTGTATTGTTTGTTGTTGTTGTTGCTTCCAACGATGTTTTACTCGCAGACTCCCTGCACTTTTCTCCCTTACCATTTGCTTTTCTTCCCAATGGATCACGTTTTCCACCTCTCGGTTGTGAAAAAAAGCTTCCAAAATGTTGGTCGCCTCTGAGTGGGATTTGATCCCACAACCCTCGGCTTCAGAGTCCGCCACTCTACCACTCTGCTAACTTTTAGTTATCAAAACGATAACTTAATTTGCACTTAAACTTGCACTCACTTGTAAAAACACTGACACTGCTCTGCTAAAGTCTTTCCTGCTCGAAAGTCAAAGATCGACTTAAGGCCATTAAAGCTTGGAAAACGAATGCGTATGATCCTTAAGAGGCGTTCAGTCGTATGCCGTCGTTCTCCACAAAAGCACCAGCGCACAGTGGGCCCAAATGGCATTTATCGTCTCAAAAATGATTTTTTCGAAAGTAATGTGGGAGCTAAAATTTTTATGCAAATTAACCAAGGAAAGGTCAAATTTCGCAGTGCAAAAAAAATTAAATGGATTAAGCTGCACATATGGATAGGCTATCTAAAGTGGTCGCTTCATATAGCCCCATTGGAATGACGAAATAAAGAACGTTTTTAATAGACTTTTCTTTGGCATTTTATTATGTGATTACACAAGAGTTATATATCGTTGGAAAGCTTGTAATTTAAGCTTTAAATATCAGTAAACTCAATTTCAAAAAATATATTTTTTCTATATATTAATCAGTTTTAATTAACATGCAATTTTTTTTTTATATATTAATCTTTGATAAAGGTTTTAAATGGTTGCGCTACCTTGCGCTGTGTTCTTGCATAGTGCATTTTATTCCCTAATACATTAGTAAAAAGGCACAAAAAAAATGTTTTGCCCAAATTTGCCCCTTTTACGAATAATGACAACATGACCCCATGAAGTTCTAGAAATAAAACTCTGAATATCTTCAGAACGGCTCACTCTATGAAAAAAATTATTTTGAGCTTTTTTGTAGAGCGTTCAATTTTCTACTTAAATAATTTGTCAGTTTATTTCTACAATGCTCAAATGTCAGGTTATAAAAATAAGAAAAAATTTGCATGGAAAATTAAAATTTAAAAACGGCACCTCTAAATGTTAATATTAGGAGCTCAAATTTTCAGAGAATTTTCGTTTTATACCTTCCTGTTTTATCGTTGAAAAAAAAAGTTGAGCAAAAATGGCACACCCCAATGCACATTGATGCTCAAAAATTTGATAAATATGCATTTTATACAGCTCGCATTTACGTTGAAAAATATAAATGGTAATACATGCCATCTTCAGTCCATAAAATACTAATTCACGGTGAAGCTATAGTTCAACATTTTGGAGTCCTACCAATCGGTCAGCTTTCTGAAGATGTACGTAACAAAGATTACAAAAAAATAAGGATGACGCATTCCAGAAAATGTTCAAGAACAGCAACAAATGAGGATGTCTTTCATCCGTTGTTTTTGACATCAAATACTCTTATATAAAGTATATAAAAACAAAATACATCTGAAGCTCAGAGCTTTCTGAGGAAGCCATTCAGCTACTAAAGAACTAATTTTCGTTTACATTTTTGTATATTATATATTGCTATAATTGTCTCATATTGGGATGTATTTTTAATGTATATATAATTTATTGATATTATATTTTCTCAACATGTGTATCCTAAGCAAAAATAATAAATAAAAGCATAATTTGTACTGAAAATCCACATTTTGATTCGTCAATATTGTAATTTTTGAACTTTTAATAAACTTTAAATACCAAAACACTAAATAAATCTTAAAAACTTTTAAATTTTTAGATTCTCTATATATTAAATATAATATATTCCAAATTTCACTTCATTACTCCAATAGACAAAAAAGTTACAGATTTTTGAGACGCGAAACTGCATTTGGGCCCACTGTGCAGCGCCAGCCCGTTGTCGGTTTTGGAACCATCTGTTAAGATTCGATAACAGTTCTTTCCAGGCTCAGTGAAGCGAACCAGTCCTGAACCAAAGGAAAGTTGACTAAGTATTACCAATGAGACACCGGCGAAGCTTTTGTTATGGCGTGAGTTAAAAACTAGGTTTAGCTTGTTAAAGCCTCCGATTATTAAAGATACCTTACAAAATAATCAGTATACATGCACAAAGAATCATAAGGCAAACGAAATGTTGATTTCAAGGTAAATCAAAATGTTTATGTTCGAGATTATACTGATACTAACAATACCTCTTGGACAAAAGCTACAGTGCAAAAGCAGCTTGGCCCACGTAATTACACATGTATCATAACTCATAATAAAAGACCTATTAAAAGACATGTTGATCAAATACGGGCCCAGTTAGAGGAACGTAAATTGAATGACAGCGGTAATTTAGATAGAGATGGTGGGGCATCGGAGTCACAAGTTATAAATCTGGAACAGCCTGAAATGAATAACGATGAAATATTAGCTGATAACCAGTCGCCGCGCCGCCTCCAAGGAAGCTTCGACCTCGTAAGCAAATTCGTTATCCCAAATAACTTTTTTAATGCTTTTAAATTATAAGTCTATTGTAAGATTTTGAATTTGAATTTATTATTTCTATTTAATGTTAAAATGAATTATTTTGAATTACGTAAATACTTATGAAGGGAGATGTTATGTATTAAACATACTTTCATGCATACCAGTAAGAGATCTTAGAAACTGTAAAATCATTATTTGTAACGTTAGCTATTTTCTCGTCAATATAGTACGGACATTCTCTTGTTAGCCGTCGACAAGATCGTTTCATTTCTCCTCATACTTTAACGATAGACTCCTGTATTATGTGTCTTCGAAACTTCATTGCCAGAAGAGGCACACCTTTCAAGTTTCACAGAATTTTCATGGTGCAGAAAGGGAGTTACGGGAAGCAGCTGCTAATATTCAGAAAGATAGGATAGTTGAAGATATGACCACGACCAGTACACAATGGAAGTTCATCCCACCAGCCTCACCGCATATGGGCGGTTGTTGGGAGCGTTTAGTGCGGCCTATCAAAATATTTCTCTACGGCATCGCACCAAAAAGAAACCATAACGACGAGCTCCAACGCTGTATGCTTTTAGAAGCTGAAAACATTGTTAGCTCTTGTCCATTTACGTACATCCCAATAGATCCTAAGAGCCCGGAAGCTCAAGCGCCCAACCACTTTTTACTAGGATCGGCATGCGGTTCAAAGCCACCAGTTGAATATAACGACAACGTGACAGTGCTTCGCAAAGGTACGCAGCAGTACGCCGACCACTTCTGGAGACGCTGGGTAGCAGAACACTACTTGCCAACCATTACCTAGCGCACAAAATGGTTCACACCCGCCTTTGGAAGTTGGAGACGTAGTTCTGGTAGTTAATCTTAATAGCCCCAGGAACAGCTGGTCCAAGGGACGAAGTCAAGGTTAAGCTCTCTAAAGATAATCAGATACGAAGTGACTTCGCACAAACTACGAATGTAGTCTACGAAAGACCTGCAGTCAAGTTGGCCGTCCTCGATATAAAGGCTCAAGAAGACACCAGTCCGCAGGAGAACCACCAATCTGTCGAGTGGCCAAGTCAACTGTCCAAACCTGTGCAATCCGGAAGTGACAAGCCCAAGAAGTCAGCAGAACCAGATGTTGTTTCTAATTTCATCCTAAAGAGGCTCCCTGGTATTCCTGGCCATCATAATGAATAATTGCGTGAACTACTTTCCCGGGAAATGGAAAATGTCCAAGACAGTGGCGATTCCGAAAAAAGGCGATCGGAATCTCATCGCCAACTACAGGCCTATCTCCCTACTGAACAACCTAAGTAAGCTCCTGGAAGAGCTAACACTTTGGAAGTTGAAGAAGATCTGCAGGGAAAATAACATCATCCCAGACATGCAGTTCGGCTTCCGGGAAAAGCATTCAACCTACATCCGTTGATGAAACTGCACAAAGACGTCAACAGCCATCGATTCACCGTCGCTTGCTTTTTGGATGTCGAAAAAGCATTCGATAGCGTATGGATTGATGCTCTCATCCATAAACTCTACTTATTAAATTTTTTAGCTCCGCTAATAAAAACAATTTTTTCTTTTCTCTCCCACAGGAACTTCTTCGTTCAAAAGCGCAAAATCAGCCACCAAAAGTATCAGAGCAGGAGTTGCTCAAGGATCGAAGCTAGGGCCATTCCTCTTCAACATAATGACGTCGGATCAGCCTACCCCCAAAGGACTGCGAAAACTTGCTTTACGCTGACGACTCTCTAACATACTGCACATCTTCGTCGCCATAAATAGCTGCCCGGAGAGTGGAAACTCACTTCCACAGACTATATACCTATTATAGTAAGTGGGGTATACGGATCAACTCAGCCAAATCAGAGCTCGCCTGCTTCAGAAGGCCTGGAGTCTATAGAGGCTACCATACTGCTGGAAGATGCAGAGCAACATCACTATCACTACCCGATGGAACCAGACTAACTGCCCAACTGAACACGAAGTATCTAGGTATCAACTTCAACGAGGTGCTTAGATTCAAACCCGCAACTCACGCGCTGTGCTGAAGAAGGCCAACTTCGCTTTCCACCGACTTTACCCTTTGATGAGAAGAAAAACAGGACTAAGTCAGTCAACGAAACTTCTGATGAACAAGCAACTGCTAAGACCCGTCATCAACTACGGCAGCCCAGTCAGGTTTGCCATCTCCAAGACAGCGAAGAAGGAGCTCCTACTTTTCGAAAGGAAAATTCTGAGACTCTGTACCGGCTTCACTTTCAACCACCAGCACCAAAGACACTAGAGCAACCAGCGTGTGAACGAGAAAGCCAAAGTGATGCAATTGGATAGAAAAACGGTTGCAGATATCAAGAACCACTCGAATCATTAGGTGAGAAGGATGACCAGTGAGGACCAACACCCCGAGGACCAACTGACCCTGGGTCAGCATATTTCTGTTGGTAATGCCACCCCCTACCACCTTCCCATTCAGAGGGACGCCAGCAACAACCGGCACGGAACATCCCGAGATCACCCAAGTCAACCGACTTATAATTAAGATTTTTCTTTTCTTTTCAGCTATATAATATTAAGTTATTATATTAATTCTAGACAATGTGTTTGGTTCGGCCCCCTATGTGCCAACATCTTACATTATCATTTTTAAATTTTTAAATTATGTAGTACAAGTATCAATTGTATATATATTACGTTCAATAAAATAATTATTATTATTGAATTTTTCTTTAATAACAAACTTCAAAATGAAATACCATGATTAAGGGGTAACACCACTGTAAATTTTTCAAAAAATCGATTTTTGTTTTTAAGGCTTAAAAAATAATTTGAACCTTTTAGAATACGGCGAAAAATATTTCATATCTCAAAGTATTTCTTTTTTTCTTGTAATTTGAGCTCTTCCCCAAGCGTGTCGGAGGGCTCCGAAACGACACTTGCGTCTGATGTCCTACATTTTGATTTCTATCTTCTCAAGTACACTAACAGATGTCATAATATAGCATTTATATTTATGTAGAAGCAATTTTAATCAATAGTACCTTAGTGTAGTGCGTGCCAACACGTGTCAAGAAAATGCGTTTTAAAACTCTTAATTCGTTTTTCTCGAAACACGACCTTTCAAAACGGCACGCAGCATAACTCCAATAGTTTTCGTTCTTTTCATTCGAACTTTTTACAATATCTTGAAAATAAGATTTTGAAGAGAAATACGTAGGGGATTTTTGATAAAATAATTTAATCATTATTTATTAGCAAATGATTATTCTTTTCTCTGTTGAAAACTTATCGTTTTAATTCAATTGCCCGCCAATCACACAAAAATCAATATTTTGAAAATCCCCTACGTATTTCTCTAGCTATAAACAAGTATAATATGAGTGTTTTTTTTTTTTTAATTTATATAGTTCCAAATTTGCTTCAGCTACACTGCGTGCCGCAGAGCTTCTCAAATTCTAAGTGCCTCGCGAAAATGGCTGGGGTGCCGTCATTTTTGAAAATTTTCTTATAACTAATTTCAATTTTGTTACTTAAATATAATACGCTAAATACCTTCCTCCAATATTAACTTCCTCCAATTATAACTTTATTTTCTTTTCTTCCACGTTTTTTATAGTCCTTAAGTCACACTGATTATCGATTTTATAAATACATAGGTACTTGTAGTATAAGTTTAGGAGATTTGGCTTGTTTCTAATTGGCAAACTGTTGAAAACATTTAAACCTGAACACATCAAAGAGTTCATAGTGTTACTTCTGTCTGATGTCCTCATTGTTTGTTAAGTTGCAATTCTGCTACTATTGTAATACTGCCTTCAAATTTTGTTGGGAGCAATGCATTTTTTAGTTTAAATATAATTACCATTGCATTGAATGCTATTTTTTGTTCCACTTTCATCCATTTTAACGCATCCAACATTTATCATACTGGTATGTATCCATTGCACTTAAGTATAGTTCGCATTGCTTTGTTTTATAATTACACGCATGCGCTGTCTTATGTAGTTATGACACCCGAATAAAATCGTAGAGCAGTACAAAAAATGTGGTAAAACTATTGCATTATGTAACATGATGGTATTTTGCATTGATAAAACAGGTCTTATACGACTTAGGAAAATTTAACTCAGTATCTAATATTACATCCATATATTTAATGCTCTGAACACACTCTATTTGACAACCATTTATACATACAATCACAAGGTCTGAAAATTTAATCTTCATATATTTAGTTTTATTTACATTTAAACAAAGTTTGTTTGCTTTTAGCCACATATTAATATTTTATAAATCCGAGCTCATTTTTATGCACATTCAAAATCAAGAAACTTTTTGTCAACCAATGTAGGGTACAAGGCTGACAAGAGAAGGAAGAGCATAACATGTCCAAAAAATGTCAAAGAGTACAACGCCCGGCGGGGTGAATTTGATGGATTCGTATTTGGGTTAGTACCGAATCCGGATGAAAAGTAGAAAATGGTACATGAGACTTTTCTATCACCTCTTGGAATTAACGGACGAAGGAAATAATGAATCTATCTGATTTTAGAAGCGAACATTCTGATACGCTTTGTAAATATCAATGACGCATCCCAACACCAAAAGGCCGGCCCCGCAGCCGCAGTAGTTTTTCGGAGGTGCCAGCCGCAAAGAAATGTTTTTCAAGTTGTGCAGTAAAGAGATGTCATACATGATGGTGTTAAATACTTTGCATGAAAACTACTTGTAATAATTTAATGAAACATAGTTCACTTTGACAAGTCTGAAATTATTATTCTCAAATTTCCAAATTAATTTTTTTTGTTTCTTTCAAAATTTTCGTTTGATAACTTCGTTCTAGAATATTTTAATAACAAAATTGTTTTGGTAATTTCTAAAAATTCAAGATATCTTAAATTATTCGTTATGAGGTTATGGGCCCAGAATACTGTTACTAAGAAGACCTGAATGAGAAGAATTTCATCAAGGATTGAAGGACTTTAATTAGAATTCTGTTACACTGCATAAGAGATTATTTTCAATTTCAGAATATCCCCTTCTGATCTGGATACAATTTATAAGGCCTTCATTCGTCCAAAACTGGAGTTTAACTCCCATATCTTGTCAGGTGCTCCTCAAACATCTCTGCGCCTACTTGATAGGGTACAAGTAGGAATCGATTGATTCTCTTGGACATCGTCGAAAAGTCACCTGTCTCTCCCTCTGTTATCGCTTTGTTCACAAACCACTTTTTGATGGCACGAATTTCAGCAATTGGAAATATCGTGTGGGGATTTTGTTGGATGAAAAACTCCTGCGGAAATATATTGAGCAAGATTTGGCAACTGTTCTTGGGAAAGAGACCGTTGAGGCTGCTCGCAGTAAGATAGTTTCAGATGAAAAGAAATGTATTTCAATCTTAGTTTAAACTATTCATGATGGACAACTGGAAATCATTGAAGATAAATCAACGGCAAAGGAGATGTTTGATGCATTGACATACGAGTCAATTCGAAAGAAAAAGCATTGCAAACCAATTGTTGTTGCGGAAGCAGCTCCTTTTGATGAGGTATAATGAGAGTGAGGATATAACTGATCATTTTCTTCGGTTCGATACAAAAATTCGGCAGCTGAAATCAACTGGAGCAAAGATAGAGGAACTTGATGTCATTATTATTGTAAAAAGTTCCAATGAACACAAAAATTTAATTTCCAACACGTTTTTGTTACAAAAAATCAGTAGTGAATCCGTACGGAAATAATAACACACTTTTTAAATCCGCACGGATTCAATTTCGGTTTCCGTTTTGAATCCGTACGAAAATCAGAACAGCCATGTATGAAACAAGACGATCACACCCTGGAATTTGTAAGGACTCTGTGGATGAATGAATTCAATAAAAGAAAAGGTTGAGCATCTTCAAGTTGTACTGAGTCCGGTGCAATGGTTGTAAAAATCAAAAAAAAGCAACTCATTTGTTACGTATGTGGTAAGCCTGGACACATCAAGAGCAAATGTTTATCCAAACGAATTAAAGAGGTAGACAACAAAAGAAATTTAAAACATAATAGCTCGTCAATGTGTGCAATTGATTTTAAGGAGCATGAACATGCAGCACAAGTGGTGAAATCCTGTGACAATAAAGCAAAATTTCTCTCAGATTCTTGAGCTACTCAACATATGGTGAACAGTAAGCAATATTTTGACTGTTTGAAAGATATTGAGGAGATTCAAATCTCAGTTGCAAAGAAGAGTCAAATTGGAAACATAATCATTAAAACTTTTCATGACAGTCCTCGAAGTCGAAGAAGATGTCGGACGTTTTATATGTCGAAGATCTGAAGTGCAACCTGATGTCTGTTCGAATTCTTACCAAGAAAGGATACATCGTTCAATGGTGATACTATATTTGAAGCACATGCTAGAGGGAAATTGTACGAAGTTGATTTTCATGTTGTTAAAAGTTTTGCTGGTATCTCAGGTGAGCAAAATTTAAATCATTCCTCCCAACTTTTATGGCACTATAGATTGGCGCATTTGAACTTGCTTGACTTAAAGAAGCTAGTATGTAGGCGAATGGGTAAGGGCTTAGAGCAGGTTAATGTTAACCTTGAATCTGGATTCTGCGAATCTTGTGTTATTGGCAAGTAAGCACGCAGTTGATTTGCAAAAAACCTAAACATACGGTTCAGAAGAGTTCTGGAATTAATTCTGCATATGATGGGTCCCGATATTTTGTTTCATTCACCGATGACTACTCAAGAGCTTCAGTGATTTACTTTATTAAAAGAAAATCTGAAGTAATCGACAAGTTCAAAGAGTTTGTGACTATGTCTGAAGTATTGCATTCTTGTAAGGTTGTCAACTTAAAAGCTGACAATGGTGGGGAGTATACTTCAATCGAATTCAAAGAATTTTGCTAAATTCTAAAATCTAAAGGTATTCAGTTGAAGTATACCGTTCCCTATAATCGAGAAATGAACTTCGTTGCTGAAAGATTAAACCGAACACTCCAAAAAAAGCTCGGGCAATGCTGTTGGCTAGTGGGTTGGATCAGAAATTCTGGAATGAAGGAATACTTAATGCTAGCTATATAAGGAATCGTTCGCCTACAAGTACATTTGGAAAGCAGTTTGAAAGTCATACACCGGCTGAAATTTGGTTTGAAAGGAAACCAGAGTTGTTGTAATTTAGGCAAATACTTTGAATTACAAACGACCTCGCGCTTTGGTGGTTAACAACAATCGACTCACCATATTTCCGTTGACTTGCCTGGAACTTTTGATTGAACTCCAGAATGCATTGCTTAACTTGCATTCTGGAATCCAGCTTGACCTACTAAGCCATGTCACAATAAGTGTGCCCGGAAACTGATAGTATGCATAATATCGATAAAGCAATAATATGCAGATTAACAAATATGCTTACTGACATAGTAGGTAAAGGTGAAGGAACCAAATGTAGGTCTAACATTGTCCCACCTACGAATCTTTGGCTCAGATTGCAACAATTTCTTACCAAAAGAAAAACGTTCAAAGTTTGCTGCAAAATCAAGAAAATGTCTGATGCTAGAGTACACCTCTTCAGTGGGTTCTTACCGTCTTTGGAACATTGAGGAAGTAAAATTTGTTATTGGAAGGCACGTTACTTGCAACGAAGAATCCGTGTTTAAGAAATCTAGAATCACAGAAATCACTACGTCAGAGGCGGTTCCGTATTCTATTGATGTTGAACTAAAAGACCAAGAAATAGACAGTTCATACCTCGATGGGGCTGGTAACAACATTGTGACGTGTTTTTACCTTCCCAGCCGAGGTAATGCTCACGGCTAGCCAAGGTTTAAGTGAAGAAAACGCCAAAACTTCACAAAGGTCAAGAAACTCTCTCTTTATTACGAACTCAGTAAATTTAATATTATAATTAACAATTTAGTGTAAAAAGTATGTCAGGTATTATCTCTGCTGCTAACTTGTAGGCTGGTACGCTTCAGTTACGGCTTCGAGGATCGCAATCAGCTTCTAGTCTTCCGGGTTGGTGTCAGCTCTAGTCTAGTCGACCCTGTGACTCGTAGGCTCTAAGGAATGAAATGGATTAGTAATTATCGGATGCTGTGGTTAATGCCTTAGTGGCACGATCCCATGCAGCACATTCACCCTATAGGTAGCCGCAGGTAAGTCGAAGCGCGTAGTCGTCACAGGTGGCCGACGCCCTTGGTAGGCAGAAACACGGGCGGCCGAAACCCCCGGTAGGCAGAAACACAGGCGGCATAAAAACAACTGAAGTAGAAAACATACTGACAACCTTAAACAGCTACCATCCAAAACTCCAATTTACGGTTGAAAAGGAGCAAAATCAAGCTTTGCCATTCCTAGACACAATAGTTGTTAGAAGAGATGGACATCTTAAACTAGATTGGTTTCGAAAACCAACGGCATCAGGGAGAATAATAAACTTCAATTCTCAACATCCAAAGCAGATCATTTTAAACACTGCCAAAAATCTGGTAGATAGAGTTCTCACTATAAGTGACCCAGATTTTCACGATAAGAACAAAAAGATAATAAAAGACATATTGAAAATAAACAGTTTTCCAACTAACATTTCCACTACGCTCCTAAACAAACAAAAACAAAAGACAAACCTTCCTGTTTCAAATAACTTGGAACCCACCATATACAAATCGTTTACATACATCAAACAAATAGCAGACCGGTTCAAACAAGGTGGATTCACTGATAAAAACAAATACGACATAGCAATGCGTCCCAATAATACATTGAGGCAGGTCTTCAGCAAAAAAAAAAGCAAAGTTGACTCTATGGAAGAATCCAACCTCATCTACAAAATTACCTGCAACGGACACAAAGAAGAAACGTGCAATCTGGTTTACGTGGGTACAACAAAACAAAAACTTAAAAACAGAATATCAGGACATAAGACGGACATTAAATCAAAATCATCGCAAAAAACGGCGCCGGCGTCGGCAACCCATCACATCACCAACAACCATCAGCCAAACTATGACGACGCAAAAATAATGCAAAGAGAAAACCACTACAACAAAAGACTGACGATCGAAACTTTACACATTATCAACACCAACAACACAATGAACCGAAAAACAGATCTTGACAACGTGAGCCCTTATTACCAACACCTGATTGAGAGGAGAAAGAAAAAGAAACAACGCACACCACCTTGATACACCACTCAGCAGTATTTTTTCATGTGACGTTATAAAATTCTGTTTTCGTCTTTCTTATTAGTCTTGTTAAATGAATGTTCTTGTACAGTCTTGTGTACAAGTAACGAGTTGTAATGTTAAAATTATTATAAAAAGTGCAATATAAATGTTTATATGTATTTAAATGTTTATTGTTGTATAATCTCTTTAATAATTTTGTGGAACTGGTATTAAATGTAAGTTCAGTTTAAAGCATAAGTGAACGTATAAATGTATCATATATTTCTTTTCATGTTAGAAGCAATAAAAACTGTCGGACCTGATGATGTTCATAATCATGAACGAAACGTCGAAATTTGTTTTCTTTTTTCTCTACTGACCTGTAGCCCATAAAACAAACAAGTTCCTAATTTTTCGAAACAAATAATTTTTCTGAATAAAAAATTTAATTACCTTAAATTTTTATATTTTTTGAACTTGGACGTGCACACGTCTCAATGATGACTTAAATGCATGTTGTATCAAAAATGATACAACCAATCATTTCCAAATAAAACCGTTATTTAATGCATAGGATTCTTAAAATATTTTTTTTTTATCATTTTCAAACATATTAACACCAGAAAATATTTTTTTTGCGACATTATTAGACCCTCTGTGAACAGTGTTTTCGTAAGATTTTAAACGGCTTAATGCAATTATTGCAAGTTAAAAGCCTAGTTAACATCAATCTGACTTTAAAATGGGGTAATTAAATACGAACGATTTATAAACACCACACTAACTAGTGACAACATTAAAATCGACTTGGTTAAAATGAATTGATAATTTAGGCAAATGAAGTGAAGTAAAATACCTAGAAAGCAAAAAAAAAAAAAACAAACTCAGGTGCAAAATGGAATATATTTGGATTGCAAATGAGAATGTGGAATAAAAGTTTTGTTTTCGTCTAGAATTACTTGATTTAGAACAAATATTTTAACGGCTTAATGTAGTCAGCGCAAACTCATAGTCACCGCGTTTTTAAGAGAAAGTGACGGCTCTTGTTAACATCACTCTAACTTTAAAATGGTGTCATTAAATACAAACGATTTATAAACACCACACTAACTAGAGTCAAATTTGTTGTGAGTCTACTTGGTCAAAATCGGGATGGAAACAGGGCAGTGGCATGCTTGTGGTCGCTCGGCTAAGCTCGTGGAAATGGGGTGGTTCTTGCCCTGTTCCATACTCCTTCAACTCTAACAAACAAAAAATTTTATCATGCCGTTTAAGGATCAGGATAGGATCAGGTTGGGGTTTGAAGTAGGATGGTAATTGGAAGAGGATTATACACAAATTTAGGTAACTATGCCACCACACAAGAGAAAGGAGTGAGTTGTAGGTTCAGAGGAAGTCGATGCTTCCTACTACTAAATTACACTTAAATCCTACTTCTATCCTAACTATTAACCCTAACTTCATATACATTTTATGCATATCAGAACATATGTATGTATGTATGCATATACATTCATATATGTGTAGTACTACTAGTCTAATCCTAAAACTAACTCGACCTACTACTTCACCTACAACCCTTTGTCTCCCTCATATGATGGTTCGACCAATTACCAAGAGCCTTACCTGATGGTGCCGGTAAGGATCGCTGCCATCCCTCCCTTGTGTCATAATACACAACCTACGCTATCACCTTGGCAATACTGTGGTGATAGCCCCTTCGTTGCGATCTCCAGCCACTTTCTGTTCACTGTCTTAGTCCGTCATGAAGTAAGTATTGTCCTAAACGTTCGTCATGTCTAGGTCGTCTTCCGTTACCTTCCCATCGTCGGCCTAATTGGGATCTTCACACACCTAATTACCGTACCTTTAGCAACTCATGTCGAATTCTTCGCACAAAAGAATAATTTTTGAAAAACTTGATTAAAAAAAAAGTGAGTATGTATATATATACTAGTTTAGATTTATTTCACAAAGAAGAAACGTGCAATCTGGTTTACGTGGGTACAACAAAACAAAAACTTAAAAACAGAATATCAGGACATAAGACGGACATTAAATCAAAATCATCGCAAAAAACGGCGCCGGCGTCGGCAACCCATCACATCACCAACAACCATCAGCCAAACTATGACGACGCAAAAATAATGCAAAGAGAAAACCACTACAACAAAAGACTGACGATCGAAACTTTACACATTATCAACACCAACAACACAATGAACCGAAAAACAGATCTTGACAACGTGAGCCCTTATTACCAACACCTGATTGAGAGGAGAAAGAAAAAGAAACAACGCACACCACCTTGATACACCACTCAGCAGTATTTTTTCATGTGACGTTATAAAATTCTGTTTTCGTCTTTCTTATTAGTCTTGTTAAATGAATGTTCTTGTACAGTCTTGTGTACAAGTAACGAGTTGTAATGTTAAAATTATTATAAAAAGTGCAATATAAATGTTTATATGTATTTAAATGTTTATTGTTGTATAATCTCTTTAATAATTTTGTGGAACTGGTATTAAATGTAAGTTCAGTTTAAAGCATAAGTGAACGTATAAATGTATCATATATTTCTTTTCATGTTAGAAGCAATAAAAACTGTCGGACCTGATGATGTTCATAATCATGAACGAAACGTCGAAATTTGTTTTCTTTTTTCTCTACTGACCTGTAGCCCATAAAACAAACAAGTTCCTAATTTTTCGAAACAAATAATTTTTCTGAATAAAAAATTTAATTACCTTAAATTTTTATATTTTTTGAACTTGGACGTGCACACGTCTCAATGATGACTTAAATGCATGTTGTATCAAAAATGATACAACCAATCATTTCCAAATAAAACCGTTATTTAATGCATAGGATTCTTAAAATATTTTTTTTTTATCATTTTCAAACATATTAACACCAGAAAATATTTTTTTTGCGACATTATTAGACCCTCTGTGAACAGTGTTTTCGTAAGATTTTAAACGGCTTAATGCAATTATTGCAAGTTAAAAGCCTAGTTAACATCAATCTGACTTTAAAATGGGGTAATTAAATACGAACGATTTATAAACACCACACTAACTAGTGACAACATTAAAATCGACTTGGTTAAAATGAATTGATAATTTAGGCAAATGAAGTGAAGTAAAATACCTAGAAAGCAAAAAAAAAAAAAACAAACTCAGGTGCAAAATGGAATATATTTGGATTGCAAATGAGAATGTGGAATAAAAGTTTTGTTTTCGTCTAGAATTACTTGATTTAGAACAAATATTTTAACGGCTTAATGTAGTCAGCGCAAACTCATAGTCACCGCGTTTTTAAGAGAAAGTGACGGCTCTTGTTAACATCACTCTAACTTTAAAATGGTGTCATTAAATACAAACGATTTATAAACACCACACTAACTAGAGTCAAATTTGTTGTGAGTCTACTTGGTCAAAATCGGGATGGAAACAGGGCAGTGGCATGCTTGTGGTCGCTCGGCTAAGCTCGTGGAAATGGGGTGGTTCTTGCCCTGTTCCATACTCCTTCAACTCTAACAAACAAAAAATTTTATCATGCCGTTTAAGGATCAGGATAGGATCAGGTTGGGGTTTGAAGTAGGATGGTAATTGGAAGAGGATTATACACAAATTTAGGTAACTATGCCACCACACAAGAGAAAGGAGTGAGTTGTAGGTTCAGAGGAAGTCGATGCTTCCTACTACTAAATTACACTTAAATCCTACTTCTATCCTAACTATTAACCCTAACTTCATATACATTTTATGCATATCAGAACATATGTATGTATGTATGCATATACATTCATATATGTGTAGTACTACTAGTCTAATCCTAAAACTAACTCGACCTACTACTTCACCTACAACCCTTTGTCTCCCTCATATGATGGTTCGACCAATTACCAAGAGCCTTACCTGATGGTGCCGGTAAGGATCGCTGCCATCCCTCCCTTGTGTCATAATACACAACCTACGCTATCACCTTGGCAATACTGTGGTGATAGCCCCTTCGTTGCGATCTCCAGCCACTTTCTGTTCACTGTCTTAGTCCGTCATGAAGTAAGTATTGTCCTAAACGTTCGTCATGTCTAGGTCGTCTTCCGTTACCTTCCCATCGTCGGCCTAATTGGGATCTTCACACACCTAATTACCGTACCTTTAGCAACTCATGTCGAATTCTTCGCACAAAAGAATAATTTTTGAAAAACTTGATTAAAAAAAAAGTGAGTATGTATATATATACTAGTTTAGATTTATTTCAAGGTTTTTTTTGTTTGCGAATTAAAAAAAAAAAAAGGTTTCTTTGAAAAAAAAGTATTCGAATAAATAAAACAAATCTACTTTCCGATCTATTGATGTATGGTAATATACAGGGTGATTCGCATAAGGTGTGACAAAAAGAAAGGGTGTGTAGGTTGGACCTAGACAAGCAAAAAATCGTATGGGAGGGGGGGGTCCATTTTCCCCCGTTTAGGCGGGAGGGGCCATTTAAGAAAAAAATCACTAAAAATGGAAAAAATATTATTTAAAAATAACGGTAATACCTACAGAGTCGTGCTATAGCATTTTGAAAAGCCAAAAACCTATACATTAAATAAAATCTAAAAATAAGTTGTTCATTTGAATAGTTTTTGAAATATTAATTTTCAAAGTCAAAATTTTGAAAAAAAAACATAATTTTTTTTCTTCAAACCATTTTTTTTTTTTTTCAAAATGTTACATAATTAAGTAGTATTTTTCTGGCTTATTTTCAATGCTCTTATTTATTTTTGATCAAACACAAAAAACCGGATGCCAAAATAACCTGTAAAATTTTTTTTTTCAAGTTTTTTTTCGTTATTGGATTCTTAAGTGAATTTAAGAAATAAAGAATGAATTTTCTCTTTACTTTTTTTCACTTAAGAATCACTTAAGAATCCAATAACGAAAAAAAAAATTTAAAAAAAAATTTTTTTTAAAAGTCGTTTTTGTAATTTTTGGTTTTCTCAAAAACTACAGGTTATTTTGGCATCCGGTTATTTGTGTTTGATCAAAAATAAATAAGAGCATTGAAAATAAGCCAGAAAAATACTACTTAATTACGTAACATTTTGAAAGAAAATGGTTTGAAGAAAAAAAATTGTTTTTTTTTTTTCAAAATTTTGACTTTGAAAATTAATATTTCAAAAACTATTCAAATGAACAACTTATTTTTAGATTTTATTTAATGTATAGGTTTTTGGTTTTTCAAAATGCTATAGCACGACTCTGTAGATATTGCCGTTATTTTAAAAAAATATTTTTTTCATTTTTAGTGATTTTTTTCTTAAATGGCCCCTCCCGCCTAAACGGGGAAAAATGGACCCCCCCCCCCTCCCATACGATTTTTTGCTTGTCTAGGTCCAACCTACACACCCTATCTTTTTGTCACACCTTATGCGAATCACCCTGTATATTACCATACATCAATAGATCGGAAAGTAGATTTGTTTTATTTATTCGAATACTTTTTTTTCAAAGAAACCTTTTTTTTTTTTTGAATTCGCAAACAAAAAAAACCTTGAAATAAATCTAAACTAGTATATATATACATACTCACTTTTTTTTTAATCAAGTTTTTCAAAATTATTCTTTTGTGCGAAGAATTCGACATGAGTTGCTAAAGGTACGGTAGTTAGGTGTGTGAAGATCCCAATTAGGCCGACGATGGGAAGGTAACGGAAGACGACCTAGACATGACGAACGTTTAGGACAATACTTACTTCATGACGGACTAAGACAGTGAACAGAAAGTGGCTGGAGATCGCAACGAAGGGGCTATCACCACAGTATTGCCAAGGTGATAGCGTAGGTTGTGTATTATGACACAAGGGAGGGATGGCAGCGATCCTTACCGGCACCATCAGGTAAGGCTCTTGGTAATTGGTCGAACCATCATATGAGGGAGACAAAGGGTTGTAGGTGAAGTAGTAGGTCGAGTTAGTTTTAGGATTAGACTAGTAGTACTACACATATATGAATGTATATGCATACATACATACATATGTTCTGATATGCATAAAATGTATATGAAGTTAGGGTTAATAGTTAGGATAGAAGTAGGATTTAAGTGTAATTTAGTAGTAGGAAGCATCGACTTCCTCTGAACCTACAACTCACTCCTTTCTCTTGTGTGGTGGAATAGTTACCTAAATTTGTGTATAATCCTCTTCCAATTACCATCCTACTTCAAACCCCAACCTGATCCTATCCTGATCCTTAAACGGCATGATAAAATTTTTTGTTTGTTAGAGTTGAAGGAGTATGGAACAGGGCAAGAACCACCCCATTTCCACGAGCTTAGCCGAGCGACCACAAGCATGCCACTGCCCTGTTTCCATCCCGATTTTGACCAAGTAGACTCACAACAAATTTGACTCTAGTTAGTGTGGTGTTTATAAATCGTTTGTATTTAATGACACCATTTTAAAGTTAGAGTGATGTTAACAAGAGCCGTCACTTTCTCTTAAAAACGCGGTGACTATGAATTTGCGCTGACTACATTAAGCCGTTAAAATATTTGTTCTAAATCAAGTATTTCTAGACGAAAACAAAACTTTTATTCCACATTCTCATTTGCAATCTAAATATATTCCATTTTGCACCTGAGTTTGTTTTTTTTTTTTTTTTTGCTTTTTAGGTATTTTACTTCACTTCATTTGCCTAAATTATCAATTCATTTTAACCAAGTCGATTTTAATGTTGTCACTAGTTAGTGTGGTGTTTATAAATCGTTCGTATTTAATTACCCCATTTTAAAGTCAGATTTATGTTAACTAGGATTTAAACTTGCAAAATAATTGCATTAAGCCGTTTAAAATCTTACGAAAACACTGTTCGCAGAGGGTCTAATAATGTCGCAAAAAAAATATTTTCTGGTGTTAATATGTTTGAAAATGATAAAAAAAATATTTTAAGAATCCTATGCAATAAATAACGGTTTTATTTGGAAATGATTGGTTGTATCATTTTTGATACAACATGCATTTAAGTCATCATTGAGACGTGTGCACGTCCAAGTTCAAAAAATATAAAAATTTAAGGTAATTAAATTTTTTATTCAGAAAAATTATTTGTTTCGAAAAATTAGGAACTTGTTTGTTTTATGGGCTACAGGTCAGTAGAGAAAAAAGAAAACAAATTCTTTTTTATTAGGACGACGTTTCGTTCATGATTATGAACATCATCAGGTCCGACAGTTTTTATTGCTTCTAACATGAAAAGAAATATATGATACATTTATACGTTCACTTATGCTTTAAACTGAACTTACATTTAATACCAGTTCCACAAAATTATTAAAGAGATTATACAACAATAAACATTTAAATACATATAAACATTTATATTGCACTTTTTATAATAATTTTAACATTACAACTCGTTACTTGTACACAAGACTGTACAAGAACATTCATTTAACAAGACTAATAAGAAAGACGAAAACAGAATTTTATAACGTAACATGAAAAAATACTGCTGAGCGGTGTATCAAGGTGGTGTGCGTTGTTTCTTTTTCTTTCTCCTCTCAATCAGGAGATAATAATAGGGGCTCACGTTGTCAAGATCTGTTTTTCGGTTCATTGTGTTGTTGGTGTTGATAATGTGTAAAGTTTCGATCGTCAGTCTTTTGTTGTAGTGGCTTTCTCTTTGCATTAAGCCTCCCGCCTAAACGTGGGAAAAAGGACCCCCCCCCTCCCATACGATTTTTTGATTGTCTAGGTCCAACCTACACACCCTATCTTTTTGTCACACCTTATGCGAATCACCCTGTATATGTATCATAAAAAAAATGAAATGGAAAAGGTTGGTGACTCACAGTTTTCTTCGTCCCTCGTAGTTCTGCCGGCAGCACGTTACAAGTCGACGGTATTTTCCGACTCCTTTACTTCTTCCAGAGTTCCCGAATCTACCTTTTTTTTATTACACGCACTTTACCGATATATATATATTTAATTATCAAGAGATCGCTACTGATTTATGTATCTATACATACATGTACTATGGTACACATAGGTATAGGTTGAATATCTTTAAAAAACAAATTTTTACTTTTAACAAACTTATCAAAATTCCCTTTCTCTTTTTTTTCAAATTCACTTTCTAGTTCTTAGTATTTTTTTTTTTTTTTTTTATTTTAGCTTTATCTTTCTATTTAAGTCCATGTGCACTTGGTTTTTGATTCTTAGCCGAGAACACCCTGCTTGCTCCAGTCAATTCGGCTGCTTCTTTTGTCCTTTCGCCAAGAACCCTCTTGTCTTCTTTCGTGTAGAAAAAAAAAATCCCTCGAGTATCCTCTGGATCTTAAAAGCTTAAGCCACATAATCTGGTTCCACACCCTCTGCTTTGTTCTCGGTGGTTCCGCACCGCAGTATATATAAATATAATTAGATATTTCTATATATCTATCAGATGATAAATCTATCGGAAATCTATATATATATATCCATATACATATATGGCTCAACCCTCTGAATCTTTGGTTTTCGTTTAATCGCTTTACCAAAAAAAAAACCTTCACCTAGGTTTCTAAAACAACCTTCGGATACTCGTTTTTTCGTAAATCTCAACCTGTGGCGATGTCTACACTTTTGTTATATTTCTTATTCTTTTCAAAGAAAAATGCAAGAACATCCGTATTGAAATTCTTTCCCTTAACAATTTATCAGTATTGCACTCTCACTCAATTTACACTTTCTATGCACTTACTCGATTGCCTTTAGTATGGTGCTGTTACGTTGAACTTGACTTTGCAATTGTTCGCCTATATTCAAAAATGTCTTTTGCCAGGCCGTTGGCCTTTGGCCTACATTTCATACTTCCCCTTCTTGCACTTCGGGTATGCTAGTTTAGATCCGCAAGCTTCTTTACTTTCCGTTTTACTTACAGTGTCTTATTTCTTTATTTCTTATTCTATCTGTGTCGTTCACTATCACTAGTCTCCTACTTAGTATATGTGCTATTCTAATTTAATCGCTATGACTAACACCTACTTATCTACTCTATATTGCACTTTCCTATTTCAGCCCCATATAACTAATTTTTCTAACGCCTATTCTTATGTTGTCAATTTTCATCCCTATTTTTTTTTTTTTTTTTTTTTCTCAAAAGCTTCTCATCTAATTGTAAGTTAACTACTTCTGTGTTCGACTCTCGATCTGTTTTCTTGTGGGTTGGAGTATTTGCTTTCGAAGCGAATTCACTACACAGCTTTTCGCTTGACAACCTTGACGTTTCGCTTACAAAGTTACATGTCAAAATGTCTTTTTATCTTCGCGCGTCGTGTTCCTTTTTCAGAATTATTTTTAATTTTTTTAATGTTTGTCTAGTCTTTAAAGTATCTACAACTATCATTTCAACTCCTATTTCTCCTGGTTACAATTTAAAAACAAAACAAAATACATTTACTCGATGCTTCGGTCTATTCGTCAGTGTACGTCGGTGTCGTTCGTGAGTTATTTGGTTGTTGAGTGTAATTCTTTCAATCGCCTTTATTTTTCTGTTTATTTTCATTTCTCAGTGTTTTGTGTATAAAAAGAATAAAAAAAGGTGGATAATCATCTACTGAAGTATCCATATCCACAACTATGCCCGACGATTGGATATTACAAGGGACCTCATCATTACAAGGGTTCATTCACCCCATGTAATGACTTTATTCGTCTTGTTGAGGTAGGTCGGTACGTTGTATGCGATTTGTGTCTGATTTTTTTTTTTCATTTCAGGTGGGGTTTTCCTTCTATGATGAGGGTAAGTTACAAATCTATATTTATAAAGTTTGTTTTGATTTTGTAAAAGTATCTTTTTTCTAATTTTCATGTTTTCTAAATGGAATTTATTCTTGGACATAATGTGGATTGTACCAACGTTGGAGTATGCGATTAGTTATAATGTGAGACTGTTCCTCAGTCTCGGCAGTAAGTGATTTAGTGTAGATACATTTATTTATATCTCATATCGTGAATATAATTATATATATATAAATAATACGTGTGCGTTTCCCTACGTAACAAACACGACGGCAGTTTTCAAGTGGCCGTGAGAAAACTGGCCTCGAAGAAAAGGTAGGGTTTAAGCTAGTCGTAGTTGTATATTATAATTACAACCCTTATTCTTTTCTTTCGCCGTTCGTGACGTGTGGCTCGTCCCACTACCTGAAGTACCAATTAAATGACGGGCAATTACATTTATCACCTTTTACTTTAGACTGAAGGTCTCTGCTCTAACATAAACCAAATTTTTTTACAATACTTAAATACACAACTTATGACTGAATATGTTAATACGTAGGGTGGGTTGTGAATGGAGTGGATGTTGAGGAAGGTGTAGGGATGTTAATTGGAGTGTGTTAAGGTATTTGGAAGATTCTGTTAGTGTAGGTTGTTAATTATCACAGTTGGTAGTAGAGTTATATTCCGGAATATTAACTAGGTTGGTGAATATCACAGTAGGGTATCAGGTAGTCAAGCTGTATAAAAGAATACGTAGGTAGCTAAATAAATAAATAAATAAATAAGTTAATAAACTATTTCTGTAAATAAATAAATAAATAAACTATCTGTATTAATAAATAAATAAACTATCTGTATAAATAAATACATAAATAAATAAACTACACAATACACTTATATCACAGGTGGTACCTAACAACAGCAGCGCGAGTGCGTCTTGAGCATTCATCATGAGTGAATGTCTTTGGCATGGTATACTCCTACTTTCTCGCCTTTTAGATTCCCTATTTCATATAGTGAGTTACCGATAGGTTTCAAAATAATGCATTTTATGAATTTAGGCCCTAACTTAGCGTTGTAGTGTTCGGCCATATTGCTTTGCTTGAAGTTTCTTCTATAAACTATTTGGCCTATCTTATAGGATATGTTTGTACAGCGCGTGTTATACGATTTTTCTGCTTTTTGGTGAGCTAGTTTAAGGTTATCGAATATTTTTGCTTTTATCAGGCTAAGCTTGTCTGTGTTATTTTTGATTTCAATGTTGACGTCCCTAACCATCCCTAATCTTCTCAATAGTTCATAAGTTTTTCCGTTTTGAACCATTTGAGTTCCAAACACGGCGTAATATGGTTCGAGTGTTGTGGCTTCGTGAACTACACTTCGAAGCGAAAATGCAGCATTACTCACGTGAGTATCCCATGTTCTTTGGTCGCTTTCGATCTGATTTTGATCAAAACTGATCGGTTAACTCGTTCGGAAGCGTTTTGCCTGGGGTGAGTAAAATGCTGTTCGAACGTGTTTTACTCCATATTTGTTCAAAAAGCTGGAGAACAGTTCTGAAACAAACTGTTTTTCGTTGTCAGAATGAATGTACTCTGGTACTCCGAACGTATGGAATACCCCTTCTTCTAGATATTTTACTACCTCGGCTGCTGTTGCTTTTCTGATAGGCTTAAGAAATACGTATTTGCTAAAATGGTCTAATACTATAAAAATGTGTGTGTTTCCTGTTTTTGTTCGTGGGTATGGTCCTAAGAAGTCTATGTAAAGTCTTTGAAATGGTCGTTCGGTTATAGTCTGTTGTCCCATGGGGGGCCTAGAAACAGAGTTCATTGGTTTATTGCACTTACATATATCACAGTTTTGGACGAAATATTGCACTTCACTTGTCATATTTGGCCAGAAAAATCTCTGCCTTAATAGGGTCTCCGGTTCGTCTGTCCGTCCGTTTGTAAACAAAGCCGTCAGAAATGCACACGTCGCGACGTGTCGGGTAGTCTGTCTTTGTTTTCGTCTATGGTCTTCTTCAACTCAGTATACTCTTCAGAAGAAAAGTATGGAGAGTTGAGATCAACTTCAGTTGTCGAGTCCATGATCTCATCCATATATATTCGCGAGAGTATCCGGGACTACATTTAGGACACCCTTCCTATGTTCGATCGAAAAATCGAACCCTTGGAGTTTGAAACTCCAACGAGCTAAACGTCCACTTAGATCTTTTTGGGTCATGAGCCATTTTAGACTGGCGTGATCCGTTATGATGGTGAAGGGAAGTCCTTCGATGTAGGCTCGGAACTTCTTTACCGACAAAACGGCCGCATAGCACTCAAGTTCTGTCACGCTATAATTTCGCTGCGCGGAATCAAGTTTCTGGGTCATGAATGCTATCGGTCGTTCGTTATTCTCGTCATCCTTTTGGAAGAAAACACTTCCTACACCTGAAGTTGATGCGTCGCATTGTAAGTAAAAATGTTTCGTAAAGTACGGGTTCGTCAGTATGGGTGCTGTCACTAATGTCGTCTTTAGATCCTCGAAAGCTACTATAGCTTCTGGAGACATTTCAAAATCCTTACCCTTTTCAGGCAATCTGTCATTGGTGCTGAAATGGTTGAAAAATTCGGGATGAATCTTCTGTACCATCCAGTCATGCCTAAGAACCGTCGGAGTTGTTTCGGGGTTTTTGGAATCGGGAAGTCTTTTACCGCAGATACTTTATCTGGGTCTGTCCTTAGACACCCGTCTCCTACAAAATACCCCAAATATTTTATTTCTTTGTAGCAGAACTTACTCTTATCTATGTTTATGGTTAATCATGCCTCTCTTAAATGCTTGGCGACCTCTTTTAGGATACTCATATTCGTTTGGAGATCTGGAGAACAAACCAAGAGATCGTCCAGATAAACAAAGACATCCTCTCTCAACCGAGCGGGTATGACTTTGTCCATCAGCTTACACATTCTCTGAGCGGCGTTACACAATCCAAACGGCATCACCGTGAATTGGTATAATGGCCGCCCAGGGACTGTGAATGCTGTCTTCTCTCTTGATTTGGCCTCCAGAGGAATTTGCCAAAATGCATCCTTCAAATCGATGCTCGATATGAAGTGAGTGTTTTGCAGCCTACTTAGAATCCCTTCAATGTGAGGAAGCGGATAGGCAAACTTTTTGGTCGCGGCGTCTATCTTACGCGAATCCAAGCATAACCTGTTCTTCCCTGGTTTTCTCACCAACACTACCGGAGAACTGTACGCACTATTGCTCTCCTCTATCACCCCTAGTTCGAGCATACGATCGAGCTCTGCGTACATCAGTTTCTGTACCACTGGCGATATTGGGTAATGCCGTTGCTTGATGGGAATGGTGTCGTCTTCCATCTCAATGACATGCTCCTCAATTGAGGTTTTACCCAATCCCAGTACCGCACAGGATGGAAACTGAAGTTTCACTTTTTCCAGCTCTTCATTTTGTATTGGGGTGAGCTCTCCATGGGAATCTTTTCCTGATTCTCTTCTGAAGCTAAATCACCTATCTCGCTAATAATCTTTGGAGCGACCTTAAAGATCTTCCATAAATCTACCCATAGATAGAGCTGCTGTTGTAAACTTGGAACAACATACAGCTCAATCTCTTGGGTGTTACCTCCCCATGAGATCTCAGTCTTAATTCTCCCGTTTATTTGTTGTTGTTTACCGTCAGCTGTTTTTAAGTCACTGTTCATTTTTGTCATCGGTATGTCGTGTCTCTGAACGAAGTCTATTGCACCTTTCCCTAAACAACTAACTGAAGCACCACTATCTAATAGCCCTAGCATCTGTTCTCCGTTCACGGTCACTTTTGGGTAGGGTCGATTATCGTCAGAAACTGCTAGTATGGTAGCTTCAATTTTCTTCTTGCTATTTCTACTTATAGCACTTTTTTTTTTTCTTAATTTTTCTATTTTTCTATAATTCCTACTTTTAGTTTTATCTTCGTAGCATACCTCATCAGCGAAGATTCTTATCCTGGCAGCGGCATATTCTACTATGCGCTGATGGAGACTTTTGATATGTCTGTTTGTATTTGGGTGAGTCACTTCATTTTCAATTTTTACTTCTCTTTTTAATATTTTTACATTTACAGATTTTCCGGGTTCGTCGTCCTTGTCGGCGGTATGTTCCCGGGTGCACTGCCGACATTCAGGTTTCCCTGACACAAACCACTTTGGAAGGACACATTGCCTTTGCCGCAGTGAAAACACGTCAAAGCGTGGAACGATGATGGACATGATGCCGCGTTGAATGTATTGTCTTTTGTAAGTTCTGTCCTTTTGTCTCTGTCATTGTTTCTAAATGTAGTTTGTCTTTTGTCGGTCTTTAGGTTTGTCTTGTTCTGTCAGTACGGTTATGTTGGACTTCCTCAATCTGCACATCATCTTCGCCGTCTGAATCTATTAGATCTACTTCATCACTCTCTTCCCTCTGACTTATCTCGCTAATGGGCTTTCTTGTTTTGAAGTCTCTGGCTGCTATATGCTTCTCCGCCCTTCTGCATTCTTCTCTAAGGTCTTTGATGTTGGTGATTGAGCAGCCAAAAATCAACGACGCTACTCTGTCTTTAATATTTTGTCTCACGAGATTTGTCAGGTCCTTCTCGTTTGGTCTGTTTTTCATCTGTAGCGTCAAACCTCGAACTTCTTCGTAGTATTCGTCAAATGTTTCGTGTGGTAGTTGTCGTCTGTCCATTATCGTCCGTAGTATTTCGTGGTCGGTCTTACTGTTGCGGAATTGTCGTAAAAGTTCCGATTTCAAGTCAAAATAGTTAAAAAGCTCATCGTTCTGGTTTTCTTGCAGGTATTGCCAGTACCATTTTTCGGCTGTGCCGGTCACCAAGTGGTGAAAATTGGCAAACACCTGCTCGTTAGAGACTCCCTTCTTCTTTTGGAGCGTCTCAACTCGGAAGATGAAGCTCTCAACCGTCATGCTCTTTGACGTTCCATCGAACTTCACACCCCACTCATGGAAATCCTTTCTTTTCTTGTTTTCGTTTTGAACAACTGGAACATTTACTCTTTGTGATTCAGGTGGAGACGGTGGTTTATGGAGTGAATCGTTTTTGAACGATTTCTCGAAATTCTCCTGCCTCGCTTACAGCGATAAGGTGGATTTTTCTAATACTTTTAACCTTTCGTTAAACCCGCTCATGTTCCCCGATACCAGTTCAACCGTATTTTGCATTGTATTCATGCTACGCAGTTGCTCTGCCAAGACCTGCATCGTTTTGGCATGTGTCTCATTAAGAGACTGCGTAATGATTGACTCGATCATTTTCATTAATTTATCGCTCTCTTTGTTTGTTAAGCCTTCATTTTCTGGTTCTAAATTAGAGATATTCCCCATTTAACTTCTCCGTTTGCCTGATTAGAAATTTCCCTATCTTCAATTACCTCACACTCTTGCGTCTCACCTTCCAGCATACCCTCAGCATGGGAAGGAAAGCCATGAAAAGTGGCCCCTAAACTACTGTCATTTTCCTCAAACGGGTTTCTATCCCCCTCCTGTTCTACCATATCAATATAATTTATATCTCTTTGGTCACCTTCGTGGTTTTGGGCCATTCTGGAGGCCAAACGGGTAACTTTTCTCCCCCCACCTTTTGACTGGTTTGGCAGGGTGTTCTTCGGAATTGCTCCGGTACTTGGGTTACTCATTGTTGTTATTTTTAGTTTACTGTAAAAATTCAAAGTTTAACTTTCAAAATGATCCAAAAAAAAAATTCCAAAAATAAAATTCCAAAACAAATTTCAAAAATAAAAATCTAAATAAAATTTCAAAAAAAAATGTAAAATTCACAATAAGATTTAAAACTAGGATTCAAAATAAAAGTTCAAAAATGTATTTAAAATTCCAAACAGAATTCAAAAAAAATTGAAAATAAAATTCAAGTGTAAAAATTCAAAAAAAAATTCAATATAAAATTCAATCTATTGTAATGTGCACCCAACATTTAATGCTAATTTCCTAATCGAAATGTTCAACCGAAAACACAAGTGCTGGCAACGCTATAATGGAATGCTATAATCTATAATGGAAGACGTTGTTTGTGAGTGAGTGTGTGTGTGCAGAAATACCGGGAGGAGAATGTGTCTAGACATTATGGTTTATAGCAAAACCACCAGAAAGCTCTCGATGGTTCACAGTTCTATATAAAGAGGGAGCTGACGCAACCAGAGTCAGTTTTATTTAGAAAGTGATAGTGTGAATATTAAGTAAACGTGATTGTTAGTCGAGTTGTATACCGAAAGTAGATATTGAATAAAAGTGGTGGAATTAAAGTAAAGAAAGGTAAAGTTTTATTTTGCGAACAAAGCGCACGTTACATTGGTGTCAGAAGTGTAAATAAAACTTATTTGATAAAAAAAAAAAAAAAAAGAAGAACGAATTTGACTAGTAAAGTGTAAAAAAAAAAAAAAAGTTAAATACAGTGAAAATGGGTATAGTCCACAGAAATTAGGATTTTGATACGGAATAATTCATACAAAAGGTATTAGGGTGTTTTTAGGTATATATTGGTGCCCCGAATAACCCCTCAAAAGTCCCCTACGATATCTTGTACGCATAACAATTGGCAACAAAGTAAAGATCGTAAAAAACGGTTTTTCGGATTTTTCTCGTTAATTATTGATTTTACGATAAATATACCTCTATACAAAATGAAAGAAGAGATAATTATACACAAAAAAGGTCCCATAACATTTTTTTGTCCGAGCAATATTTCTAATGATAAGCTCCGCTGAAATTTTTGAAAAAAAAAAAAAAAAAAAATTTCGCCTGTTTTTTTACAATATAGGGTTTAAATATTTAAAAAAATTAGCGTAGATTCATTTTAAGAATTTTTAATGTATTAGATAGATATTATGCATAAGATTTGATAGTTTTTTTTTACTTATGAATCGATGCCGGCACATTTACACTACTACAAAGGCCGATTACTTCGAAAAGAACCTTGAACTAAACATCTGCTCCTCCCCTCAATCTTCCAGACTAAACCCGCTTGTGCAGGATCGTTTTCTCTTTATTTGTCGATTCAGGTATACCTGGGTAGCATATGTATGTGTATGTATGTCTCTAGCTAGCACGGGACAGGAATTCATCAGTACTGAATAGTCCCTTGTCGCATGCGAACGTATTTTACTATCGTATGTGAAGGATCTGTTAAAAAATGAGTAAAAGTGATTCCCAGTGTTTTATTTGTGATCAATCGCTTGGCGAGGGTTCTACTGTCGACGTTGAGCGTGGATTAGACAAGTTAATAAATGCCAGTGTTGAAAGAGGTGATGGAAAACACAAACAATTGGAAAATTTAACTTCAACGACAGTTCATGTTCAGTGCCGTAAAGAGTATACACGTCCATCGAGTATCAACGCTTATAAAAAAAAAAGAGAGAATGAAGAAGAAGCGGGAGCTTCAACGAGTCCTTTGAAAAAGAGAATGAGGTCAAATCAATCAGATTTTAATTTCAAAAATTGTTGTTTTATTTGTGGAAAAGATGCAGATGAGAAAAAGGAAAATAAAAAACGAAAAGATCTTCGTTTAAAAATCTGTCATGTCTCTACTCTTGATTTTAAAACAAATATCATTGATAAAGCTAAAGCAAGAGGAGATGAGTGGGCCAAAGCTGTTCAGAAACGTATATTAATAAACACAGATTTAGTTGCAGCTGAAGCAAAATATCACCAAACCTGTTTGAATAAATTTAATCTACCAGTATCTCGAGAAAAAAAATCCGGTCGTCCTACAAATGAAAATATCACAGCATCAATGGAGAAAATTTTTTCCTTTATTGAAGACAATGAAGATTCCCAGTTTACATTGAAGGAATTAATGGAAGTTATTGCGTCTGATTATATACCCGATGACAAAACGATAAAAAAAAAACTTGAAGAGAAATACGGAGACAGAATCGTTATTACCAGTAAAAAAACAGGATTTACAATTATTTCTTTTCGAGAAACTCATATAAATATTTTGAATCAAGCATGGTACGAAAAGAAAAAAACTGATCCTAATGAAGAACGACGCAGGCTTCTTAAAACATCTGCAGATATTTTACGTCAAGATATACACACTAACATTTACGAAACAAGTGTTTATCCGCCTAGCACAAGCTTGTTCAATGATTTAAATGAAAATATTCCTGAAACGTTGGTTTTTTTTGTGGAAAAACTTCTTTTGAAAAATAAAAAAGGAAATCTCGAGTCAAAAAGAAGGGTATGCCAAACGATTTGTCACATGATTATGTCTGCACTCCGTCCTCGGTCATTCCGATCTCCTCTGCAACTCGGGTTGGCCGTATATTGTCACCGACAATTTGCATCACAACGTTTAGTTGATATTTTATCAAACCTTGGTGTATGTGTATCATACAAAGAAGCATCATTGTATGAAGCTTCAAGTTTATTTCACCCCCAGCCTCTTATTTCTCCCCCACAAGAAGGGTGTTTTACGCAGTATGTTTGCGACAATGCAGATCACAATGTTGCTTCT
This sequence comes from Melanostoma scalare, assembly GCA_949752695.1. Classification (NCBI taxonomy): domain Eukaryota; kingdom Metazoa; phylum Arthropoda; class Insecta; order Diptera; family Syrphidae; genus Melanostoma; species Melanostoma scalare. The sequence goes on along the minus strand of OX456985.1, from coordinate 139,124,619 downwards.
CTCGACGGTTTGAATACATTCCATTCCATGGGTATGATAAAAATAATTACTCCTTCTGACAAAATTACAGATAATAAAGAAATGGTAAGATTATCAAAGATGCCAACTGAAAGTGAGCTGGCTGGAACTTCTCATATTCCTCTCAAATTTTATGATAATCATGGCCAACAAGGACTTAAAAAAATAACTATTGAAAATCTAGACTTTGATCAAATACAAGTACCGTTGACACTCCGGAATTCGGATGTATTGTGGTTGTATGCAAAGTGGCATTTAGACGATATACCAGGCTGGAGTGGATTCATGGAAAATTTAACGAAGGACATGGAATACACGAAATCGAGGATTCTCTTTCTACCATTTATAAATCATTCAGCGAGTAATTACAACACTATTTTCACAACTTTACAATATATTATAAATGATGGAATCAAAGACGGTCATACAACATGTGTGGTGACTTTAGACCAACCACTTTATTTTAAAACACGAGAAATCATTGCAACGTTGACTGATAATTCTATGTTTTCCAACGTGTTCGTAAGACTTGGAGGTTTTCATTTACTCATGTCATTTCTTGGATCAATGGGTTACATAATGGCCGGCAGTGGCCTGAAAGAAATAATGAGTATTATTTTTGCTCCTAATTCTGTAGACAAAATATTGTTAGGCCATGCTTACTCAAGAGCTGTGAGAGCACATACTTTGATCCAAATAGCTCTTTCTCAAATTATTTTCAAGGAAATTTCGTTCACTGATGAGCAAAAAGAGCAATACAAAGACTATCTTGATAATCATAATGACAAATCATTTGAAGATATTGAATCATCAATGGCGATCGAAGAATTAAAATTGTTATTCAAGGAAAAAATTGAAGAAATAAAGAGCAGAGGACCAACTGCACAACTATGGGTACAATATTTCGAAATGACTGCGCTTGCAAAAGAATTTATACGAGCGGAAAGAATGGGGAATTGGACGACGCATTTAAGTTGTATTAAAAGAATGATACCATATTTTCATGCAACTGGCCATTATCATTATGCAAAATCTGCACATTTGTATGTGCAAGACATGGAGAATTTAGAAAATACAATGGAAAATGCAGCTTTTCAAAAGTTCACCAACAACTATTTTTCAATAAAACGTTCCGATAAATATTTCTGTGGCACTTGGAGTGACATGATAATAGAGCAATCTCTTATGAAGTCATCAAAATCAAGAGGTGGCTTTACACATGGTCGAAGCACAAGTGAAAGTGTCTTAAATAAATGGGTTAATGGACTATTAACTGCAAGCAACATTAGCGAAGGTCTTGAAAAATTTTGTGGGCTTAATTTTCACTCTGGAGAGCAGCATGTTGATGCAAGCGAATCACGCATAAAAAGAGATGTTCAAGATGTTGAAAAATTGTTAGATTGGTTTAATATTCATGATCCTTTCCCTCATACAGAGAAAATCATGTCAATTGCAACAGGAATTACTGGTGGTGTAACAATAAATTGTCATGATGCTTGGAGAGTTGGAATTGCTGGAATAAATAAAAAAATTGGCAGTACTTTCGGTGATGTTAAATTCCAGCGTGCTGATAGAGTACTTTCATTACTGACCGTTAATAGTACGATTAAAATTCATGATACAGAAACAGCTATTGATCCATTATTATTGTTTCAAAGAATTAGTGTAATGAAAAGAACTAATGAAGAACTTCGCACTTATTTAGATTATGAGCTGGCGCCGTATCCTTTATCACTTTTTGATGAAGGTGGCATGCGTAAAACAACTAAGTCACTTTTTTATGACAATTTTGAGATAATAAAATCTCCACCTGATTTTCACAATGCCATTCATGTCATCGATGGAGGATTTCTCTTGCGGAAAGTTGTGTGGGATACGAATCAAACATATAATGAAATTTGTAGGAAATATGTTGATTATGTACAAAATCATTTTGGTTCGAATTCAATTGTTGTCTTCGATGGCTATGAAAACATCAGCAATAGCGTCAAGGCTGTAGAACAACTTCGTCGATCCTCAAAATCTTCATCTGTTGATATTTGTTTTGATGGACAAATGATAGCTACAGTTAGTCAAGAGAAGCTTCTTTCTAACAGCAAGAATAAAACCAGATTAATTTCAATGCTGACAGAAAAGTTTGAAATTAATAATTTTTCTGTTAAGCATGCTCAAGATGATGCTGATATTTTAATAATTGAAACGGCTTTGGAACAACCTCATAATGATACAATAGTTGTTGTTGGGGAAGATATAGATCTCCTTGTTATTCTAACTGCACGTACACCTGTTGACAGAGAAGTTTTTCTCCTAAAACCGGCCAAAGGAATGGTCGAACAAAAAATTTATTCATCTCGAAGCTTTGATCTCCACGAAAACATTCGAAATCACGTTTTATTTTTGCACGCATTCTCTGGGTGTGATACTACATCGGCTCTTTTTCATAAAGGCAAAACAGCAGCATTGAAACTAATGAAAAAACGGAATGACTTACGTGTTGCAGCTGAATGTTTTAATGATACTGATACTTCCCGTGACACCATTTCCTCGAATGGACTCAAGTTCTTCCTCGCAGTTTATGGTGCTCCAATGAAAGAAAATTCAATCAACAACCATCGGTATTCATCTTTCACTAAGTCTGTGAGCAAAGGTAAACCTGTAAAATTGAATTTGTTGCCACCCACTTTTGAAGCAGCACAACAGCACCTCTTCCGTGTCTACTATCAGATTCAAAAATGGTTGGGTAACGAATTAAATCCTCTGGACTGGGGATGGATGTTAAAGGACAACCTGTTGTGGCCGAAGACAACAACTCAACCTCCTGCACCTGATTGTCTTTTGCATATGATTTTTTGTAATTGTACAAAAGGTTGTGGGCCAATGTGTGGATGCCGGAGATTGGGGCTGCATTGTTCAGCAGTTTGTGGGAATTGTCATGGTCTGTCTTGTTCTAATACAGAACCAATTGAGGATGATCAATCTGAGCAACAAGCCGACGACATCGAAATTCAAGATTTGGATGAAGTTAATCCGGCAGATTTTCTTGCAAAGTATTAATGTGCAGCCAGAGGATGAAGATCAATAAATAATAAACAAATAGATGTATAATTATGTAATAAATTTTTATTCATGATTTTCAGAAAAATAATTGTTGTTTTTTTAAATATTTAAACCCTATATTGTAAAAAAACAGGCGAAATTTTTTTTTTTTTTTTTTTTCAAAAATTTCAGCGGAGCTTATCATTAGAAATATTGCTCGGACAAAAAAATGTTATGGGACCTTTTTTGTGTATAATTATCTCTTCTTTCATTTTGTATAGAGGTATATTTATCGTAAAATCAATAATTAACGAGAAAAATCCGAAAAACCGTTTTTTACGATCTTTACTTTGTTGCCAATTGTTATGCGTACAAGATATCGTAGGGGACTTTTGAGGGGTTATTCGGGGCACCAATATGTACCTAAAAACACCCTTATACCTTTTGTATGAATTATTCCGCAGTTTGGCCTTTTTTTTTACTAATTTCAGTGGACTAGTAAGCGAAATGTTTCTAGAGCGGGATCGAAAAATGAGCTCGTTCTGCGCTTGCGCAACTATTTGGAACAGCAAGGGGAAGACGTAAACACTTTTGTCTTTGAAACAGAAGTGGAGGAAGAGGAAGTAAGTGAAAGTGTAGATTTTTCTAGTATGATGAAACTTTTGTTAGAACAGCGAAACGAGCAAAAGAAGGAACAGCACAATGTTCTCGAACGACTCGAAGTACAACAAAAGAAGATGGAAGAGCAACGAAATGAGCAAAAGAAAGAAGAGCAGAATGTTATGGAGCAACTTGAAGCACAACGAAACGAACAAAAGAAAGACCAACAGAATATTCTCGAAAGACTTGAGGCGCAACAGAACGTTTTGGAAGGTCAGAAAAACATTCTAGAAGGCAAATTGGGTAACATTGAGAAAAATGTATGTGCCCTTGACGAACGCGTTGAAGGTATGGAAAAACAGCTTTCTGTTGTAGATCGTAGAATCGTTTCGAAATCGTAGAAAGCCGATGTGATAAACAGTTCTCTGTTCTGATCAAGGAATTGGACCAGATCCGGAAAATCAAAATTCGAGAATCTACTGGAGAGTTTTCAAAGAAAAAGGAGATGAAACCCCAACATTTGATGGACAGTCTTCTTGGCCAGTCTACAAGAGAAAATTTGAGGCCGCCGCGACAATAAATGGCTGGGATGACGAAGAAAAGTACATTGCACTGACTCTTGCTCTTAGAGGACCAGCAGCTGAATTACTTCAAACAGTTCCAGCTGGTAAGAGCGGCGATTTCAGTTCTCTCGTGGCAGCTATAGATAAACGCTTTGGAGATAGCCACTTGAAAGAAGTCTTCCGAGTCCAACTCAATAACAGAGTCCAGAAAAGGGGTGAAAGTCTACAGCAGCTCCAAGCAGACGTCGAAAGACTGGTTCACCTGGCATACCCGGATGCTGGAGAAGAAATCATCAACCAGCTTGCTGTTGAGTCCTTCGTTCGTGCCATTTCTGATATACATCTTCAGAGGTCTGTGCGAACTGCTAGAACACGTACTCTTTCTGAAACTTTAGCATTCGCTTTGACAATTGAAGCCGCAGAACAGGCTTCTCATGGAGTACATCGACTTAGAGAAGCCATAGTCGAAGAATGCTCGTGCCAAAGAGCTGAAATACAGAAGAACCAGCGGAGCGGACTTGCAAGATGTTGGAACTGCAACAAGACCGGACTTACAGCGTCAATGCCGACTACCACCAAATAAAGCAGCTTGTCAACATTGTGGAAGCAAGAGATCCAACCCAGAACAAGGTAACAACAACACCAGTGCTGCTTATCAATCCGTTTCCCATCAGGGAAACGAGTAAGAACCAACTTCGAGGGGAAGAGGCTGGTTTCTTGTATCGATGGCCCCAGAACCACCATCCAGGTCTCTCAGACCAAACGAGACAACAAAAGTCTGACTGTGGAGACTACTATTAACGGGAACAAACATGTGGCTACCATCGACACCGGTGCCACAGCATCCATAGTACGTCGAGACCTGGTAAAGGTGACGTGGCTTCATAACACCAATAGCTACCGTCTAAGAACTGCAACGGGAGAAGCAGCAAGAGTATATGGAGAAGTGTGTCTTAAGATCCGACTGGCCGATCTAGTGTTTACTCATCAATTCCTGGTGGCAGATATATGTGACGAGTGCATCATTGGAATCGACTTTATGAAACAGCACGGAGTTATTTTGGACATCGATAATCAAGTTTTGAAGTACCAAAATAAGGAACTTCCAATGACCTATTCGAATGAAAGTACGTCAACACTGAGGACTGTCATCACGGAAGATCTGATTCTGCCTCCTTCTTCTGAAGTATTCGTTTGGACAAAACTGGAAGGTGAGTTTGGAAGCCTTCGATAGCTTATGGTAGAACCAGACCCCGAGTGTTCCTCCCAAAGCGTCATCATTGGGAAAACACTGGTAGCCCCGAAAAACAAAATGGTCCCCGTACGATTACTAAACACCAGACCGTACGATGTAAGGTTGAAGAAAGGAGAAGTCGTTGGACGTTGCGAATCGGTTGCAGCAATTACGAAGATCACTGATGAAGCCCCGAGAAAAACTATAACTCCGGAGGAGCTCAAAACCATCAGAGCTAAAATACTGAATTCATCCAATCTTGATCACCAACAAACAAGGATGGCTGAAAATCTCCTACAAGAGTACACTGACATCTTCGCATCGTCAAAGGGGCAATATGGTCAGTTGGTGCAGCATCGCATCAACACAGGAGATGCAAGACCGATTCGTCAACCAGCAAGACGCCTTCCACTGGCCAAACAAGGTGAGGTTGAGGAAATGATAACAACAATGAAGAAGGACAGTCTTATCGAAAATTCCAAAAGTCCTTGGGCGTCACCAGTGGTGCTAGTGAAAAAAAAAGACGGAAGCACTCGTTTTTGTGTGGACTACCGAAGGCTGAACGATGTGACTAAGAAGGACAGCTATCCCCTGCCCAGAATTAGTGATACCCTGGATGCCATGGAGGGAGGCCAGTGGTTCTCGAAGCTGGACTTGAAGAGTGGATATTGGCAAGTTGACATCCACCCTGATGATCGGGAAAAGACGGCGTTTTCTACAGGTAATGGGCTCTGGCAGTCCAAAGTTATGCCGTTTGGGCTATGCAACGCTCCGGCAACATTCGAGCGTTTGATGGAGTGCGTTCTTCAAGTCTACTTCGACGATGTCATTGTTTACGGGAAAACATTTGACCAACATTGCAAGAACCTAAAAGCCGTGTTTCAGAGACTTCGAGAGGCTAACCTTAAACTGAATCCGGAAAAATGTGCACTATTCAAAACCGAAGTTAAGTATTTGGGACACATCATCTCTTCCCAAGGAGTGAAGACTGATCCTGAAAAAGTTGACTCCGTCAAAAATTGGCCAACACCACAGGACAAACATCAACTCCGAAGCTTTCTTGGTCTTGCCACATATTACCGACGTTTCGTTAAGAACTAAGGGTTTGCATCAGCTCACCGAAAAAGGGAAGCAGTTCAAATGGTCAGGTGAGTGTGAAAAATCTTTTCAGGAACTCAAATACCGCCTCTGTAACGCTCCAGTGCTGGCACATCCAACACCTGGCAAAACATTCATCATCGACGCAGATGCAAGCAACGTTGGAATCGGGGCGGTACTATCCCAAGTGCATGATGGCGAAGAGAAAGTGGTGGCATATACAGCAAGGTCCTCTCGAAACCCGAAAGAAACTACTGCGTGACCAGAAGGGAACTGCTAGCTCTTATCTTGGCAACAAAGCACTTCCATAAGTACATCTATGGACAGAAATTCCTTCTGCGAACAGACCATGGTGCTCTGAACTGGCTGTTGAACTTCAAAAATCCAGAAGGTCAAGTCAAGTCAAGAAAGACTGCAGACTTATGATTACCAGATTCAACACCGCAGAGGAAAGTTGCACTCAAACGCCGACGCATTATCCCGAAGACCTTGCAAAGTGGATTGCAAGCATTGTGGGCGTCAAGAAGACAAAGAAAATATTACCGCTCAGCGACTAAGAGCTGACCCAATATGCGGATGGAGCAACGAGGAAGTGAGGACTGCTCAACAGGAGGATCCAGATATCGAACCCATTCTCGCATGGAAAGAAAATGAAGAGAAACCTGAATGGGGAGACATTTCTGCCAGGAGTCCAGTTCTCAAAGCCTATTGGGCACAGTGGGACTCACTACATGTGCAAGAAGGTGTCCTTAGGCGAAGATGGGAGTCCGCTGACGGTAAATCATATGTGATGCAGCTGATCGTACCGCAATCGAGAGTCAGTGAAGTTCTTCGGGAGATGCACGACGGACCTTCTGGAGGCCACCTGGGAGTTAACAAAACACTGGAGAAGGTGCGACATCGGTTCTACTGGTTACATGCTAGAGATGACGTGGAGAAGTGGTGCCGAACATGTGACAAGTGTGCTGCAACCAAAGGACCTGGTAAGAAGATTCAAGGTAAGATGCATCAGTACAACGTTGGATCGTTGAGAGGATTGCAGTAGATGTGGCTGGGCCTTTTCCAGAGACCAACGGTGGAAACAAGTACATTCTGGTTGTAATGGACTATTTTAGCAAGTGGCCTGAGGCGTATGCCATCCCAAATCAAGAAGCCAAAACGGTGGTCGACCAGATTGTGTTTAACTGGGTAAGTAGGTTTGGCGTACCTATGGAACTCCATTCCGACCAAGGGAGGAACTTCGAGTCAAACATCTTCCAAGGAGTGTGCGGACTACTTGGCATCAAGAAGACCAGAACCACACCGCTTCATCCACAATCTGATGGGATGGTTGAAAGATTAAACCGGGTCTTGAAAGAACACCTCACCAAGGTCGTAGGCGACTACCAAAGAGACTGGGATAGGCACGTTCCGCTATTCCTGATGGCCTATAGAAGTGCAGTACATAGCTCGACAGGACAAACACCATCTGACATCCTGTTCGGGAAAACCATGCGGCTGCCCAGCGAACTTAAATTTGGATGCCCCACAGAGGAGTCACAGGACACGAACGAGTATGTGGACGACCTCAAGGAGAGACTCGCTGACATCCATAAAAGAACGAGGGAACGGATGAAAGCATACAGCGACCTTATGAAGACACGGTACGACACAAAAGCGACAACGGCAGGATTTCAAGCAGGAGATCGTGTGTGGCTTTACAATCCTCATCGTCAAAAGGGATTGTCACCGAAGCTTCAGCAAAACTGGGAGGGTCCTTATACTGTTGTCACGAGGATTAACGACGTAGTTTACCGCATCCAAAGAGGACTAAGAGGCAAGTAAAAAGTAGTGCATTGTGACCGGCTGCATCGATATAGTGGCGAGGCTGCAGATGGAATTATTCGGGACGAACAATGTTAAGGAGGGGGCATTGTAATGTGCACCCAACATTTGATGCTAATTTCCTAATCGAAATGTTCAACCGAAAACACAAGTGCTGGCAACGCTATAATGGAATGCTATAATCTATAATGGAAGACGTTGTTTGTGAGTGAGTGTGTGTGCAGAAATACCGGGAGGAGAATGTGTCTAGACATTATGGTTTATAGCAAAACTACCAGAAAGCTCTCGATGGTTCACAGTTCTATATAAAGAGGGAGCTGACGCAACCAGAGTCAGTTTTATTTAGAAAGTGATAGTGTGAATATTAAGTAAACGTGATTGTTAGTCGAGTTGTATACCGAAAGTAGATATTGAATAAAAGTGGTGGAATTAAAGTAAAGAAAGGTAAAGTTTTATTTTGCGAACTATGCGCACGTTACACTATGATTAAATTGAAAAACTCAGATTTTTTTTTTTTTTTTTTTTGTTTGTTTGTTATTAAGTGTTAGGTGTGTGAAAATCCTTTAGGTTTTCCAAACGATATTCGGAATAGGAAGGAAGTTGTTGTCGTGTTTTGTCTTATGTATAGTATAGTATAGTATAGTATAGTATAGTATAGTATAGTATAGTATAGTATAGTATAGTATAGTATAGTATAGTATAGTATAGTATAGTATAGTATAGTATAGTATAGTATAGTATAGTATAGTATAGTATAGTATAGTATCGTATCGTCTTTTGTATAGTATCGTGTAGTATAGTTTGGTCAAATATTGAAAGTGACTGGTGCTCTTAGGAATTGACGAATGTTTCGAATCCTATCTTCCTCCCCGCCACTTCTCATCCTCTGGAATATAAATCCTAAGGATAGGCTAGCTGGAGAGTAGACAAGACTCTCCACACGATCAGGATTTCGATGGTTCAGACTACCTCCACAACACCTGTCTAGCTGAGCTTAACAGAGTGGCTAGTGTGAAGTATGTACCATCATCCTCCTATTAGGAAATATCGCTCTTCAGTTTTGACACCCCATCGGTCTACCTCACTACATCTACGGGTTCTGGACCTGTAAGATGGGACAGCTGGCCTTGAAGTGCCAAAGTCTGAAGAGCATCTACGATACCCAAATTTGTGTAAAAGGAAAGGATAAAAAAATATGAAAAAAATGAAAAAATTTGGATTTTGAAATAATTGTGAGTCCAAGTGGATGACCTTGATAAACAAAATCATCTCCTTGGAGTCTCAATTTATCTCTGAGCCGTTCGTATCCGTTGGGCGCCATTGTTGTGAGTCTACTTGGTCAAAATCGGGATGGAAACAGGGCAGTGGCATGCTTGTGGTCGCTCGGCTAAGCTCGTGGAAATGGGGTGGTTCTTGCCCTGTTCCATACTCCTTCAACTCTAACAAACAAAAAATTTTATCATGCCGTTTAAGGATCAGGATAGGATCAGGTTGGGGTTTGAAGTAGGATGGTAATTGGAAGAGGATTATACACAAATTTAGGTAACTATGCCACCACACAAGAGAAAGGAGTGAGTTGTAGGTTCAGAGGAAGTCGATGCTTCCTACTACTAAATTACACTTAAATCCTACTTCTATCCTAACTATTAACCCTAACTTCATATACATTTTATGCATATCAGAACATATGTATGTATGTATGCATATACATTCATATATGTGTAGTACTACTAGTCTAATCCTAAAACTAACTCGACCTATTACCTCACCTACAACCCTTTGTCTCCCTCATATGATGGTTCGACCAATTACCAAGAGCCTTACCTGATGGTGCCGGTAAAGATCGCTGCCATCCCTCCCTTGTGTCATAATACACAACCTACGCTATCACCTTGGCAATACTGTGGTGATAGCCCCTTCGTTGCGATCTCCAGCCACTTTCTGTTCACTGTCTTAGTCCGTCATGAAGTAAGTATTGTCCTAAACGTTCGTCATGTCTAGGTCGTCTTCCGTTACCTTCCCATCGTCGGCCTAATTGGGATCTTCACACACCTAATTACCGTACCTTTAGCAACTCATGTCGAATTCTTCGCACAAAAGAATAATTTTGAAAAACTTGATTAAAAAAAAAGTGAGTATGTATATATATACTAGTTTAGATTTATTTCAAGGTTTTTTTTGTTTGCGAATTCAAAAAAAAAAAAGGTTTCTTTGAAAAAAAAAGTATTTGAATAAATAAAACAAATCTACTTTCCGATCTATTGATGTATGGTAATATATATGTATCATAAAAAAATGAAATGGAAAAGGTTGGTGACTTAGTTTTATTCGTCCATCGTAGTTCTGCCGGCAGCACGTTACAAGTCGACGGTATTTTCCGACTCCTTTACTTCTTCCAGAGTTCCCGAATCTACCTTTTTTTTATTACACGCACTTCACCGATAGATATATATTTAATTATCAAGAGATCGCTACTGATTTATGTATCTATACATACATGTACTATGGTACACATAGGTATAGGTTGAATATCTTTAAAAAACAAATTTTTACTTTTAACAAACTTATCAAAATTCACTTTCTCTTCTTTTTTTTTTAAATTCACTTTCTAATTCTTAGTATTTTTTTTTAATTTTTTTTTTTTAGCTTTATCTTTCTATTTAAGTCCATGTGCACTTGGTTTTTGATTCTTAGCCGAGAACACCCTGCTTGCTCCAGTCAATTCAGCTGCTTCTTTTGTCCTTTCGCCAAGAACCCTCTTGTCTTCTTTCGTGTAGAAAAAAAAAAACCGCGGTATATATATGTATATATATACATAGATATTTCTATATATCTATCAGATGATAAATCTATCGGAAATCTATATATATATATCCATATACATATATGGCTCAACCCTCTGAATCTTTGGTTTTCGTTTAATCGCTTTACCAAAAAAAAACCTTCACCTAGGTTTCTAAAACAACCTTCGGATACTCGTTTTTTCGTAAATCTCAACCTGTGGCGATGTCTACACTTTTGTTATATTTCTTATTCTTTTCAAAGAAAAATGCAAGAACATCCGTATTGAAATTCTTTCCCTTAACAATTTATCAGTATTTCACTCTCACTCAATTTACACTTTCTATGCACTTACTCGATTGCCTTTAGTATGGTGCTGTTACGTTGAACTTGACTTTGCAATTGTTCGCCTATATTCAAAAATGTCTTTTGCCAGGCCGTTGGCCTTTGGTCTACATTTCATACTTCCCCTTCTTGCACTTCGGGTATGCTAGTTTAGATCCGCAAGCTTCTTTACTTTCCGTTTTACTTACAGTGTCTTATTTCTTTATTTCTTATTCTATCTGTGTCATTCACTATCACTAGTCTCCTACTTAGTATATGTGCTATTCTAATTTAATCGCTATGACTAACACCTACTTATCTACTCTATATTGCACTTTCCTATCTCAGCCCCATATAACTAATTTTTCTAACGCCTATTCTTATGTTGTCAATTTTCATCCCTATTTTTTTTTTATTTTTTTTCTCTTAAAAGCTTCTCATTTAATTGTAAGTTAACTACTTTTGTGTTCGACTCTCGATCTGTTTACTTGTGGGTTGGAGTATTTGCTTTCGAAGCGAATTTCCACAGCTTTTCGCTTGACAACTTTGACGTTTCGCTTACAAAGTTACATGTCAAAATGTCTTTTTATCTTTGCGCGTCGTGTTCCTTTTTCAGAATTATTTTTCATTTTTTTAATGTTTGTCTAGTCTTTAAAGTATCTACAACTATCATTTCAACTCCTATTTCTCCTGGTTACAATTTAAAAACAAAACAAAATACATTTACTCGATGCTTCGGCCTATTCGTCAGTGTACGTCGGTGTCGTTCGTGAGTTATTTGGTTGTTGAGTGTAATTCTTTCAATCGCCTTTATTTTTCTGTTTATTTTCATTTCTCAGTGTTTTGTGTATAAAAAGAATAAAAAAAGGTGGATAATCATCTACTGAAGTATCCATATCCACAACTATGCCCGACGATTGGATATTACAAGGGACCTCATCATTACAAAAGTTAATTCACCCAATGTAATGACTTTGTTCGTCTTGTTGAGGTAGGTCGGTACGTTGTATGCGATTTGTGTCTGATTTTTTTTTTCTTTTCAGGTGGGGTTTTCCTTCTATGATGAGGGTAAGTTACAAATCTATATTTATAAAGTTTGTTTTGATTTTGTAAATGTATCTTTTTTCTAATTTTCATGTTTTCTAAATGGAATTTATTCTTGGACATAATGTGGATTGTACCAACGCACTATGGGACGAAATGAGCTTTAGCGTCTCATAAATGGTTTTGAAAAATTTTACAATTCGAAAAATCTAAAGATGAGGCCTTAAACTAGAAAACCAGCTCTTTTCAAAACTGTAACTGTTTTTTATTTTTTTTTTATTTTTGGTACTTAAATTGCTGATCAAACCTGTCACATTAATTTGATTATAATTTCCTTTTAAAGAGTACAAAGTTTGAAGTGAAATACTTTGTAGCTTCCTGAATATAAGTAATTGATGTTATATATTTTTGGAAAGGTCGTTTTTATTTCTTTATAAAACAGTTGTTTTCATTTAGATTTAGTTCAACAATTAATTTAAAGAAAAAAAAAAGAAAAAGAACCTTTTTTGTGCTTTGTGATTTTTTCAATTAAGGTTTTCTTTGTTACCTCCACCTGCCTCCACCTCGGGACTGATTTTTTTGAATTTGCTTGTTATTGTAGATTCAGAATCAAAAATAACCTCGTCCGCATACGTCCGCCCTTTTTTTTATAAGCAAAAATGTGTAAAAAGTGAATTTTTTTCTTTATGATTTTGAGTTTGTTGCTCTTTAATTTTCATTACAATGATAGAAAATATTTAAATTCTGCTCATGCTTACTACTTAAGTAGTAAAACATGAATGATGGTTAAAAAAATCATACGAAATGGTTCTCTCCTTACACCATACAAGTCATACAAGTGAAATAATTATTACCAAATTTCATCACAGTTTTTTTTAACATGGTTGCTCCAAAACAAAAGCGAAATAATTTTTAATAAATAAATTGAAGAATCACTTTCCTATAATAATAGCCTCATTTCAACCACATATGAATATACTTAAGGTTATCTTAAGTATACAAACTGACCGTTAAGACAAGGCGATAAGAGATAAATTAGTCATCCAGCGAGAAGAAGCTCTAACTCTGTACAAGAACAGTAAATTATGTTGTTACAACAAACAAAAAACAACAAACAACCCATATCAAAGGTAATTGTAATGTGAAGGCAACTGAACTGTTATTCCAATTTTAGCTTTTTAACCAAAAGGAACGTTTTTCTTATAAGTGCAAAAAAAAAATTAAAATGGAATTCAATAGGCGGGAAATTTATGAATTTTTAAAAACCGGTGGAAATAGTGAAATAAGTGCGCATTTAATAGAAAAGTACAATTTAACAGAGTTAGAGGTAGAAACAGTTCTGACAACTATTGATAGACAATTGAAATCAAAATTTAAGCAGCGATGGGCTAATGCCCAGTATAAAAGTGATAGGTTTGAAAACCACAATTCTGAGTGGCTTAGTGGAAAATTTAAAGTTTCTCTGAACTCCGATAAGATGCAGTCATCTTCATCTTTAAATAAACCTGAAAGACGTGGCAGGCCCTTCAAATTGTATGAAGAAAGTTCCGAAAAGACTAAAAAACGGAAGAATATGGAATTGGTTCAGGAATACGGACTGGAATACATATGTAATTCCTATTTGCAGCGGCTGCGATCTTTAGGCGAACATGATGAAGCCACCATCATTTCTCTTCTTAGAGGTATGGGAAGTGAAGAAAAGAAAAATTTGCTTCAAAAAATTTCGCAAAATTCGGATTCTGTTTCCCCATGTTCAAAAGAGGAGACTTTAAGTCTGTATATTGAGACCGACCTTTCCAAAACAAAATACTCTTATTTGAGAAATTTTTTGTCAGACAAAAACTTGCCAGCATTGTTGCCTTCTTACTACACTTTATGTGAAGCAAAAAAGGAGTGTTACCCGCCCCAATCAAGCATTACCGTCACAAATGTAAGTGCTGCTGTGAATCTGCAAGATCTTTTAGATCACACAGTGAGTCGTATCTTAAAGATTGAATCGGTTTCCACGAATTTAAAGCGTTTAAAGCTTTACAGCAAATGGGGATGCGATGGGTCCTCAGGACAAAGTGAATATAAGCAGGTTTTGCATGAGGAAAGTGCAGAAATTTCTGATGCAAACTTATTCATAGTCTCCTTGGTACCATTAAGGCTTGTCGATGAAGAAAGCAGTTCTGTTGTTTGGCAAAATCCAGCTTGCTCTTCGGTAAGATATTGCAGACCGATTTTGATTGAATTTGCCAAAGAAACGGATGAAAAAACTAATTCCGTTGTGAGTCAAATAAATACGCAAATAAGCCAATTAACTCCAACTTTTTTGAAAAATAATGATGACGACATACAAGTGACTCATAACCTGCTCATGACTATGGTTGATGGAAAAGTAGCTAAAGTTCTTACGCAAACCTCTTCTTCTGCTTGTTGTACTGTTTGCGGTGCAACTCCAAAGCAGATGAATGATTTAACAAAAGTATGGGCGAGAGAATTGAAAGAAGATTCTTTCCAATACGGTCTCTCTACCTTGCATGCGTGGATACGATTCATGGAAATGATACTCCATATTTCATATAACTTATCTTTTAAAAAGTGGACTGCAGCTACAGAGGCAAACAAGAAAATGAAAGATGACAAAAAAAAGATTGTACAAAGAAGATTTCGCGAAGTCCTTGGCTTACATATAGACAAGCCTCGACAAGGTTCGGGAAATAGTAATGATGGCAATACAGCCAGAAGATTTTTTCTAAAATTACGAATACTCTGCTGAGATAACGGGTGTTGATGTGGATTTAGTTAAAAAACTCTACATAATTTTACAAACAATGTCTTCAGGACATTCCATCAATTCCAAAAAATTCGGTAAATACAGTCTTGAAACAGCCCAGTTATACGTAAGCATGTATAACTGGTATCATATGCCATCTTCCGTCCACAAAATACTGATTCATGGTGAAAAAATTATAGAACACTTTGCGATTTTGCCAATTGGCCAGCTTTCAGAAGATTCTCAGGAAGCACGAAACAAAGACTATAAAAAATTTAGGTTGCATCATGCAAGAAAATGTTCACGATCAGCTACGAACGAAGATGTTTTTCACACTTTGTTATACACATCCGATCCTTTCATTTCAAGTCTAAGAAAAACCAGGACAGATAAAGTGAAAGAGTTGTTAGATGAAGCTAAATTGCTCTTAGAAACGGAAGGTTAGATAAGTGCTTCCTGAACCTTCTAAAAGCCTTACGATTCGATAAATCGCAAAGTGTTCTATGCTAGTGGAAAAATATGTTGCAACAGGGAGTTTCTAAGGAAATTAAAGGCTATGCGTTTCAATATCTTAGTTTATATGTTCAGATGGTGTTTACTAACCTCTTGTATATGTTCAGTTGTTGTTTACTAACTACTAACACTTGCATTTATGATGAAGAGCGTAGATAAGTACGTACAAATGAGTTTGCTCTAAGCTCCGTGCGACTTAGTCTCTGAGATGCAAAAAAAGTTACAAACACTATACTGCGATACTTTTGTCATACTAGTACTCTCTAGGCGTCTGATACCTAACATACAAACTAAGTTATGGAAACGCATACCCTCTCATTTCATAAAAAACTCCCTGCCCTACTTCTATTCCAATTTACACTTTGCTACGATGACGGCAATCCGTGTCGACTTCGTAGAAATAACTGCGTGTTTTACATGAAATAAAATTAAAGCAACAATTGAGAAAACCTCAAAAATAAATAAAGAAATAAAATAAAAAAGTGGTTAAAAATGACTCTTGAAACACAAGTTAGGATATTAATAAATAACCCTGGGTTCAAAGGACGAAGAATTTACATTTTACCAAAAAAAAATTTTTTTAACCAAAAAAAATCAAAAGGAAGCTATGGCAACCCTACCATATCAAAGTTTTTTTCCTTAATTAATATTGATACTGCCTAGAAAATAAATAAAAGGCTTTTTTTTACATTAGTGTCTTCTCTTGTTTAAAATTTCAATATAAAAATCATATTTTATCATTTTGATAATTTTTTTTATACTAATGACATTGGCGAATCTCAAAAAACTTTGTAGATTTATATTAACTATATATTCAAGATGATATATTTCAAATTTCACTTAACTCGATGAAGAAACAAAAAAGTTACAGATTTATGAGACGCTCAACCTCGTTTCGTCCCATAGTGCAACGTTGGAGTTTTGATTGATTTATTTAGCTTTTTGAAAGCTATTAATTTAACAGTAATTTTACATTATATTTACATTACATTTTAATTATTACATCGTATTATTATCGTATCGTATCGTATTACATTAAGTTTATCTTCTATATTTTACTTTTACAAAATCTATTGTAAGTTTTTTAAACACATTTAAATTAGTTTCAGTCTTTGCTTCATTGGGCATTTCATTATATAATCTAAACCCTTTGTATATTAATGAATTTTGGGTATTCCTATTTATAAAATTTGGCATTCTCAAGTCATTCATACTTCTTAGAGCATATGGTTGCACATCCCTAATATATTGCACATAGTCCTTAAGGTATTCAGGCATTAAATCATTTTTAATCTTGTGAATAAACAATAATACATTCATTGCAGTTCTCTGCTTTATTGACAACCATTTTAACGCATTTAACATAAAATTTATGGACTGGTATCTATTGCATTTTAAAATAACACGCATAGCTTTATTTTGTAACAATTGTAGCCTTTCAACAACACTATCACTACATAAAAACAAAACTGTTGAACAATACTCAAAATGTGGTTTAACTATTACATTATAGATATTTATTGCACTTAAAATTGAAACATCATTTCTAATTCGTCTGAAAAAACCAATTTTCTTTGAGATCTTTTTACAAATGTATTCAATATGCTCTGAGAAATTTAATTTGTCGTCTATAACAATACCTAGATATTTTATTTCATTTGCTTTGTTGATACATTCTCCATCAATAAGTATTCTTGTCTCATCAATCTGTTGTCCATTTATCACCATATAATTTGTTTTGTTGATGTTGAGTTTCAGCCTATTCTGTTTGATCCAATTGTCGACCTCCGCTAAGTCCTCTTGCATCTTGCTCAGACATTCCTCCGTATTCTTCTCAGCCACATACATGACTGCATCGTCAGCAAAAAGTGCTAACTTTGCATTTTTAAGAACATTTTGCATGTCGTTTATATATATAACGAAGAGGAGTGTTCCCAGAACCGACCCCTGTGGGACACCCAATGACACTACTTGTGCATTCGACGTCTCTCTATTAACTTTTACTATCTGAGTTCGATTTGACAGGTATGAACGAAACCAATTCAACTCACCATCTTTTACGCCGTACGATTCTAGTTTCCGCAACAACACTTGTCTGTCTATGGTCTCGAATGCTCTCTTGAAGTCCAGGAATACACAACATATCTTATTTTTTAAAGATATTTGTTCTTTCCAGTTCGTGATCACCATATTCACCGCACTTTCACATGAATGATTTTTTCTAAATCCTGATTGCACATCTATTATTAATTTATTGATCTCAAAATAGTCACTAAGTTGTTTAAATACTATTTTCTCAAAAATTTTTTCAAACAAAGGCATTGAATTTATAGGGCGGAACTCTTCACACAGCTTAGTATTTGAAACTTTTTCTATTGGCGTTACTACCGATTCTTTCCACGAACTAGGGAAAACACCACACTCAAGGGATTTATTAAATATCCTTTCCAACAAGGGACCAAAAACATCAAAACTGTCTAACAACAACTTAGGGGACAGGGACATATAGTCTTTTTTATTTTTCATATCTTTTATCACAGTTCTTATGCTTTCGATAGATACACTTTCAAATTTGAATATACAGGGTGCCTCACTAACAGAATTCACAAATGGGATACACGTAATAGTTTCATTGATTCTGACAACGCTTTCAATAAAAAAATCAATAAATTTATTTGCTAACAGCTTACTATCACGACACACTTCACCATTAAACACAACATTACTTATCTCGGCATTTCTTTCAGTTTTCAGTACATAACGTTTCAGGTTTCTCCACATAGTTTTCTGATCATACGAGTTTGTCACTTTTTGCTTAATAAACATTGACTTCGACTTCTTTAACTCCAATTTAAACTTATTTCGTGCACTTCTATACGCAGCCCAATTTTCACTGTTGCTTTGAAATATCGCTTTTTCATGCGCTAATATTTTGATTGATTTCAATCTTTTTAGGAAACCGTTGAACCATTCATTGGATTTAAAATTTAAAACCTTTTTTGATGTGAATTTTGTCACTGACTGAGTTAAACCATCGGCAAACATTTTGCTCATTACATCTACATCCGGGCTCCTTTCGATAGATCTTAGTAAACTGTTATTTGACACACACTCATAGAATGAATTCTTGTTATAATTAAAACATGATATAATTCTTTTTTTATTTTGGTTATCATTATTCATTTTATGTTTCACTTTTATAGTTAATGTTTCATGGTCACTGATTTTTAAGTCATGGTCATTAGACACTTGCACATTATTGTTGTTTGTTACCACATAGTCTATTAGTGTTCTCGATGTCTGTGTGATCCTTGTTGCATCTTTAACAATTTGTTCACATGCATTATCTTTTACTATTCTGTGAATAGCTTTTTTATAAGTATCATTTTTAAACCAATCAACATTAAAATCACCAACAACAAAAAAGTCTTTTTTTAAATCACTTATTTCATCCATTATTGCAGAAAATTCATCACAAAACACCTTCGTAGACGAACTTGGTGACCGATAAACACCACAAACAACAAAAGAATAGTTAGTACAGTTCAAAATAATTACTAACATCCAACAATTCATATCTTTTGCAACACATTTAACATTAACCGCGTGAATTTCTTTCTGGATATAAATGATCACTCCACCAGCATACTTCGATACACTGTCACACCTAAACACATTGTAGTTTGCAATCAAAAACTCACTGTCAGCAATATCTTTAGTAATATGTGTTTCCGACAGCACAATTACATCAAAACTTCTTTCAAATAAAGACGTTTTTAATTCGTCCAAATTGCACATCAATCCCTCTATGTTCAGATACAATATATTTAAGTCCTTTGGTTGCTAATATGAAATTTTATTTCTCTGGATTTCCAGTTTTTTTAAATACACATCACATTTATTACTCCTACAGTCATGGTTCACATCAAACTTAAATCCTAGTCTTTGGTTCATTATCACACAATTATTGCACTTAAGTATCGATTTATCACAGTCTCTTGTTTCATGATTTTCGCTACATTTTGCACACACAATTTTATTTTTACATTCTTTGCCTTCATGGTTAAAGCCCCAACATTTATAGCACCTTTTTACCGACACAAAATCAAAAACAAAGCATCTATCCCATCCAATGTTCAGTCTTCCTCTCTCGATCACTTTTTCATAGTCACTTTTACCTAATTCAATAATTGCCTTGTAAGTTTTAAAATTGTTTTTTATTGCACTGAAAACTCTGATACATTTAAGCGGTTCACTTATATTGTTTTGATTTTTTATAGTAACTTCAAGATCTTCATTTTTCCACTCTTCTCTCATTCCACAAACAATAATACAAGGGTTTTTTAAATTTGGAACCGATATATTATATCCTTTTCCTAATTTTTCTTTCGCCTCTTTTTCAACTACTTTTGTCGATTGCTCATCCTCACAGTTAATTATCACCACCCCATCCTTCCTATTCGTAACGCCATTAATTTTAACTGCCAAAGTTGTTGGATCGATTTGTTGTTTTATATCCTCTTTTGTTTTTTTATTATCTTGGATTTTCTTAGGTTTTATTATCACTGGTGGTTCTTTTTTCAAAGATTCTGCAAACGAGACTTTATTTTTAACAACACTTGCTTTTTTAATTTCACTTATAACTTCTTTTTTTTCTTCACTCAACTGTTTTACTCCATCGAGAATTTTTCCAATGTTTACATTTTGTTTCTCAAGCTGCTTGCTTTGGTCGCACATCATAATTGCTTACATTACTTAGAAGTTTAGAAGTTCAATGCTTATATTTTAAAAGTGTCTTAAGAAACTAGACACAAGCGGATACTTGTCTGTATAAGAATCAACTTCCGCTTCATGGTATATATGTAACGAATAACGAAATCGAGTTTACTATTCCTTAATGGTTATTAATTGTAGATTAAATAAGTCTGGAACAGAAGGCGCTTTTGTTGTTATTAATCATAGATTGCATAAATCTGGAACAGATGGCGCCTTAAGCAAATTTCTTTACAGAGAACTGTAAAACATTGTCCCTTGCACCTCACAGATGGCGACCTACAGCAACGCGTGGCCGCGTCTGCTAGTAACCAATCAATAAATCTATTTTAAGATAAGACGTAGTAAATACTACTGGAAAAAAATGTCAACATTCACCGAAAAATGTGTTAAGGAACTATGCAAAAAAGAACAAAAAAATAGTTTAACAGAGCTTTTTCGTTTCTTTTACGATATATTATTATATACCTATGAACCCGCAAATTAAATAATCAAAATCAATAAATTTCTACAATTCAAAAATCGTTACCAAAATTCTTTTCTATTCTATTCTATTCTTGTACAAAATTGATTTCCATTCACTTGTGAACACCCCCTTTTTCTGTTGTTCGAGATACATGAAAGTCTCTAGTCGCACCAACATTTAAAAATGAAACATCGAAAAACTTATTCGATATCGAAAAATCTATCCCTTGTAAAATTTACTCATCCTTTTATCCCCTGTATCTTTTGTTGTTTTTGCTTTACATGTATTTACAATACAAGGTACCGGACATCTTCCCAAAAAAACAGGCCTAATGTTCCACAAATACCATTGCAATGAATATATTTTTGGCTTTTTAACGGGCCATCACACTCACTGCAACTTGCACTCATCGTGTCTGTGTATTATCACAACACAAACACAGTAGTGCTGTAATACACTGCACCAACACTAAATTAAATAGCCGCTAAGCAACAGTGACACTTTAGCCGTAATTTGAGTCTTTTTTCTCTACGGATTTTTATTTCAAACAAAAAATTTTTGCAATTAATTTAAAACGAAATTACTTTGCACTTTTTTTCGCGAGCTTTTGCGCTGAACTGATACGAATTTGTTTAATGTTTATATCTGCCTACACTGACTAAAAACACTGTTTTGATTCATTTAGACAATGATTTTCTCCGACCGATATATCAACACGTCCGTACACAACGAATTTTCACTCACTCACTGGAGTATGCGATTAGTTATAATGTGAGACTGTTCCTCAGTCTCGGCAGTAAGTGATTTAGTGTAGATAGATTTATTTATATCTCATATCATGAATATAATTATATATATATATAAATAATACGTGTGCGTTTCCCTATGTAACAAATTCAAAATCGACTTGGTTAGAATGAATGTGAACAGTACCAAAATTGTTAAGCAAATGAAGTGAATAAAACAGACCTAAAAAGTAAAAAATAATAATAAACTCTGTATAAAAATGGAATACATTTGGATTGCAAACGAAAATTTGAAATGAAAGTTTTGTTTTTGTCTAGAAATACTTAATTCGGAACAAAAAATATTTGTTGGGAAACCACATAAAATGTCAAGCAAATGAGAAACTTCAGAAGATTTAGAGCAAAGTTTTAATAATTTAAAATGGGGGTTGTATGATTTTAAATTTAGAGTGACTAAAAAAGTGTGTGCTCATTTTAAAGCAATTTTGAATAATTATAAATTCGCGCTGTTGTTTTACAGATTCCGTCCGACGTTTGGGTCAGTTATATAGTATAGTATATACATTACTAGGGCCGATTATGTTTGTATTTATAGGTATAAGAATTGAAAAAACATTTACCTTTGAAAGGGCAGAAGTAGTGTAAACTGAACGTATTGAAGCAACCTGCAATAACAAAATTTGGACTTCATAAATTTTCTTCTTCGGTACATTGTTTCTAAGATAAGCTTCTAACATTATGCATAGGATACCATACTTTTACCGCTTTTCATTAAAATTTAATAGATTCACTCTAAAATCGAGACCTACTCCTTTCAATGAAACATGTTTTTAAGTTTTTTGGGGCCACTTTCAAATATCCTACCATGAGTTGGAACTTGACTTATTTTTTTCTGGGCTAGGGGTTTTCTTAATAGTACAGCCTTGAAATATTGCAGTGAGGAAACACAGGTGAACTAAAAAATGTTTTAGTTTTCCATTTTTACCTTATGAATTTATCCCTTAAAGTATGCAATATTTTAAAAAAATTATAGAAATACGCACGAACTCACAATAATGTTAGGAAATTGAGTAGTGAAAGTATTGAAATTCATCAGGTAGGTGCTTATGTGCGATTGATTTCCGTATGCAACAACTTTCCAAATGTCCCGCTTCGCGCGGGCTCATTTTTTTAACGCTTTTTCCGCAGGGTTTAGCCGCTCACGCTAAATATGAAAATAGCAATTGTTTTTCTAACTAAAAATTATTTGATAGGAATGCAAAGTACAAATAATTATATTTTTCAATCAAATAACTTGGAGTGAGAAAAATGATGGCTTCACTTTTTTTATTTTTCTAACTCCAAGTTATTTGATTGAAAAATAAAATAATTTTTACTTAGCATTTCAATCAAATAACTTTGAGTTTGAAGCCATCATTTTTCTAACTCCAAGTTATTTCATTCAAAAATAAAATTATTTGCACTTTGTATTTCAATCAAATAACTTGTTCTTTGTATAGTGTTGCCATAAACTAGTTGTTAAATATTGTGATACTAGTGTTGTCCATATTTTACTTCATTCGCACTTTTTGTGCAAATTTCAATTATGTTTTTTTAATATCAAATACTAAATAAATCCACTGAAGAAGCTGGAAATCAACTGGCGAAACGTTGGGTAAAACCAAGATGGATTAATTTTTATTCAATTATTGATCGCATCCAACTTAACGATCATTAAAGCCCAAAAAACAAAAATTTCTCACAAATAACTTGTAGTTAGAAAAACAATTGCTATTATCTATATTTAGCGTGAGCGGCTAAGCCCTGCGGAAAAAAAGTTAAAAGGAAATCAATCGCACATAAGTACCTGCATGATGAATTTTTATACTTTCACTACTCAATTTCCTACCATTATTTTAAATTCGTACGTTTTTTTTATTTTTTCTATTGCATACTTCAAGGAGTAACTTCATAAGCAGCCTTATTATGAGTTTCACGTCAACAGCATTCCCCTCGAAAAAGATCCCATTTCACTTTTCCCTTATTAGGTGTGTTTCTTTACTGAAAGTTCGCACGAAATGCACCCAAATTTCGGCGATAGTCAGTCTAATGCCGTTCCAGCACAGCGATTTCTCGTAGCAGTGCACAAAAGAGAGTGCTCACGAGAGAGTAAAATATTTCCCCACCCTGCAAATTTCTGCCACCTAAATTTCTGCGGACAGAAATCGTGCACAGCCAAAACAAATACAACAACTGTCAAACAGACGTTTTTCCAAGCGTTGCTGCGAATGTTTGTTCAAGACCGTTTCTTTACTTTTGAGACAATGGCTGCGTTCGGATTCTTACCTAAGAAGAACTAGATACCTTTCGTGACATTTGTTGTTAGTGTAATCCCATGTTAAAAAGCAGCTGACTGCAAAACATCTTTTGAGGGGAAAGCGATCCAAAGGTACCTTAAAAATCATGGTATAGCAAGCTACCCAATTTGAAATTTGAGAACAGCTGACTTGGATTCATTTTTGTTTTGCTTTCTGTCATAGTGCTTTGTTGCAAAATTGTTTTTTGTAAACATAAAATTTAAAATATGGTGCTCCTAATTAATCTAAACGACGTTGTTTACGAAGTAAACGATTGTGAAGAAGTTTGCAATCGAATAATAAGTGGTACATGTTGTTTGCAATTTTTAAAACACATTTGGTTTGGTTTGTTTTCACTTCGATTTATCAGCTGTTTCTGATTTGACAGATACCTAATTAGTCGTTCGAAAACTTACCCGGATACAAAGGTATCCTAGTTATGCTACCCATTTTTTTTCGAACGCACCCAATTACGGTCTTTCAGAGAGTTTGTGAGAGTTTTACCCCCACTCCTTAAAATGTGACAGATTGTGAATTTCTGTGCACAAAGTAAAGAAACATACCTATTATGAGTTTCGGGGTAAAAATGTTCCATGTTCAAAAAAATGTCATTATTATGAGCTATTTTTCACCGTGTAATGTAAAAACATTGAGGGCAAATTACTTAACTTATTTTTGTGAGGCGAACAACAAAAGCGGAAGAAATGTATAGTGTAAGTTTGTACATGGGAAACTTATAATAGCATTTAAAACTCCGGGCGAACAAAAATGTTCACTTTCGGCACTTTCTTTTTCAAAATTTATTCTATTGGAATGCCTCCCTACCTGTTAAATTTTAGTTCAAGCCCCAACTCGTTATGTCCCGAACGGAAGTTCAGCCGATGAAAAACGGAAAAAGAGTAATTTTTTTCACAAAAGGAGTAAGTCTTTTCGTCAATGAAAAACGCTAATTTATATACATAATATTATATAATTCATTTTAGATATGTACATATACATACATATGTTTTTAGATATGTACATATTGAAAATAAAACATTATGTAAGACTTAGACAAAGTTTCTGCGTTCTACTTACTTTTTTAAGTAAATGCTCCAAATTTTTCGCCAACACAGTCATAATGATGATTTTTAGGTACCTATTACTTTTTAAGTATAGTATTAATTATCTTCAATTTAACAAAAACCAATTCCGAAAACCAAAATAAACCCACTTCCAATTTTTTTAAAATTAATTGACCACAGAGTGGAATACCACAAGACGGTAAAACATACAAAACGACGGCTTTTGTCAGAGCCGAAAATAAACTGGGGTTAGTAATTTCACAAAGGCACCATTGTATATGGATTCCATCATTGACGTAATAGATATGGACTGCTAGTGAAACGTCATATCCATACAAAACCCTAAAGCCAAAGCGGGCCCGGCGACACTTCGCCACTGAAAGGATAGTGGCAAAATTATTTTGATTTTCCGCTATGGCCATCTATCGTTTTCCGAGAAGTAACGAGAAAAGTTACCACTTAACAGCAGATGTCTCTCTGTTTTTGTCATCTTATGTCAATGTTGACTGATAGTTTTGTGTTGTTGTCAAGAATTTTTCTGCGCTAAAACAAATAAGTTTATTTAAAAAAATTAATTTCAAATGCAAGCATTGTTTTCTTTGCATTCAACAACCTGGATGCTGGAGGAGTGCATCCTCTTAGTGTATAATCAATCCTGTGAATTTAGAAGTTAATATGCTAAAGATAGCTCCAGATGTGGTTTTTGCAGAATACCAGAGAAATATAGTATCAATCCGGAGAGTATTGTAAAGGGTTCTTTGCTGGGGCGAGGTGCCTTTGGATTTGTCTTCAAAGCTGCTTACAAAGTGAAGGAATCAACATTGTTTAGGTCGGTTGCAATGAAGATGTTGCATCCAGTAGTTTTCCCCGGTCCGAAAGCTAAAGATGTGAGTTTAAATATCGAAGTTATAAAAAACGACTGAAATTTAACAAAATGCCTCGTTTAGAGTGCACTCATGGCGTATAAAGTTGCCCTTGGCAAATGGGATCGCGATCGGTTGCAACATTCTTGTAAGGCATATTGTACAGCGAGGCAGGAACTTACTGTTTTGCTAACACTCAAGCACCCGAATATAGTTCCTTTGATAGGAATCTGCATTAAGCCTTTAGCTCTGGTCTTGGATTTCGCCCCAATGGTATGCATTTCAATATATTTTAGGGAAAACCGAAGAACTGTTTAATTACAGAGTGGATTGGACTATATCTTACGTCAATATCGCCGAAGCGGAGCTCACATTGGATCAAATACATTCCAGATTTTAGTTCTACAGGCAGCATGGGCCATAGAATACCTTCATCGTAGGAGAATTATCTACCGTGATTCAAAATCAGAGAACAAAGAGGCATGGACCACCCTCCGCTATGTTGATCATTTTGATCAATTTACTGAATTCACCCATAATGTGAATCGCATACACGCACAGTGCGTTGATTGCCAAATTTTTATAGACAACTTTGAAAAACCATACCTACCCGTTGTGATAGTGGGTGCACAAGACGACTGGAAAGCTAAAGAAAAGTGGATGCATGAGCAGACTTGTTAAGAAGTATCGTAACCAGAAGTTCAAGTGCGGTGAGGACAATGAAGGTTACAGAGTCAAGATGAAAATGAAATACTACGTGGAGTATATGAAGAGTACTCAAGATGACAGTCCTCTTTATATATTCGACAGCAGCTTTGGGGAAGTAAATGGTTTTTTATTTACTTTTGTATTGCAAAGTAATCAGTTTTTATTGTCTCTTGAATAGCATCACCGCCGCTCCTTGACGACTACACTATTCCAAATATTTTCAAGACGATTTGTTTAAATATTCAGGAGAAAACCGTCGGAGCGTTCTAGCAATTCTAGTTCTTCATTCTCTTCGTCGTCGTCAAGCGACGACGACAGTGACAGCTGTTCAAATACCGACAGCGGTCAAGAGAGCCTCACTGCCAAGAAGAAGAAAAAGCGACGTATCAGCGGCGGAGGAAGTGGAATGATGTCTTCTCGCTCTTGATCGTCGCGTGACAAGGAACACCAAAAGTGCTGTTCCCCTTTCCCATCTAATTTCAAAAAAATTATACATTTCATGAGTTTAGTTTGAGACTTTTCCTATTTTCCGTTTACCCCTACTTTTTGTAAGAATTAAAGACGAACAACAAAAGCAAAAAAAAAAAAAATTAAAAATTAGACACCAACTTGATTTTCGCATTGTTAAATTGTTGATGAATTGTAATTTAATGCAAAGTTGCAAAATATATTATCTAATTAAAATAACGACAAATAATGAATTGATTTACTTAAGTCCTGCTTTTTCATCGCTCTTTCCTAAATGGCGTTTGAGTGGATCAGAGTTATGAGGTATTCATGCTCATAGTAATCACGTCTTTTATTTTACCCGTTTCCTCCGGTCAGCCGGTTAACGTAAAGTAGGAGACACGTTTGGAGAATTATTTTGCGAGATCGATGATGTTTTTTTCCTCAAGAGTTATTTAGACTTATTAAGTTGTGGAAATTAGGCACACAAATATGATGACTTAGACGTGTTTATTTGAGCCAGTAATATATATATATATTATATATATATATATATAAAGAGTTGCATGTTTTACAACGAACTGGTAATCTTCCTTCTTCGCATTTGTTCCATCCATTTGTTGAATTGATCTTCTGGTGTTGCGGGATGTGGCAAATTAGTAGTGCTTTGGTGGTTCACCCTCTTCCAATCGTACAAAATAATGCACATGTTTGTACTCTAAAACACCACTCCGACCGCGTGCATGACGTCGAATTCCTTTGAATACACGTCCTTTACCAAAAAAATGATTCGGCTACAAGGTCAACAAATCATTTCATTAAACCAATTTGTTTAAGTGTGTATCTACTTACAAATCGACAAATTGCTTTTGAATTCAACATTGTGCCTCTTGATTGCCATATCTTGGGCCTTGTTAAGAATTTCATAAAGCCATTCTTTCAACTTTTCGTGGCTTTTACGATTTGTAAATGAGAATAATGCCATGTGTGGGATTGTAGAATACTCCTCGAGAATTCTTGTGATTTAGTGAACCACCAATGTCGAAGATTTCGATAAAGTAGGTATTTTGCTGTGGAGTATTCTGCTTCCATGTATTCGTGGGTTTTGACCTCTATGGAGCAGCCAACAGTCCAACCGGGTTGAATCGGGAATTCATTGTGAGCAATCAAGTGTGTAAAACATGTTTTGCCCACCCCTGTAACACGTAAATAAGATTAATTGCTTGTGTACAAAGTGAATGTTATGTTTACCCGTGTCTCCAACAAGAAGTTATTCGCACTTTATTAATATTTTTAGCCATTTTGAGTTCGCTGTACTTTTAATTTGATGCACTCTGAAAGAAAATAAATAATAATTTTTTAATGAAAAAAGGTAACAAGGAGATGACAGAGTAATGTCAAATATTAGTACCCACAAATGCCGCTATCCTTTCACAGGCGCTATGGATAAAATGGGACCGACGTGAAGTTGGGTACTGGCAGTCCATATCTACGTCAATGGATTCCATATACAATGATGGCACCATTGACGTAATCGCTAGATGAGAAATTAGGCGTGTTCAATGACCTGTTCTAGAACAGTTTCAGACAGAAGAGATCAGGCTTTTGGTGTCCAATGAGAAATTTTCTGTTCTTTTCTGATCTTTTCTGATCTTTGAAGTGTTCAATGAGCTGTTCTAGAACAGTAAAGCACAGCATTTTCTGCACCTCCTTTTGAGCAAGTGCAAGTTTGGTGAAAACTGTCAAAAACAGCTGTTGACTTTTTGCTCGCACATGTAATTTCAATTTGTTGTGAAAAGTTCAAAAAAATTTTAAAAACTCCGGAAAATAACACCTAACCTTGTGCTGAAAATAAAATGACTTATTCGTGACGAAAATACGCTAAATTAAGTTGATATCAGAAAAAAAAAAATTGGTGGTTGTTTGTTTTCGTTTTTGTTGTTGCTTATTTTGACAAAATGTTCTAAGAGCCGTATTACATTCAGACTTTCTGTATGCTGCGTGTTTCGTATATTTTCTTTTGAACCCTCATCCCGCCAGTCTTGCATTATTACACTCAGATGTTTTTCGGTTGCGTGTTTTTGACACTTCTCTTTCATTTTTTGTTCTCACCCATAGAGTCAAAGTGTGAAAATAATCAAAGAGGTTCAGTTGCATTTTTTATAAATCAATAACAAAAAACTCATAACGAGCAAAATTTCATTAAAAGTGGAAATTAATTTAATTAGATTCTTCAGCAATGATTATTGACATCATGGATACGGAAAATACATGAAAATACATGGAAAATTAAAGAAACTGTCCAACGACATACTACTTCTTTACTCAGGAACATCAAAAGATACAATAAAGCAACGACAAGAAACAAAGAAAGACAAGAAAAAGATACGTCAAAAACCATCCCAGACAGTTGGACAATCCTCAACCCAAAACTTTGCGGGTTGAGATTTTTTAAAGTATTTCTATTTCATCTGCTTTCTCTTTCGCAGTTTGTGTCTTTGCAAAACCGTCTGGGTGTAATACCACACTAACTTGCCTGACGTTTTTCACTGCTTCTGTGCTGTGCTCATTGACGTAATAGATATGGACTGCTAGTGAAACGTCATATCCATACAAAACCCTGAAAGCAAAGCGGTCCACGCGACACTTCGCCTCTGAAAGGATAGTGGCAAAATAATTTTGATTTTCCGCTATGGCCATCTATCTATTTCCGAGAAGTAACGAGAAAAATTACCACTTAACAACAGATGTCTCTCTTTTTTTGTCATCTGATGTCAATGCTGTTGACTTATAGTTTTATGTTGTTGTCAATGGAATTTTTTTGCGCTAAAAAAAATTAATTTCAAATGCAATGTTTAGGAAGTTCGTTAGCCAAAGCTCTTTTAAAGTTCTATTACGTCAATGGCTGTGCTGTGCTGTTCTGATCTAAAAAAAATGCCATGGAACACATCTATTAATTAGTTGCCAAACTTCACACACACATTGAAACTGCCTACAAGCTGATTTACGCATACACTAACCGAAAATCTCCTCTACTACTTTGAGT
This sequence comes from Melanostoma scalare, assembly GCA_949752695.1. Taxonomy (NCBI): domain Eukaryota; kingdom Metazoa; phylum Arthropoda; class Insecta; order Diptera; family Syrphidae; genus Melanostoma; species Melanostoma scalare. Next base: position 139,094,377 of record OX456985.1, on the reverse strand, counting down.
ACAGCTTCCAACTTTGACTTTATACAAAATCTCACTACTACTACTTTGAGTACAGCTTCCACCACTAAGGCCACGTCTGGCCAACTTTTTGGATTTTGAAAGCGTTTTGCAATCTTTAAAATTTTTTGTAAAAAATTTTGTTTTCATATTCATATTCAATATTCTTTTCGTTTGATTCACGTGATTTATAAATCTCACTGACGATGGAAGCATTGCTTCTGAAATGTACATCTGAGGAAATATAAAAAGTGTTTTAATTGTTAAACACTTTACTCATCTTTTCATTTAACAAAGAGACTGGGATATGCACGTACCGCTGTTCCTGATGGCCTATAGAAGTGCGGTACATAGCTCGACAGGACAAACACCATCTGACATCCTGTTCGGGAAAACCATACGGCTACCCAGCGAACTTAAATTTGGATGCCCCACAGAGGAGTCACAGGACACGAACGAGTATGTGGACGACCTCAAGGAGAGACTCGCTGACATCCATAAAAGAACGAGGGGACGGATGAAAGCATACAGCGACCGGATGAAGACACGGTACGACACAAAAGCGATAATTGCAGGATTTCAAGCAGGAGATCGTGTGTGGCTTTAGAATCCTCATCGTCAAAAGGGATTGTCACCGAAGCTTCAGCAAAACTGGGAGGGTCCTTATACTGTTGTCACGAGGATTAACGACGTAGTTTACCGCACCCAAAGAGGACTACGATGGTTGGGCCATGTAGAGCGGATGGACCCAAACGCTATTTGAGCTTTAACATACCATTTTGACACAAACACAATCGAAAACTATTAATTTAGTTCACTGTTTCTGACAGATAGTTTGTTTGAAATAAAATACAATAAAAACTTATGATAACTACAGTGCTAGAAAAAACTCCCCTATTCTTAAGGCCCCGGCCCATAGAAAGCGGTGCGTGCGGTAGAAGCGGCGCGGCAACTGATGCGGTGGGTTTTGCCGCGCGCAACTGATAGGGGTGACCCATAGAATCCGTTGCGGTGTTTTGACAGATAAATTTAGTCAAAATGGGGGCGTTCAAGAATCGCATCCGGATAGCTTGTTGTTGTTGTTTACGTGTGGGAAATCGAAAAAAATAAGTTATAATCGTCTAACAATGATATTTTGAATGTTTTTCTGTTTTCAAAAGTCGAATTTTAATATTTCACAGCTGTTGTCTGTTGTCGATCGTTCAAAAAGGTATCAAGACACGGCTATTCGAGATAGGCTATCCGATAGGTTCTTGAACGCGCCCATTGTCACTTTTTCCATATAAGAGAAAACTTCAAATTGGTTGTGACTGCGCATGTCTCTCTTCTGTCACCGCGTGAGAGCCGCGGCAAAATAGAAGTTCGGCTACTCGGCGCGTGCGGCGCGTTGCTCGCGGTGCTTATGGGTCACCTCTCATAAGAACGTGTGTATTTAATCGAGCTGTCAGTTGAAAGCGGTGCCGCACGCACGCACCGCGTTCTATGGGCCGGGGCCTATACTAATACTACGTTTTCACTTGGGCAAATGAGATGATTATTACCAAATTTTCAAAATTAGGTCAAAATTGACTTTGTTACCCATACAAAATCTCTCATCAAAATTACCTCAACTTGAGGTGATTGGTCAGAAATTATGTGCTAACAACGTGGGAAAATTGGAGAAAACTAACCAAACAGTACTAAAACACCACCTATTTTGAACTAACCGTGAAAAAAGTGACAACTTGACAGAACCACAGAACACGCTGTCACAACAAAAGTCTTTTTTTATTTGTGCTATTTGCTGGTTTGGATTTTGGTAAGCTTTTTTATTGCTATTCTTTTAGTTTGTTATTAAAATAACCAATAATTTTAATTCTTATAGGAGTGCCCTGTTGAGCCTTTCTAACTAACCAAGTTCAAAGTCAGCCTATTTCGGGATATGGTACAACCCTTTTTGGCTCCAGTAATTCATTTGGAAGTGAACAACCTTTTCAACAATCAATTTGGACAGGCGAAAAGTTTGTTTGGACAACCAAAATAACCCATTAACAGAGGAGCAACCAAGCATTTCTGAAAATGGACAAGCATCAGCAACAACTTTAGTCAGTTTTGGTTTTCAGGCATCGAAAGCAATAAAGCCAGACGCGGTCAAAAACAATGCGTCTTTATTTGGAAAGGAAAGCTGCACACCGGCAAAGGCCAATGTAAATTCAAGTTTCAGTTTTGGTTGCGTTGAGAGCAATAAGAGTAGCAGTCCTGCACCGGTAAAATACCAGCCGACTGAAGGCGGCGATTATCTTTTCAAAAACTCCAATTTACTGCAATGCAAGAATATCAAAACAAATCCTTGGAGGAGTTGCGTTTGGAGGAGTCGGTCACCACCGAAAAAGAAACTTCTAACAAAATCGGAAACAACAAACCAGCATTTGGTTTCCAACCTTCTTCCATGGTAAAAAAAAATCTAAGGAACTTACATTTGGGTCTGCATCTAGCCCTTCAAAGATTCCAAATTTGGAATAGGAACCAAAACGTTTGGGCAGCAACCAATAATACTGCCAATCTGTTTGGATCTCTATCCTCAAAGAAAAGTTTCCAAGAATTGGCAGCTACAAAACAAGTATCAAGGTGTATTTGGAAGTACAGTACAGACTTATACGACATCGAATGTATCTACATCTACACCCTCTCAACTGAATTCGGAAGAAGAGCAGGTAGCTACCGAGTAAGCATCTAGTTCAGAAACATCAACCAGCTTTTTAGGTGTATTTGGAAGTTTAGCCCGGACTGGTGTTACAACTAGTGTTTTTACGTCATTTAACTGGCTTTTTTGGACAACCGTCTGGTCAACAAAATATATTTGGAAGTGTAATACAGACTGATGCTAATTCGGCGGTATCTCAATCATCAGAACAGAGTTCCAAAGAAGAACAGTCAGCTACGAAGCAAGCATCAACTGTTTTTTTTTGGACGCTGAACTTGTTTAAGTTTGCTTTATTCATCTACCGAGCTTAACTCTAACAGATTTCAGATATAATATTTGGTAATATGTATAATAATTATAAATATATAGAATAATACAAATAAAATTTAAGAAACTTTTAGATTCTATAAAATTAACAAAAGATAAAATTATAATATTGTAAAGTGCGCTTAGTTCGCAAAAATAAAACTTCACTTTTCAATTTATTTCTACCACTTTTATTCAGTATCAATACTTTATTCGAAATCAACTCGACTTTTGGACTATCACTTGTTCACAACAATTCACTCTTAACTTTATCACTCTATAACCAGAACTGCCCTCTGGTTGCCTCGGGCGGGCTATTTATATCGAATGACATTTCATCTAGAACTCTCCAGTAGCTTCCACATGGTCTGCAACTCTCCACTGTTTTGGCTGTCAAACATTTTCTCTCCTAGAATTTCTACACTTACACTAGTGCTCCCAGATGTGTTTTTCGGTTGAACGTTTTCGATTAGGAAATTGGTATTAAATGTTAGGTTCACGTTACACTGCCCCCTCCTTAAGATTGTTCGTCCCGAATAATTCCATCTGCAGCCTCGCCACTATATCGATGCAGCCGGTCACAATGAACTACTTTTAACTTGCCTCTTAATCCTCTTTGGATGCGGTAAACCACGTCGTTAATCCTCGTGACAACAGTATAAGGACCTTCCCAGTTTTGCTGAAGTTTCGGTGACAATCCCTTTTGACGATGAGGATTATAAAGCCACACACGATCTCCTGCTTGGAATCCTGCCGTTGTCGCTTTTGTGTCGTACCGTGTCTTCATCCGGTCGCTGTAGGTTTACATCCGTTCCCTTGTTCTTTTATGGATGGCAGCGAGTCTCTCCTTGAGGTCGTCCACATACTCGTTTGTGTCCTGTGGCTCCTCTGTGGGGCATCCAAATTTAAGTTCGCTGGGCAGCCGCATGGTTTTCCCGAACAGGATGTCAGATGGTGTTTGCCCTGTCGAGGTATGTACTGCACTTCTATAGGCCATCAGGAATAGCGGTACGTGCCTATTCCAGTCTCTTTGGTAGTCGCCTACGACCTTGGTGAGGTGTTCTTTCAAGGTCCGGTTGAATCTTTCAACCATCCCATCAGATTGTGGATGAAGCGGTGTGGTTCTCGTCTTCTTAATGCCAAGTAGTCCACACACTCCTTGGAAGATGTTTGACTCAAAGTTCCTCCCTTGGTCGGAATGGAGTTCCATAGGCACGCCAAACCTACTCACCCAGTTGAACACAATCTGGTCGACCACCGTTTTGGCTTCTTGATTTGGGATGGCATACGCCTCAGGCCACTTGCTAAAATAGTCCATTACAACCAGAATGTACTTGTTTCCAGCATTGGTTTCTGGAAAAGGCCCAGCCACATCTACTGCAATCCTCTCAAAAGGCGATCCAACGTTGTACTGATGCATCTTACCTTGAATCTTCCTACCAGGTCCTTTGGTTGCAGCACACTTGTCACATGTTCGGCACCACTTCTCCACGTCATCTCTAGCGTGTAACCAGTAGAACCGATGTCGCACCTTCTCCAGTGTTTTGTTGACTCCCAGGTGGCCTCCAGAAGGTCCGTCGTGCATCTCCCGAAGAACTTCACTGACTTTCGATTGCGGTACGATCAGCTGCATCACATATGACTTACCGTCAGCGGATTCCCATCTTCGCCTGAGGACACCTTCTTGCACATATAGTGAGTCCCACTGTGCCCAATAGGCTTTGAGAACTGGACTCCTGTCAGAAATGTCTCCCCATTCAGGTTTCTCTTCATTTTCTTACCATGCGAGAATGGGTTCGATATCTGGATCCTCCTGTTGAGCAGTCCTCACTTCCTCATTGCTCCATCCGCTTATTGGGTCAGCTCTTAGTCGCTGAGCGGTAATATTTTCTTTGTCTTCTTGCCGCCTACAGTGCTTACAATCCAATTTGCAAGGTCTTCGGGATAATGCGTCAGCGTTTGAGTGCAACTTTCCTCTGCGGTGTTGAATCTGGTAATCATAAGTCTGCAGTCTTTCTATCCACCTTGCGACTTGACCTTCTGGATTTTTGAAGTTCAACAGCCAGTTCAGAGCACCATGGTCTGTCCGCAGAAGGAATTTCTGTCCATAGATGTACTTATGGAAGTGCTTTGTTGCCAAGATCAGAGCTAGCAGTTCCCTTCTGGTCACGCAGTAGTTTCTTTCGGGTTTCGAGAGGACCTTGCTGTATATGCCACCACTTTCTCTTCGCCATCATGCACTTGGGATAGTACCGCCCCGATTCCAACGTTGCTTGCATCTGCGTCGATGATGAATGTTTTGCCGGGTGTTGGATGTGCCAGCACTGGAGCGTTACAGAGGCGGTATTTGAGTTCCTGAAAAGATTTTTCACACTCACCTGACCATTTGAACTGCTTCCCTTTTTCGGTGAGCTGATGCAAACTCTTTGCAACTCCAGCAAAGTTCTTAACGAAACGTCGGTAATATGTGGCAAGACCAAGAAAGCTTCGGAGTTGATGTTTGTCCTGTGGTGTTGGCCAATTTTTGACGGAGTCAACTTTTCAGGATCAGTCTTCACTCCTTGGGAAGAGATGATGTGTCCCAAATACTTAACTTCGGTTTTGAAAAGTGCACATTTTTCCGGATTCAGTTTAAGGTTAGCCTCTCGAAGTCTCTGAAACACGGCTTTTAGGTTCTTGCAATGTTGGTCAAATGTTTTCCCGTAAACAATGACATCGTCCAAGTAGACAAGGCACGCTTTCCACGTCAGTCCTTGAAGAACGCACTCCATCAAACGCTCGAATGTTGCCGGAGCGTTGCATAGCCCAAACGGCATAACTTTAAACTGCCAGAGCCCATTACCTGTCGAAAACGCCGTCTTTTCCCGATCATCAGGGTGGATGTCAACTTGCCAATATCCACTCTTCAAGTCCAGCGTCGAAAACCACTGGGCTCCCTCCATGGCATCCAGGGTATCACTGATTCTCGGCAGAGGATAGCTGTCCTTCTTAGTCACATCGTTCAGCCTTCGGTAGTCCACACAAAAACGAGTGCTTCCGTCTTTCTTTTTCACTAGAACCACTGGTGACGCCCAAGGACTTTTGGAATTTTCGATAAGACCGTCCTTCTTCATTGTTGTTATCATTTCCTCAACCTCACCTTGTTTGGCCAGTGGAAGACGTCTTGCGGGTTGACGAATCGGTCTTGCATCCCCTGTGTTGATGCGATGCTGCACCAACTGTGTCCTACCGTATTGTCCCTTTTGCGATGCGAAGATGTCAGTGTACTCTTGTAGGAGATTTTCAGCCATCCTTGTTTGTTGGTGATCAAGGTTGGATGAACTCAGTATTTTAGCTCTGATGGTTATGAGCTCCTCCGGGGTTAACGTTTTTCTCGGGGCCTCGTCTGTGATCTTCGTAGTTGCTGCAACCGATTCGCAACGTCCAACGACTTCTCCTTTCTTCAACTTTACATCGTACGGTCTGGTGTTTAGTAATCGTACGGGGACCATTTTGTTTTTCGGTGCTACCAGTGTTTTCCCAATGATGACGCTTTGGGAGGAACACTCTGGGTCTGGTTCCACCATGAGGTATCGAAGGCTTCCAAACTCACCTTCCAGTTTTGTCCAAACGAACACTTCAGAAGAAGGAGGCAGAATCAGATCTTCCGTGATGACAGTTCTCAGTGTTGACGTATTTTCATTCGAATAGGTCATTGGAATTTCTTTATTTTGGTATTTCAAAACTTGATTACCGATATCCAAAATAACTCCGTGCTGTTTCATAAAGTCGATTCCAATGATGCACTCGTCACATATATCTGCAACCAGGAATTGATGAGTAAACACTAGATCGGCCAGTCGGATCTTGAGACACACTTCTCCATATACTCTTGCTGCTTCCCCCGTTGCGGTTCTTAGACGGTAGCTATTGGTGTTATGGAGCCACGTCATCTTTACCAGGTCTCGACGTACTATGGATGCTGTGGCACCGGTGTCAATGGTAGCCACATGTTTGTTCCCGTTAATAGTAGTCTCCACAGTCAGACTTTTGTTGTCGCGTTTGGTCTGGGAGACCTGGATGGTGGTTTTGGGGCCATCGATACAAGAAACCAGCCTCTGCCCCTCGAAGTTGGTTCTTACTCGTTTCCCTGATGGGAAACGGGCTGATAGGCAACGCTGGTGTTGTTGTTACCTTGCTCTGGGTTGGATCTCTTGCTTCCACAATGTTGACAACCGGTTTTATTTGGTGGTAGCCGGCATTGACGCTGTAAGTGCCCGGTCTTGTTGCAGTTCCAACATCTTACTGGTCCACTCCGCTGGTTCTTTTGTATTTCTGATCTTTGGCACGAGCATTCTTCGACTATGGCCTCTCTAAGTCGATGTACTCCATGAGAAGCCTGTTCTGCTGCTTCGATTGTCAATGCGAATGCTAAAGTTTCAGAAAGAGTACGTGTTCTAGCAGTTCGCACAGACCTCTGAAGATGTATATCGGAAATGGCACGAACGAAGGACTCAACAGCAAGCTGGTTGATGATTTCTTCTCCAGCATCCGGGTATGCCAGGTGAACCAGTCTTTCAACGTCTGCTTGGAGCTGCTGTAGACTTTCACCCCTTTTCTGGACTCTGTTATTGAGTAGGACTCGGAAGACTTCTTTCAAGTGGCTATCTCCAAAACGTTTATCTATAGCTGCCACGAGAGAACAGAAATCGCCGCTCGTACCAGCTGGAACTGTTTGAAGTAATTCAGCTGCTGGTCCTCTAAGAGCAAGAGTCAGTGCAATGTACTTGTCTTCGTCATCCCAGCCATTTGTTGTCGCGGCTGCCTCAAATTGTCTCTTGTAGACTGGCCAAGAAGACTGCCCATCAAATGTTGGGTGTTTCATCTCCTTTTTCCTTGCAAACTCTCCAGCAGATTCTCGAATTTTTATTTTCCGTATTTGGTCTAATTCCTTGGACAGAACAGAGAACTGGTTATCGCATCGGCTTTCCAAACGATTCTCTACAACAGAAAGCTGTTTTTCCACACCTTCAACTCGTTCGTCAAGGGCACATACATTTTTCTCAATGTTACCCAATTTTCCTTCTAGAATGTTTTTCTGACCTTCTAAAACATTCTGTTGCGCCTCAAGTCTTTCGAGAATATTCTGTTGTTCCTTCTTTTGTTCGCTTCGTTGTGCTTCAAGTTGTTCGAGAACATTCTGCTGTTCCTTCTTTTGCTCGTTTCGTTGTGCTTCAAGTTCTTCGAGAACATTCTGCTGTTCTTTCTTTTGCTCGTTTCGTTGTGTTTCAAGTTGTTCGAGAACATTCAGCTGTTCCTTCTTTTGATCGTTTCGTTGCTCTTCCAGACGTCCGAGAATATTCTGCTGTTGCTCTTTAATCAGCTTCTTTTGTTGTTCTAATAAAAGCTTCATCATACTAGAAAAATCTACACTTTCACTTTCTTCCTCTTTTTCCACTTCTGTTTCAAAAACAAAAGTGCATACGTCTTCCCCTTGCTGTTCCAAATAGTTGCGCAAGCGCAGGACGAGCTCATTCTTCGATCCCGCTCTAGAAAGATTTCGCTTACCTAACTCACTTTTAAGCTCAGTGCAGTTGAGCTCTTCCAACAACTTACCCATTTTCACTGTATTTAACTTTTTTTTTTTTTTTTTTTGCACTTAACTAGTTTTTTTTTTTCTTTTTTTTTTTATCAAATAAGTTTTATTTACACTTCTGACACCAATGTAACGTGCGCTTAGTTCGCAAAAATAAAACTTCACTTTTCAATTTATTTCTACCACTTTTATTCAGTATCAATACTTTATTCGAACTCAACTCGACTTTTGGACTATCACTTGTTCACAACAATTCACTCTTAACTTTATCACTCTATAACCAGAACTGCCCTCTGGTTGCCTCGGGCGGGCTATTTATATCGAATGGCATTTCTACACTTACACTAGTGCTCCCAGATGTGTTTTTCGGTTGAACGTTTTCGATTAGGAAATTGGTATTAAATGTTGGGTTCACGTTACACTGCCCCCTCCTTAAGATTGTTCGTCCCGAATAATTCCATCTGCAGCCTCGCCACTATATCGATGCAGCCGGTCACAATGAACTACTTTTAACTTGCCTCTTAGTCCTCTTTGGATGCGGTAAACCACGTCGTTAATCCTCGTGACAACAGTATAAGGACCTTCCCAGTTTTGCTGAAGTTTCGGTGACAATCCCTTTTGACGATGAGGATTATAAAGCCACACACGATCTCCTGCTTGGAATCCTGACGTTGTCGCTTTTGTGTCGTACCGTGTCTTCATCCGGTCGCTGTAGGTTTTCATCCGTTCCCTTGTTCTTTTATGGATGTCAGCGAGTCTCTCCTTGAGGTCGTCCACATACTCGTTTGTGTCCTGTGGCTCCTCTGTGGGGCATCCAAATTTAAGTTCGCTGGGCAGCCGCATAGTTTTCCCGAACAGGATGTCAGATGGTGTTTGCCCTGTCGAGCTATGTACTGCACTTCTATAGGCCATCAGGAATAGCGGTACGTGCCTATCCCAGTCTCTTTGGTAGTCGCCTACGACCTTGGTGAGGTGTTCTTTCAAGGTCCGGTTGAATCTTTCAACCATCCCATCAGATTGTGGATGAAGCGGTGTGGTTCTCGTCTTCTTAATGCCAAGTAGTCCACACACTCCTTGGAAGATGTTTGACTCAAAGTTCCTCCCTTGGTCGGAATGGAGTTCCATAGGCACGCCAAACCTACTCACCCAGTTGAACACAATCTGGTCGACCACTGTTTTCGCTTCTTGATTTGGGATGGCATACGCCTCAGGCCACTTGCTAAAATAGTCCATTACAACCAGAATGTACTTGTTTCCAGCATTGGTTTCTGGAAACACATCTACTGCAATCCTCTCAAAAGGCGATCCAACGTTGTACTGATGCATTTTACCTTGAATCTTCCTACCAGGTCCTTTGGTTGCAGCACACTTGTCACATGTTCGGCACCACTTCTCCACGTCATCTCTAGCGTGTAACCAGTAGAACCGATGTCGCACCTTCTCCAGTGTTTTGTTGACTCCCAGGTGGCCTCCAGAAGGTCCGTCGTGCATCTCCCGAAGAACTTCACTGACTTTCGATTGCGGTACGATCAGCTGCATCACATATGACTCACCGTCAGCGGATTCCCATCTTCGCCTGAGGACACCTTCTTGCACATATAGTGAGTCCCACTGTGCCCAATAGGCTTTGAGAACTGGACTCCTGTCAGAAATGTCTCCCCATTCAGGTTTCTCTTCATTTTCTTTCCATGCGAGAATGGGTTCGATATCTGGATCCTCCTGTTGAGCAGTCCTCACTTCCTCATTGCTCCATCCGCTTATTGGGTCAGCTCTTAGTCGCTGAGCGGTAATATTTTCTTTGTCTTCTTGCCGCCTACAATGCTTACAATCCACTTTGCAAGGCCTTCGGGATAATGCGTCAGCGTTTGAGTGCAACTTTCCTCTGCGGTGTTGAATCTGGTAATCATAAGTCTGCAGTCTTTCTATCCACCTTGCGACTTGACCTTCTGGATTTTTGAAGTTCAACAGCCAGTTCAGAGCACCATGGTCTGTCCGCAGAAGGAATTTCTGTCCATAGATGTACTTATGGAAGTGCTTTGTTGCCAAGATCAGAGCTAGCAGTTCCCTTCTGGTCACGCAGTAGTTTCTTTCGGGTTTCGAGAGGACCTTGCTGTAGTATGCCACCACTTTCTCTTCGCCATCATGCACTTGGGATAGTACCGCCCCGATTCCAACGTTGCTTGCATCTGCGTCGATGATGAATGTTTTGCCAGGTGTTGGATGTGCCAGCACTGGAGCGTTACAGAGGCGGTATTTGAGTTCCTGAAAAGATTTTTCACACTCACCTGACCATTTGAACTGCTTCCCTTTTTCGGTGAGCTGATGCAAACTCTTTGCAACTCCAGCAAAGTTCTTAACGAAACGTCGGTAATATGTGGCAAGACCAAGAAAGCTTCGGAGTTGATGTTTGTCCTGTGGTGTTGGCCAATTTTTGACGGAGTCAACTTTTTCAGGATCAGTCTTCACTCCTTGGGAAGAGATGATGTGTCCCAAATACTTAACTTCGGTTTTGAAAAGTGCACATTTTTCCGGATTCAGTTTAAGGTTAGCCTCTCGAAGTCTCTGAAACACGGCTTTTAGATTCTTGCAATGTTGGTCAAATGTTTTCCCGTAAACAATAACATCGTCCAAGTAGACAAGGCACGCTTTCCACGTCAGTCCTTGAAGAACGCACTCCATCAAACGCTCGAATGTTGCCGGAGCGTTGCATAGCCCAAACGGCATAACTTTAAACTGCCAGAGCCCGTTACCTGTAGAAAACGCCGTCTTTTCCCGATCATCAGGGTGGATGTCAACTTGCCAATATCCACTCTTCAAGTCCAGCGTCGAAAACCACTGGGCTCCTTCCATGGCATCCAGGGTATCACTGATTCTCGGCAGGGGATAGCTGTCCTTCTTAGTCACATCGTTCAGCCTTCGGTAGTCCACACAAAAACGAGTGCTTCCGTCTTTCTTTTTCACTAGAACCACTGGTGACGCCCAAGGACTTTTGGAATTTTCGATAAGACCGTCCTTCTTCATTGTTGTTATCATTTCCTCAACCTCACCTTGTTTGGCCAGTGGAAGACGTCTTACGGGTTGTCGAATCGGTCTTGCATCTCCTGTGTTGATGCGATGCTGCACCAACTGTGTCCTACCGTATTGTCCCTTTTGCGATGCGAAGATGTCAGTGTACTCTTGTAGGAGATTTTCAGCCATCCTTGTTTGTTGGTGATCAAGGTTGGATGAACTCAGTATTTTAGCTCTGATGGTTATGAGCTCCTCCGGGGCTAACGTTTTTCTCGGGGCCTCGTCTGTGATCTTCGTAATTGCTGCAACCGATTCGCAACGTCCAACGACTTCTCCTTTTTTCAACTTTACATCGTACGGTCTGGTGTTTAGTAATCGTACGGGGACCATTTTGTTTTTCGGTGCTACCAGTGTTTTCCCAATGATGACGCTTTGGGTGAAACACTCTGGGTCTGGTTCCACCACTAGGTATCGAAGGCTTCCAAACTCACCTTCCAGTTTTGTCCAGACGAACACTTCAGAAGAAGGAGGCAGAATCAGATCTTCCATGATGACAGTCCTCAGTGTCGACGTACTTTCGTTCGAATAGGTCATTGGAAGTTCCTTATTTTGGTACTTCAAAACCTGATTACCGATGTCCAAAATAACTCCATGCTGTTTCATAAAGTCGATTCCAATGATGCACTCGTCACATATATCTGCCACCAGGAATTGATGAGTAAACACTAGATCGGCCAGTCGGATCTTAAGACACACTTCTCCATATACTCTTGCTGCTTCTCCCGTTGCGGTTCTTAGACGGTAGCTATTGGTGTTATGAAGCCACGTCGTCTTTACCAGGTCTCGACGTACTATGGAAGCTGTGGCACCGGTGTCGATGGTAGCCACATGTTTGTTCCCGTTAATAGTAGTTTCCACAGTCAGACTTTTGTTGTCTCGTTTGGTCTGAGAGACCTGGATGGTGGTTCTGGGGCCATCGATACAAGAAACCAGCCTCTGCCTCGGCTGATACGTAACGCTGGTGTTGTTGTTACCTTGTTCTGGGTTGGATCTCTTGCTTCCACAATGTTGACAACCGGCTTTATTTGGTGGTAGTCGGCATTGACGCTTTAAGTGCCCGGTCTTGTTGCAGTTCCAACATCTTGCTAGTCCGATCCGCTGGTTCTTTTGTATTTCAGCTCTTTGGCACGAGCACTCTTCGACTATGGCTTCTCTAAGTCGATGTACTCCCTGAGAAGCCTGTTCTGCTGCTTCAATTGTCAATGCGAATGCTAAAGTTTCGGAAAGAGTACGTGTTCTAGCAGTTCGCACAGACCTCTGAAGATTTATATCCGAAATGGCACGGACGAAGGACTCAACAGCAAGCTGGTTGATGATTTCTTGTCCAGCATCCGGGTATGCCAGGTGAACCAGTCTTTCGACGTCTGCTTGGAGCTGCTGTAGACTTTCACCCCTTTTCTGGACTCTGTTATTGAGTTGGACTCGGAAGACTTCTTTCAAGTGGCTATCTCCAAAGCGTTTATCTATAGCTGCCACGAGAGAACTGAAATCGCCGCTCTTACCAGCTGGAACTGTTTGAAGTAATTCAGCTGCTGGTCCTCTAAGAGCAAGAGTCAGTGCAATGTACTTGTCTTCGTCATCCCAGCCATTTGTTGTCGCGGCTGCCTCAAATTGTCTCTTGTAGACTGGCCAAGAAGACTGTCCATCAAATGTTGGGGGTTTCATCTCCTTTTTCTTTGTAAACTCCCCAGCAGACTCTCGAATTTTTATTTTTCGAATCTGGTCCAATTCCTTGGTCAGAACAGAGAACTGTTTATCGCATCGGCTTTCCAAACGATTCTCTACAACAGAAAGCTGTTTTTCCACACCTTCAACGCGTTCGTCTAGGGCACATACATTTTTCTCAATGTTACCCAATTTGCCTTCTAGAATGTTTTTCTGACCTTCCAAAACATTCTGTTGCGCCTCAAGTCTTTCGAGAATATTCTGTTGTTCCACCTTTTGCTCGTTTCGTTGTTCTTCAATCAGCTTCTTTTGTTCGTTTCTTTGTGTTTCAAGTTGTTCGAGAACATTCTGCTGTTCCTTCTTTTGCTCGTTTCGTTGTGCTTCCAGTTGTTCGAGAACATTCTGCTGTTCCTTCTTTTGATCGTTTCTCTGCTCTTCCAGACGTCCGAGAATATTCTGCTGTTGCTCTTCAATCAGCTTCTTTTGTTGTACTTCGAGTCGTTCGAGAACATTCTGCTGTTCCTTCTTTTGCTCGTTTCGCTGTTCTAACAAAAGTTTCATCATACTAGAAAAATCTACACTTTCACTTACTTCCTCTTCTTCCACTTCTATTTCAAAAACAAAAGTGTTTACGTCTTCCCCTTGCTGTTCCAAATAGTTACGCAAGCGCAGGACGAGCTCATTTTTCGATCCCGCTCTAGAAAGATTTCGCTTACCTAACTCACTTTTAAGCTCAATGCAGTTGAGCTCTTCTAACAACTTACCCATTTTCACTGTATATAATTATTATTTTTCTTTTTACTTTTACTTTTTTTTTTTTTTTTACACTTTATTAGTCAAATAAGTTTTATTTACACTTCTGACACCAATGTAACGTGCGCTTAGTTCGCAAAAATAAAACTTCACTTTTATTTATTTATTTCTACCACTTTATTCAGTATTTATACTTTATTCGAACTCAACTCGACTATTGGACTATCACTGGTTAACAACACTTCACTCTTAACTTTATCACTCTATAATCAAAACTGACTGCTCGTTGCGTCAGCGGCCTATTTATATAGAACAATACTTATCTAGAGCGTTCCAGTTTCTTCTCCATGGTTTCCACATTTGCTGTCAAGCATCTCTACACTCACACACACTGGCTTACAAACAATGCCTGTCATTTTATACCATTCCATTATAGTGTTGCCAGTTGTGTTTTCGGTTAAACGTTTTCGATTAGGAAATTGGTATAAATGTTGGGTGTTCATTACAATATAAACAGATTTAAGAGCATACGGACTAGAAAACACTGCACACGATCGTTTGACGAACCCAAGCATAGAACTGGCTTTGGCAACAACATAGTCAATGTGGAGTGAAAATGAAAGTTTGGTGTCAAAAATCACACCAAGATCATTAACTTCAGTTACACTTGAAAGTGAAATTTCGGAAATCTTATATTGATAAATAACTGGAGTCAAAATACGATAAACAGATAAGGACTGACATTTAGTTATATTCAGGGAAAGCTGATTAAGCTTGCACCAATTGACGATAATGTTCAGATCCGATTGAAGCCTATTGCAATCAAAAGTGCTTTTAACACGCAAAAATATTTTCAGATCATCAGCATACATAAGGCAATAAGCATACTGAAGAAGGGTTGGAATATCGTTGATGAAAATATTAAAGAGCAAAGGTCCTAAGTGACTGCCTTGAGGAACTCCCGATAAAACATCAATAGGCTTCGATTGAGAAGAACCAATTTTAACAATTTGCCTCCTATTTGTAAGGTAGCTGTAAATCCATTTCAGGAGGGTCGAATGAATACCAAATGATCTTAATTTTTCGATGAGAACATTGTGACATACAGTGTCGAAGGCTTTCACAAAATCAGTAAATACAACATCAACTTGATAACCTAACTCAACGGAATCAAAAAGGTATTTACTGAAAAGCATTAAGTTAGTCACCGTAGATCTACCAGATACAAAGCCGTGCTGGTTTGGAGAGATTTGTTCTTTGAATGAGAAATTGAGTTTGGTTGTCACAATAGACTCAAAAAGTATTGGAATGGCAGAAAGTTTTGATATTCCACGATAGTTTTTTACTTTCTGCTTTGATCCAGCTTTAAATATGGGGGCTAAAAATGACGTTTTCCAGTCATCCAAGAACGTGCCAGACGTTAGAGATATTGCAATGGTAAGGCTAATGACGATTTGCAGTTCTTTAATACTTCAAAAGGAATCCCATCAGGACCAGCACCTTGACCAGAGTTTAAAGATTGTATGCCCTGCAAAACATCTTCAGTAGAAAAATATTGTAAAGTGCGCTTAGTTCGCAAAAATAAAACTTCACTTTTCAATTTATTTCTACCACTTTTATTCAGTATCAATACTTTATTCGAACTCAACTCGACTTTTGGACTATCACTTGTTCACAACAATTCACTCTTAACTTTATCACTCTATAATCAGAACTGCTCTCTGGTTGCCTCGGGCGGGCTATTTATATCGAATGACATTTCATCTAGAACTCTCCAGTAGCTTCCACATGGTCTGCAACTCTCCACTGTTTTGGCTGTCAAACATTTTCTCTCCTAGAATTTCTACACTTACACTAGTGCTCCCAGATGTGTTTTTCGGTTGAACGTTTTCGATTAGGAAATTGGTATTAAATGTTGGGTTCACGTTACAATATTATGCATGAATATTCATAGTTAATGACTTTACTTTATCTCTGTCATCACACAGATCAATTTCTGTACAAACTGAATTAAATAAATTAATACATTTAGTAGTTAATTCGTTAAGACCATAATTATAAAAATGCCTGGGATTAAATAATAAATTTCGTGATCTGAGTATTCTTTCAGGTGCGTAGATAAGAAAATTCTTTAAAATATCAGGACATTTTATGCGATAAGAAAACACATCATGAATAAACAATATACATTGAACATTACGTCTTTTCTCAAGGGTATCTAGCCCTATTAATGCACATCTAGTAGAATAAGAGGGTTTTACATCAAGGTTCCATTTAAATTGAGCAATGACAAATCTTGTAGATGACTTTTGCACTCTTTCCAACCGATTTATGGAAGTTACATAAGTAGGGCACCAAATTATGGAACAATATTCAAGAAAAGGACGAACAGGGGACATATAAACAGATTTAAGAGCATACGGACTAGAAAACACTGCACACGATCGTTTGACGAACCCAAGCATAGAACTGGCTTTGGCAACAACATAGTCAATGTGGAGTGAAAATGAAAGTTTGGTGTCAAAAATCACACCAAGATCCTTAACTTCAGTTACACTTGAAAGTGAAATTTCGGAAATCTTATATTGATAAATAACTGGAGTCAAAATACGATAAACAGATAAGGACTGACATTTAGTTATATTCAGGGAAAGCTGATTAAGCTTGCACCAATTGACGATAATGTTCAGATCCGATTGAAGCCTATTGCAATCAAAAGTGCTTTCAACACGCAAAAATACTTTCAGATCATCAGCATACATAAGGCAATAAGCATACTGAAGAAGGGTTGGAATATCGTTGATGAAAATATTAAAGAGCAAAGGTCATAAGTGACTGCCTTGAGGAACTCCCGATAAAACATCAATAGGCTTCGATTGAGAAGAACCAATTTTAACAATTTGCCTCCTATTTGTAAGGTAGCTGTAAATCCATTTCAGGAGGGTCGAATGAATACCAAATGATCTTAATTTTTCGATGAGAACATTGTGACATACAGTGTCGAAGGCTTTCACAAAATCAGTAAATACAACATCAACTTGATAACCTAACTCAACGGAATCAAAAAGGTATTTACTGAAAAGCATTAAGTTAGTCACCGTAGATCTACCAGATACAAAGCCGTGCTGGTTTGGAGAGATTTGTTCTTTGAATGAGAAATTGAGTTTGGTTGTCACAATAGACTCAAAAAGTTTTGGAATGGCAGAAAGTTTTGATATTCCACGATAGTTTTTTACTTTCTGCTTTGATCCAGCTTTAAATATGGGGGCTAAAAATGACGTTTTCCAGTCATCCAAGAACGTGCCAGACGTTAGAGATATTGCAATGGTAAGGCTAATGACGATTTGCAGTTCTTTAGTACTTCAAAAGGAATCCCATCAGGACCAGCACCTTGACCAGAGTTTAAAGATTGTATGCCCTGCAAAACATCTTCAGTAGAAAAATA
The DNA here is from genome assembly GCA_949752695.1 of Melanostoma scalare. Classification (NCBI taxonomy): domain Eukaryota; kingdom Metazoa; phylum Arthropoda; class Insecta; order Diptera; family Syrphidae; genus Melanostoma; species Melanostoma scalare. The sequence goes on along the minus strand of OX456985.1, from coordinate 139,076,884 downwards.
TTGTAAAGTGCGCTTAGTTCGCAAAAATAAAACTTCACTTTTCAATTTATTTCTACCACTTTTATTCAGTATCAATACTTTATTCGAACTCAACTCGACTTTTGGACTATCACTTGTTCACAACAATTCACTCTTAACTTTATCACTCTATAATCAGAACTGCTCTCTGGTTGCCTCGGGCGGGCTATTTATATCGAATGACATTTCATCTAGAACTCTCCAGTAGCTTCCACATGGTCTGCAACTCTCCACTGTTTTGACTGTCAAACATTTTCTCTCCTAGAATTTCTACACTTACACTAGTGCTCCCAGATGTGTTTTTCGGTTGAACGTTTTCGATTAGGAAATTGGTATTAAATGTTGGGTTCACGTTACACTGCCCCCTCCTTAAGATTGTTCGTCCCGAATAATTCCATCTGCAGCCTCGCCACTATATCGATGCAGCCGGTCACAATGAACTACTTTTAACTTGCCTCTTAGTCCTCTTTGGATGCGGTAAACCACGTCGTTAATCCTCGTGACAACAGTATAAGGACCTTCCCAGTTTTGCTGAAGTTTCGGTGACAATCCCTTTTGACGATGAGGATTATAAAGCCACACACGATCTCCTGCTTGGAATCCTGACGTTGTCGCTTTTGTGTCGTACCGTGTCTTCATCCGGTCGCTGTAGGTTTTCATCCGTTCCCTTGTTCTTTTATGGATGTCAGCGAGTCTCTCCTTGAGGTCGTCCACATACTCGTTTGTGTCCTGTGGCTCCTCTGTGGGGCATCCAAATTTAAGTTCGCTGGGCAGCCGCATAGTTTTCCCGAACAGGATGTCAGATGGTGTTTGCCCTGTCGAGCTATGTACTGCACTTCTATAGGCCATCAGGAATAGCGGTACGTGCCTATCCCAGTCTCTTTGGTAGTCGCCTACGACCTTGGTGAGGTGTTCTTTCAAGGTCCGGTTGAATCTTTCAACCATCCCATCAGATTGTGGATGAAGCGGTGTGGTTCTCGTCTTCTTAATGCCAAGTAGTCCACACACTCCTTGGAAGATGTTTGACTCAAAGTTCCTCCCTTGGTCGGAATGGAGTTCCATAGGCACGCCAAACCTACTCACCCAGTTGAACACAATCTGGTCGACCACCGTTTTCGCTTCTTGATTTGGGATGGCATACGCCTCAGGCCACTTGCTAAAATAGTCCATTACAACCAGAATGTACTTGTTTCCAGCATTGGTTTCTGGAAACACATCTACTGCAATCCTCTCAAAAGGCGATCCAACGTTGTACTGATGCATTTTACCTTGAATCTTCCTACCAGGTCCTTTGGTTGCAGCACACTTGTCACATGTTCGGCACCACTTCTCCACGTCATCTCTAGCGTGTAACCAGTAGAACCGATGTCGCACCTTCTCCAGTGTTTTGTTGACTCCCAGGTGGCCTCCAGAAGGTCCGTCGTGCATCTCCCGAAGAACTTCACTGACTTTCGATTGCGGTACGATCAGCTGCATCACATATGACTTACCGTCAGCGGATTCCCATCTTCGCCTGAGGACACCTTCTTGCACATATAGTGAGTCCCACTGTGCCCAATAGGCTTTGAGAACTGGACTCCTGTCAGAAATGTCTCCCCATTCAGGTTTCTCTTCATTTTCTTTCCATGCGAGAATGGGTTCGATATCTGGATCCTCCTGTTGAGCAGTCCTCACTTCCTCATTGCTCCATCCGCTTATTGGGTCAGCTCTTAGTCGCTGAGCGGTAATATTTTCTTTGTCTTCTTGCCGCCTACAATGCTTACAATCCACTTTGCAAGGTCTTCGGGATAATGCGTCAGCGTTTGAGTGCAACTTTCCTCTGCGGTGTTGAATCTGGTAATCATAAGTCTGCAGTCTTTCTATCCACCTTGCGACTTGACCTTCTGGATTTTTGAAGTTCAACAGCCAGTTCAGAGCACCATGGTCTGTCCGCAGAAGGAATTTCTGTCCATAGATGTACTTATGGAAGTGCTTTGTTGCCAAGATCAGAGCTAGCAGTTCCCTTCTGGTCACGCAGTAGTTTCTTTCGGGTTTCGAGAGGACCTTGCTGTAGTATGCCACCACTTTCTCTTCGCCATCATGCACTTGGGATAGTACCGCCCCGATTCCAACGTTGCTTGCATCTGCGTCGATGATGAATGTTTTGCCAGGTGTTGGATGTGCCAGCACTGGAGCGTTACAGAGGCGGTATTTGAGTTCCTGAAAAGATTTTTCACACTCACCTGACCATTTGAACTGCTTCCCTTTTTCGGTGAGCTGATGCAAACTCTTTGCAACTCCAGCAAAGTTCTTAACGAAACGTCGGTAATATGTGGCAAGACCAAGAAAGCTTCGGAGTTGATGTTTGTCCTGTGGTGTTGGCCAATTTTTGACGGAGTCAACTTTTTCAGGATCAGTCTTCACTCCTTGGGAAGAGATGATGTGTCCCAAATACTTAACTTCGGTTTTGAAAAGTGCACATTTTTCCGGATTCAGTTTAAGGTTAGCCTCTCGAAGTCTCTGAAACACGGCTTTTAGATTCTTGCAATGTTGGTCAAATGTTTTCCCGTAAACAATAACATCGTCCAAGTAGACAAGGCACGCTTTCCACGTCAGTCCTTGAAGAACGCACTCCATCAAACGCTCGAATGTTGCCGGAGCGTTGCATAGCCCAAACGGCATAACTTTAAACTGCCAGAGCCCATTACCTGTAGAAAACGCCGTCTTTTCCCGATCATCAGGGTGGATGTCAACTTGCCAATATCCACTCTTCAAGTCCAGCGTCGAAAACCACTGGGCTCCTTCCATGGCATCCAGGGTATCACTGATTCTCGGCAGGGGATAGCTGTCCTTCTTAGTCACATCGTTCAGCCTTCGGTAGTCCACACAAAAACGAGTGCTTCCGTCTTTCTTTTTCACTAGAACCACTGGTGACGCCCAAGGACTTTTGGAATTTTTGATAAGACCGTCCTTCTTCATTGTTGTTATCATTTCCTCAACCTCACCTTGTTTGGCCAGTGGAAGACGTCTTGCGGGTTGACGAATCGGTCTTGCATCTCCTGTGTTGATGCGATGCTGCACCAACTGTGTCCTACCGTATTGTCCCTTTTGCGATGCGAAGATGTCAGTGTACTCTTGTAGGAGATTTTCAGCCATCCTTGTTTGTTGGTGATCAAGGTTGGATGAACTCAGTATTTTAGCTCTGATGGTTATGAGCTCCTCCGGGGCTAACGTTTTTCTCGGGGCCTCGTCTGTGATCTTCGTAATTGCTGCAACCGATTCGCAACGTCCAACGACTTCTCCTTTCTTCAACTTTACATCGTACGGTCTGGTGTTTAGTAATCGTACGGGGACCATTTTGTTTTTCGGTGCTACCAGTGTTTTCCCAATGATGACGCTTTGGGAGGAACACTCTGGGTCTGGTTCCACCATGAGGTATCGAAGGCTTCCAAACTCACCTTCCAGTTTTGTCCAAACGAACACTTCAGAAGAAGGAGGCAGAATCAGATCTTCCGTGATGACAGTTCTCAGTGTTGACGTATTTTCATTCGAATAGGTTATTGGAATTTCTTTATTTTGGTATTTCAAAACTTGATTACCGATATCCAAAATAACTCCGTGCTGTTTCATAAAGTCGATTCCAATGATGCACTCGTCACATATATCTGCAACCAGGAATTGATGAGTAAACACTAGATCGGCCAGTCGGATCTTGAGACACACTTCTCCATATACTCTTGCTGCTTCCCCCGTTGCGGTTCTTAGACGGTAGCTATTGGTGTTATGGAGCCACGTCATCTTTACCAGGTCTCGACGTACTATGGATGCTGTGGCACCGGTGTCAATGGTAGCCACATGTTTGTTCCCGTTAATAGTAGTCTCCACAGTCAGACTTTTGTTGTCGCGTTTGGTCTGGGAGACCTGGATGGTGGTTTTGGGGCCATCGATACAAGAAACCAGCCTCTGCCCCTCGAAGTTGGTTCTTACTCGTTTCCCTGATGGGAAACGGGCTGATAGGCAACGCTGGTGTTGTTGTTACCTTGCTCTGGGTTGGATCTCTTGCTTCCACAATGTTGACAACCGGTTTTATTTGGTGGTAGCCGGCATTGACGCTGTAAGTGCCCGGTCTTGTTGCAGTTCCAACATCTTACTGGTCCACTCCGCTGGTTCTTTTGTATTTCTGATCTTTGGCACGAGCATTCTTCGACTATGGCCTCTCTAAGTCGATGTACTCCATGAGAAGCCTGTTCTGCTGCTTCGATTGTCAATGCGAATGCTAAAGTTTCAGAAAGAGTACGTGTTCTAGCAGTTCGCACAGACCTCTGAAGATGTATATCGGAAATGGCACGAACGAAGGACTCAACAGCAAGCTGGTTGATGATTTCTTCTCCAGCATCCGGGTATGCCAGGTGAACCAGTCTTTCGACGTCTGCTTGGAGCTGCTGTAGACTTTCACCCCTTTTCTGGACTCTGTTATTGAGTTGGACTCGGAAGACTTCTTTCAAGTGGCTATCTCCAAAGCGTTTATCTATAGCTGCCACGAGAGAACAGAAATCGCCGCTCGTACCAGCTGGAACTGTTTGAAGTAATTAAGCTGCTGGTCCTCTAAGAGCAAGAGTCAGTGCAATGTACTTGTCTTCGTCATCCCAGCCATTTGTTGTCGCGTCTGCCTCAAATTGTCTCTTGTAGACTGGCCAAGAAGACTGCCCATCAAATGTTGGGGGTTTCATCTTCTTTTTCCTTGCAAACTCTCCAGCAGATTCTCGAATTTTTATTTTCCGTATTTGGTCTAATTCCTTGGACAGAACAGAGAACTGGTTATCGCATCGGCTTTCCAAACGATTCTCTACAACAGAAAGCTGTTTTTCCACACCTTCAACTCGTTCGTCAAGGGCACATACATTTTTCTCAATGTTACCCAATTTTCCTTCTAGAATGTTTTTCTGACCTTCTAAAACATTCTGTTGCGCCTCAAGTCTTTCGAGAATATTCTGTTTTTCCTTCTTTTTTTCGCTTCGTTGTGCTTCAAGTTGTTCGAGAACATTCTGCTGTTCCTTCTTTTGCTCGTTTCGTTGTGCTTCAAGTTCTTCGAGAACATTCTGCTGTTCTTTCTTTTGCTCGTTTCGTTGTGTTTCAAGTTGTTCGAGAACATTCAGCTGTTCCTTCTTTTGATCGTTTCGTTGCTCTTCCAGACGTCCGAGAATATTCTGCTGTTGCTCTTTAATCAGCTTCTTTTGTTGTTCTAATAAAAGCTTCATCATACTAGAAAAATCTTCCTCTTTTTCCACTTCTGTTTCAAAAACAAAAGTGCTTACGTCTTCCCCTTGCTGTTCCAAATAGTTGCGCAAGCGCAGGACGAGCTCATTCTTCGATCCCGCTCTAGAAAGATTTCGCTTACCTAACTCACTTTTAAGCTCAGTGCAGTTGAGCTCTTCCAACAACTTACCCATTTTCACTGTATTTAACTTTTTTTTTTTTTTTTTGCACTTAACTAGTTTTTTTTTTTCTTTTTTTTTTTTATCAAATAAGTTTTATTTACACTTCTGACACCAATGTAACGTGCGCTTAGTTCGCAAAAATAAAACTTCACTTTTCAATTTATTTCTACCACTTTTATTCAGTATCAATACTTTATTCGAACTCAACTCGACTTTTGGACTATCACTTGTTCACAACAATTCACTCTTAACTTTATCACTCTATAACCAGAACTGCCCTCTGGTTGCCTCGGGCGGGCTATTTATATCGAATGACATTTCATCTAGAACTCTCCAGTAGCTTCCACATGGTCTGCAACTCTCCACTGTTTTGGCTGTCAAACATTTTCTCTCCTAGAATTTCTACACTTACACTAGTGCTCCCAGATGTGTTTTTCGGTTGAACGTTTTCGATTAGGAAATTGGTATTAAATGTTGGGTTCACGTTACAATATTATGCATGAATATTCATAGTTAATGACTTTACTTTATCTCTGTCATCACACAGATCAATTTCTGTACAAACTGAATTAAATAAATTAATACATTTAGTAGTTGGTTCGTTAAGACCATAATTATAAAAATGCCTGGGATTAAATAATAAATTTCGTGATCTGAGTATTCTTTCAGGTGCGTAGATAAGAAAGTTCCTTAAAATATCAGGACATTTTATGCGATAAGAAAACACATCATGAATAAACAATATACATTGAACATTACGTCTTTTCTCAAGGGTATCTAGCCCTATTAATGCACATCTAGTAGAATAAGAGGGTTTTACATCAAGGTTCCATTTAAATTGAGCAATGACAAATCTTGTAAATGACTTTTGCACTCTTTCCAACCGATTTATGGAAGTTACATAAGTAGGGCACCAAATTATGGAACAATATTCAAGAAAAGGACAAACAAGGGACATATAAACAGATTTAAGAGCATACGGACTAGAAAACACTGCACACGATCGTTTGACGAACCCAAGCATAGAACTGGCTTTGGCAACAACATAGTCAATGTGGAGTGAAAATGAAAGTTTGGTGTCAAAAATCACACCAAGATCCTTAACTTCAGTTACACTTGAAAGTGAAATTTCGGAAATCTTATATTGATAAATAACTGGAGTCAAAATACGATAAACAGATAAGGACTGACATTTAGTTATATTCAGAGAAAGCTGATTAAGCTTGCACCAATTGACGATAATGTTCAGATCCGATTGAAGCCTATTGCAATCAAAAGTGCTTTTAACACGCAAAAATATTTTCAGATCATCAGCATACATAAGGCAATAAGCATACTGAAGAAGTGTTGGAATATCGTTGATGAAAATATTAAAGAGCAAAGGTCCTAAGTGACTGCCTTGAGGAACTCCCGATAAAACATCAATAGGCTTCGATTGAGAAGAACCAATTTTAACAATTTGCCTCCTATTTGTAAGGTAGCTGTAAATCCATTTCAGGAGGGTCGAATGAATACCAAATGATCTTAATTTTTCGATGAGAACATTGCGACATACAGTGTCGAAGGCTTTCACAAAATCAGTAAATACAACATCAACTTGATAACCTAACTCAACGGAATCAAAAAGGTATTTACTGAAAAGCATTAAGTTAGTCACCGTAGATCTACCAGATACAAAGCCGTGCTGGTTTGGAGAGATTTGTTCTTTGAATGAGAAATTGAGTTTGGTTGTCACAATAGACTCAAAAAGTTTTGGAATGGCAGAAAGTTTTGATATTCCACGATAGTTTTTTACTTTCTGCTTTGATCCAGCTTTAAATATGGGGGCTAAAAATGACGTTTTCCAGTCATCCAAGAACGTGCCAGACGTTAGAGATATTGCAATGTTAAGGCTAATGACGATTTGCAGTTCTTTAGTACTTCAAAAGGAATTAGGACCAGCACCTTGACCAGAGTTTAAAGATTGTATGCCCTGCAAACATCTTCAGTAGAAAAATATTGTAAAGTGCGCTTAGTTCGCAAAAATAAAACTTCACTTTTCAATTTATTTCTACCACTTTTATTCAGTATCAATACTTTATTCGAACTCAACTCGACTTTTGGACTATCACTTGTTCACAACAATTCACTCTTAACTTTATCACTCTATAATCAGAACTGCTCTCTGGTTGCCTCGGGCGGGCTATTTATATCGAATGACATTTCATCTAGAACTCTCCAGTAGCTTCCACATGGTCTGCAACTCTCCACTGTTTTGGCTGTCAAACATTTTCTCTCCTAGAATTTCTACACTTACACTAGTGCTCCCAGATGTGTTTTTCGGTTGAACGTTTTCGATTAGGAAATTGGTATTAAATGTTGGGTTCACGTTACACTGCCCCCTCCTTAAGATTGTTCGTCCCGAATAATTCCATCTGCAGCCTCGCCACTATATCGATGCAGCCGGTCACAATGAACTACTTTTAACTTGCCTCTTAGTCCTCTTTGGATGCGGTAAACCACGTCGTTAATCCTCGTGACAACAGTATAAGGACCTTCCCAGTTTTGCTGAAGTTTCGGTGACAATCCCTTTTGACGATGAGGATTATAAAGCCACACACGATCTCCTGCTTGGAATCCTGACGTTGTCGCTTTTGTGTCGTACCGTGTCTTCATCCGGTCGCTGTAGGTTTTCATCCGTTCCCTTGTTCTTTTATGGATGTCAGCGAGTCTCTCCTTGAGGTCGTCCACATACTCGTTTGTGTCCTGTGGCTCCTCTGTGGGGCATCCAAATTTAAGTTCGCTGGGCAGCCGCATAGTTTTCCCGAACAGGATGTCAGATGGTGTTTGCCCTGTCGAGCTATGTACTGCACTTCTATAGGCCATCAGGAATAGCGGTACGTGCCTATCCCAGTCTCTTTGGTAGTCGCCTACGACCTTGGTGAGGTGTTCTTTCAAGGTCCGGTTGAATCTTTCAACCATCCCATCAGATTGTGGATGAAGCGGTGTGGTTCTCGTCTTCTTAATGCCAAGTAGTCCACACACTCCTTGGAAGATGTTTGACTCAAAGTTCCTCCCTTGGTCGGAATGGAGTTCCATAGGCACGCCAAACCTACTCACCCAGTTGAACACAATCTGGTCGACCACCGTTTTGGCTTCTTGATTTGGGATGGCATACGCCTCAGGCCACTTGCTAAAATAGTCCATTACAACCAGATTGTACTTGTTTCCAGCATTGGTTTCTGGAAAAGGCCCAGCCACATCTACTGCAATCCTCTCAAAAGGCGATCCAACGTTGTACTGATGCATCTTACCTTGAATCTTCCTACCAGGTCCTTTGGTTGCAGCACACTTGTCACATGTTCGGCACCACTTCTCCACGTCATCTCTAGCGTGTAACCAGTAGAACCGATGTCGCACCTTCTCCAGTGTTTTGTTGACTCCCAGGTGGCCTCCAGAAGGTCCGTCGTGCATCTCCCGAAGAACTTCACTGACTTTCGATTGCGGTACGATCAGCTGCATCACATATGACTCACCGTCAGCGGATTCCCATCTTCGCCTGAGGACACCTTCTTGCACATATAGTGAGTCCCACTGTGCCCAATAGGCTTTGAGAACTGGACTCCTGTCAGAAATGTCTCCCCATTCAGGTTTCTCTTCATTTTCTTTCCATGCGAGAATGGGTTCGATATCTGGATCCTCCTGTTGAGCAGTCCTCACTTCCTCATTGCTCCATCCGCTTATTGGGTCAGCTCTTAGTCGCTGAGCGGTAATATTTTCTTTGTCTTCTTGCCGCCTACAATGCTTACAATCCACTTTGCAAGGTCTTCGGGATAATGCGTTAGCGTTTGAGTGCAACTTTCCTCTGCGGTGTTGAATCTGGTAATCATAAGTCTGCAGTCTTTCTATCCACCTTGCGACTTGACCTTCTGGATTTTTGAAGTTCAACAGCCAGTTCAGAGCACCATGGTCTGTCCGCAGAAGGAATTTCTGTCCATAGATGTACTTATGGAAGTGCTTTGTTGCCAAGATCAGAGCTAGCAGTTCCCTTCTGGTCACGCAGTAGTTTCTTTCGGGTTTCGAGAGGACCTTGCTGTAGTATGCCACCACTTTCTCTTCGCCATCATGCACTTGGGATAGTACCGCCCCGATTCCAACGTTGCTTGCATCTGCGTCGATGATGAATGTTTTGCCAGGTGTTGGATGTGCCAGCACTGGAGCGTTACAGAGGCGGTATTTGAGTTCCTGAAAAGATTTTTCACACTCACCTGACCATTTGAACTGCTTCCCTTTTTCGGTGAGCTGATGCAAACTCTTTGCAACTCCAGCAAAGTTCTTAACGAAACGTCGGTAATATGTGGCAAGACCAAGAAAGCTTCGGAGTTGATGTTTGTCCTGTGGTGTTGGCCAATTTTTGACGGAGTCAACTTTTTCAGGATCAGTCTTCACTCCTTGGGAAGAGATGATGTGTCCCAAATACTTAACAACAAGGCACGCTTTCCACGTCAGTCCTTGAAGAACGCACTCCATCAAACGCTCGAATGTTGCCGGAGCGTTGCATAGCCCAAACGGCATAACTTTAAACTGCCAGAGCCCATTACCTGTAGAAAACGCCGTCTTTTCCCGATCATCAGGGTGGATGTCAACTTGCCAATATCCACTCTTCAAGTCCAGCGTCGAAAACCACTGGGCTCCTTCCATGGCATCCAGGGTATCACTGATTCTCGGCAGGGGATAGCTGTCCTTCTTAGTCACATCGTTCAGCCTTCGGTAGTCCACACAAAAACGAGTGCTTCCGTCTTTCTTTTTCACTAGAACCACTGGTGACGCCCAAGGACTTTTGGAATTTTCGATAAGACCGTCCTTCTTCATTGTTGTTATCATTTCCTCAACCTCACCTTGTTTGGCCAGTGGAAGACGTCTTGCGGGTTGACGAATCGGTCTTGCATCTCCTGTGTTGATGCGATGCTGCACCAACTGTGTCCTACCGTATTGTCCCTTTTGCGATGCGAAGATGTCAGTGTACTCTTGTAGGAGATTTTCAGCCATCCTTGTTTGTTGGTGATCAAGGTTGGATGAACTCAGTATTTTAGCTCTGATGGTTATGAGCTCCTCCGGGGCTAACGTTTTTCTCGGGGCCTCGTCTGTGATCTTCGTAATTGCTGCAACCGATTCGCAACGTCCAACGACTTCTCCTTTCTTCAACTTTACATCGTACGGTCTGGTGTTTAGTAATCGTACGGGGACCATTTTGTTTTTCGGTGCTACCAGTTTTTTCCCAATGATGACGCTTTGGGAGGAACACTCTGGGTCTGGTTCCACCATGAGGTATCGAAGGCTTCCAAACTCACCTTCCAGTTTTGTCCAAACGAACACTTCAGAAGAAGGAGGCAGAATCAGATCTTCCGTGATGACAGTTCTCAGTGTTGACGTATTTTCATTCGAATAGGTCATTGGAATTTCTTTATTTTGGTATTTCAAAACTTGATTACCGATATCCAAAATAACTCCGTGCTGTTTCATAAAGTCGATTCCAATGATGCACTCGTCACATATATCTGCAACCAGGAATTGATGAGTAAACACTAGATCGGCCAGTCGGATCTTGAGACACACTTCTCCATATACTCTTGCTGCTTCCCCCGTTGCGGTTCTTAGACGGTAGCTATTGGTGTTATGGAGCCACGTCATCTTTACCAGGTCTCGACGTACTATGGATGCTGTGGCACCGGTGTCAATGGTAGCCACATGTTTGTTCCCGTTAATAGTAGTCTCCACAGTCAGACTTTTGTTGTCGCGTTTGGTCTGGGAGACCTGGATGGTGGTTTTGGGGCCATCGATACAAGAAACCAGCCTCTGCCCCTCGAAGTTGGTTCTTACTCGTTTCCCTGATGGGAAACGGGCTGATAGGCAACGCTGGTGTTGTTGTTACCTTGCTCTGGGTTGGATCTCTTGCTTCCACAATGTTGACAACCGGTTTTATTTGGTGGTAGCCGGCATTGACGCTGTAAATGCCCGGTCTTGTTGCAGTTCCAACATCTTACTGGTCCACTCCGCTGGTTCTTTTGTATTTCTGATCTTTGGCACGAGCATTCTTCGACTATGGCCTCTCTAAGTCGATGTACTCCATGAGAAGCCTGTTCTGCTGCTTCGATTGTCAATGCGAATGCTAAAGTTTCAGAAAGAGTACGTGTTCTAGCAGTTCGCACAGACCTCTGAAGATGTATATCGGAAATGGCACGAACGAAGGACTCAACAGCAAGCTGGTTGATGATTTCTTCTCCAGCATCCGGGTATGCCAGGTGAACCAGTCTTTCGACGTCTGCTTGGAGCTGCTGTAGACTTTCACCCCATTTCTGGACTCTGTTATTGAGTTGGACTCGGAAGACTTCTTTCAAGTGGCTATCTCCAAAGCGTTTATCTATAGCTGCCACTAGAGAACAGAAATCGCCGCTCGTACCAGCTGGAACTGTTTGAAGTAATTCAGCTGCTGGTCCTCTAAGAGCAAGAGTCAGTGCAATGTACTTGTCTTCGTCATCCCAGCCATTTGTTGTCGCGTCTGCCTCAAATTGTCTCTTGTAGACTGGCCAAGAAGACTGCCCATCAAATGTTGGGGGTTTCATCTCCTTTTTCCTTGCAAACTCTCCAGCAGATTCTCGAATTTTTATTTTCCGTATTTGGTCTAATTCCTTGGACAGAACAGAGAACTGGTTATCGCATCGGCTTTCCAAACGATTCTCTACAACAGAAAGCTGTTTTTCCACACCTTCAACTCGTTCGTCAAGGGCACATACATTTTTCTCAATGTTACCCAATTTTCCTTCTAGAATGTTTTTCTGACCTTCTAAAACATTCTGTTGCGCCTCAAGTCTTTCGAGAATATTCTGTTGTTCCTTCTTTTGTTCGCTTCGTTGTGCTTCAAGTTGTTCGAGAACATTCTGCTGTTCCTTCTTTTGCTCGTTTCGTTGTGCTTCAAGTTCTTCGAGAACATTCTGCTGTTCTTTCTTTTGCTCGTTTCGTTGTGTTTCAAGTTGTTCGAGAACATTCAGCTGTTCCTTCTTTTGATCGTTTCGTTGCTCTTCCAGACGTCCGAGAATATTCTGCTGTTGCTCTTTAATCAGCTTCTTTTGTTGTTCTAATAAAAGCTTCATCATACTAGAAAAATCTACACTTTCACTTTCTTCCTCTTTTTCCACTTCTGTTTCAAAAACAAAAGTGCTTACGTCTTCCCCTTGCTGTTCCAAATAGTTGCGCAAGCGCAGGACGAGCTCATTCTTCGATCCCGCTCTAGAAAGATTTCGCTTACCTAACTCACTTTTAAGCTCAGTGCAGTTGAGCTCTTCCAACAACTTACCCATTTTCACTGTATTTAACTTTTTTTTTTTTTTTTTTGCACTTAACTAGTTTTTTTTTTCTTTTTTTTTTTTTTTTTATCAAATAAGTTTTATTTACACTTCTGACACCAATGTAACGTGCGCTTAGTTCGCAAAAATAAAACTTCACTTTTCAATTTATTTCTACCACTTTTATTCAGTATCAATACTTTATTCGAACTCAACTCGACTTTTGGACTATCACTTGTTCACAACAATTCACTCTTAACTTTATCACTCTATAATCAGAACTGCCCTCTGGTTGCCTCGGGCGGGCTATTTATATCGAATGACATTTCATCTAGAACTCTCCAGTAGCTTCCACATGGTCTGCAACTCTCCACTGTTTTGGCTGTCAAACATTTTCTCTCCTAGAATTTCTACACTTACACTAGTGCTCCCAGATGTGTTTTTCGGTTGAACGTTTTCGATTAGGAAATTGGTATTAAATGTTGGGTTCACGTTACAATACCATCCATGTTTTCCAAAGAGTTCTTGATGTGTTGTCTGTCCTTAACAATTTCAAAAAACTTTAGCACTGATTTGATGGTGGATCCTTATTTTTCAGGTTTCTAGACTTTTTAGTAAAATCCAGAGATTCATTTTTAGCGTCGTTTGTTGTTTGGTTTGGTGGTATATTTTCTTGTTCTAGCTTCTCTGAGACACGTTGCCGCAACAGTTCCAGATGAATACTTTCGACTGCGTCATTGTATTTTATTTTTTCAAGGAATCCAATAAATTTTGTGGTTCCCTCATGTTGAGGGCAGAAATTGAAAAAGCACACAATAAATTGAGAAATAAGAAATGAGAAATGTCATTTGGTACATTGGGTGTGTTCGGTGTGTTCACAAATTGCACATTTTTGTTAACTAAAATTTTGTCAAGTAACATGAATTTGTTAATAATTGTTAGCATTTGTACTAGTTTGTAGCTACACCGAACACACCCAACGACAGCTTTTGCCATTTTCGATAACATTTCCAAAAAATAGTTTGGTAGCACATTTTTTGTTATCGGGCTAAGGAAATAAGACCGAATAAATTATGAGGCTAAGGGAAGCCCAGATAGCTAAATTTTTGTTGTATTTAGCACGTGAATTTTTCTAAGCCGTAAAGGCTTGAGAAAAAAAACATACCTAAAGTTGTTAACGAGACCTTGAATATTTAAATACACACACTTAATTATACTTAGCTGCTAGTATAAAATTTTTTCTCTTTCAAATTTCAGTTTTCTTTGGAAAACTGGACAATTGACATATGAATATGAAAACAAAATTTTTTACAAAAAGTTTTAAAGATTGCAATACGCTTTCAAAATCCAAAAAGTCGGCCAGACGTGGCCTTAGTGGTGGAAGCTGTACTCAAAGTAGTAGTGGTGAGATTTTGTATAAAGTCAATGTTGGAAGCTGTACTCACAGTAGTAGAGGGGATTTTCGAGTTTATTTATATTTATATTATTATAGCTGGAAACTTTTTGTTTAATTATACTTTATTTAAAACAAAAGTTACAATACTTTATTCTTGGCGGTTCTTTTCTCGCTCAAGGAATGATGAAGAATGAATAATCGAAAAAAACTCTCTGTGCCACACGTCAAACAGCATCGATTACTCGTCGATGACGTTTTGCAATTCGAACATGAGTCGATGATGTTTGACGTTTCGAACATTGAGGGTTTGCTTACATTTAAGAACAAAAAAAATTATAATAGCTCGGCCAATCCTGACATAATGATTGACCTCAATCATTTACTGATATTAATTTATGTGAAAGTTAACTTGTACAAATGCACAAGTGGCAGAAGGCCATCAGTCAAAATGATAATGTTTATAATATGCGAAAGGCTGGTTCTAATGGGTACATCGGACGAATCAGACGAACGCTGTGTTTTTTTTTCAACAAGGACGGTGCTACCACTCCGAACCATTACTGGGGTTCTCCCGTGCATCCGTCCTCCAGTCAACTGGCCGTATTCTTGAAGCCTATTAAATCCCATCGTATGGTATTTGAGTCACCTGATGGTTTTCAATGTCCCTGATTACGTATCTCGCATTCGGAAGGATTTGATGGATTGCGTATGGCCCACGATATTTTGGAATTAATTTTTTATTTGTGCCTACCGTTGTGTCAACATTACGAATCATAACGAAATCTCCAATTTTAAACGTGGAATGAGGTTTGAATTTGGTAGAGTGGAAAGCAAGAGTTTTTTCTTGATTCAATGCAATTTGAGCATGGGCTTGTTGGCGTTGTTCAGAACGGTTTATGAAAGTTGCATATTGCTTGCCTTAGAGGTATTCAGCCATAGTATCAACAATGGGACCACGCTGGTTTACACCAAAAGCAGCGAGCTGGGGGTATAACGTGTAACGGAATGAACGGAATTATTTACAGCATAATTGTTTTACCCAATCGGAATGTTGCAAAGGCTCAACGACTTTAGAGAGCATGGGCTTCAAGACGCGATTCAACCGTTCTACTTGGCCATTAGCCTGCGGAGCGGCTGTGGCCACACGTATATGTTCAATATTCTTATCGGATAAAAATTGTTTAAAGTCAAGGTGTTTAAAACATGATCCGCGGTCGCTGATGAGCCGTCGCCGGTGTCGCGAAGGTTCCGTTATACTACAGTCGGTATAACCCCTGACTGCAAACCAACCAATGGGCACGGATCGCATTACACCCTGGCTTAGGGGGTTGGCAGCTCTTAGTTCGTTTAACTCCTCAATTGCTCATCCTACCCAGCTTTTAACTAGATCGGTTGAGCAGGTGAGTCACTGAAAAACTTAAGCCTTCGCACCACGCCAAGGTGTCTGCCGCGCAAAGGTGTTAATGTTGAAAACAAGACTAAAAATCGTTCACTTGAATTTTAGAAATTATTATTATTATTATTATTATTATTTTTATTGACAAGTACTTAAAAGTAAATTGACAATGTTTAAAAATATAGAGCCTAGCTGCGATGGCTATTGGCTCTGAGTGGAAATTTTTTTTTAAGTTTTAAAATTCAATTGGCTTATAATATGATATACTAGTTCTATATTTTTTTTATCGGGAGTTTTCAAGAGTTCGTATATGGACTGTTCGTTGGTTGTTGCTGTTAAAAGTTTTTTGGTATTTTTACAATTTTTTAGAAAGTGTTCTAAACTAAGTGTAGCACTACAGGTGTTGCATGTTGGGGGGCTTTGTTTGTTGAGAAGGTGTTCATGTGTTGTAGTTGTGTGTCCAAGCCTCAGGCGGACAAAGTTTGTTATTTTCGTTTTCGCTAAGCAGGGGTATCGTGGTTGACTACGTACAGCGTTTAGTTCCTTATAGTGGTGGTGGTAATGGCTCCAGTCGTTTAGTTGCTTCTTTTTTAAAGCGTTTTGTATTGAGTTCACTAGATCTTGTTTCGAAAATATATTGAATTTGTGTACGGGAGAATTTTTTGTTGAGCTTGCAGCTAAATCTGCTTCTTCATTCCCGCGTATACCAGTATGTCCGGGAACCCACATTAGTTTAAGTTTGTTTGGGGCTTTAATAAGTTGGCATCTTATTTCGGTTATTAGTTCCGAGCTGTTATTTGGGTTGGCGATAGCTTGAAGTACAGACATACTGTCCGAGCAGGTTATGGTTTTATTATCGAGCTTTGATGCTTTCGAGGCTGCTTGATAGATACCAAATGCTTCGGCTGTAAAAATCGATACGAAATCAGGAAGGATTCCGATGCTGATTATGTAGCAGTCTTCTAGTGTAACTGCGAATGATGTGTTTTCGGGAGTCTTGGAGCCATCAGTAAAGAATAGTCTCCATCCTTGGTTGCGGAGGTCCATTACTGAATCGGAGAACAAAGTCCGGTAGGTAGCTTGGCTTGTGTTTGCTTTTTTGTACTGGGCTAGTGACATCAAGATGGTTTCTGGTCTAAAAAGCCAAGGTGGGGCGGAAGGTTTGAAATTAAATCCTCGTTTTATTGGGAGTTTCAGATGGCTCGCTTTCAGTAGTATTAGCCTTATTGCAGATGGGGTTCGTTTTGTAGATTTTTGCTTCATGGCCTGGGCAATGTCTTTGTCGATTACGGAGTTTTTGGAGAAGACTAATTTTGGAATCAGTCTTAGAGTCAGTTCTTCTACTCTATGTTCGATGGTTGGAAGACCCGCTTCGGCTAGCAAGTTTTGTGTTGGTGTGGTTGGGAAGGCGTTAAGACATCTTCTTACAGCTTGATGGTATGGTGGTTTAATTATACTCAGCGTGGATTTTGGGCATCTGCCGTAGACGTAAATTCCGAAGTCAATTTTACTTAGTATTAACATTTAGTTATGTAAGACAGGGTGTTTATATGAACATTACTTTTCTTACAGCTTAAATATTTAATAATATTGCCTCTCGCAGCTAGGGATTTTCTAAGTTCAATACAATGATCTTTCCAATAATACTTATTATTAAAAATTAAACCTAAAATACTTAGTTTGTTCACATTTTGAATTGGTATATTATTTACAGAGAGATTAATGTTTCTACAATTTATTTTGCGACAGATGTGCAGAAGTTTACATTTCGGAAGTGATAATTTTGCACCAGATTCTGACGACCAACTTAATATTTCGTTGATTGCATTTGAAATTACATTTTTACATAGGCTAACATCTGGGATTTTACTTAATATATAAACATCATCGGCGTAAAGGCAATGATTTAATAGGTTATAATTGTTTAGTATACTACTTATTTCTTCAAAAGCTATGGTGAATAGCATTACCGACAGAGGGGAGCCCTGAGGTATGCCTTTTTCTAGTGGGTATATCTTGAAAAAATGGTTGTTAATTCTTACAGAGAACTTTCTATTTGTTAGGAAAGATTCAACATATTTTTTTTTCTTTTTTTTTTTTTGTCAGGAGTAAATCTTCAAAAGACACTTAGTAGTATTCGATACCAAGTAGTGTGGGATTCTTAATCTCCGAACATTGCCTCTCGTATTTAATACGGACTCCATTTCAGAGTTGATATGACTATGCAGTCGCTGATTGTGTGATACAGCATGTTTTCTTACAACTTCTGTAACCGTTTCTATTTGTAGGTCACGATGTAAATCGCTATTTCTTATATACCATGGTGCATTTACTATTCCACGAAGGACTTTGTTTTGGAACTTTTGGATGATTTCAGTACTTGTTTTCTTTGAACAGCCCCATAATTGGATTCCATAGATCCAAACAGGTCTAAGTACTTGTTTATAAAGCATTATTTTATTTTCGACAGATAAGTCCGAATTTCTACCGAGTAACCAGTACATTTTTCTATATTTCAAGTTGAGCTCTTCCCTTTTCTTTTTGATATGCTCTTTCCATTTTAGCTTTGCATCCAAATTCATCCCAAGGTATTTGGCCGTATTGGCGTAGGGTACAGCTTGATTGTTGATGAATATTTGAACGTAGCTTAACTTTTTATTTGTAAAGTTTATATGTGCAGATTTAGCTTCATTGAGCTTGATACGCCATTTTTTGGTCCAATCACTAACGGTCTCGACGGCATTTTGCAATTTCTCAGCAGCCTTGACGACGCACTTACTGGATGCCAAAATTGCGGTATCATCCGCAAAAGTATCCATAATGGTGTTGTTATCCACTGGAATATCCCTTGTATATAGCAAATACAGGGTAGGTCCTAGGACGCTTCCTTGTGGAACACCGGCTTGTATATTACATAGCTTTGAATATTCTTGATCATACCGTACTCTGAAGAGCCGGTTTGAGATATAAGATTTTAGTATTTCGTAGTACTGCCTGGGTAGGTCCCTTTGCAGTTTGTACGCTAGCCCCTCATGCCATACCTTGTCGAATGCTTGAGCAACATCTAAAAATATAGCCGAACATACTTGTTTTTCTTCTAATGCTTTTTCAACTGTATCCGTTATTCTATGAACTTGGTCTATCGTGGAATGTTTATTTCTAAATCCAAACTGATGATTTGGGATTAGATTTCTTTCTTCTATGACCTTGCTCAGTCTTTTCAGTAGCAATTTTTCAAAGACTTTTGCCATTATTGGTATAAGCGATATTGGTCTGTAAGACGTCACTTCTGTTGGTGGCTTACCTTGCTTTGGTATAACAATTACTTCAGCAATTTTCCAATGATGTGGGACATATTGGGTCTTTAGGCATGCATTTATTATGAATTGGAGTTTTATGAAGGCTTTTGATGGCATTTCTTTCATAACCTGAGCAGTTATTAGATCGTACCCAGGTGATTTTTTGTTCGATAGTTGATTTCGACACACACTTTTTATTTCTTTGAGTGTGACAAATGGTATGTCAACTTCATCGACTTTATCAATAAACTGTAAGCTGATTTCAGATGTATTTGCCGGGAATGGCTTAAAAACATTCGCAAGATGTTCTGCAAACAGGTTAGCTTTTTCTTTCGGATTTCCGATCCAATTCCCGTTTAGAGATTTAATTGGCGGGTTTTGTAACTGCGGTCTTTTCAGGCGCTTAGCTGCTTTCCAGAACGAATAATCAGTTGAAGCATCAGTCGTTAAATTTTTCAGGAATCTACTTAATGAATCATTTTTGAATTCGTAGATTTGTTTTTTCAGTTCGTTGCTTAGCCGGTTAAACGCTGTTTTGTCGTCTGGAAATCTAGTATTTGGCCATTTTCTTCGAGCTCTTCTCTTCTCCAATATCAACTCTCTTATCTCGGCAGGGTATTTTGTTTGAAATATTTGAAAATTTTTAATCCGACATTCCATTGTATTAGTTTGTTTAAAATTACATGTTTTCCAATTCTGTCGAATGCTTTCTCAAAGTCTAATGAGACTACGGTAACGTGATTCCTTGTCGAGATGGCTTTTGAAATGAAATGATCTAGATGGAGGAGTGCGTCTATACAACCTTTGTTTGGTTTGAAAGCTACCTGTTTGGGGGATATTAATTTTTTTGATTCAGCGAACCACAGTAAGCGTTTAGCCACTATTTTTTCTAAAATTTTTGAAATGCATGATATAAGAGATATAGGGCGATAGCTTTCTATGAGAATCTTATCCTTATTTGGTTTAGGGATGGGAAGCAGGATGGCTGTCTTCCAGTTTTGGGGTATTGTTGAATTCTCAAGGATGTTGTTGTATAATTTGATTATTCTTAATTTAGCGGCTAATGGTAGATTTTTAATCATTTGGTAAGAGACTCTGTCTCTACCTGGGGTTTTGCCCTTTACTTTGCATAAACATGATTCGAATTCAATGATTGAAATTTGTTTTTCGGTTATAAGAGAATGATTGTCTTGTTGTTCGGGAATGTAGTTGAGAGTTTCTTCTTTCTTGGATTTGAAGTTTTGGTGAAAGTTTATATCTTTAGAATAATTGGACCATGTTTGTGCAAAACAATCAGCTATTGATTCTGTTTCTTTTATTGTAACGTCTTGAGATTGAATACAGGAGATTTGAGATGATGTGGGGTTCCCAGTAAGGAGTCGAATACTGTCCCAAATTTTTTTGGGAGAGGAGTTGGGGTTTATTTGTGAGGTGAATTCTCCAAAGCTTTTAGTTTTAGATTCTTTGAGAGTTTTTCTAAATATTGCGTTAGCTTTTTTGTATTGAATTAGGTTAAATTGTGTGGGTCTTTTCTGAAATGTTTTTAGAGCTGCCATTTTGGTCTTGCGAAGTACTGTTAATTCAGGATTCCACCAAGGTACGATTCTCTTTGTTTTTGATTCGTGGATGGCGATGGTTTTGGGAATAGTAACGTTTGCGGCTGCTAAGATAGCTTTTTGTATAATTGCTGATTCTTTGTTATTGTTAAGACTATGTGGCTTTACTGATAATTGGTTAAGAATCTCATTTTGGAATTGAGGCCAATTTGCTGCTTCGGTTTTGAATTTGGGGTTAGGTGGATATTTGTTAGTGGGATTTCCAATGTTAATAGATGTTATTATTGGGAAGTGGTCGCTGTTGTGGAGGTCTTGCGAGGTTTGCCATGAGGTTGCTGGCAGAAGTTCGGGCGAGCAACATGTTACATCTATGTGGGTAAAGGTTCCATGTGTTAAAAGGTGGGTAGGAGACCCATCATTAAGAATTATTAGATTTGAGTTAAATAGGAAATCTTCTATAACTTTGCCTTTTTTGTTGCTGGCTGGCGAGCCCCAAAGCGTACTCCACGCATTAACGTCTCCGCCAATAATTAAGGGTGAGGTACATTGAGAAATAACGTTATCTAAGTCTTCTTAGAGTTAATTGAGTTATGTTTTCATACTCAGTACTTACTGCGTCAATAGCTTTTTTCAATACAAATACGCTGATGGATGAGATTGGTTTGTCTTCGAACTTTGGAGATATTATTACGAATTTTGGGTTTTTGGCAATGGTTATATGAGATGGGTATTCTTCGAAAATCATGGATTTTTGTTTTTTTGATGGATTATAGAGCGATTCTTCAGGGTGTAGCCCTTCAAATCGATTATGTCTAGTTTTTGACCCCATAATGGGGAAAGTTAGGGAAAAGAAACCACTTAAACACGTGTGTAAATTGAGGTTTGGTTTAAAGCAAGCACTAATGAAGGAGAAAAAGAGAAAGCAATATAACTTTTAAGTAATAAAGAAGAATAGATAGTCACTATACGTTAAGTATTATTAAGTCACTGTCAAAATTGCAAGGTGATGTTGACTCATCAAGAGCAAGACGGAGACTGTTTTAAAAATTATTTAATGGTTTTCTAAAGAAAATCTATTAGCTATCGTGGGTTTTTGGAGCTGACAAAAATTAAATAGAAACTGCGGGTTGCTTTGACAAGCAGTCAGATGACAGTATGTTTATGTATTGGTGTTCACTCCCTTGCATAGGAAGTGAAAAAATCACTCCAAAAGTTGTCTCCAAACCGCATTTTGGAAAACGTTTGGGAGTGATTTGGAGATTTTATCTGTCAGATCTGACATAAAAATTCTCCAATTCACTCCCGATTTGTTTTTTGGAAAACGACATTAAGGGTGGTATTCACCAAACTATATTAAGAGCGCTCTTAAAGCTAAGAGGCTCTTATAGGGCCCCTACACTACACAAACACGTTTGTACAAACGTGTGTTTGTGCAAACATAGTTTCGCCACACACTACACAAACATGTTTGAGAGATATTAGTTGCTTGACGTTTTTCATATCACAGACCTACTGAGCAATGAGCGATTTCGCAAGTGCTGCTTTAATTATTGCCTTGGCAACGAAAAATATTCATCCGTACTTCTTGAAAATTGACATCTGTTTGAGCAAAATTCAACACACACGACTCAAACATGTTTGTGCAAACACGGAAAATTCAAAATTTTTTGAATTTCTTCAAACCGTTTGCGCAAACACTCAACATCGCTACACATTACTCAAACAGTTTGCACAAACATTTTTACAAAAACAAAATACATATGTTTGCGCAAACGGTTTGTGTAGTGTAGGGGCCCTATTAGTTTTAAATTTGGATGTGCTATTCACCAAGCAATAATAGGGTCTAGTCTAAGCTAATTCGAATATTCGAAAAATAAGGGTGTTCAGCCTGTGAACGCACACTTTTCGAACTACTTCGAAAATTTAGTGTCAATTGTCAAAATCAGCTGTTAAGCAAACCAAAAACAGAAAAAAATGTCGGAATTTTAGGAAAAGGTAGAACGTAAAATTAATTCATTCTCTGAATTGCAAACCATAATTCGAATTTCTTATTTTTTTCAACGCTCCTTCTCCTTCCATTTTGATTTTGGAATAACAACCATAAATGACGCTGTCAGTAAATTTCGAATTTTCGAAGTTATTTGAAACAACAACCGCTCATAACTTAAGAGTGGTAGCGACAAGTGTTATGAGCGCTCATAAATCTGCACTAATAGTGGTCGGTGAATAGGTTTATGAGGCACTTAGTTTAAGATTTCTTGGTGAATACCACCCTAAGACGTGTATCGCAGATGGATCTCGTGTAATAAAAACAACAATGTAAACAAATGGAAGATGCGGGGCGAAAGAGGTGATGGTTTTCCCTCTTCTTGTTAATTCTTCTAAGGCTCTGTGGTTGTGTCTGGGAGGCTTGCCCTCTTGTCCTTTATTTCTCTATGATTGACAGATTGCGGACAGCTGGGAACCCTGTACTGCGTTCTTTTTTTCTTGGATGTTACGCGATGTAACATCGGGTAACATTATGTCGTTCCTAAATGCAAAAAAGTTACGATATGTAACATCGTGTCGTTCCTAAATGCAATGTTGAACTGTCAGAATGTTACGTTTCGTAACTTTTTCCAACTCATCTCTGGGACTTGAGTTTCGATGTTGATCTGTCAAACCCCTTTAAAATTGTTGTTGGTCAGAATTGTTTTGGTTTTTTTTTTCATTAATCTTCCAAATTTTGTGAACAGTTATTGATTTTCAATCTTGTTCATTTCAGAATTCATTTTTCTTCATCAATAACAAGTTTCCTTTAGCTGGGTTCGTATTTTAAGAAATACTTTATTCATATTTTTGACAGACCAACAAAGTGTAACATCGAGTCGTTCCTAAATGCAATCACGATTTTGTAACAAAGTCAAACATACACAACAACAACGATGATTTTGACACTACAGCATCGCGTAACATCGAAGGATAAAAAGAACGCCCTACTGTGCGCTTTGCCCAATGCCAAACCTAGTGTGAATTGCTCTTTGTGTACAAAATGAGTTAAGAAAGTAAAACACTTAAAACCATATAAAACGCATCTTTCATTATTATTAATTTTTCTAGCGGTGCGTAAAGTAAGATTGAAATGATAAGATTTGCTTAAGCTTTTTAAACAGTTTTCAATTTCAGTAATTTATAGCGAAAAAAGTGAATTAGTATCAAAAATGTTAATTGCCAACAAAAATGAAAAGCCCTACCAAGTTGTACGTAAAAAGCGGTACCGCAGCAGAGCAATTGAAAGCAATGCTTTGATATCGTTTAAATGTACATCAAGTGCGTCTGCTCTTGTCAAATCATCTGGAGCTGTTGCTTCAGGGGCGCTAACAACAACTGTTAAAACCTCCCTTGATCAAAATAATTTCAAATCTCTAGCTATTTGCATAAATCATAAAGCTGATTTTGAGCGAACTTTTTCGATGTCTAAGTTGTCAAAGATTCGATCGCAGTTTTCTCCAGTACTAGACCTAAATGCTGCACTGCCCACAAAAACACATCGATATCCTAGTCGAAGGGATTCACTCAGTGCTGACAGTCTAAAAGGAGAAATAAACTATTTCAAACCGATAAAGACAGTCCCGATATCTCCCTTAAAGAGGTAATTTATTCTTCACTGGCTGTTATATGTAGATTTAAATTTGAAATCATGCAGGTCTAGATCAGATTATATCAGAACTCCCAAAGCGAAACTAGGGTTTAAAGAAGAGCAGTTTCATAGCAGTGGTGGTCCTTATAAAAGGTTAGTAGTTTTAAATGAATATATTTGTGTAAAAACTACTTACAGAAAATATTGCGCTTACCAAACATTTTGGTGATTTGGGACGACTCACCCAAACATTTTAGGTTCTGGGGCTATTTTTTGTTTGGTAGGCGCTTAAATGAACATATGATTGAAATAGTGTCAGATTTTGTCGGATGATTTAGAACATCAAAAACCAGCGTGAATGGCTTTGGACTATGATTTTACATATCCTGTTTCTAAAAAACCCACAGGTGCCTTTTATTTTTGATTTTCTTAATTTTGTTTTTCCCTGCATGTATTCTTATTTCCCAAAAGAAATATTAAGGTATCAACATTTTAATGTTGTTGTTTTTATTAGACTAATAGCGCAAATTTATAGCTATTTAAAATAGCCTTGAATAGAGTATTAGCGCCGCACTACCTTTAAATGGGAACGGTGCATAACACCGAATGGTCAAAATCTAAAATGCGATTTTCATAGGGATTCACTAAAGCCCTTTTAAAAAGTGCTTTTTTTCTTGCCCAACTAGTGAAAATTTTTTTTTCATGTAAAACATGACCAATCTAATAGCGTTTTTCATTGAAATTCGATAAATTTACTCTCAAATCGAGAAATATTTTCAATGAAACATGTTTTTAACCTTGGGGCATTCACTTTTTAAGTCACTACGTTGTCAAAATTCAACTAGCTTTGTGAATGCAAAATGCACCACAAACGTAGTCAATCCTGAACTGTCAAAATAAGCACACAAGAAACATTTGTGTTTTGGGAACTTTGAACAATCTTGCCTTTTAGATTAAATAACTTTAATTACATATCTATGCACTTCCTTCAATTCGATAAAAACTATTTAAATACTGAACTACTATTTTCATTTCGCAGTTTGTAACCTTTCGTATGTTTACCCAACAGCTAATTCTCAAACTGTTCAAACTAAAGGCCCCGGCCCATAGAATCCGTTGCGTCCGTTTGCTGCCGGATTCAACTGACAGCAGCTGTGAGTTTTGCCGGACACAACTGCTACTAGAGATGAGTGAGCTCTTCATATAACTTTTCACAGTTAGAGTTTTTTCGAGATGTTGTATGTATAACTTTGAAAGGTTTTTATAAAAGTAACTCTCGAAGAACAGAGGATTAGAGAATTTCGAGTACGAATTATGATTACTGTTGCTGCACCGCAAGAAATCCAAATTATAAAAATCGTCCAAACACTTGGTAATAAATTCGATTTTATTTCCTACAAGAATTCACAAATTATTAAAGTAGCCTTCGAGGCATTTAAGCAGTATGTACTTACAAATGGTATTTTAATAAATACGAATGAGCAACAAAATTTACATTCCTAAACCAGTATACAAACGACCTATAATTTAATGTAAGTTAATGCTATTTTATAATTAAAATTACAGGATATATAATATACATAATATACCTTCAAGTTCTTCTATGAAATTTAATCAAAAAACACGAGCTCTTTTGTTGGTTAGGTTTAGTAGAATGAATTAGATAAGTGACATACTTAAACGATAGTGCCCTTTCATTAGAAAGAGATGAAAGTACTTAGTATAAAAGAAAATTAATAACTAAAAGACAAGTAGCCATTTCACTAAAAAAGATACGAAATATAAGAAAGTATTTAGTCAGAGATTCAAGAGGCTGGCTGACCACTAGGGTGAAGACAAAATATCAAGCACAGCAAGCCGACCAACTGATCTCTTCTGTTTTATATTTCCTTTCGATAATCGCACATCACAGGTTCGAGTCACTCCATCAGGTCCCGGATACACTTTG
The DNA here is from genome assembly GCA_949752695.1 of Melanostoma scalare. Classification (NCBI taxonomy): domain Eukaryota; kingdom Metazoa; phylum Arthropoda; class Insecta; order Diptera; family Syrphidae; genus Melanostoma; species Melanostoma scalare. The sequence goes on along the minus strand of OX456985.1, from coordinate 139,050,913 downwards.
GCTACTTCTCCCATCTTCCACGATGATCTAATATCATTTGGCTCCACTAATATGACGATACTACCTTCAACGACCGGACTTATAGCCTTATCGCAAAATAAATTGTGCTCACCTCCAAATGAAATCCTCAGCACCTCCAAGGGATCTTTTGTGCCACAAGTTAGACCGTGTTTGAGATCCCAAGTGAAAAGGTTGTTGGAGATAAAAAGCTTATCATCTTTTTGCTGGATTCTAACTTGTGGAAATTTAAAGCGCAGGAACCTTGCGATTGAAAGCAATATGTTTTTCTTACAGCGCGTGTTGTACGGGAGGTCCTTATGAATGTGTATTTGTGTGTTTTTCAAGTTTTTAGTGTTACGAAGGATTGTCCAGGCATCATTTCGTGAGCTAAGTTTGACGACAATCATTGCAGTACGACTAGTAGCAGCAGATACTGAATGTGCATGCTCAATTTTAAAACTTGCGTTCTCCGTTCCCAACAACTCCGTACATACAGACTTGGCTTTCTCTTTCATGTCGGTGTTTGGTTCGATGGGCATGTGCACCACAACGTTTGACTCCAAGCTCTTTTGCAACAAGCTATCAATTCGGTCTTCCAAATCATTATTTCGCTGCTCCAAGCACTCAATCTTGGCCGAGATTTCTTCGTACTTTGTTTTCAGGCCGGAGAATTCTGCGTGCAGAAGTTGGAAATATAGTGTATTATTATTGTTTAGATAGAATTCTTTATCAGAGATTAACAAAGAGTTACTTCTTATTTGAATTTTTTCACTTGGTTTTTTTGTTTTTATTATTTTTCGATATTTCAGCAGTATTTGTCGCTTGTGTTGCGCTTGCTTTGTGAGATCTCTTTGGATATAAGCGCCTGTACCCTTGAGTTTTGGTGCATTTTGTAACATTTTGGATGTGTTATTGCTTGAACCTGTGTTAAGTTTGATTTTTATCGTTCTTTCGGTTTCACTAAGCTTAATTGTATCCGCCATTTGAACTTTCTCACCAAGTAGGAGTTCAGTTATCGAGTTCACTTTAGTTTGTATATCAACATGTTCATTTGGGATAGTGATGATAATGTTTTTTCTCCTGGCTTCCCGGCCTTGCATCTCCAGTTCTTCTTCCAGAATATTACATCTGGTTTCAAATTTTTGCAGTTGCATTGTGAGATCTTCATTTTTTTGGCGTAATGTGTTTATCTCAGCATTAAGGCTGATGAGATCGTCCTTTGTAGCTAAGATGGCGGTCGATTTTTCGAGTTCTGCATGAAGTGAATCTACTATTATTGTTTTTATTTTCTTGAAATCAGCATCAGAAAATGACATGGTTTGTCGAATTTTCAAGTTTTTCGTTGTTCGATTAGTAACTGGTGTCTTGCAATTTTGATTTTCTTCAGGTGAAGTTGTATTGTATTTGTATTGTATTTGTATTTATTCATATTCCCTTTTACAATTTTTAAAATTTCTTAGTTTTATAACTTTACATTATTTTTAGTGTTAGAGAATAGTTTGTAGCATTTATATTTGAAATAAAAATAGAGGTAATGCTACATTTCATAAGCAATAAATAGACTGTATTGCTCCAAGCAACAAAGATTAACACGTTCCGTCCAACAAAATAAATATCTCCTGGTTAACAAGCATGTAATTCTAGCTAAATTGATTTTATTTTCTGTATAAAACAAAATGGTTACACTCTGGTTGAATTCTTAAATGTACATCGTACTTACAAATTGGTTAAAACACAACTCTTGAGAACAATAAATTTTTAAGCAAAAGCAACGAATCTTGAATTTATATGTATTCAATTTCAAACGACTTTAATTATAATTCTTAAATTCTTCTACTGCCACCAAACTCTAAAAATGCAATGCGAAAGAAAATGAAAATGAAGTATGTATCATCTGTCCGCCAAAATGTGCCGGTCGTACTCCTGCTTTCTCCTTCTTTTAGAAAGAGCAAAATTACTTTTCAGATATTCGAATTTTCGAAATTGCTGACTTCTGAAAAGTATGCGTTCCAGGTGAAACTAAATTCGAATTTGCTGATTTCTGAAAAGTATGCGTTCCAGGTGAAACTAAATATTCTTACTCGATGACATTCCCCGAGCCGTCTGAGAGGTACACGAAGACTCTACATCTAAAACAGCGAGTCTCCCTATTGATCGCTTCAGCTTGGTGGAATCGTTTGAGAGCTCAACGTCGGCCATACGAGCAACTCCATCAGGGCCGGGATAAATTTTCACCACACGTCCTAAGTGCCAGGCTGAGCGAATCTCATTCGGTTCGATGACAATGACGATGTCTTCTACTTGAACTGGCCTTGTGTTCTTGAACCACTTGGATCGTCTGGTTATAGTAGGCAGGTATTCATGATACCATCGTTTTATAAGTTCAGCCATCAAATGCTGAGACCGCCTACTATACAACCTGCTACAAAAATCTCCTTCTGAAAATACCCCTGGTGCTGTTATATCTCGATCGTCCCCTCCGAAGAGCATTGCATTAGGAGTTAACGGCTTCGGATCTTCAGGGTCTACTGGTATATGGGTGAGAGGTCGTCTATTCATTTGGCCTTGCGCTTCTAAAAGGGCGTTTCTCAATACAGCTTCGGTAGGAACTAGACCTTTGAGAACGAAATCGATGCTTCTTTTTACTGATTGGATGAGCCGCTCCCACAAAATTAAGTCCGTTGTCGCTATAAAAAAATCTTGTTACAACACGGTTAATTATGAAACGTCTTACAGCCATTGTGCATTGGTCTAAACTTAGATCATTTAACAGCTCAATCTGCACAGCTCTGAATGTTAAACACGTAAATATCATACCATATCGCTTCACGGTACCTCGTCCAAACTTGACTAACATCGGCCCAAAACAATCAACTCCCACATGAGTGAATGGCCGGCAATCAAAAGCTAATCGAGCCACAGGAAGTTGACCCATAAGTGGCGTTATTGGCTTAGCTTTGAGGCGTCTGCACTTAAAACACCTTTTCCGAACTCTTTCCACAGCTCCTATACTTATTATCCATGCGTATACTTATTATCCATGCGTATTCACGAATGTCTGATATGACAGTGGCTGTACCGATATGTGAATTTCTCTGGTGATGATATTCTATAAAAAGGTCGACCAACGGATGTCTGGAGGGAAGTGTTAAAGTGTTTTCCGTGTAAAGAATGCGAAACGACCGACTTCATTGAATGTTTTCCAAAGACTCTCTCTTGTCGTGTCATTTAGGTGACCGCAAGCCCAAACATTCGCAGTGGATAATCGTCGGCACGTTAAAAGAGTCAGCACAATTCAACTATTGTATGATTGCACTTTGATTGACCCAAAACAACATCCGTAATATGATATCGAATTGGCAATCAAAGAGTACAACACAATTGAAGTGTGCTGAGTTCAACGCACGACGACTTCCTCTGGAAGGTATAGGAGGAGATACAACATCCCTCCCCACCCGGAGGACGAACTCACGATCAACCGGATGACAATCGACGAGATTAAATTATTTTTATTGAACAATTTCTTACAAATACTTAACAAATATAGTTTTATATTCTAGGAATTACTTTGTTTTTTTATTACATTCTTTTTTATTTTTATTTAGGAACGTTATTATCTTTTTTATTTAAGAACATTATTATTAACAGCATTATATTTAAAAATAGGTTTAATTTTGTTTTTGTTTTTAATTCATTCCAATATATTGTATTATAATTTTTCTTTTATATACAAAAATAACTCTTTTTTTTATGTAAGCAATACATTTTTCTGAGGTAATGGACAGTTTGTTTTTATCTATATTTTTGAATATATAGAACAAAACGTTATATTTGTATAAACGTGTAATTAACAGTTTTAAGATTTTTATCTTTATTTTGATCTCATTTTTACAATTCTTTATTTAATTATTATTTATTTTGTTTTCTCTTTTTCTTACTACATTATACATTACAAATAAGTTTTTTAAACTCGGGCAAACGTTACTTCTCGTATCGATTTCCTTGTTGCAGCTGTACGATCGGGCAGGGCATCCATCTCGACGGCATCTATCTTGACGGCATGGGATATTTCTGGGACAACGTTTGTTACATTTGTTGTTATGTGACTCGGTATGTTGGCGGTGTTTTCAGACGAACTTCTTGAAAGGTACCATTTAAACAATACGAGTGCTATTATGAGAACACTGATGGACACAAGAGAATATCGATGGACGTCGACTTCCAATCGCTGACTGTTTACACGCTTTCTGTTTTCGACCTGATTTGCTTTCTCTTGTAGATCTTCTAACGACTTCTTCCCCTCCTTCAAACTCGCAATCATATCGCTATGACTACCTAGGTATAGTGGTGGTGGTTTCGAAAAGGTCCTCACTGTAAGATTGGCATATCTTTCCCTTAGTAGTCCAATAAGATCCGAATGGTTCACTCTCGGTTGATGGATCTTAAGCTTTGAACTCCAAACCTGCTCGTATGGTATACGCAATTTTTTTTTTTTGTTTTAAAGACCTTCATAGAAGACAGACGTGTTTAAAATCGCTCTAAGTTAAATAGAAATTTTAATTGTTCTTTTTGAGATTGTTGCACCGGTGCACATAAGAAAACGGACTTAAAGTGCGCGGGTGTTGAACCTTAAATTATTCAATAAGAATTATGGAGTGTAATAAATGCAAAACTGATATTAGAGGGGAATCTGGTTTAAAATGCGCCGGCATATGTGGAAAGTTTTTTCATGCAAAAACTTCGTGTAGTGGTCTCGACCGGTACAGCAGCGGTGTATTGGATACATGTCCCATGTTGAAGTTCATATGTGATGACTGTGTAACGTACATACACAATGTTGACTTAGCGGTGCGCGATACACAGGAGTCGGTTAAAAAAAACGGAAACTATTTACGCGAGTATAAAAATGAATTTGAGGAGTCTCTTAAAAAAAATGAATTAGAAATAAAAGATTTACTACATGCAATTGAAGCTAGATATGTAGATAGATTAAAAGAGATGAAATTGGCACAGAAAGCTTGTGAAAACAGTGTTAAGGAAATTGGAAAACATAGTTAAATATTTAAAGAACAAAGTGTTAAAATATGCGATAGTGTTAAAAGAATAGAAAGTGAAAATTTAAACACAATGCAAAGTGTAAGCGAAATCAAGAAAGATTTTGTTAAAGAATTGAAGCAAATAAAAGTTTCAATTGGAAATGAAAAAACCAAAACAACACCAACACAAACACAACATCCAACATATGCAGAAAAAATAAAAGAGAAAAATAATGTTGTCATAATAAAACCTAAAGAAAATCAAAACAATGTGAAAACGCGAGAAGTTATCAAAAACACAATAGATCCAACAAGTTTACAATTAAAAATTAGTAATGTTAAGAATATTCAAAACGGAGCTGTATTAATTAAAGGGGATGAAGCTTCAGTGAAAAAAATACAAAATGAGTCTAAAGAAAAGCATAGTGATGACTATAATGTTAATATACCAGTGCGAAGGAAACCACGAGTGCTTATAGTAGGTATGAAAGAGAAAGTGGGTGACGATGAGCTAGTGAAGTCACTTAAATGTCAAAATGAGCTAAACGATTGTGATTTAAGGTGTGTGCACATATACTTGTCCCCAAAAAAGTGTTATAATGCAGTAATAGAAATGGACAGTGTTGCTTATGAGAAAGTAATGGAAAGTGCTAGAGTAAATGTTGGATGGGATAGATGCCGAGTGTATCAACATACCAAAATACAAAGATGTTTTAAGTGTTGTGGTTTTAACCATACATCTAAAAATTGTACGAAAGACAAAGTTTGTATTAAATGTGCGGGAAATCATGACGTGAAAGTGTGTACTAGTACTAATATTAAATGCATCAATTAGTTTTCCAGAGAAAACTGAAAATTGCAGAAGAACGTACGGACTACTAGCAATTAGAAGATATTAGGTGTATCTATTTTAATATACAAGGGCTATCAAATAATTTTGATGAATTAGAAAGCATAGTGGAAAAAGAAAATGCTGATATTCTAGTGCTAACACAGACACATGTTACAGACTCAAATGACCTAAATTATTTAGAACTTGAGGGATATTATCACCCTTTTAGCTGTGAAAGTGAATCTAGTCATACCGGTGGTGTTGTTGAGAGCAATCGATTCTCTTACATTGAAAAACCATTGGTTCTTCGTTGACATCTTCGTGATTACCCCCTTTGTAGTTGGTGCAGCGACGTAGTTGCAGTTCGTTTTTGAGGTAGCAGAATGTTGCAACAGCTTACTTTTATCGTTATTGACGAACCTTTATCGTTATTGACGAATTGAACGGGACCTCGGAACATTGCATCAACTCTGTACGCGACATGGTGACAAATAAGGTATGATCGTTTGCTTCTGCGATGTATTGAGTCTTAACGTCCAAAACCAAGTCCCAATGGTTATCGAGTTTTGTTCGCACTGGGTATACCTTGAACAAGGAAAACATGGTGGCTTCAGGTAGCGGAACAGTAATCTTTAAAACGATTGAGTCTCTTTGTGGATAGGTCAATAGCCGAACAACTTGGAACAACGCGGCTGGATTAAGAACCATTCTTTCATACTTTGAATTCTTCAGCACTGATGATGTATTGTTTGCGTCCAAAATAAAGGGATGAAGCTTATTTTGGTACAAATCGTTAAAAATTGATAGCTCAGTTGTTTGGCGACTTTGGACTTCAAGTAGTTTAGAAGTAACTAATGAGATCATTTCGTTAATCTCCACTTTCAATTTCGTCGCAGCTAAATCTTTGATTGCAGCCGTCGCGAAATTCTCCATATCCGTGGTAAAGTTTTCGAAACTATTTCCAATTTTTTCCACCTCTTCTGCTAATGTTTTAATAGGTTTACTGAGCCTATCAAAATTGGAATTTGCCACCGTTATCTGCTTCGTGATTAAGTTGAGCGTTTCCTTTTCGTTCGTATCCAAGTTGTCAAGATGGTCATAAATCTTATCAGAATCCTCTTTGTCCATAGTTCCAAAAGCCCAATGGAAGAAATGTCCAATTGTTTCTATAGCTCTCTTATTTCTTCGGTGAGAGACCATATGCTTTAGTCGCATGTTGTTTTGCCGAAGGTTGTAAATGATAGCTTCCAACTCGTTCGTTCGCATGTTGCAATTTATTTGGAATTTTGATTGTAGAGGAACGCACAGCTGTTTGATCTTAGCGTCACACTTGTTTACAAAATCGAGAACTTCAGAAAAATCCATGGGTTTTATTTTCGTGAATATGGTCCATTTGTTATTAAAAAAGACAGCATTCCCAATGCCTTCAAATAGTGCCGGAGTTAAAGTAATGCTTTCTATTTGATAAGGAGCTGATGTCGTTGTTGTGTGGGATGTTGAGACGTTCGGTATGTTTGTCACGAGAAAGATTAGTTTATACATTAAGGCAACATTTAAAAGTGTTTGTTTAATATTAAGTATTGAATACATTTTTCTTCTATCACTTTTTTTTTGTATAACAGGAATAGTCTAACTTTTTGTTCTATTGGTTTTTTTTTTTTTTTTTTTTTTTTTTTTTGAATTTAGTGAACAAATTGAAATTTATAAATTTAATGTAAAAAGATAATTTATATTTGAGTAAAAAAAATAAAAATAATTATTTTTACCAGTCAGTCCACAATCTAGAAAGAGAAAAAAAAAAAAAAAAAAATAAAAGAAATCAAATTTAATCATTACAATAAGCCTTAAGTTGGTTGTTGTGTACCCTTTTGATTTTCCTACCTACTTGAATATTGGTATTTACAATATCATTTACAGACACCACCTCGTAGGGACCCAACCAAATAGGGGAGAACTTATTTTTCCTAGTTGGATTTTTAAGCATGACTTTTGCTCCAACTGCAAACGAAACAGAGTTGGTTTGACGGTCGTATTGCTGTTTCGATTTTTGCTTGGCCAGTTCGAGATTCTTTCTTGCAAGTTCATGAGTTTTCTGCAGTTGATGTTGAAGAAATTTCGGATAGTCTTCATCATTATACAGAGGTTTAGGTTTACTCTTTAAATTTGTCGGCATCTCGAACTCGAAACCATACAAGCTCTTAGTTGGTGTCAGTTTAGTGGCGGTATGCACCGTGTTATTGTGGACATGCATTGCCTGTCTCAGCCACTGGTCCCAACACTGATCATCATTGTCAACAAAACTCCTTAGATATTCCGCTAAGGGTCTGTGACTGCGTTCAAGTGAACCGTTGGCCTGTGGATGATAGGCGGTAGTGCGGATCTTTTTAACTCCCAGAAGCTTACAAGTTTCGGAAAAAAGCTTCGAAGTAAAATTTGTTCCGTTATCTGTGACTAGAACTTTGGGTATACAGAACCTTGTTACAATCTCTTCGTAAAAAGCTCTTGCTACAGTGCATGCTTCAGCATCAGGGATGGCCACACAGGTCATATACTTCGTCAAGTCGTCCTGGAATGTTAAAATGTATCTATTACCGGAATACGTCAGTGGAAGAACACCGACCATGTCCATGTAAACCTTTTCGAAAGGAAAACATGGGGTATCTGTCAATACCATTGGCATACTAGTCATTTTCCCTGACTTATTTTTTTGGCATTTTTCACAAGTCCTGATGTAATTTGCAATGTCATTTTTCATCCCTTTCCATCTAAACTGACGACGAATCCGTGCAAAAGTTTTTGTCATCCCCTGATGCCCTCCTAGTGCGGAGTTGTGGAAATCACGAAGAACTGTTAAAATATCAGCTTGATCCGTTAAAGTGACAAACCTTTGGTTTGGAGCAGTGACTATTTTGTCATTGAGTTCATTGAGCTCATTACTTTCTTTCCTGTTTTTAGAGTCTTGTGATGATTTAAAATTCGCATATATTTTCGATCCCGGATTATTTTTTACTATTGTATAGTTTTTAAGATTTGAGTGTGTAGGTATGAAGCTTGTGTCCATGAAATAGTCCTCTCTTGTACTGTTCAAAACAGGGACATGGACGTAGTTGTCGTGTGCCTTAACTATTGTGTTTCCTAGATAAATTCCATCATCAATTTCCTGTGAATGTATCAGGAATTCGTTTGACTTGGAATTCGGAATTTTTATTTTAACAATAGTTTGCGTACGAGCTCCAATCCTACACTTGACAACGTTTAGTAAAGAAATAGGAGGAGGATTTGTTGGCAGGCATTTTAGAGGTAGATCAATTAAAAATTCTTTTTTTTCATCCAAAAATTTTATTCTTTTGCAAACTGCGTCGATGATTGAGTGATTCCAAAGGATATCACGACCCAGTATACCATCAGCAGGTATATCTTCTAGTCCATCTACAACATTCCACTTAGTAAAAAATTTTCTTGGAAAAAGTAAATTGGTTTTAATTGTACCCAATGTCATACCTACTCCACCGAAAACACCACCCAGTTGCTTTGTTTCATTTATATTTATATTGGTAGCATTTTTTAATGAGCTTCTTTTTAGTAAGCTCGAGTCTGCTCCTGTGTCGACAAGAAGAAGTACCTTTTCGGACTTGGCCATTGACATAGGCAGCTCGACGAACACGTCATGCTTACGAAGATTCCTAAATGCATATAATATTTTTTTCTTACTTTTCGGCAAAGCATACTGGTTGAAACACTTCAAAACAAAACACTTAAAATAATCATTCAAGTTATAGACGAATTTCACCTTTGAATAGCACTTACTCCAAACGAAACGGAGATTGAAAATCAGAAATAAGAAACCAAACTGACCTAGGTTTATTTTTGTCCCAGAAACTAGTGGCCTTGATTTCTGCTTCGTTTTACGAATCGACTCAAAAGTAAAGAAATTTAACTCCTCCGAGTCAATGTTTTGTGTTCTTTTTTCTTTTTGTCGATCGTTTAATACAGGCGCTAATGGCTTTACTTCGTCTACATTGCTTTTTTTATTTTTCGTTGTTGATTTTGTGGAGAGCGAATTCTCTGGGGCACAATTTAGTGATTCAAATTGGCCCCCAGGGCGTTTCCCGATTGGTCTTTGAGGTAATTTCTCTTAGAGAAACAATCGTCCTCCACATGACCCACCCTAGAACACCACTTGCATTTGACTCTATGCCTTTGACTTATTGTCTGAGTAGCTCGTATTTGTGAGCGGGGACAACTGTTTTGAGCATGCCCATAGTCCTCGCAAGTGTCGCAGTATGGCGTTCTTTTACGAATATTACAATCAACATAGCTGTGATTTTGCTTGCCACAGAATCCACAGGTTTTAATGGGATTTGCAGACCTTGTTGACTGTCTATTGCTGGAGTGGGGAGGGTCTTGAAAATCCTGGATGTATTGAGGTGGTGTTTCATTATGTGTGATGTGTGAAGGATGTTGTGCGGGTTTAGATGTGTAGTCTTGTGTCACTTGAGGTAAATTGTGAGGTAGTGTAGTATAATTGTTAAAAAGGTGAGGCATGGACGGCATAGATGGATATGCTTGAGTCAGGCTATTGTAATTTTGTTGGAAAGTACCGGGAATTTGGTACATTGAGCTAATACGATCAAAAGGTAAGTTTGGTGTTGTTCCAACTCCCATATAGCCCATCGAGTTTGGCTGTAGTAGCAAGGAAGTTTTCAAGGCTTCCTCAGAGATTTCGTTGAGATCTTTGCTTTTGCTCCCCAGCATAAACTGTCGAAGAGCTGGATCGACTAGCCCTTTTTTAAAAGTTGTCAACACCGTGTTTTCAACTTCTTTTTTGAGGCCTACTGACTCAGTTGCGGAATATCTTGAGTCAATAATCTCAACAGATGTAGCTTTCAGTTTCGCTAGACGTCTAGCGAACGCTTTTACATCTTCGCCTAACAATTGATGGCATTGTTTTAATTCGTTCATCACATTGTCCAGAGTTTTTGGCACTAAATAACTGTCTTTAAACAGTTTTGCCAAACCCTCTATTGTGTTCACATTGTTTGAACGAATTAACTCAAACGCATCGCCTTGCAATCGGGTTGAGATTAGAGACACTAAGATCCCCTCTTCTTCTGGTTTTACCATTTTCAAAGCCAGATCGCATGCGTTTAAGAATTCATGAACTCTTCGTGAAAGTTCATGATTTCTATCCCCGTTGAATATGGGGACTAACCTTGAAACTACCTTGCTTATACTCTCAAGTGGCATTTCGCAATTTTCTTCTATTTCTACCTGAGTGATTTTATTTGATTTAAATACTTCTACAACTGTGGTTTGAACTCCTGTGTTGACCAGGTTTCTTTCCAGAGACGATTTTGGTGTAGAAGTATGTTGAGGAGTGAGCAACGGAATAAGGTGTTTTGAACTGTCAGGATAAGGTGATGATTTACCTTTTTCCCTTAGCTCCCTTTGAGTTGTTAAACTTTTGTTTAACTCAATAGTGAGCTGGTCTATTTCCTGGTCAGCTTCTTCTGTTGTTTTCAGAAGTTGTTTTTCAGCTTCCTTACGCTTAAACTCGCTCTTTTTAAGCTGTTTTCTAAGGTCTTCTGCCTCTTTAGTGTGGTTTTCTACTAGAGCGGGAACGGCTTTGACGTATTTGTTAACGATTTCGTCAGTCGATTCTACTCTAGTTAATTTACCCCACTGAGACGTTAGCTGAAAACTTACCAGTTTGTAAACCTCAGGGTTCAAAACTTCCCTTAATTCTGTGAAAAGAAATTCATTCACCGACTTTAATTGTCGTTGATTTTCTTTCTTTTCTTTTTTAAAATACTCTAACTCCTTTATTAGATCGTTAAGTTGGGCTTCACTTTGGGTTCGGGCCATTAACTAACGCCAACCAACAGATCTAATTTTTTTTCTTTTTTAAATCAAATAAAATCAAACGACCACCTCAACTAAAGTTACTACGAAAAACAAATGAAAGAAACGAAACTTGACTAAGAACTTGACTTGAAAAACTAAACCGAAAAAAAAAAAAAAAAAAAAAAATAAAATTTATAGGTACACAACTTTGTCACTTACGATCTAAGAAATAAAATATAGGTACATACATTAAAGTATACTCACCTGTATTTCTCCCTTTTGTATCTACTTTTAATTGTCACAGCGATGGTTTTTTTTTTTTTTTTTTTTTTTTCAGATATATTTTTTGCTCTTTGTTATTATTTTTTTATTTTTCATTCACTTTAATGTCACAACAACACTACACAACCCAACATTCGACGCGAATCTTTTTAAAACATTTAGATTTCACACTTTGATTAATTTTTTTTTTTTTTTTTTTTTTTTTTTTTTTTTTTTTTTTTTTTTTTTTTTTTTTTTAACTATTCTCAATTTAGATTCGCGAGTTTACATAAAAGAAACGAGATTCGCGGACCGGCTGCGCCAATGTTTAAGTGTTTTCCGTGTAAAGAATGCGAAACGACCGACTTCATTGAATGTTTTCCAAAGACTCTCTCTTGTCGTGTAATTTAGGTGACCGCAAGCCCAAACATTCGCAGTGGATAATCGTCGGCACGTTAAAAGAGTCAGCACAATTCAACTATTGTATGATTGCACTTTGATTGACCCAAAACAACATCCGTAATATGATATCGAATTGGCAATCAAAGAGTACAACACAATTGAAGTGTGCTGAGTTCAACGCACGACGACTTCCTCTGGAAGGTATAGGAGGAGATACAACAAAAGTATCGCTGGATCGCGGGATGAGTATGAACAATTAGCCTTCTGCGCCCTTGAACTTAGTCGTAACGTTCCTTCTTCGTCAAGAAACGGTGAAAGACTTACGATTGAACTTGAAGAATTGAGCTTACCCTTGGACCTTAACGAAGCAATTTCGTCAGGGAAAGACTTCTTGAATTTTCCGGAACATCCATTCCTCTGCTTTGATGAACTCAAACGGTGTTATGTAAGCGCAAGCAGGCTGCGTTCCCAGTTTGTCCGGGACTTTCTTCCGAAGTATGTGGCTTAGTCTTAGCAGAAACGCGATAACTCGTACGGACGAAGACCATCTGGCTTGAAATCTTGCAGATAATAACTCGAATGCTCCGTAACAGTGACTTTGTTTATGGGCGTGAAGGAGATCTTGAAAGTTGCTTATGTCTTCGGCTTTTGAAATTATTGTGCCGATGCACGATGTAATTGGCCAATCCTCAAAAGGACGTTTTAAAAATTCAGGTCCGTTAAACCAGCGAGTGTCTTTATTACCCATTGAAACGTCAAATCGTTTTGTGCCATCATCAGCCACGTTCTCAATAGATCCAACATGGAACCATTCACGAGGTGAAGTAGAATCTAAAATCTCACCTATTCTTGGAGCAACGAATGGAGGGAATTTGCAACTGGATGAATTAATCCACGCCAAAACTGTTTTCGAGTCTGACAAAAACAACGAATCATCGATTTTAATAGTATGTGACGCTTTAATTGTCCCAGCCAAACGAACCCCTAAAACTGCAGCTTGTAATTCCAAGCGGGGAATGGAAAGCTGTTTCACGGGTGCTACCTTCGCTTTCGCCATGACTTGTGTCACTGCCATTTTCCTCAATACAAACAAAATGCAGATATGCCACAGCGGCAAATGCTTTCTCTGAAGCATCAACAAAAACAATCAAGCTTACATTACACTCGTCTGGATTTCTGTAAGAATAACGTCGGGGAATCTTGATATTTTCAATCTGCTTCAGTGCTTTGATAAAATCTATCCACGAACTTCTAAAATGCGATGACACCGGTTCGTCCCAATCGGACCCTTCTCTCCACACCTCTTGCAAAATTATTCGTCCCCGAATTATAAAATGTGAAATTAATCCGAGGGGATCAAAAATCCTCATGATTGTTTTGAGCAATTTTCGTTTTGTAATAACGCTGTCTTCAATTAACATCTCATCCAGTCCTACAGCGTCCGAAATTTTATAGGTGAAATGATCAGAGGACGGTTGCCAGTACATTCCTAAAATATTCGAAACCAAACCATCACTTTCGTTAGGGTTTATACATACCAATTTAGAGTTCACGTTAGCTTCTGGCATCTGAAGCAAAAGGTCACGGCTGTTTGATTGTATTCCCACTAGGTCAAAGTTCATGGAATGACATATACGCAGAGCATCTCTCGTAACCATGACGGCCTCTTCCACGGTGTTATGGCTATTGAAGTAATCATCGACATAAGTCCTCTTCGTCAACCCGTCTACCGCTTCAGGATACTGATCTTTGAAATTGTTGGCATGATAATTCTTAACGAATTGTGCACAGGCTGGGGAACATCTTGGCCCAAACATCATAACCTGCATGATGGTAACACTGGTTCTAGTGTGTTTAGTTTGTGTTCTAATCGCGTCTTATTTATTTTCATTTATCTTGTGTAGTTTGGTAATTTTAATTATAAACTGCAAGTCAAATAAGTGTTTAAAGTTCGTATCTTTGTTTAAAGTGTTAATTTGTTTTGTACACTAATCTAAATTCTGTGTATTTACAAGTTTTCTTGCTTAGCTTAATTGTGTAGTGATTGGTAAGAAAAAGTTTTTTTTTACCCGTTTCCTATTAATTGAGTGAAATTTGAGTTGTTTTCTTTTTTATATTTGTCTCTCCCTTTAACTTCTTTGAATTCCATATCTATCCTTTCTCCTCAAACTATAATTTCCTTCCTTAACCACTTTTGAAATACATAACTTTGTAAGCTCTTTATTATCGTCTGCTTGGTGCAGTTGGTAAAAGCGTAGATTTATTTTTGGAATACACACTTAGTAAGCCATTCTAGGTTCAACTCCCAGTCCATCCCAAAAAATATTTTTTTTTTTTTTTGCCCAATATTTTTATATTTTTGTTTTTTTTCTCTTGTTCTGCTCTCAAATACTTTTTTATTTGCTAACTATGGATTGTGCAGCAGTTAAGTGTTTGGATAGTTCCAACTCACCTGTTTTCGCATGCTATGGTGTATGTGGCAAAGCATTTCATGCAAAATGTATTGGGGCGAACAATGCGCTTCTAGATAAAATAAGTGCTTTTAAAAGTGCTTGTTGGTATTGTGAAGAGTGTAAAAAAATATCTCTCTCCCACTTAGCAATTAAAATGTCTACGTTCAAACTAGATATTGAAAAGCTGTCGAAAGGTTTTGACCAACTTTTCAAAGTTTTTAATAACTCCGTTTTGAACTTAGCATCATTTTCCTCTCCCTGTAGCTCTGTTGACATGTCTACATCTACGGAGGACTTAGAAATTCCAATTTCCAAAAAAACTCTTGACTTGAAGGATCTTAATGCTCAGCCTTCGTCATCGGGAACTAAAAGCTCTGTCACGCTTCCAAATACGGGCACTAAAAGAAACCGTGAAGGAACAGTAGCTAGCAAAAACTTGAGCTCTCCTTCAAAGCGAAAGACATTGAGAAGCAACTCCGTCAAAGTTAAAAGTCCGTCTGTCCCGATAGAACTAGTGGTTGAAGTAGTTAATCTCGAAAATAGATCATTATCAACTAATCCCAGTTCTGAACCAGAGTCTGGTGCATCTTTCACACCAATAGAGACGGTTCCAAAACCGAAATTAATTTTTGTGTCTCGACTTAGGCCAGATCTTAATGCAAACGATGTTTTGCATTATCTCGTTTCTAAGAAGTTGATTCCTAATGAAAATTTTATTAAATGCAGTAAGATAAGCAAAACTGATAGCTTTGTGTCTTCGTTCAAATTGCTTGTCCCGCCCTCGTCTTTCGAATCTATTTGTGACAGTAACTCTTGGCCTGGTGGTGCTTTTGTTAAAGAATTTTCCATCAATAGGAGAGTTAAGAACAAATTGGTTACCAATACTGCTCCAAAAAACTAATTAGATTTTCCCTCTTTTATCAAAACGTAAGAGGTCTTCGCAGTAAAACTGCTGATTTATATGTTAACTCCCACGTTTTCAAACATGACGTGTTTGCTTTGACTGAAACTTGGCTAAGTCCAAGTTTCTTGAATTCCGAAATCTTGAGCCCTGAGTTCTCGGTCTACCGTAAAGATCGGCACATAGACAGGCCAGATGAGGTCGGTGGTGGTGTTTTGATTTCGGTCAGGAACACATATATGTCGTCTCGTATACTCTTTCCGTTTGAACTGTCTATTGATGTTGTTTGTGTGAAAGTCTGTACACTGTCTAAAAATATTTTTATCGTTAACGTTTACATTGTTCCAAAAAGTTCAGCCTCTGCTTATGCTGAACTGTCGCTAATTTTGGATCATATTTTTGAATTGTCGGACCTAGAAAGCCAAATTCTGTTACTAGGTGACTTTAATTTACCATATGTCCAATGGTTACCCTCTGACGATGGATCATTCCAAAAACCCTCTCTAACTTCACCGCAGCGTGAGCTTTCTTGTTTAGATAATGTTATATCTACTGACTTACAGCAAGTAAGCTGTATTAGAAATTTCCAAAATCGTATGTTAGACCTTGTTTTCTCTTCCGAAGCTATTAACACGGTTGCTCTTCAATCTAATTCAGGCATTACTAGAATTGATGATCTTCATCCCCCCTTAGATATTTTTGTTGAACTAAGCAACGCATCTCACGTTATTAATAATTCAAATGACTGTTTATATACTTTTGACTTTCGAAAGGCGAATTTCGATTTGCTTTCGAATGAATTAAGCAGGGCTGGTATTGAAAATATATCAACCCTTACAAATATTGACGAAGCAGTCGCTTGCTTTTACTCCATTTTAAAAAATTGCATGAAAAAAACCATTCCCCAAAAAACGCTCAGAAATGCTATTTTTTGTCAACCGTGGTTTACCAAGGAACTAAAGGCTCTGAGGAATAAAAGAAACAAGGCTTGGAAGACCTATTTAATTACTCTTTCTCCAACTGACCAAATATTTATAAGTTTTTTTGAAGACTTCAAAATGCTTTCTCAGAATCTGTACTCTAGCTACGTCACCCAAATGGGCTGTTCTCTGAAAAACGATCCAAAAAGCTTTTGGTCCTTTGTAAATTCTAAAAAAAAATCAGACGGCTATCCAGCCAACTTTATTTATAATGCCATTTCTTTAAAAAATACTCCCGACATTTGCAATGCCTTTGCGGACCATTTTAATGGCTCTTTTTGTAATACAAATCTAGAAATTGATGAAAAATATTTTGAATATTTAACTCACTGCTCGCAAGTGAATTTTAATAATATCCCTATTCAAAGAGACAGAACTACTTACAATAGAGATGATTTATTGACCAATTTTTTGGATATAAGTTCAAGTGGAAATCTGTTTTCCGTCGGCTTTTTTGGTCACTGTAATTTTTGCAATGAAACAATTAAGTTACATTAACTTTTCCCAACGTTTCGGCAGGGGTTGCTGCCTTCTTCAGGGGAACTTTATTTAAACAAAAGATATACAAATATATATGTAAATAAGTTAGTTGTTGACAGAATAACAATAAGTACACTCACTTGTATGAAAAGAAATGAAAGAAAAAAGAAAAAATGATATGTTAAATCATTGTTACAGAAAAATTTTTTAAAAAACACTTCTAATAATGAAGTTGAGTCGGTGTAAACTGAGACAGAGAGATTTAGGATGATAGGAGAGAACAATAAACGGCCGAAATGTTTTGTGTGTCTTGTTTTCTGTTCATGTTGTTGTTGTTGTTAAGAATATGTAATGTTTCTAACGTGTATCGTTTAGAAACATGTTTCTCCGTTTGTAAAACTTTAACGCCATCGAAGTCTGGAGAATGGCCGCTCTCAATACTGTGATACGCCAGAGCTGTCTTGTCCGGATTCTTGAGTCTTATATCTGACTTGTGATTAGACATACGTTGTCGTAGCAATTGTTTTGTGGTTCCAATGTAGCAAAGATTGCACGGGTCATTGGGTTTGCCATTGCAGAATTACTTACTACCTCTCTTCTCTCAATGATGACGTTTCTTCTGGTCCGGACATGATTCCGCCAATCGTTTTAAAGAAGTGTTCCTCACGTTTATGCTATCCACTCGAACATCTTTTCAAGCTTTCATTAAAATCTGGAATATTCCCCACTCTTTGGAAAAAATCTTTTATCACACCTGTTTTCAAAAAGGGTGTAAAAACCGATATAAAAAACTACAGACCTATTTCAAAGCTCTCATGCATACCTAAGGTATTTGAACAAATAGTCTGCGAAAGTGTATCCTTTTTTTTCAAGGAATGTTGTCTGCCACCAGCAGCACGGATTTATGCAAAGAAGATCGACGGCTACCAACCTTCTATCCTTTCATCATGCTCTTGAATGTGGGAACGAGCTTGATTGCATTTACACTGACTTCTCTAAGGCGTTTGACCAACTGTCCCATAACGTCATACTTTATAAACTAAAAGCCTTTGGATTTCCCCCAGTATTTATTGCTTGGATAAGTTCCTACTTAAAAAATAGGTCTTATGAAGTCAAATTTCGTAACGTTTTGTCAAAACCTTTCAATGCTATGTCTGGCGTGCCACAAGGTAGTCATCTCGGCCCCTTGCTTTTCATTTTTGCAATAAATGATGTAATTTCTTGCATCTCCTATAGCGACATTTTAATCTTTGCTGATGATATGAAAATTTTTAAAATCATCGAAAATACTTCAGATCGCGACTTCTTACAAAAAGATATTGATAGTTTTGTTGTATGGTGTCCAATGAACGGACTAATTTTAAATACTTCCAAGTGCCAAAGTATGACCTTTTCCCGTAAAAGATCTCCTAGCATTGGAGAATATTCAATATCGCAACAATGCCTATCTCAAGTTTCTAGATTCCGGGACCTCGGTGTTCTTTTTAGTACCAACCTCGAATTTAATGAACACATCAACCTCATTATTAACAAAGCAAATTCAATGCTTGGCTTTATTAAGCGATGGGCTAAGGAATTTAATGACCCTTGTTACCCTCTCTTTATACAACTGTTATGTTCGTCCCCATCTAGAGTATGCTTCTCAGGTGTGGTCACCATTTTATAATATTCATAAATCTCGAATCGAAGCAATACAGCACAGATTCATACGCTTCGCTCTCAAAGGTCTTCCTTGGGAAGATCCTTTCAATCTCCCTCCCTATGAAAATCGTATTCGCTTATTAAATCTTCAAACACTCTCACAGAGAAGAATCAACAATGATTTAGTGTTTTTTCATCAATTAATAACCGGTATAATTGATGCTCCCGACTTGCTCTCCCACGTAGGATTCAACTATCGCGGAGGAACTCACCAACTACGTAATTTAGAGTTTATACATCGCTCCCACCACCGAACTAACTATGGCATGCATGA
The DNA here is from genome assembly GCA_949752695.1 of Melanostoma scalare. Lineage (NCBI taxonomy): Eukaryota > Metazoa > Arthropoda > Insecta > Diptera > Syrphidae > Melanostoma > Melanostoma scalare. The sequence goes on along the minus strand of OX456985.1, from coordinate 139,031,749 downwards.
GCCATTAGCTCGCATGAGTAGGTTATTAAACTCCAATCCTTTTATTGCCGATTTCAACATCAGTAAAAATAGTTTAAAATTAATATTAAGAACCAGTTTACCATCAGCTTGATTCATGTTTAATAGCTTTTTTATTACAGTAGTTTAATTTAATTTTTTATTTATAAACCTTGTTTTGTTTAGTATTGTTTCATTAGTTTAGTTTGTTCTATTAATGTTAATTTTAATATAATCTATGTTTTACTTTGTAAATGTTGTAATATTTTGTTTTTTTATTTTTCCTCGTATACGTTCCTTTTGTGCTTGTGTTGGCGTTATTTACTAACCACTAACACTTGCATTAATGATGAAGAGCGTAGATAAGTGTGTACAAATGAGCTTGCTCTAAGTTCAGTGCCACTTAAGTCTCTGAGATGCAAGTTAGACTATCTGGACCCTTTAATAGATGCGTATTCAAAGAAACCCCGTTCACTCTCGCTGCTACGTCTGCAACACACCTTGGTTTTATCGGGGTTTTGTTGGGGTTTACCACAATAAAAGTTGGAGCATACCAAACTCTTGGCCAATCCTGGTTCAATTCTTCTTGGGTGGCAACTCTGGCATATCCTTTTGTGATCAAATCTCGAAAATATTTATTCTGCCACTCCAGAAGTTCAGGATTTTTCTTCAAAGATTTCTCCAAACCAACTAAGCGTTTAAAAGCCATCCCAAAACTATCGGGAAGTTTGACGTCATCTGAAGACCACAGAAGACCAATTTCATATTGCCTTCCTTGGCGCTTTATTGACCTTTCCATAATGTCGAGCGAACGACTGACTTCCCTGCTAACGAAATCACCCTTTGGAGGCATCACACCAAATTCCTCCGTGGAAAAATGCTGACGAACAAGGTCGTGTAAATCTACTTCCTCTTTTATGGCATCATGTAACATAAGTTTCATAGAGGGTTTCGAAACGGGCATCGAGCAAGAAACATTCATAGATGGTGCTGATTTCCCATAAACAATCCATCCTAAGAGAGTCTTCAACGCGTGAGGCTGCTCATCTTTCCCATGTCGCTGGCCATGCCCTAATAGAAACTTGGCTTGATCTAAACCAAGTAGGATCTTTGGTCGAGCGTCCACCAAATCGGTAAGCGGAAGACCTCGTAGATGCGGATACAACTCCTTCAAATACCTGACGTCAACAGACTGACTAGCAAGCCCCAAGTTCTTTATCGTATAGACGTTCTGCAACTCATACCTTTTACGACTTGTAGTACCGGAGACCGAAAGTGTAGTTCTCATGCAATCTTCTATACGAGAAACACCCTTTGTCCACTGTAATGTTAGTCTTTCAGGTTTCCCACACAAACCCAGCTCATTAAATAATTCTTCTTCGATCATAGACAGAGAAGATCCATCATCCAAGAACGCAAATGTATCCACAAATAATTCGCCTTTACCATAGATTCTTATTGGAACTATCTTGAACATAACAGAAAAGTCTGCTCCTTGGTGAGAAGAGTGGATGTGTGGTGGCGGTACATACGACTGTGCTGCTGAATTTAAACTCACGTTGCTTGTATTTTGTGGTGTATGTAGCAATGGGTGATGACGTCTATTACAACCTTCTACCCCACACGGATGATTTTTGGCACACGCTTTCCACTGATGACGAGACGGGTCCAAGCAACTGAAACAAATAGACCTCTCTTTAGCAAAAGATTGCCTTTGACCAGGCGTTAGTGACAAAAACTCCTCACATTCAACTAATGCATGACTTTTTTTATTACATTTTCGACACACATCTTTAATACAAACGGAAGCTGGTTGATGAAGAAGAACTCGAGATGTTTTGCTGACTCCTGATGAATGTGTGTTCTTCTGATCAGGACCCATTTTCAACAAATCAGGTGGTAGATTGATCACCTTCTCCGTAAGAATTTCTCCAAACTGTTGTAGGTTAAAATCTCCTAAAACTAGCTTACGTTTCTGCCACTCTTGATAGAGACCTGCACTCAACCTACTCCCTATTCATGGATTTTAAATCTGCCACAAACCCGTTAATTTTTACCGCCCACATGCGAAGTTTCGGATCATGATTTGTGGAGAGCTTTGGAAGGCTTAACAACTCTGAAGTTAAGTCGTGAACAAGAACGTCGGTGCGTCCAAACATTGTACGAAGCAAATCCATAATGGCGTCAGCATCTGACGAATACTTCAACCGGTCACTAACCATATGATATGCCTCCCCTTTCAAGGCCTTACGTAAGCGAGCTACATTTTCTTTGGAGCTAAATCTTCCCTCTAATGTTGTCGATTTAAACACCTCCTCAAAATACGGCCATTCCTTCTTGTTCTCACCGGAAAAACTCGGTAATTCTTGCACGTTGTTACGATTCAGAATAGTAAGAAGTGCAGCCATATCCTTATCGTGAAAAGAGCTAACACCTGCAGCTGAACTTTTTTCAGGGACTTCCCTAAACAGAGTTGACGGATTTGGACGTTGGTTATGATTATTTTTAAGCGTACTACTTAAAAGAGCTTGATGATTTGCATGAATCTTTTTAATAACTTCAATCTTGTTAGAACTAGAACTCCTAGCGTTTAAATTACATTTCGGAGATTGAGAAAGATGTAGCGGTTCTTTTCCACAGGAAACCTTTGACAATTTCAATTTAGCCGCGGCAAGCTCAGCTCGTAATTCCAACAACTCCCTGTCACGTTGGGCAACGGTAGCTTGAGCAACGGTAGCTGCCTCAATAATCAAATCTACATTTTGCTCCATTTCCTCTGGTGAAACTAAGCCAGTCGCTGAATTCCTACGATTAGTTTGAACAACTTGAGCAACGCTATCTTCTTGAAAAACGCAATCCGCTTCCTCGCAGAACCATGGCGTGACAGTGTCGTAATTTTCGCTAACAAAATTATGGCAATCGTAATGCCACCAGCGCTTGCACTTGTCGCATGCCACCATGTGATCATCATCAGGCCTGGTGCATTCAGACGAAGTGCAGTGATGAACTTCTAAATCCACATTCATCTTGATGAAATATCAATTTAAAATAAAATTATATTGCTCCAAGCAACAAAGATTAACACGTTCCGTCCAACAAAATAAATATCTCCTGGTTAACAAGCATGTAATTCCAGCTAAATTGATTTTATTTTCTGTATAAAACAAAATGGTTACACTCTGGTTGAATTCTTAAATGTACATCGTACTTACAAATTGGTTAAAACACAACTCTTGAGAACAATAAATTTTTAAGCAAAAGCAACGAATCTTGAATTTATATGTATTCAATTTCAAACGACTTTAATTATAATTCTTAAATTCTTCTACTGCCACCAAACTCTAAAAATGCAATGCGAAAGAAAATGAAAATGAAGTATGTATCATCTGTCCGCCAAAATGTGCCGGTCGTACTCCTGCTTTCTCCTTCTTTTAGAAAGAGCAAAATTACTTTTCAGATATTCGAATTTTCGAAATTGCTGACTTCTGAAAAGTATGCGTTCCAGGTGAAACTAAATTCGAATTTGCTGATTTCTGAAAAGTATGCGTTCCAGGTGAAACTAAATATTCTTACTCGATGACAGACTGCAATATAATATTATATAATTACAATTACAATGTGGGGTGACAAAATGTTTACGCTTTAGAATTAACAAACATGATTTGATATTTAACAATCAAACTTAAAATTTAGCGTCTTCATAGATACATTGATTCAACAAAGCTGTAAATAGAAATTTATGGTGGATTTATTTATCGTCAATAATGCTTTTGATAAGGCCCACCTCGCTTGTTGACAGTGGTAGGTGTTGTTGTTCTAATATGTGTGATGCAAATGCAGATTTCCTTGGTTCATTTTTAATTACGTATTGTTTGTGTTCTTCGTAAAAATGAACCAAGGAAATCTGCATTTGCATCACACATATTAGAACAACAACACCTACCACTGTCAACAAGCGAGGTGGGCCTTATCAAAAGCATTATTGACGATCGAAAACTGGACGCATATGAAAGTATGTATATACACAGAGACCACACCGCACTGAACCTAGACAAGGGCAACATACAGTCTGAGTTGTTCCGATAGTGCAATGTCTTTCTCCAAATGTTCTTTTGGGGGCTTGTCTCGCAATTTCCCGCTACACTGATGATGACGATGAGAGAGAACGAAGCGGTTTAATTATTTGTTATGTATTTACATTGTACAAAGCCACACATGATGTATGTTTTTAGTCGTGTTGCTGATGATGAGCGGTAGACCGCTTGAAATGCATCCTGATTTTACAAAGTAAAAATAAAAATGTTAAAAAAAAGTATTTGTTTTGTTTTTGTTTTTGCTTTTAATTTGAAAGCTCAAGTTAATGTGTGTTAATCTCAACTTTGTTTGTTTAGTTTAAATTATTAAGAGTTTTCGTATATCGTTTTCGTTTTTCTATTTTAAACTACTTATATGCTAACAAAAATGTTTAAACTAGCTTACATAATAACTTAATTAACTTACTGACCCTAGGCGGGTACTCTAAATTACACAATAACTTATTTCTATTGCCTTTCGGCCTAAAGATACAATATAACTATTTCAACCTAGAACTAATATTAAAACTAAGAAAGTTTAAAAAACTTAGTTTCAAAGATCAATTTTTTTTTGGTTTTTCTTAAAACTACTTACAACTAATTAAAACTACTTAAAACTAATTAAAACTAATTAAAACTACTTAAAACTAGAGCAGCCATAGTAGCTTTTTATAATTTTTGTTTTTTTTTTTTTTGTTTGTGTTTTATAATTTTTTTGGGATTTTGTATTTTTTTCTATTTTTTTTGAATTTTGGGGACGCACAGTAATTTTTACATTTTTTTTTTGATTTTGATTTTTTACAATTTTTTTTTTGATTTTCGACGCCGCAAAATTTTTATAATTTTTTTTTTTTTTTTTGGTTTTTATAATATTTTTTTTGGTTGCCACTATGCCTACCCCCTATACCCTAAGTCTTACACACTAAACCTTTGTAAGCCAGCCATAGGCGACTCGCTATCAGTAACATTTACATTTTGTTGCTCACACAACCACCAGAACATATTCGACGTTTTGATAACGTCCCGTCGATCGCGATCTGAAACCGCCCTACTGAACCGGAGGAGCTCTTCTCCTTCTCCGCCTACTGCGGCGACGTCCCGGTTGTAAAGGAGCCGTCGTTCTACGGACTTACGGCAGACGTGGTAGATTAACGGAACCGCCAATCTGTCCTGTATCAAACCTATCATGTCAAAATAGAGGAAAGCCTCCGGTGGGACAAATCCACTGAAACGTGTTCTCTCCATATATTCTATGTTGGGGTAGTAAGCCCCAAATATCAGGCCATTGTTCGAAGACATCGCCCTTGCAGTATGACCCCGAATCAGTTTTATCAAGAAGTTGTCGATTCTGTTTATTTGAGCCCCGTTGTAAAGGACCTCATTAGGATAATATTTTCTGTACTCCGACTCTGGTGTTCTGTGCAATCCAAGACAGGTACGCATACACTGTCTCTCAAACACACGAATCTTTTCCATCTGAGACGCTGTAACATTGAACCATACAGGGCACCCATAGACAATCATTGGCCTTATGAGGGCCATGTAGCAAATCACCTTCACTCTGCTATCAAGTTGACTGCTGTGAAACAGTCCTTTTGTCAGACCAAAAGCTCCTCTAGCCCTGGCCAGAGCCGCATCCATATGTTTAGTCAAAGCTCTTAGCACCTGCGCTAAAGTATATCTTTAAATTGAATGTGTAAAATTATGATAAAACAATATTTATATTTAATGAATAGAGAAGGTAAACGTGTAAATTGTGAACAACAAATAAAAATAATAAAGAGAAAAAACACTCAAGAGCAATTTTTTAATTATTTTTAATTTTAATTTAATTTTTTTTTTTTTAAACTATCAAAAAATTAAAAACTAATTGGAGCTTATTTACACGTAAACCAACACACAAGAAACCAGTAATGCCACTGATTTCAAGAGAATACTAAAAAAGATGAAACATTGCAAAAGTTAATAGAAAATTATAAGAAAGGATGACCTTTAAAGAAAGAAAAACTAAGCGATGACATGAAACAATTTTGGCAGTTAAGAGACCGAATTTATGAAGAAGACAATTTAGTATTTATTGATCATCGTGTCATGGTTCCTAAGGATTTGATTCAAGAGATGTTGAACACTTTACATGAATCACATATGGGGATTACTAGGACGATAAATAGGGCGAAGGATGTCATGTACTGGCGTTATATGGATGACAACATTCAAAAGTTCATTAGTAAATGTCGAATTTGTGAAACTCAAAACAAAAAGCATTTATTGAAACCTCATACAGTACCCACATTGCCATTCCCGAAAATAGAGATTGACTTTTTAGAATTTCAGGGCAGATCATATTTAGTTGCGATCGACTACTATTCAAAATGGATCGAATTATTTTACAGTAGAGATAAAACAGCTAATAGTGTTATTAAAATTTTGAAAAAAATATTCTCCATTCATGGTATTCCTAAAATTATCATCTCAGATAACCAACCGTTTAATTCGTTTGCATTGAGAAACTATGCCAACCTTATGAACTTTGATTTCATATTTAGTAGTCCACGATATCCTCAATCAAATGGACTAGCGGAAAAGGCGGTTCATATTGCGAAAAATATGTTGAAAAAGGCCATTAGGGGTGACATAGATTTAGCTTTATTGGATTATAGATCCACTCCTATTCCAGGAATGGGATTGTCTCCTGCAGAGATGTTAATGTCAAGGAAGTTGAGAACAAAACTTCCTATTCATGTGAAGAAATTAGAGCAGGTAACGCCGTTCAATGCACCAAAGCTTTTAGAAGAAAAGCAGAAACGAATGTTTAGTGTTTCTCGTCCTAGAAAAGAACTAAATTTGAGAAAAGGAGATAATATAGTTTATAGACATAACAACAATTGGGAGCCAGTGCCTCTGTTCTGTATCTTTGGCGATAAGTTATCGCATCGTTAAAAAATGAAACGATTCATTCCCTCTTTATCGCCCCTGGAAAGAACTGGGTTTCTATAAGTGCATGCGATAACTTTCAGTTTCGGTTTCAGTTTGACTGGAATTTCCAATGGAAGGCGATAAGTCTATCTCTCAATCTTGTTTTTATATTGCTTTTTTTCCGCACTTGTAAGTGAATTTGTGCAGCTATCAAAAAACACTTGTGTCACGATAGCCTAATAATAGAATAAATCAATAACGCACGCTTTTTATTAATAACTGAACCGCTTTATTGTAACTCATATCACCAACTGACTTCTTTTCTTCTACAATTATCTTTTCTTTTAATCGGAGAGGGAGACAAACATATGGAATGACAACTCGGCCCTTCCTGACTTAACTCGTCCCGAGTTATTCTTCGTTGTTGGTATCTTCGTCGTTGGTTTCATAATCTTCATCTATCTCGGGATACAGAGCACACCATGGTTTCAATTTATCACTGCTTGCTATGGTACTAAATTTCCGCTGCTTCTGATGTGAACGATCAATATCCTGAACAACGTATCGATCAAATCGTAGAACCTTTGCTATGGTATATGGTCCTCGGTATTTAGCATCTAGTTTTCGAGATTCGCCTGTGCTTGGCATAGCACTTTCCATGAGCACCATATCTCCTTCGTTGTATTTATGTGGTAGCTTATGTTTGCTATCGAACCGAATTTTCCACAGTTCTCTAGCCTTCTCGATATTTTTGATGGCTTCTTCTCGTCGCTCGCTTAGCGGTGGTTTGTTCTAATCGATCTCGTCATCGTGAAGTGCTGCTAGAAGCTTATTGCCCCCGATATCGCGAAGAGGAAAATCATAAATTAATTCGATTGGCGAGAATTTTGTTGTCGCGTTAACCCTCGTATTTACTGTCCATTGTAGTCCTCGGAGCTCGGAGTCCCAATCTTTTGCGTTTGCTGATGAAGTTCTTAAATACGCTAATATGCTTTGGTTTACCCGTTCTGCGAGCCCATTCGCACGTGGTGTTCGCACCGCTACCTTTATATGTTGTATACCATTGCGATTACAGAACTCTTCGAACAGACTGGAAGTGAACGCCGTTCCTCTGTCAGTTACAATTTTTGATGGTACTCCGAAATTCAGTGTGAGCTGATTCAAGGTTTCGATAACTGGTTTGCTTTTTGTTGATTTGACTGCCGTGATGATAGAATATCTTGTAAGAGCATCCACAATAACAAGGATGTGTTCGTTCCCTTGGCGGCTTCTGACAAATGGCCCCAAGTGATCCATATGTAGTGTTTCGAAGGGTATCCTTGGAACATCCAGCCCATACAGCTGACACTCTTTCTGTTTCGAATCTCGGTTAAAACAGCATTCGACACACGACTTGATGAATCCTTTTGTAAAGTTGCGAGTCCTTGGGAACCAGAAATGTTGCGCAATTCGTTTGACAGTCCCGTCGACTCCCGGATGCCCAATATCATCGTGACACATTTTGACTACTCTCCACCGCATTCCACGAGGTATTACCAGGAGCAGTTTTCCCTCGTTATCCCTTTTGAAGAGGCGATTGGATTTTATTACGTATTCGCTAAGGTATTGTAACGTGCGCTTAGTTCGCAAAAATAAAACTTCACTTTTTAATTTATTTCTACCACTTTTATTCAGTATCAATACTTTATTCGAACTCAACTCGACTTTTGGACTATTACTTGTTCACAACAATTCACTCTTAACTTTATCACTCTATAATCAGAACTGACTGCTCGTTGCGTCAGCGGTCCTATTTATATAGAACAACACTCATCTAGAGCGTTCCAGTTTCTTCTCCATGGTTTCCACATTTGCTGTCAAAAATCTCTACACTCACACACACTGGCTTACAAGCAATGCCTGTAATTTTATACCATTCCATTATAGTGTTGCCAGTTGTGTTTTAGGTTGAACGTTTTCGATTAGGAAATTGGTATAAATGTTGGGTGTTCATTACACTGCCCCCTCCTTAAGATTGTTCGTCCCGAATAATTCCATCTGCAGCCTCGCCACTATATCGATACAGCCGGTCACAATGAACTACTTTTAACTTGCCTCTTAATCCTCTTTGGATGCGGTAAACCACGTCGTTAATCCTCGTGACAACAGTATAAGGACCTTCCCAGTTCTGCTGAAGTTTCGGTGACAATCCCTTTTGACGATGAGGATTATAAAGCCACACACGATCTCCTGCTTGGAATCCTGCCGTTGTCGCTTTTGTGTCGTACCGTGTCTTCATCCGGTCGCTGTAGGTTTTCATCCGTTCCCTTGTTCTTTTATGGATGTCAGCGAGTCTCTCCTTGAGGTCATCCACATACTCGTTCGTGTCCTGTGGCTCCTCTGTGGGGCATCCAAATTTAAGTTCGCTGGGCAGCCGCATGGTTTTCCCGAACAGGATGTCAGATGGTGTTTGTCCTGTCGAGCTATGTACTGCACTTCTATAGGCCATCAGGAATAGCGGTACGTGCCTATCCCAGTCTCTTTGGTAGTCGCCTACGACCTTGGTGAGGTGTTCTTTCAAGGTCCGGTTGAATCTTTCAACCATCCCATCAGATTGTGGATGAAGCGGTGTGGTTCTGGTCTTCTTGATGCCAAGTAGTCCGCACACTCCTTGGAAGATGTTTGACTCGAAGTTCCTCCCTTGGTCGGAATGGAGTTCCATAGGTACGCCAAACCTACTTACCCAGTTAAACACAATCTGGTCGACTACCGTTTTGGCTTCTTGATTTGGGATGGCATACGCCTCAGGCCATTTGCTAAAATAGTCCAGAACCAGAATGTACTTGTTTCCAGCGTTGGTCTCTGGAAAAGGCCCAGCCACATCTACTGCAATCCTCTCAAAAGGCGATCCAACGTTGTACTGATGCATCTTACCTTGAATCTTCCTACCAGGTCCTTTGGTTGCAGCACACTTGTCACATGTTCGGCACCACTTCTGAACGTCGTCTCTGGCATGTAACCAGTAGAACCGATGTCGCACCTTCTCCAGTGTTTTGTTAACTCCCAGGTGACCTCCAGAAGGTCCGTCGTGCATCTCCCGAAGAACTTCACTGACTTTCGATTGCGGTACGATCAGCTGCATCACATATGATTTACCGTCAACGGACTCCCATCTTCGCCTGAGGACACCTTCTAGCACATATAGTGAGTCCCACTGTGCCCAATAGGCTTTGAGAACTGGACTCCGGTCAGAAATGTCTCCCCATTCAGGTTTCTCTTCATTTTCTTTCCATGCGAGAATGGGTTCGATATCTGGATCCTCCTGTTGAGCGGTCCTCACTTCCTCATTGCTCCATCCGCATATGGGGTCAGCTCTTAGTCGCTGAGCGGTAATATTTTCTTTGTTTTCTTGTCGCCTACAATGCTTGCAATCCTCTTTGCAAGGTCTTCGGGACAATGCGTCGGCGTTGGAGTGCAGCTTTCCTCTGCGGTGTTGAATCTGGTAGTCATAAGTCTGCAGTCTTTCTATCCACCTTGCGACTTGACCTTATGGATTTTTGAAGTTCAACAGCCAGTTCAGAGCACCATGGTCTGTCCGCAGAAGGAATTTCTGTCCATAGATGTACTTATGGAAGTGCTTTGTTGCCAAGATAAGAGCCAGCAGTTCCCTTCTGGTCACGCAGTAGTATCTTTCAGGCTTCGAGAGGACCTTACTATAATATGCCACCACTTTCTCTTCGCCATCATGCACTTGGGATAGTACCGCCCCGATTCCAACGTTGCTTGCATCTGCGTCGATGATGAATGTTTTGCCAGGTGTTGGATGTGCCAGCACTGGAGCGTTACAGAGGCGGTATTTGAGTTCCTGAAAAGATTTTTCACACTCACCTGACCATTTGAACTGCTTCCCTTTTTCGGTGAGCTGATGCAAACTCTTTGCAACTCCAGCAAAGTTGTTATACACCTAAATTTGGTTCCTTCACCTTTACCTACTATGCCAGTAAGCATAACTGTTATTATGCATATTATTGCTTTATCAATATTATGCATACTAACAGTTTCCGGCCGCACTTATTGCGACATGGCTAAGTAGGTCAAGCTGAATTCCAGAATGCAAGTTAAGCAATGCATTCTGGAGTTCAATCAAAAGTTCCAGCCAGGTCAACGGAAATATGGTGAGTCTATTGTTAACCACCGAAACGAGAGGTTGTGTGTCTTTTTAATTTACATTACATTTCATTACATTTCGATTACGTACGTTACATTTTGGCGCAGCCGGTTCGCGAACCTTTAAAAAAAAAAAGTAATTTGTGTTTTTAAATTGAATAAAACACCTTATCGTACGTTGTCGTGATTGAAAAAGTGATTGGAAAAGTGAAGGAAAATACTCGTATTTTTGTGTGCAGTGCTCTGTGGATTCATTTAATTGTCGTCTACCTTTGGTTTTTTCTTAAACTTGGATAAAATAAGTTACACCAAAATCAACTTGCCAAAAGAAGAATTGGAAAGAAACTTGAAACATACTACTGATACTGTATATCTGAACAATTAAAAGTAGATACAAAGGGAGAAATACAGGTGAGTATACTTTAACGTATGTACCTATGTTTTATTTTTTAGATCATAAGTGACAAAGTTGTGTACCTATAAATTTTATTTATTTTTTTTTTCTCGGTTTAGTTTTTCAAGTCAAGTTCTTAGTCAAGTTTCGTTTCTTTCATTTGTTTTTCGTAGTAACTTTAGTTGAGGTGGTCGTTTGATTTTATTTGAATTAAAAAAGAAAAAAAAAATTAGATCTGTTGGTTGGCGTTAGTTAATGGCCCGCACCCAAGTTGAAGCCCAACTTAACGATATAATAGAGGAGTTAGAGTATTTTAAAAAAGAAAAGAAAGAAAATCAACGACAATTAAAGTCGGTGAATGAATTTCTTTTCACAGAATTAAGGGATATTTTGAATCCTGAGGTTTACAAACTGGTAAGTTTTCAGCTAACGTCTCAGTGGGGTAAATTAACTAGAGTAGAATCGACTGACGAAATCGTTAACGAATACGTCAAAGCCGTTCACGCTCTAGTAGAAAACCACGCTAAAGAGGCAGAAGACCTTAGAAAACAGCTTAAAAAGAGCGAGTTTAGGCGTAAGGAAGCTGAAAAACAACTTCTGAAAACAACAGAAGAAGCTGACCAGGAAATAGACCAGCTCACTATTGAGTTAAACAAAAGTTTAACAACTCAAAGGGAGCTAAGGGAAAAAGGTAAATCATCACCTTATCCTGACAGTTCAAAACACCTTATTCCGTTGCTCACTCCTCAACATACTTCTACACCAAAATCGTCTCTGGAAAGAAACCTGGTCAACACAGGAGTTCAAACCACAGTTGTAGAAGTATTTAAATCAAATAAAATCACTCAGGTAGAAATAGAAGAAAATTGCGAAATGCCACTTGAGAGTATAAGCAAGGTAGTTTCAAGGTTAGTCCCCATATTCAACGGGGAGAGAAATCATGAACTTTCACAAAGAGTTCATGAATTCTTAAACGCATGCGATCTGGCTTTGAAAATGGTAAAGCCAGAAGAAGAGGGGATCTTAGTGTCTCTAATCTCAACCCGATTGCAAGGCGATGCGTTTGAGTTAATTCGTTCAAACAATGTGAACACAATAGAGGGTTTGGCAAAACTGTTTAAAGACAGTTATTTAGTGCCAAAAACTCTGGACAATGTGATGAACGAATTAAAACAATGCCATCAATTGTTAGGCGAAGATGTAAAAGCGTTCGCTAGACGTCTAGCGAAACTGAAAGCTACATCTGTTGAAATTATTGACTCAAGATATTCCGCAACTGAGTCAGTAGGCCTCAAAAAAGAAGTTGAAAACACGGTGTTGACAATTTTTAAAAAAGGGCTAGTCGATCAAGCTCTTCGACAGTTTATGCTGGGGAGCAAAAGCAAAGATCTCAACGAAATCTCTGAGGAAGCCTTGAAAACTTCCTTGCTACTACAGCCAAACTCGATGGGCTATATGGGAGTTGGAACAACACCAAACTTACCTTTTGATCGTATTAGCTCAATGTACCAAATTCCCGGTACTTTCCAACAAAATTACAATAGCCTGACTCAAGCATATCCATCTATGCCTTCCATGCCTCATCTTTTTAACAATTATACTACACTACCTCACAATTTACCTCAAGTGACACAAGACTACACATCTAAACCCGCACAACATCCTTCACACATCACACATAATGAAACACCTCAATACATCCAGAATTTTCAAGACCCTCCCCACTCCAGCAATAGACAGTCAACAAGGTCTGCAAATCCCATTAAAACCTGTGGATTCTGTGGCAAGAAAAATCACAGCTATGTTGATTGTAATATTCGTAAAAGAACGCCATACTGCGACACTTGCGAGGACTATGGGCATGCTCAAAACAGTTGTCCCCGCTCACAAATACGAGCTACTCAGACAATAAGTCAAAGGCCTAGAGTCAAATGCAAGTGGTGTTCTAGGGTGGGTCATGTGGAGGACGATTGTTTCTCTAAGAGAAATTACCTCAAAGACCAGTCGGGAAACGCCCTGGGGGCCAATTTGAATCACTAAATTGTGCCCCAGAAAATTCGCTCTCCACAAAATCAACAACGAAAAATAAAAAAAACAAAGCAAAAAAAAGCAATGTAGACGAAGTAAAGCCATTAGCGCCTGTATTAAACGATCGACAAAAAGAAAAAAGAACACAAAACATTGACTCGGAGGAGTTAAATTTCTTTACTTTTGAGTCGATTCGTAAAACGAAGCAGAAATCAAGGCCACTAGTTTCTGGGACAAAAATAAACCTAGGTCAGTTTGGTTTCTTATTTCTGATTTTCAATCTTCGTTTCGTTTGGAGTAAGTGCTATTCAAAGGTGAAATTCGTCTATAACTTTTTGAATGATTATTTTAAGTGTTTTGTTTTGAAGTGTTTCAACCAGTATGCTTTGCCGAAAAGTAAGAAAAAAATATTATATGCATTTAGGAATCTTCGTAAGCATGACGTGTTCGTCGAGCTGCCTATGTCAATGGCCAAGTCCGAAAAGGTACTTCTTCTGGTCGACACAGGAGCAGACTCGAGCTTACTAAAAAGAAGCTCATTAAAAAATGCTACCAATATAAATATAAATGAAACAAAGCAACTGGGTGGTGTTTTCGGTGGAGTAGGTATGACAAAAGGCACAATCAAAACTTCCTTATCATCCCCCAACAATAAGTTCTGTACTAAGTGGAACGTTGTCGATGGTTTAGATGAAATACCTGCTGACGGTATCCTAGGACGTGATATCCTATGGAATCAAACAATCATCGACGCTGTTTCAAAAAGAATAACATTATTTAATAGGAAAAGAGAAGTTATAATCGAATTACCTCTAAAGTGTTTACCTTCTAAAATATCTGCAATACAGGAAACACAAGAGAAGTTCAAAATAGGAGCTCGGACACAAACAGCTGTTAAGCTTTATATTCCCAACTCAAAATCAAATGAATTGCTAATACATTCACAAGAGATTGATTGCGGAATCTACTTGGGAAATGCAATAGTAAAAGCAAACAATAGCTACATCCATGTTCCTATCATGAATTGTACCACACAAGACTACTGTTTGGACGGAAATTTTGTTCCAAAGCATTCGAATTTCAAAAACTTTAAAATTATTAACCAGAGTGCGGAAAACAGAATATTGGCTAATTTTCCAAGACAACAGCTTAGTGAACGGGTCAGTACTCTGATTAGTTCCTTAAAGTTAGATGAAAACCTGAATAGGGAAGAGAAGGAGTCAGTAGAAAAATTATGCTCCAAATTTAATGACGTTTTCTTACTGAAGGGTGATAACTTAAGCTTCACACCTGTCTTAGCACACAGTATACCCACTAAATCTGACCAAGGACCGATTAACACTAAGCAATATCGAACTCCGGAGATTCATAAGAAAGAAATTGAAAGACAAGTACAAGAGATGCTTGATCAAAACATAATTTCGGAAAGTAAATCTCCATGGAATTCACCATTGCTTATTGTACCTAAGAAATCCATTGAAGGTCAGAAAAGGTGGAGGGTCGTTGTGGATTTCAGAAAACTAAACGAAATAACGATAAAAGATGCTTTTCCCTTACCAAGAATCGAAGAAATTCTTGATCAATTGGGACACTGCCAATTTTTTACCACATTGGATTTGGCAAGTGGCTACCACCAGGTAATGATCGATCCGGCTGACAAGGCAAAAACCGCGTTTAGCACTAGCAAAGGGCATTACGAATTCAATAGAATGCCGTTTGGGCTAACCGGTGCCCCAGCAACATTCCAAAGGATCATGAATCACATCCTGACTGGTTTGCATGGCATCGATTGTTTTGTTTATTTGGATGATATTGTCGTGTATGGCAAAAATCTTGAACAACACAACGAAAAGCTTGCAAACGTTTTAGCTAAGTTAAGGCAACACAACCTGAAGTTAAATATTGAAAAATGTAATTTTCTTCGCCGTGAAGTAACGTATTTAGGACACGTGTGCTCTGAAAACGGAGCTACTCCAGACCCATCAAAAATTCAATGTGTCTCCAATTTTTAGGTGTCTCCAAAATTTAGGCTATGGGAAAGGCGGTGCTTCCCAAGCATATTTGGTAGACTTTGGTTTAGCTAGTCACTACACCCAAAAGGATTTCAAGCCAGATCCAAAGAAAATGCACAATGGTACAATTGAATACACATCTAGAGATGCACATCTCGGAGTAGCAACAATGCGAGGAGACTTTGAGATCCTTGGGTATAATCTAATCGATTGGTCAGGCGTGAGGCTGCCTTGGGAACAAGAAAACGTCCTTAAGGTTCCCATTAAAGTCCAGAAGTCTAAGGAAACTTTTATGAGAGATGTAAGTACTGGTTTGGAAAAACTATACCCCAGAGGAGTGCCAAATCCAATAATGGAATTCATGAAATACGTCTCTGCTCTGGAATACAATGAGACACCAGACTATGAAAAATGCCGAAAGATATTTCAATCGGGACTTAAAGCTCTTAACGCTAACAATTCAGGAGACTTAGAATTCAATCTAAAGTCATCACAAGACTCTAAAAACAGGAAAGAAAATAATAACCAACTCAATGACAAAATAGTCACTGCCCCAAACAAAAGGGTTGTCACTTTAACGGATCCTGCTGATATTTTAACAGTTCTCCGTGATTTCCATGACTCTCCACTTGGCGGACATCAGGGAACATCAAAGACGTTAGCACGCATTCGCTGTCAGTTTCGATGGAAGAACATGCACAAAGACGTCGCAAGCTATATAAGGAACTGTGAAAAATGCCAAAAGAATAAATCTGGAAATCTAACGAAGATGCCAATGGAATTAACGGATACTCCATGTTCCCCTTTCGAAAAACTATATATGGACATGGTAGGGCCCCTTCCACTAACGCATTCCGGAAACAGGTATATTTTAACGTTCCAAGACGACTTGACTAAGTACATGGCTTGTGTAGCAATTCCGGATGCTGAAGCAGCCACTGTTGCTAGAGCCTTTTATGAGGAAATCATAACACGTTTTCTCATACCGAAAAAGCTCATAACGGATAATGGATCTAACTTTACTTCAAAACTGTTTTCTGAAACATGTAAACTTTTGAGAGTCAAGAAAATCCATATAACAGCCTACCATCCACAGGCCAATGGTTCACTAGAGCGAAGTCACAGACCCTTAGCGGAATATCTAAGGAGTTTTGTTGATAATGACAGCCAAAATTGGGACCAATGGCTTAGGCAGGCTATGCATGTCCATAATAATACTCAGCATACATCCACCAAACTGACACCACTTCACAGTTTGTTTGGCCTCGATTTTGTTATGCCTACAAATCTAAAAGGTAAAACTACTCCATTATATAATATCGAAGACTATCCGCAACAGTTAAGGTTTCAACTCCAAAGGTCGCATGAGATAGCTAGAAACAATCTAGAAAAAGCCAAAATAGCAGCGAAAAAACAGTATGACCGAAAGGTTAATCCCACGTCCTTTACAACAGGGCAAAAAGTGTTGCTTAGAAATCCTGTTCGAAAAAACAAGTTTTCACAAATTTGGTTAGGACCCTATGAGGTAGTTTCGGTTAGAGGTGACGTCAACACAACCATTAAAATGGGTAGAAGAACGAAGCGGGTTCACAACAACCAGCTAAAAGCTTTCCATCATTTATGATCTAATTTTAATGAGAATTTATTATCATCAATCCGTACAGTCTTATTAATTCTTTTTGTCTTTCCAGAATTTGAAGAAAAGGATTCACTAAAAGAAGCCCAAAGAACCAAAAAAAAAAAAAAAAAAAAATATCTTAACCTAATTTAAACTGTAAAAAAAAGAGTGTTTCCTTATTTGCAACAACTTTTCAATAGTTGCATTAAAATTAAAATAAAATGTTTAATCTTAATATAAATTTAGTAGCAGTTGCGTTATTAGTTATAAGCATTTACCCCGGGCAGACGAATAGTGAACAGCCATTCAACGTCCAACAACTGAAGCTGACCTCACCAGTGGTGTTCGAAGCGGTGGAAAATGCTGTATTTTATAGTGATACGTGGACAATATTTACGAAGTTCACACCACTGGACTCCGGAATGGTTATTCAAATGGTGGAAAAGTGCGAACAAAAACTGGAAACCCTGTGCAGAAGCATTCCGGACGACGATTTCAAACGTTACTGTCAATTGATCGCTCAAGAGACTGAGACAAACATCGACAACTTACGACGAACTGCCTTTCGTATGAAACAACTTACACATGCTAAACGTCAAAAACGCGCACTGGAGTTCATAGGAGGATTTTCAAAATGGGCCTTCGGTACTATGGATAGCAAAGATGCTAGGAGCGTTTACCACCAGTTGGAAGTTCTCCACAAACAGGATGCGAGCTCGTTCGAATTAATGCACCGACAGTTAAGTGTCATGAAATCAAACTTCGACACGTTATCCAAACCCATTTCACAACTGACAGACGAAATCGAAAATATGGCTGTGAGCATGGGTAACCTTAGTGCCACTTTCCGAACGTACAGTCAAGTCACGAACAAGGAAATCGCGATGCTGAAAGCGACAAGTGAAGCGACTGCAATGACTTCAGTCATAACCACAAAAGTTTTAGAAGTCCAAAACCGACAATCCTTGGAACTTTCAATTTTGGATGACCTGTACCAAAATAAGATACATCCTTTGGTATTAGACGAGGGAAATATCACCGGACTATTGCGGAACATAACGAGTAAAGGAAGATTTTTGTTGGACAACCCCCTCATAATAAACCAAGTCGCCAAAACCTCGGTGTACCTTGACGGGGGAAATTTTATGGTAAAAATTATACTACCTTTACCCGAATATGTTCGGTACAAGGTCCAGAAAATATACCCCCTACCAACATCCTTTAACGAGAACTGGGACCTTGTGCTAGACACCAAGCATGAGTACATTGCCGAAGCAGAAAACCATGATCGTTTTGTCATCATGAGCGAAACAGAGTACGCACAATGTGCAATGGTATTGACAGGAGGTTCCCTCACCAGGACGGCTATTTGTCGGCATGAAAGACCCATCCTTACATCGGGATCTAATGAGTGTCTGGTAGAGCTTATACAGCACGCGCCATCATCTAAGAACTCTTGTAAATATGCTGCGATTCCCGCAACGGAGGCGATATTCCTTAAGATGACGTCCGCCAACGAATGGCTTTTCAAAGTTAAGGAAACGATGTCATTGAACGTGAAGTGTGAAACCCAAAATTACGCAGTAACACTGAGCGATTCGGGAATATTGCAAATGAAGCAGCCATGCGAAGCAATTGCAAAAGGGTTCAAACTGTTTTATGAATTTCGTGCTGAAGCAATAACTGAGTACAAACAGCCCATGGTAGACCACTCAGGACTCAAAGAAGCACTGTTGAGAAAAGTTAGCGTCTCGAAATCAGCACCTGTACCAGAGTTACTTCCGATAAAAATTGGCAATCATAAAAATTTTGCCAATATTTTAAATGAAGGGAAGAAGAGTATTGACGATTTAATTCAATCTTGGGACGGCCTGGAGGCAGAACGTAAAGCAGACAGCCAGGACTGGGAACTGAGTATTCATCGATATTCCATGATGTCCTTCGTTTCGTTAGTAGCAGTAGTAACCGCAGTAGTATTTTTGATCCGCTGTCTACGAAAAGGACCACCAACCATACCGGCCCAACGAAAATATATAGCGAATTCCGAAGTGATAGAAATGCCAGCTTATCTACCAAAAAGAAGAGCGCCCGTAACACGACCACCACCACCACCAGTACAGACCGACAACAAAAGTTCAACAGTCTACGGAGTCACCTATGCTCGGGTGTAAGAAAAAAAAATATTCTTTTCAAAAAACTGTTATTTAATTTAAAATCGTAGAATTATATCAACTTAAATGTAAATTAACGTAAATACTTCCGAAAAAACAAAGCCCCATAAGTTAATAATTTCCTTAAAATCAGACAAGCAACACTAACTATGAACGCATATAAATCAATCCAATAAACATTTAATTTAAAAAAAAAAAAAAAAAAAAAAAATAGATCTATAAATATGTAATTATTTTTATTATTGAAATGATTAGTATGTACACATAACGCATATACTTACTACAAAGCAAGCAAAAATCATGTTCTGAATAAAAAAAAAAATTTTAAAAATAAACATGTGAATATGACATCTTATGTAGATTTATAAGCAAATGCCTATTTTTCAGTGTTATATTTAAGCCAATATATATTGTATAAGATTTCGAGTTAATATACATAGCTAAACTAAAAAAAAAAAAAAATATTATTTACACATAATCATACTACGTGAAATATTGTTAAGCTTTACTCACTATAAATGTATGTGTAATGTTTTGTCTGTGTGTTTAAGTTTCTAGTTTAATATTATTTGATTTGAATTAATAACGAATAGACATTGTGATTTAATCTGTTATTTTAGAATAAATTTAACATTTTAATGAATAAAAGAAGACAAACCTATTTCTGGAGACCTGGCTTGAACTATCCAACGGCGGAGGGATGTTATACACCTAAATTTGGTTCCTTCACCTTTACCTACTATGCCAGTAAGCATAACTGTTATTATGCATATTATTGCTTTATCAATATTATGCATACTAACAGTTTCCGGCCGCACTTATTGCGACATGGCTAAGTAGGTCAAGCTGAATTCCAGAATGCAAGTTAAGCAATGCATTCTGGAGTTCAATCAAAAGTTCCAGCCAGGTCAACGGAAATATGGTGAGTCTATTGTTAACCACCGAAACGAGAGGTTGTGTGTCTTTTTAATTTACATTACATTTCATTACATTTCGATTACGTACGTTACAAAGTTCTTAACGAAACGTCGGTAATATGTGGCAAGACCAAGAAAGCTTCGGAGTTGATGTTTGTCCTGTGGTGTTGGCCAATTTTTGACGGAGTCAACTTTTTCAGGATCAGTCTTCACTCCTTGGGAAGAGATGATGTGTCCCAAATACTTAACTTCGGTTTTGAAAAGTGCACATTTTTCCGGATTCAGTTTAAGGTTAGCCTCTCGAAGTCTCTGAAACCCGGCTTTAAGGTTCTTGCAATGTTGGTCAAATGTTTTCCCGTAAACAATGACATCGTCCAAGTAGACAAGGCACGCTTTCCACGTCAGTCCTTGAAGAACGCACTCCATCAAACGCTCGAATGTTGCCGGAGCGTTGCATAGCCCAAACGGCATAACTTTAAACTGCCAGAGCCCATTACCTGTCGAAAACGCCGTCTTTTCCCGATCATCAGGGTGGATGTCAACTTGCCAATATCCACTCTTCAAGTCCAGCGTCGAAAACCACTGGGCTCCCTCCATGGCATCCAGGGTATCACTGATTCTCGGCAGAGGATAGCTGTCCTTCTTAGTCACATCGTTCAGCCTTCGGTAGTCCACACAAAAACGAGTGCTTCCGTCTTTCTTTTTCACTAGAACCACTGGTGACGCCCAAGGACTTTTGGAATTTTCGATAAGACCGTCCTTCTTCATTGTTGTTATCATTTCCTCAACCTCACCTTGTTTGGCCAGTGGAAGGCGTCTTGCAGGCTGACGAATCGGTCTTGCATCTCCTGTGTTGATGCGATGCTGCACCAACTGTGTCCTACCATATTGCCCTTTTGCCGATGCGAAGATGTCAGTGTACTCTTGTAGGAGATTTTCAGCCATCCTTGTTTGTTGGTGATCAAGGTTGGATGAATACAGTATTTTAGCTCTGATGGTTTTGAGCTCCTCCGGAGTTATAGTTTTTCTCGGGGCTTCGTCTGTGATCTTCGTAATTGCTGCAACCGATTCGCAACGTCCAACGACTTCTCCTTTCTTCAACCTTACATCGTACGGTCTGGTGTTTAGTAATCGTACGGGGACCATTTTGTTTTTCGGGGCTACTAGTGTTTTCCCAATGATGACGCTTTGGGAGGAACACTCTGGGTCTGGTTCCACCACTAGGTATCGAAGGCTTCCAAACTCACCTTCCAGTTTTGTCCAGACGAACACTTGAGAAGAAGGAGGCAGAATCAGATCTTCCATGATGACAGTCCTCAGTGTCGACGTACTTTCGTTCGAATAGGTCATTGGAAGTTCCTTATTTTGGTACTTCAAAACCTGATTACCGATGTCCAAAATAACTCCGTGCTGTTTCATAAAGTCGATTCCAGTGATGCACTCGTCACATATATCTGCCACCAGGAATTGATGAGTAAACACTAGATCGGCCAGTCGGATCTTAAGACACACTTCTCCATATACTCTTGCTGCTTCTCCCGTTGCGGTTCTTAGACGGTAGCTATTGGTGTTATGAAGCCACGTCGTCTTTACCAGGTCTCGACGTACTATGGAAGCTGTGGCACCGGTGTCGATGGTAGCCACATGTTTGTTCCCGTTAATAGTAGTTTCCACAGTCAGACTTTTGTTGTCTCGTTTGGTCTGAGAGACCTGGATGGTGGTTCTGGGGCCATCGATACAAGAAACCAGCCTCTGCCTCGGCTGATACGTAACGCTGGTGTTGTTGTTACCTTGTTCTGGGTTGGATCTCTTGCTTCCACAATGTTGACAACCGGCTTTATTTGGTGGTAGTCGGCATTGACGCTGTAAGTGCCCGGTCTTGTTGCAGTTCCAACATCTTGCTAGTCCGATCCGCTGGTTCTTTTGTATTTCAGCTCTTTGGCACGAGCACTCTTCGACTATGGCTTCTCTAAGTCGATGTACTCCCTGAGAAGCCTGTTCTGCTGCTTCAATTGTCAATGCGAATGCTAAAGTTTCGGAAAGAGTACGTGTTCTAGCAGTTCGCACAGACCTCTGAAGATTTATATCCGAAATGGCACGGACGAAGGACTCAACAGCAAGCTGGTTGATGATTTCTTCTCCAGCATCCGGGTATGCCAGGTGAACCAGTCTTTCGACGTCTGCTTGGAGCTGCTGTAGACTTTCACCCCTTTTCTGGACTCTGTTATTGAGTTGGACTCGGAAGACTTCTTTCAAGTGGCTATCGCCAAAGCGTTTATCTATAGCTGCCACGAGAGAACTGAAATCGCCACTCTTACCAGCTGGAACTGTTTGAAGTAATTCAGCTGCTGGTCCTCTAAGAGCAAGAGTCAGTGCAATGTACTTGTCTTCGTCATCCCAGCCATTTATTGTCGCGGCGGCCTCAAATTTTCTCTTGTAGACTGGCCAAGAAGACTGTCCATCAAATGTTGGGGGTTTCATCTCCTTTTTCTTTGCAAACTCCCCAGCAGACTCTCGAATTTTTATTTTCCGAATCTGGTCCAATTCCTTGGTCAGAACAGAGAACTGTTTATCACATCGGGTTTCTATGATTTCGAAACGATTCTCTACAACAGAAAGCTGTTTTTCCACACCTTCAACGCGTTCGTCTAGGGCACATACATTTTCCTCAATGTTACCCAATTTACCTTCTAGAATGTTTTTCTGACCTTCCAAAACATTCTGTTGCGCCTCAAGTCTTTCGAGAATATTCTGTTGTTCCTTCTTTTGCTCGTTTCGTTGCTCTTCCAGACGTCCGAGAATATTCTGCTGTTGCTCTTCAATCAGCTTCTTTTGTTGTACTTCGAGTCGTTCGAGAACATTCTGCTGTTCCTTCTTTTGCTCGTTTCGCTGTTCTAACAAAAGTTTCATCATACTAGAAAAATCTACACTTTCACTTACTTCCTCTTCTTCCACTTCTATTTCAAAAACAAAAGTGTTTACGTCTTCCCCTTGCTGTTCCAAATAGTTACGCAAGCGCAGGACGAGCTCATTTTTCGATCCCGCTCTAGAAAGATTTCGCTTACCTAACTCACTTTTAAGCTCAATGCAGTTGAGCTCTTCTAACAACTTACCCATTTTCACTGTATATAATTATTATTTTTCTTTTTACTTTTTTTTTTTTTTTTTTACACTTTATTAGTCAAATAAGTTTTATTTACACTTCTGACACCAATGTAACGTGCGCTTAGTTCGCAAAAATAAAACTTCACTTTTTAATTTATTTCTACCACTTTTATTCAGTATCAATACTTTATTCGAACTCAACTCGACTTTTGGACTATTACTTGTTCACAACAATTCACTCTTAACTTTATCACTCTATAATCAGAACTGACTGCTCGTTGCGTCAGCGGTCCTATTTATATAGAACAACACTCATCTAGAGCGTTCCAGTTTCTTCTCCATGGTTTCCACATTTGCTGTCAAAAATCTCTACACTCACACACACTGGCTTACAAGCAATGCCTGTCATTTTATACCATTCCATTATAGTGTTGCCAGTTGTGTTTTAGGTTGAACGTTTTCGATTAGGAAATTGGTATAAATGTTGGGTGTTCATTACAGTATTTTGAACGTTGACTTGAGACTATTTTGTTTTCCATTATATTCATTATTTCGGTCAGTTTTGGATCCTGTTTCTGCATTGTCCAAAGCCAATCATCTGTGGATGTTCGAATATTCATTATCCGTGCACTAACATCTTCGGGTTCTGTGACCGGATCCACCGGAGAACGGCTCAATGCGTCGACATGCATCATTTTCTCCCCGGGGCGATGTATCAAGTTGAAATCGTACTCGAGTAATTTGAGGAACCAGCGAGCTATTCTTGAGATAAGTGGTTTTGTTGACTTTAAGCTTGATATCGCGGAACAGTCAGTGACTATAGTGAAGTGTTTACCTAAAACATACATTCTGAATCGTTCGCAGGCTTCCACTACAGCCATTACTTCTAGCTCATAACTGTGATATTTTCTTTCGTGTTCGTTGCATGCACGGCTGAAGTATGCCACAGGTCCCAGTTCCCTTGTTGGCTCTTCTGAAGAAGAATTGCGGCAAGACCAACGCTACTTGCATCCGTATGTATCTGATGTTCTTTGGTTTGATCGTAAATTTTTAGTACTGGTTCTTCTGTTAAAGTCTTAATAAGCTGTCGAAACGCATCGTCACATTCAACCGTCCAGCAGAACTCGGCGTCCTTTCTCGTCAGACGCGTCAGAGGAGCAGCAGTGTGAGCGTAGTTAGCCACAAACTTTCGGAAAAATCCAGTTAGACCAAGAAATCGTCTTATCTCCGTGGCGTTAGTTGGGACAGGGTATTCTCGAATAGCGTTCGTTTTGTTCTGTCCTGGTTTCACACCATTAACATCGATCTCGTGTCCTAAAAACTTCACTTGCTTCTTCATGAACGAACATTTTGAAAGTCGCAATGTTAATCCTTCGTGTCTGATGACTGATAGAAATTCAGCTAGATTCTGAAGACCTTCCTCAAACGTATCGGATGCTGACCCTATCTCGTCTACGTACATACAGACTTTCCTTTTCAATTTTACTTTCAGTCCCTGCATCATTTCTTGGAATGTGGACGGAGCATTCTTGAGCCCAAATGGCATTCTATTAAACTCAAAATGACCGTCTCTTGTCACAAACCCTGTATATTTTTTGCATTCCTCACTAATCTCTATCTGGTAATATCCTGACATCATGTCCAATGTATTAAAATAGCACTTACCTGCCATAGCGACGATAACTTCTTCTACTGTAGGCATTGACCATGGCCGTTTCTCAGTGATCTCGTTTAGTTCGCGATAATCGACGCACAGTCTCTCTTCTCCGTTTTGCTTCTTCACCAGCACTATGGGCGACGCATATGCGGACGATGCCGGACGAATGATATTTGACTCGAATAGTTCTTTGATTATGTTGTTCACTATCTGTTGTTTCGGGAACGGAATCGAATACGGGTTTCTTACGATGGGTTTAGTTGACGTGAGTGTTATATTCATTTTTACCGTCGCGCACTTTCCGATTTCTCTAAGACTATCTCCGAAACAACCGGCGAATGAGTTTAATAACCGAAGTAATTTGTGTTTTTCATCGGCGGAGAGATGATCACCCATGTCTATTTTATCATTGTCTAATGCAATCACCTCACAATGTCCATTTTCGATCACTACACGTCCTTTAGCGAGAATATTGGTACCGATTATAAGGTCATAACTCATCAGTTCATTGTCAACTACCATTATCTTACCCTCAAACTCGCGATTGTCAATTGTAATTGGTATGGACAACATCTCGCGGCACTGAAATTCTCCCCCCGCGAAGCCTAATAGTTTCTCGCAACATGGAACGATATGATCGCTGAAGTATTGAGCCACTCTTCTAGCGATTAGCGAGCTGCAACTTCCCGAATCTATTAACGCCATACACTTCACTCCTTTTATATACACGTCTTTTAATGTTTCCTTTTCCTTCCATGCACTATTCACTATAGCATTTACCGAAGCACTGTTTACGTAAGGGCAGTTCTTCGTTTCGTGTGTAGTTGTAAGACACTTTTCACACCGCGGCTTCTTTTGAGGTTTTAAACAGTTTCTCGACACATGACCGCGCTCCCGACAGTTGTAGCGTCCCCGCCTATGTCCGTTACATTGTCTGGAATTGATTTATTAGAAATAGCGATATTTTCATTCCCGTTTTGTCGTGCCGAATTTGCTTTTTCGAATTCTTTAATTATTTTCGCATTCTGTTCTTGCTGTTGAGCCGATTGTTTTATGAAAGAAGTAAGGTGTTGGGTCTGTAACTCCATTGACCGCTGGAGTTCCCCGACATCGTCCCTTAACTTACCTATTTCATCTTCACGATCTGGATCTTTCTCAGTTCGGCTCTTAGAAACTGACTCCGCTACCTTTTGCACCTCTTCGAATGTATATTTTTCCAAGCGAGCCAGCAATTCATTTTTGCTGCCAGTTGACTTTTCTCCTAGCTGCCTTAAAACATCCTTCAGCTCCTTTGTTGTTAGTGTCGACAAATCCATTTTTAAAATATTATTTTTCTTTTTAGGATTGACTTGGATTGGATATCCCACTTCTGATTTTGTCACGATAAATCAAATACATATAAATCAATAACGCACGCTTTTTATTAATAACTGAACCGCTTTATTGTAACTCATATCACCAACTGACTTCTTTTCTTCTACAATTATCTTTTCTTTTAATCGGAGAGGGAGACAAACATATGGAATGACACTTGCATACTTTTAATTGCATTGCAAATTTTATTTGGGATTATTTTTGCTTAGATATTACTTGCTTGGCAAATCTTGCGTTTAGGAATTCGCTCGTTTATTTTGCAGCATGAAGTCTACCAACAGTTCTTTTTGCGCTTTTGATATTCTCGTACATCTCTAAAAATTTAAATTTTAATATAAGTCCCTAACATTTCAATATTTTTATATTAATTTTACCTTTTTGTGCTCAGCCATAATCATCCTCTTGCCTTATCGCCTGCTACGAACCCAGTGATAAAATTTGACGTATAAAATGAAAAGGATATCGACTTTTGACTATACAGAAACCCGTTTTTACCGCCTTTCCAGTATTTTCATTCTAGTTCGTTTCGCGTGATAAAGTTATCGCCTGTCATCGCTTACAGAACCCCGATGATGCGATAAAACCAATTTCGTTTCAAATCTCACCGTTTCTCGACGAATTTTATCGATGCGATAGTTACAGAACAGGGGCACAGGGCGCGTACTAGGACAGCATGATACGCCACGATCATATTGGGTAAGAAATGAGGATAACAATATAATTCGACGAAATACAATACACCTCAGAAAATCTTTGAATGCACCCCAGATTAGATTACCTTACGACCTCAATTTAACCGAGAAATCTTCCTTGCCAAGTAATTCAAAGGACACTATTTTAAATAGCCAGCACCCTATCCAACAAGAAAACAATGTACAGGAAGATCTTTCCAGAAAAGAGAATCTGGAGCTGCCGCAGTCCACATACACTACTAGATACGGTCGCTCAGTAAGAAAACCAGATTTTTTCAGGCCCTCATAAGTTGAATCCAAAATGAATAAAAAAACAATGAGTGCATCGATGTAGTAAGGGCGTAGCAGGATTACATACATATAAGCGATATAAAAATATTGCAATTTAAAAAAAAAAAAAAAAAAATATGCATTAAGATAGATAGATATATCATACGTTATTTTATCTTCATGTAAATATATGATATAATATAATATTTTATAATATAAAAATATTTTATAAATACATAACTATAAAAAGACAATGTAGGCAAATGAAAAGGTGAAAATGTAACCATATGAATATGAATTTTGATGTGTTGTGGTTTACATGAAGTTATAATTGCTATTATTAATACAGAAAATCTATTTTATATCTGTGACCATACTATAATTGATCAATGGAAATTTAAAGTAAATTTAATCGAAATATATAACTGTAAAATCTCCAGGCTATAAACTATGTATGGTTGCATACCTATATGGTAGTAAATAAAATAGTTAAGTAAGTCCTTTATGCACCGATGCACTTAGGAAAATATCTTTTGTCCAAGGTATGGCTAAAGAAGGGGGATGATGTATGTAGGCTGGTAACACTGTCATGCTCATGCTGCTCTTCTGTCTCTTTATAAGTATATAATTAAGCAGTTGTATCGTAGACGTCAAAGAAACAAGACCTTGAATAAAGACATACAATAAATATAACAGAAACCATTTTTATAGAGCTGTTTATTTCCAACAAAAATTTGTTTTGCGCATTTTGTAAAAGTCATTTACTGTCGAGTTATAAAATTTATAAACAAAAATGAAATTCGTCCTAAATTAATCAAAATTAAATCCTTAATATCTTTCAAATGGCTAGGTTTACGGAAAAAATAAAAGATACCTTTTTTGTAGAGCATTAAATTTACTAAAAAAAATTTTTGGAACATTTCTCTGTTCAATCGATAAATGATGAGTTATGAATTTTTTTCTATTGGACTGAGAAAAATATTCAAAACTGCGATGAGGAGGATCTTCCTATTAAAATTAAGAGCTCATACTTGGTGAGAATTTTTTTAAGAAGTCTAGCAACCCATTTTTCCGTAGCATTTGTAAAAAAAGAAAATCGATTTTTTTGACCCATCCTAATATACAATGGTACAATCAAAGGCCCCGGCCCATAGAATACGTTGCATCCGTTTGCTGCCGGATTCAACTGACAGCTGTGAGTTTTACCGGACACAACGGATTGTGTAACGTTTGAAACTCCAAAAAAAAACCAGCACACGTTTTTTTATATGCCTATAAGCATAACAATACCTATAACCTTGCAAAAGAAAAGAGTTAACTCACTTTACTCGCTTCTAAGGAATCCAAGACCAAAAGAAACATGCGAGACCGACTTTTAACTCGGTTCGAAATCAGAACCGATTCCAAAAAAAAAAATAACCTCAAGAAATCTAATTTATGCGTGCTCTTCTTCTTAACCAAGTCTTCCACCAACGACTTCCCCTATCTTTAAGACCGATGTCTACAGACCCACCAGCCTATGGGACAAGGTTACTATTTTCAGGCCTTTATCTAAGGTGGCAGTCGATAGGAAACATTTTCCATCTTAAAATGACGAGGGACCCGAATCCTAGTTACCGATATTCTTTTTTTTTTCTTAACTCCATTTCCGAGGAGGACTTAGGTGTTAGAGTCCTCGGAGCTTCTATACCCACCCTTAACAACCTTCCAAAGAAACAAATCCCCGGTCGGTTCCTATGCCATCACCTGCTCCCCGAAATATCGTAATAGCCCTCAATTAATAAGGGGGAAATCCTTGACCTCCCCTCACTACATTTTTAGAGACCTCCCCTCATTTCTCACATTCTCCCCACATCCACTTCCCAAATTAATTCTTTAAACCTTCATGGTTAAATATCTTCCAAAGTTTCCAACCCTCATAAGCTTTACTGTCTTCACCCAAATAAATCCGCGAAAATATTTGAGAAAACTAAAAAAAAAAAATATATCTTGTATCGATTAATCAAACTTTATTTGGATATACATAATTCATTTTATTTCGATCGTCGTGTTCTTAAAGCCAAAACTATTAATAGCAAGTACAAAAAAAAACTTCTCAAACCATCACCATACATCGTTGCGAACATATATGTAATTGCGATCGACATTCAGTCACCAAAGAATTTAAACTATGTCTTTTATCTTATTTTACTTTTGTAGATCAATTTTCTATGACCCTTTTT
The DNA here is from genome assembly GCA_949752695.1 of Melanostoma scalare. NCBI lineage: Eukaryota > Metazoa > Arthropoda > Insecta > Diptera > Syrphidae > Melanostoma > Melanostoma scalare. Next base: position 139,002,157 of record OX456985.1, on the reverse strand, counting down.
CTTGATAACCCCTAATACGTACTAGTTATAATTACCAGTAGTTAATTTACTAGGTGTTCCTCTTATTTTGTCTTTACTTCTTATATTTTTGGGTCCCGATAATTATCAAAAAATCATATAATCAAAAAAAAAAACACAACAAGGCCAACAAGAAAATCACTTACCCTAGATCCGGGATGTGTGCACAGCATCTGGTCTAAACGGTGTGGATCAAAAATAATTATTTTTATATGGTTTTGGTTTACTTTCCTTTTTTTTTTTTTTTTTTTTTTTTTTTTTTTTTTTTTTTTTTTTTTTTTTTTTTTGCTAGCGGGTATCAAGGATGAGGTGAAAGTTTTACTTCTCAAAAAAAAAAAAAAACACACTGTCCAACGGCGATGGATGGGATGTTGCACTGTTCATGGTAGGATTATCTATCTTAACCAAACTATGCCCTCATCTACCCTCTCATATACTATGCACCTTTTCGCTTTTCGCTTTTTTTTTTTTTTTTTTGAGCGAACTTAGATATCGCACGCGAATTCCTTGTAAAAAAAATTAAAAAAAAATTTTCTCACTTCTCAAAACTTATTAATTCATGTCTACGTTCCAAAAAAAAAAGTTCGATTTCTAGTTCATTCTGAAGATTTACTTCGTAATTGTCAAAAAAAAACTTTTCATTACTCGAATCTCTTTAGAATTTTCCATTCCATCCTACAGTAAGAGCATTGGTATATGAAAGGTTTTCTATTTTACATACTATCTTTGTATTTCGATATCTTAGTTTTTCTTTTCTTTTCATAACTTTATCTGTTCTTATGTATGCATCTATTTCTAGTATTTTCTTTTTTTTTTTTTTCAAACTAACTTTCTTTTACTTTACTTAAACCTTTTTTTTTTTCTTTTACTAATTAAAGTCCCTTTCTTTTCAGCTACATTTCCTTTTCTTTTCTGTTTTCGCTTTAAAATTTTTCTTTTTCCTTTTCTTTTTTTTTATTTTTTTGTTTTTTTTTCACTGAATTGAATTAGAAGAGATTCTTTACTGCTGCTACCGCTCTCTGGTTCAAAGAAGGATCGTTGGACACTTCGACTTTCTTGCTGGTTCGTCCTCCAGAAAAAAAAAATCCCTAAGGGATGAAGTTTTAGGTTAATTTCTACGTTTTCCTTTTTTTTTTCTAATACTTTCTAACGTATTTTTTTTTCTTACCCATTAAGATTGACGAGTTGGCGACTTTTACCGGCACGCGGTCGATTCGTTATTTCCTAGAACTTGTTGAACCGAATCAAATTCGACCCGTGATTGCGTTTTTCTTTATTTTTTTTTTTTTTTGAAGATAGCTACGTCCCCTGGCAGACACGCTTTGTTACGGTTCGCCACGAAGGTGTGCTTCCAAGAAAAAAATTGATATTTCGGGGCTCAGCCCCCCCTAAAGTTTTCCGCCCTGACTGGGAAGACAGCTGGATTACTTCCTCACAATTCGGATCTCGCTCGCCGATCGAAGCCTCTTCTCAGTCACCTGGGGTATGAAATAGCTTAAGCTTAATGCACAAGTTGACTTTAAGCATGACGGGGCGTGTAGGTGTTTACACCGACTATATTTTGTCGGGAGAATTTAACTTTTTAAGCTGGAATGTTGGACTTTTGTAATTCATAGAATAATACGCTCTCTTTTTCTGGAATAGGAAGGAAGTTGGATAATATTTCTTCTAGTTTTCTCTCCTTTTTTTTTTTTGTTTCTGATATGGTTCAATAGGTACTATTTATATACCGTGTATGGTATATCAGTACTCGGTTTACTACAAAACATATCCTTTTAATAACAGGCTGCCTGTAATAAAAAGGAAATGAAAGTAAACTAAGAGTCTTTAAAAAAGGATTTTGTACCAAAGAGTCTCGTGTACAGCTGAGAAAGCCGGGCTAAGAGCAAATCCTTGTAAATGATACGGTTTTCTTTCTTTTTTCTTTTATCTCTTTAAATCTTTTGAATGGGTAACTGTTTTGAAACCTTTTTCGTCTATTACTTGGTATAAATTACTTCCAATAATTTTGCAAATAGTAACTTTAACGAATTTTGGGGTGAGTTTCGCGTTGAGGTGTTTGGCTGCGTTACTCAGAACAAAATTTCGCTTGTACAGCGTCTCACCCACCTGATATGATATCGCCCTACTTCGTAACTTATATTTTTTTACATAAGATTCGTGTGATCGCTCTAGAGCTGCCTTCAGATAAGAGTGTATTACGTTCATTTTGGCGACTTTTGGAATCCAATCTATTTCAGAATGGTTGAGACCACCTAGTTCACGCAAAAGCTTATAATCGGCTCCGTGTTCAATAATACGATGTCCGAATAGGGCTTCGTACGGGGACATGCCGATAGCCGAATGAACCGTGGAACGCAAGGCACTTCCAATTGAGGGTAGGTTCAAATCCCAGTTTGTCTGTCTCTGGTCTACGTAAGCACGGATTGCCGCCAGTATTGATCGATTCACTCGCTCGCTGGCGTTGGTCTGCGGGGAATAAACCGCCGTTCGATAATAGGTTAGGTTAGGTTACAATGGCTGTCAGGAATACACCCGACACACTTAGACCAATATTAGGTCCATTGTGATACCATAGAAGTTATGCGAGGGAGTACCTCGCTTAACAAAACCATTTGGAGCTTACAATAAAGCGAAGGAGATGCAGGGGATCTGTGTGCGCCAGATCGCTTGGATCATCAAGAAAATATTTTCCTAGATGCCTCTTTCTTTTAGAAGAGAGTGCAGGACATGAGCAGAGGAGGTGTGGGATTGTCTCCTCCTCCTCCTCATCTAAGCAACTTCTGCAGAAGTCATTAGAGGGAACGCCAAGTCTTATGGTGTGTCTTCCTATCAGACAATGTCCGGTAATGACATTGATTACGGAGCTAACTTGCAATCTGGTAATGGATAACAAATGTCTTGTGCGTTTTGGATCTATTCCTGGCCATATAGGTTTTGTTGCCACGCACGTGGTGATATTGTTCCACCTGTGATTTGTTATGTCCATCGCCTCTTGCTTTAGCATAAGTTTACATGTAGCGATTGGTATACCAATATTCAACCTGCTGGTAGAGATCGGTAGAACGGTTCCTTCTCTGGCGAGTTCGTCGGCTTTGCAGTTACCCGCGATATCTCTGTGCCCCGGCACCCAAAAAAGGTGAATATTGAACTGTTCAGCCATCTCCTTAAGAGATAAGCGACAGTTGAGGGCGGTTACTGAGTTCGTAGAAACAGTGCCGAGTGATTTGAGGGCTGCTTGACTATCTGAGAAAATCCGGATATTCGTTGAGGATATCACGTTTTCTTATAGCCATGATAGAACCTCTTTGATCGCCAGAATTTCCGCTTGGAACACGCTACAATGGTTTAGAAGGCTGAACGAGAGACTTAAGTTAAGTCGGTTTGAGTACACCCCGCAGCCTACCCCTTCTTCGGTTTTTGAACCATCTGTATAGAAATGAATTGAATCATCTCTCAAAAATTCTTCGTCGTCCCAGGTCGTTCTCGGTGGGATTGAGACTTGGAACTTATTATCAAAAACCAATTGGGGGATGGTGTAGTCGGAGTGACAGGGGATTGATCCGAATAAATTCAGGATTGCAACGTGACCGATGTTGTTATCGGTCCATTGGGAGATAGCTCTCATACGAGTGGCTGCACTGGCGGCCATTTGTTTGCTGAAGATATCTAGTGGTGTGAGGTTGAAGAGTGTATTTAGTGCAGCTGAGGGTGTTGATCTCAGTGCTCCGCTTATACACAGACAGGCTGTTCGTTGGACCTTGCTTAAATTGTCGCAGTAGGTACTTTTATCAAGAGCGGTCCACCATACCACTACTCCGTATGTGAGTATTGGTCTGATGACCGCGGTGTAGAGCCAGTGGGTGATTTGGGGGGAGAAACCCCATTTGTTACCAATGGCTTTTTTGCAGGAAAATAAGGCCACGGTGGATTTCCTGATTCTTTCCTGTATATTGGCTTTCCAATTTAGCTTTTTGTCTAGGATTATACCTAGATATTTGGCTTCGTTTGAAAGTACAAGTGAGATTCCATTTATTGATGGAGTTATTAGTTGAGGAATTTTGTATTTCCTGGTGAAGAGAACGAGTTCAGTTTTCTGAGGGTTGAGCCCTAGATCACATTTTCCCGCCCATTTTACAAGTTTATTTAGAGCGGTCTGCATTAGGTCCTTAAGGACGTGAGCATGTTTACCGGACACCGCAATGGAGACGTCATCTGCATATGCAATCACTTTGAATCCCTCAGCTTCTAAGTCAACTAGAAGTTCATTGACTACTATATTCCATAGAAGAGGGGATAGGACTCCGCCTTGCGGTGTTCCTCTACTGACAGATCTCTTTGCAGAGAAGTCTCCTAGAGTAGAGTTGATTCTCCTGCTTTTTAGCATTAGATTTATCAACTCCACTATGGAATCATCTACTTTGAGCTTCGTCAGTGCCTTTGTAATTGCAGAGTTGCTGACGTTGTTGAAGGCGCCCTCTATGTCGAGGAAGGCGGCCAGAGTGAATTCTTTGTGATGGAGGGAATATTCTATAGTACGTACCAGGGTGTGTAGGGCCGTTTCTACAGATTTTCCCTTGCAGTAAGCGTGTTGTGCTGTAGATAACAATTTTGGATCTATAGCTGTACGCAGGTGGATATCAATCAGTCGTTCTAAAGTTTTAAGAAGGAAAGATGATAGACTTATTGGTCGGAGATCTTTTGGGTTTACGTGGGATGATTTCCCAGCCTTAGGTATAAACACCACCTTGACTTCTCTCCACTGAGTGGGGATATAGTTCAAGGTGGTACAGCCGATGAGAATTACTTCAAGGACAGGGATAATAATGTCCGCGGCCTTTTGAAGTTCGGCTGGAATTATACCATCAGGTCCAGGGGATTTGTATGGGTCAAAGCTGTTAATGGCCCAAACTAATTTTTCCCTTGTAATCAGATTTTTTTTCAGGTTTGTTATTATGCTACCTGGTTCTGTGGAATCATAGTTGCATAAGTTCTTAGAGCTTCCTGGAAAGTGAGTGTCCAGAAGCAAATTGAGCGTTTCTTCGCAGGATTCTGTCCAGCCGTCAGCGGTTTTCAAACTGCTAGGCATGGTCGGACTCTTTGAGAGGATTTTTCTTAGTCTAGAAGCTTCTGAAGTATCTTCTATTTTTCCACAGAAGTTTCTCCAGGAAGTTCTTTTATTTTTCCTCAGTTGATATTTATAAGTTTTGAGGGATTCCTTGTAGGAGTCCCAGTCTATTAAAGTTTTAGATTGTTTAGCTCGGTTGAAAAGTTTTCTACATTCCTTCCTGAGCGGTTCTAGCCCCGAGCTCCACCACAGTGGTTTCTGTTTTCCTCTTATTTTTATAAGAGGACAGGATTTCTGCAGTGAATGGTTAAGGGCAGTGGTAAGATCATTGACTTTTTTGTCTAGATCATGTTTGTTTGTAGGGTTTTGTAAAAGTTCAGGTTTAATAAACTTTTTCAAAATTACCCGATATTTTTGCCAGTCAGTTTTCCGATAGTTTCGGAAGACTGGTTGCTTGAGAGGTTCCTCATTTAGATCAAATTGAATGTATCTATGATCAGCAAAGGAGTGTTCAGTAGATACTTTCCAATTAGTAATCCTATGATGAACCGAGTCGGAGACAAGAGTGATATCTAAAACTTCTTGTCTGTTTTTGGTAATGAATGTTGGTTCATTGCCAATATTACTTACTATAAGGTTAGTACTTAAAATAAAATCAAAAAGTGACTCACCCCTTTCATTTATGTCAGTACTACCCCATACTGTGTGATGCGCATTAGCATCGCATCCAATGATGAGGCAGATCTTCTGCCGTTCTGCTGCAGCGACAATCCTTTTAAATAAGTCGCATGGAGGAGGGCCAGGATGGTCATGGCCGAGGTAAGCTGATACCAGCCAGTAGATGTTGTCACTGGTCTGGTATCTTATTGTGATTACATCACGATTGCTGTAATGAGGGAGTAAAAATACATTAGTGCTACTTCTTACCAATATGCAGGATCTGGGTTCACCTTTGTCCTTCATATACAGTAGAGTATATCCAGGAGTCCTTAGTCCTCGAACGATGGACTTGGTGATCCAAGGCTCTTGGATAAGGACAATATCTTCCCCCCTTTTGTTTAGACGGAGAAGAAGGGAGGCCGAAGCCTGCTTAGAGTGTTGGAGGTTAATCTGAGTTAGCTGCACCATCTTGGGAACAACTAAGTAGACTAACCCCCACCACGGTCTGGTTGAGGTCGTCATCTGTTTCGCTCTCAGAGTTTGACCTAAGAAGGTCATCCTCGCTGAGCGAAACCTCGTTTGCGGAGTCATCAGTCTCCAAGTCGGAGAATTTGACGACGTTTTGGGCATCCAAGTGGGATGCGGAGTCATCAGTCTCCAAGTTGGAGAATTTGACGACATTTTGGGCATCCAAGTGGGATGTGGAGGGTTTATTATCGTACGTTTCAGCAGAGGATGCGCCGAGCTCGTCTATCTCCATGGATGGAGGGTCGACTTGCCCTGCGGATTCTTCCACTGAAGACGCACTTTGGGTTGCCGGAGATGGAGCGATGTTATGCTCCTCATCTTTTTTATATATTTTCAAGGCAATATTTGACCAGCCGAACCGAATCACACCTTTTGTCGCAGCCAGGGGAGCCAGGGAGTCCTTATTGATGACTATTATAGCCGATCTATAGTGACCCTCTGGCTCTTCCAGCTTCGCGACTTTCCAGTCGTGAGTAGGCAGAGTTGGATTGCCAAATTGTATCATTTTCATGATAGTTTCCTTGCATGAGAGTTCCGCTGGTAGTCTAGCGCGAGCCCTAGGCCTGCAAGGGATATCCTCCCTCGACACGACTTCAAGCTTAGCACCAGGCCAGAGTCCCTCTAACCTGCTTATCGCGAGTTTATACAGATCGCGCGATCTCTCTCCATCAAACGCGATTAACCTGACGCGCCCCTGATACCATCCTGCGTCCTCAAAGATGGCAGGTTCCCCTGGGTTCTCCATCATAAGAGTCCAGTAGGAGGCCTGGAGCTTATTCATGATGATCGCCCATTGATCGAAAGAGATCGCACCATCCGCGTTACTCCTGTCAATGACATCGAAAATTGGTTCGTCCTTCAGTACGTCACTGTACGACAAGTCTTTTTTGGAGCTGAGGGTGCTTGATTTTTGCACCTTAGGTCTTTTGGCGTTCGGGGTTGACTCCACGAACGAGCGTTGGCGCTAAGACGTTGAGTCTGAGCCGTTTTTCTTATTTATGGCAATAATTTTCACTGTCCATTCAAGCTTGGCAGATTGCGTTGAATCAAGCTTAGGTTTTCGATAATGCTTTATACCGAAATTACTAATCATTTTGGCAAATTCATGCCCTACAAATTGACTACCATTATCTGAAAGTATGCTTTCAGGGACTCCGTAAACAAGGAATATTTCTTCTTGCAAAAATTTTATAACCGATTGGGCGTTAGCTTTTCGGAGTGGTTTAATGAAAACGAACTTTGTCAGCTGATCTAAGACGACAAATATTTGAGTATTGCCACTTTTTGATCGGGGATACGGTCCCAGAAAATCTACGTAGAGGTGTTGAAATGGTCGATCTACTGAAAAAGATTTTCCCATTTCCGCTCTCAAAATGGTGTTAGGAGCCTTAGTTGTTTTACACACTTCGCACTTGTGAAGCTCGGGGAGGGCAATGAGCCAGCGAGATCAAACGGTGCGCTGCTGGAATCCACAATTTCCAGGTTAAATCGTCTTGGAGTGGATTCCCTGTACTATGTCTGACCTTCTTATATACGAAACAGTCCGAAACTTGAAGGTCAGGCAGTTGGTCTTTATTTTGTCCGATGTGCTCAATGATTTGGCGATATTCGTCCGACTTGAAACTCGGATCCTCCAAATCAACATGGAGAACATCGGTGTTCGACGACATCGCCTCCGGTGGACATACTACTGCTTGTAGCGCCTCCACCTCAAAAACTCGAGATAGGGCATCTGGCACTACATTTAGAGTACCCTTCCGGTGTTCGATGCCGAAATCGAACCCTTGAAGTTTGAGACTCCAGCGCGCTAACCTCCCCGTTGGATCTCGAAGACTCATCAGCCACTTTAGGCTTGAATGGTCTGTCACAACTGTGAATCTATAGCCTTCTACATATGGTCGAAATTTCTGAATTCCTCTCACCGCTGCTAGACATTCTTGTTCCGTAACTGAGTAGTTACGTTGGGCTGAATTTAATTTTTGTGAGAAGTAATAAATGGGTCTTTCGTTCCCGTTTTCGTCTTTTTGACACAGAACGCAACCTATGCCCGATGCTGACGCATCGCATAAAATGATAAATTCTTTGGAAAAGTCCGGGTTTGTAAGGACTAGGTCAGATGTAAGAGCGGCTTTTATCGCTTCAAATGCGGTCTCTGCTTCTTTATGGAAATTGAACTTTTTACCTTTTTTCAAAGTGTCTGTTAACGGGGCAGCTAAGGTTGAAAAATTATTCACAAATCGACGGTACCAACCTGCCATACCTAGAAATCGTCTTACTTGCTTCGTCGTCTTAGGCACTGGAAATTCCAGAATGGCAGAAACTTTTGCCTGGTCGGGTTTTAAACAGCCTTGTCCGACCACGTAGCCCAGGTACTGGAGTTCCTTGAAGCAAAACTTTGACTTTTCGACGTTTATCGTCAAGCCTGCTTCAAGTAACCTTTTCCCAATAATTTCTAAGACTCGTATGTGATCTTCAAAGTTTCTTGAGATGACAAGTAAGTCGTCCAGATAAACGAAGACTCGATCGCGTAACTCACTGGGTACTACTAGGTTCATTAAATAAGTCAGAGTTTGAGCCGCATTGGAAAGACCAAATGGCATTACTTTGAACTGATAAAGTGGCCTACCCGGAACCGTGAATGCCGTCTTCTCCCTCGAACTTTGCTCCAGCGGTATCTGCCAGTACGCATCTTTCAGATCCACACTTGAGATAAAGTGTGTCTCTGAAAGGCGTGCTAACAATACCTCTATATGGGCAATTGGGCTCGCACTGTTCTTTGTTACCTGGTTCACCTTCCGAAAGTCCAAGCACAGGCGATTCTTTCCAGGTTTTCGTACAAGTACGACTGGAGAGGACCATGCGCTGGAACTTTCTTCGATGACCCCCAAAGAAAGCATGCGATCCAATTCCTCATACACCAGGGCTTGTATCGCTGGAGATATGGGATAATACGTTGCTTTATAGGTATTGCGTCTCCGGTATCTATATAATGTTCCAATAATTTGGTCTTTCCCAAGCCTTCTATCGTAAAAGAGGGAAATTTTTCGATAACTTCACGCAACTTATGACTTTCTTGATCGTTTAGATCGCACTTGACCGCACTGTCTAAATTATTTAATTTTTCTGTAGGTAGCGAAATTTTGGAAATAATGTGGGGAGCAATTTGGAAAATTCTCCAAAAATTTACGCCTAGATACAGTTGCTGGGTTAACGATGGTACGACGAACAAATCTATGTCCTCAACTTTTCCTTTGTAACCGATTTGTGTAGTAACTATACCTACTATTGGTTGTCTTTCTCCGCCAGCGGTAGAGATATACGAGGTAAACTTCCTCAAGGGAATTTTTTTTTCTTCTAGGAATTCCAGAGAACCCGCTCCGAGGCAACTCAAACTGGCTCCTGAATCCAGCAGACCACGGATCTTTGTTCCACATATTTCCACCGTGTCGTATGGCCGGGGATCGTCTTCAGAACCATCTTGCTGCAATGTTGTTGCGGCGATTGTCCTATGAAATTCTTTCTTTTTCTTCATTCTTTCTCTTAATTTTCTTATTTTGTAAGAAGTTGACGGAAAAGTAACTATTCTTTTCCTTGCCTCATAATAATCCTTGATTCGCTCGTGAATTGATTTTCTAAGAACAGTAGGTTGTACTGCATTACCTTCAAGATTATTATGAGGGTTATTTTAACCGAAGTAGATTCTACTTCTTCGGGTTTTCGGACCTCGGGCACGCCCCCCCGGTCGCAAGGTTGCCCGGTTGTCGGTTTCCCGAACAATTATCGCATCTAGGGGTGATTACATTTTCACGCCCACACCTATAACAAAATAAATTCCGTTTAGGATTGTCACATTCCCTAAAAGAGTGACCTTCTACTTTACAATTCCAGCACCTCAGTGAGATCACTTCCCTATGGTGCGCTTCTATTACACCAGGTGCTACCTCACTTACAACATCTAATTCGGTTTCAATCTCATTTATTTGTCGCCGTGGCTGGAAGGGAGTACTGGATTGATATTTAGGTTTAACAGGTTCACCTCCATTCAAAAACTTTTCAATGGTTCTGCACACATAGACCATCTCTGGTAAACTATGCGTGCTAAAAGTCACCAGAAGTTCTCCGATTCTACGACGAACATTGAGTTTTATTAGTTCGATAATTTCCTTAACGGTTTTAGGGATACGTAGTCTCGAATTCAATTGTATTAGGTCATCGTAAAAGTTATCGAAAGACTCATTCAACAGCTGTTTACGATCGGACATTTTTCTATATAATTCGGAGTCTGTCTCTAGGCTCCTGTATTGTTCAACTAGAGCTAGACGTAAGGTTGACCAATTACAAGTTGGATTACTCTTAATAAAAGTCCAATACCATGTCATCGCACTACCACTTACAAAGTGATGGAAATTTTGTACCACTTCTGGCCAAGTAACATAATAACTATCTTTAACTCGTTCCAGTCGAAACAAAAAATCATCGATAGTCATATTCTTGTTATCAAACTTAATTCCCCACTTGTGGTAGTGTGGGAATCGAGTTGCTGTAGATGTAGATGGTGCTGGGTTAGCTTGACTGGCAGACGGTGGAGACACATTAAAATTTAAATTGCTCAATTGAGCTAAGAAGTTATCCACGTTTGACCCACGGGCCATATCTACCGGGTGAACACCTGTTTCATTCGACGGGTTAACATTTTCTGTGTTGGTTAAAATGGGTTGTTGTGTAAAACAATCTGGGACTCTATATGGAGGGGTATTCATGTTCAACAAGTTTCTAGCTTCTTGTTGATTTGAGAGGGCTTCCTTAACAATTGACTTAACCTGCCGCAATAACTCAGTTTGAGTGCGCTGTAATTCTTCACGTATGAAGCGTTGACCTTCGGTGCGATTAAGTCCAACGGTAGCCGTAACAACGTCTCTCAAGTACGACTCAAATTGATCACCCTCCTTGGAGGTGTCATTATCCCTAAGGCTCGGAGCTCTCGCACGACTAGTATGTTCAACCCCGTCTGTACCTAATGGGTTAGTATGACCTGACCCGCTCGCTGTGGGTTCATTACCATTTTGGTCACCCTCCACTTCCTCATTATCTGTGGAAGGGGGTCGTTGCTGACTACTACTTCGGGTACCCTGTGATTGACTACTGCTGTTCTTTGGGCGGCCCATTGCTCCACTTGGACCAAAACTTTTCTAATTGTTATGCCTCAAAAAAAAACTTTATGTTCTAATTATATAACTTTTTTTTTCTTTTCTTTTTTTTTATGTATATATATTATGCAACTACTATCCTTCCAAAAAAAAAAAAAATCTTAAATCTTAATTTAAGTTTCTTTACTCAACTCTTCCGACCTCTCTTTCAAAAAAAAATTAAATTCTTCAACTGTTCGCAACTGAATTAAACAAAGAAAATTCTGAGGCTCGAATCTTCAACAAGATTCCAAAAATCAAAAAAAAATGTAATATAAACTTTTTTACTTTAACAAGTCTCAGGAAGTGAATGTGAGGTGAGAGAAGGTTAATCCCAAAAAAAAAAAACAAAACATGGATTCCCAGGTCTCCTTGATTAAAAGAAAACCGAGACCAAAAAAAAAATTTTCTCTTTAGTGTCTTTAAACTCTCAAAACGAAGTCTTTTTCTAAGCTAATTTGGAAAAACGTAACGACTCACTCTTAACGTAACAACGGTCGAAAACCAAGAATTATTTATAATCTAGTCATCCGGATTACGCCTAGAGCTCTTCATTACTCTTTGAACAAGATGTACTTTTAAACAAATTTTGAGTTATTAATAAGTCCTTAATATTAATTGGTGGAACACTTTCCTAATTCATGTTTTCAACCTTCGCATCAGTCATAGATCTGAAAATCGATTCTCTAATCTACCGGACGAAAGTCTTCATTATACGCAAAAAAAAAACTATTCTATCAACTAACCGCATTCCTCAAACTCGCTGCTTGTTTGTCAACGTTATCACATGCTCAATACACAAAATAATGTCTGTTCAAGTATGGCCGTTGAAAAAAAGCCAGCTCAATCTGTGTGAAGTTTAATGACCTACCACGTCGCGACAGCAGGAGTCTAAAATGAATACTTTAACCCCTCGGACAACTGTGGTTGTTCATTATACCCGGTGATAATTCACAAGGAAGCTAAACTTTGAATCTCTCATAAAACATCAACAAAAAAAAATTGTAATGAAAATGTAAAATAACTTTACAATTTGACTTTTTAAAAAAAAAAATATCGGTCGCCAAAATTCGGTCCCCACGTTGGGCGCCATCTGTAACGTTTGAAACTCCAAAAAAAACCAGCACACGTTTTTTTATATGCCTATAAGCATAACAATACCTATAACCTTGCAAAAGAAAAGAGTTAACTTACTTTACTCGCTTCTGAGGAATCCAAGACCAAAAGAAACATGCGAGACCGACTTTTAACTCGGTTCGAAATCAGAACCGATTCCAAAAAAAAATAACCTCAAGAAATCTAATTTATGCGTGCTCTTCTTCTTAACCAAGTCTTCCACCAACGACTTCCCCTATCTTTAAGACCGATGTCTACAGACCCACCAGCCTGTCTGGACAGGAGTCACTAGTGGTGTCCCGTAGCGTGGGTAACCAAAGGCCTGCTGGTTGCCATGCTTAGCTCGTCGATGGGGGGGGGGGGGGGGGGGATCTTGCTACCCGCTATGGGACAAGGTTACTATTTTCAGGCCTTTATCTAAGGTGGCAGTCGATAGGAAACATTTTCCATCTTAAAATGACGAGGGACCCGAATCCTAGTTAACGATATTCTTTTTTTTCTTAACTCCATTTCCGAGGACGACTTAGGTGTTAGAGTCCTCGGAGCTTCTATACCCACCCTTAAATCAACCTTCCAAAGAAACAAATCCCCGGTCGGTTCCTATGCCATTACCTGCTCCCCGAAATATCGTAATAGCCCTCAATTAATAAGGGGGAAATCCTTGACCTCCCCTCACTACATTTTTAGAGACCTCCCCTCATTTCTCACATTCTCCCCACATCCACTTCCCAAATTAATTCTTTAAACCTTCATGGTTAAATATCTTCCAAAGTTTCCAACCCTCATAAGCTTTACTGTCTTCACCCAAATAAATCCGCGAAAATATTTGAGAAAACTCAAAAAAAAAAAATATATCTTGTATCGATTAATCAAACTTTATTTGGATATACATAATTCATTTTATTTCGATCGTCGTGTTCTTAAAGCCAAAACTATTAATAGCAAGTACAAAAAAAAACTTCTCAAACCATCACCATACATCGTTGCGAACATATATGTAATTGCGATCGACATTCAGTCACCAAAGAATTTAAACTATGTCTTTTATCTTATTTTACTTTTGTAGATCAATTTTCTATGACCCTTTTTCGTGATAACCCCTAATACGTACTAGTTATAATTACCAGTAGTTAATTTACTAGGTGTTCTTCTTATTTTGTCTTTACTTCTTATATTTTTGGGTCCCGATAATTATCAAAAAAATCATATAATCAAAAAAAAAAAAAACACAACAAGGCCAACAAGAAAATCACTTACCCTAGATCCGGGATGTGTGCACAGCATCTGGTCTAAACGGTGTGGATCAAAAATAATTATTTTTATATGGTTTTGGTTTACTTTCCTTTTTTCTTCTTTTTTTTTTTTTTTTTTGCTAGCGGGTATCAAGGATGAGGTGAAAGTTTTACTTCTCAAAAAAAAAAAAAAAAAACACACTGTCCAACGGCGATGGATGGGATGTTACACTGTTCATGGTAGGATTATCTATCTTAACCAAACTATGCCCTCATCTACCCTCTCATATACTATGCACCTTTTCGCTTTTTTTTTTTTTTTTTGAGCGAACTTGGATATCGCACGCGAATTCCTTGTAAAAAAAATTAAAAAAAAATTTTCTCACTTCTCAAAACTTATTAATTCATGTCTACGTTCCAAAAAAAAAAGTTCGATTTCTAGTTCATTCTGAAGATTTACTTCGTAATTGTCAAAAAAAAACTTTTCATTACTCGAATCTCTTTAGAATTTTCCATTCCATCCTACAGTAAGAGCATTGGTATATGAAAGGTTTTCTATTTTACATACTATCTTTGTATTTCGATATCTTAGTTTTTCTTTTCTTTTCATAACTTTATCTGTTCTTATGTATGCATCTATTTCTAGTATTTTCTTCTTTTTTTTTCAAACTAACTTTCTTTTACTTTACTTAAACCTTTTTTTTTTCTTTTACTAATTAAAGTCCCTTTCTTTTCAGCTACATTTCCTTTTCTTTTCTGTTTTCGCTTTAAAATTTTTCTTTTTCCTTTTCTTTTTTTTTATTTTTTTGTTTTTTTTTCACTGAATTGAATTAGAAGAGATTCTTTACTGCTGCTACCGCTCTCTGGTTCAAAGAAGGATCGTTGGACACTTCGACTTTCTTGCTGGTTCGTCCTCCAGAAAAAAAAATCCCTAAGGGATGAAGTTTTAGGTTAATTTCTACGTTTTCCTTTTTTTTTTTAATACTTTCTAACGTATTTTTTTTTTTCTTACCCATTAAGATTGACGAGTTGGCGACTTTTACCGGCACGCGGTCGATTCGTTATTTCCTAGAACTTGTTGAACCGAATCAAATTCGACCCGTGATTGCGTTTTTCTTTATTTCTTTTTTTTTTTGAAGATAGCTACGTCCCCTGGCAGACACGCTTAATTACGGTTCGCCACGAAGGTGTGCTTCCAAGAAAAAAATTGATATTTCGGGGCTCAGCCCCCCCTAAAGTTTTCCGCCCTGACTGGGAAGACAGCTGGATTACTTCCTCACAATTCGGATCTCGCTCGCCGATCGAAGCCTCTTCTCAGTCACCTGGGGTATGCTCCTAATTCCACTCTGGGGACGAATTCCTACTGGAGTAAATGTTTGTACCTCACTAGTTTGTTGCACGGATGATGAAAATCTTACCTATTTGCGGAATTATTCTTTTTCTTGATTTTTCTTTTTCCTTTATTTCTTTGGTCTCTTTTCACTACTTAGTTTTTTTCTTATTCTTATTAGTCTTTATTTCTTTTTCTTTTTTTTTTCTTTTCTATCACTAGCACGAGCGTGTACTACTCGTTCGACGCCTCAAATATAAAAGGGTTGGTCACTTATAAGTTTTCAACACGCGGCCATGCTGTGAGAAATTATTCTCTCAATATGAGACAGAAACGGATGCCGGTATTTAAGTGGTACGGGACGGCTCGGAACATCGAGTTGAAGTTAGCACTCATTCCATCTTGTCGCAACTTTGAAATAGCTTAAGCTTAATGCACAAGTTGACTTTAAGCATGACGGGGCGTGTAGGTGTTTACACCGACTATATTTTGTCGGGAGAATTTAACTTTTTAAGCTGGAATGTTGGACTTTTGTAATTCATAGAATAATACGCTCTCTTTTTCTGGAATAGGAAGGAAGTTGGATAATATTTCTTCTAGTTTTCTCTCCTTTTTTTTTTTTGTTTCTGATATGGTTCAATAGGTACTATTTATATACCGTGTATGGTATATCAGTACTCGGTTTACTACAATTGGGGTGACCCATAGAATCCGTTGTGGTGTTTTGAGATATAAGACTATGCGTCTGCGTTTGATACTTTGTTCTGTGTGTTTTTGTGAATTGCAATGTCGGGTAAATTTCTAGTCGATTTTAGCAACATTAGGGGGTTGTAATCAAATTTCTTTGCTGTGTACGCTAACACAGCCTCACACTTCTAACGAGTTTGACGCGCTATCTGACTCCATAAAAAGAATTGTTTCCCTTTATCCTTACACTGAAATCGCAATTGCGGGTGATTTCAATGTACACAATTCTGGTTGGCTTCGACATTCTGGCCAGACAACACCCGAAGGAAAATTTGTTGAGATCTTCGCTGAGTTTAACCAATTAACTCAACTTAGCCCACTCGGGTTCCAGATATTGAAGACCATGCGGCCAACACTCTTGACCTATGTTTCTCACTTCTCATCTCGAAAAATACAGGGTTATAGTATCTAGGCAAATCGGACCATTGTGTCATATCGGTAGATTTTTCATTTTCCGTCACGGTAAAGAAAGATAAAGACCCCAAAAAAACTGTGTGGCAATATCAGAAAGCCAATTGGGACCAAAGTGGCCCAAAGTGGCCCGAATTGACTTTTTTTGGTTGCAAAAATCATATCTCTTGAACGAATATGCGAATGTTTGCGAATGTTTTAAAGAAAAGTGCATCAGTAATGATTAAGCCAAAAAGCACCCAAAGTGCAGATATAACAAAAAATGCAATTAAATCTAATGTTCATCCATCAAATAGTGGTGCTCAAGTTTCTGGCATTAAAAAATTAAATAGTGGTGCGGTAATTGTTGCATGTTCTAATGACGAGTCAATGGAAAAACTTAAAGGCGACATCGAAGTAAAATTAGGTGATAAATATAATGTGAATGTTTTAGTAAAAAAAAAACCAAGAATCAAAATAATTAATATGTCCGAGAAAATGGAAAGTGGTGATATTATAAAGTGTTTAAAAGAGCAAAATGATTTCTTGAAGAGTTCTGATATACAAGTTAAAGCCCAATGGAAAAACAAGTTTAGAAGGCATGATTCTTTTAATGTAGTTATTGAATTAGATGCCGACGGTTATAACAAAGCAATGCAAATGGGAAAGCTAAGTGTAGGATGGGATCAATGTGAAGTTAAAGATGGGTTGCATGTTAGAAGATGCTACAAATGTTTAGGATTTAACCATACTAGTGAAAATTGCTCAAGTGCGGATAAAGTTTGTTTTAAATGTGCAGGGTCGCATACTGGATCCGAGTGTCAATCAGACGTTTTAAAATGTGTAAATTGTGTTAAAGCTAACAATGATTTAAAATTTAATTTTGAAGTTGATCATAATGCCTTTGATAGTGATTGTAAAGTCTATAAGCGTAAGATCAGTGTAGAGAGGAATAAACAGTGGTAGCAACCACTTTCAAAGTATAAAGGAAAAACCGTCATATACTATCTAAACATACAAAGCCTATTAGCAAATAAAAGTGAATTAGAATTATTAATACTGAAGTGTTCCCCTGATATAATTGTCCTGTCTGAAGTTCGAGTAACTGTAAATATTGAAGAATGTGAAACAAAAATTAAAAACTATTCCTATGTTAATTGTCCTTCGTTGTCCCGGCACACTGGTGGTGTTAGTATGTATATAAAAAATGGCATAGACTATACCGTAAAAAATGTAAGTAAGTTTGATTTAATTGCATGGTTTTTAAAAGTGAAAATACGCATACAAAATGAAAATTGGTCGATTGGAGTCGTATACAGGTCCCCAAGTTCTAGCGTTAACGATTTTTTAGAATTATACTCGAATTGGTGCGTACAGTTTTTCGAAAATGATAAAAATGTTATTATAACGGGTGATTTCAATATTGACTTATTAACGGATGATAATAACAAATCTAAAATGGAAGATTCAATTCTGGATCAAGGTCTTTCCCAGCTAGTAAGAGAACCGACAAGAATAACCGAAAACTCAAAAACTTTAATTGACTATGTTATAACGAAAACGGAATTGTGCAATAAAGTGAATGTAAAAATAGACTGTGATAATAAAATAACAGACCATGAAACCATCAAGATTCAAGTTTTAAATAAGGAAAGCAATCAAATTCAAAATCGAAAGTGCAGATTTCTCGATTATTCAAAGGAAAAATTTGATAATATGTTGCAACAAGTAGGATTTTCTGATTTATTTTTCATTGAGAACAGTGAAGATCTTTTCGAAATGTTTGATATCAAGATAAAAGCATGTGTCGATGCAATAACAATTGAAAAAGTTGTTAAACAACACGATGAACACAAATGGTTTACTTGGTTTTCAGGAAAGTTGTGCGACCTTTTGAATGTTAAATAATTTGTTTTTGAGCAGGCTCAAGGTCAATAAAAACAATGTTGTTATATGGTTGTTAACGACGTTTCGAGCATGAAACTTGTTGGAAGACGTCATAGGTAAATTAGCCTTCAAACCCAAGGTTATTACAAAATATGTGGATGATTTGTTCGCCATTCTGAAGAGGAATGAAATCGAGTCAACTTTGACAGCTCTCAATTCTTTCAACAACCGTATTCAATTCACGGTTGAAATCGAAGAGAATGGATCATTACCATACCTTGATGTCAGGGTTGTTAGACATAATGGAGGTATCATTTTTGATTGGTATAAGAAACCAACCTCATCAGGCAGACTTATTAATTACCTTTCAAAACAACCCAAACAAGTTATATTTAATACAGCGCAAAATTTTATCGATCGTGTTTTAAATACCTGCCACGACAATTTTCGTCAAAAAAACGTCGACATCATTAAAGACACCCTGCTCTCGAATTCTTTCCCCATTACAATAATCAACAAACTGATTACCATTTGCGGAAAAAAGACAACGATGGAACAACCTGCTGATCCCCCTCCAACGATTTACAAAAGTGCTTTCTTTATCCCGTCTCTTTCAACACGTATGAAAGCAGCACCTATACGTGACAAAAACACAACGAAAATAGCGTTTAAGTCCACCAACACGCTCAAGTCATTAGTGTTTACCAACACTAAGGGAAGTGTTGATAAGTTGGACAAATGCGATGTAGTCTACAAAATTAATTGTTTGGGTGGTAGAAATAACACCTCTTGTACGTCGGTGTATGTAGGCACATCAAAACAAAAATTGAGAAACCGACTCTCCGGCCACCGTTCTGACATCAACAATGGGGGAGCACAAAAAACTGCACTGGCGTTACACTGTATTGAAGAATCGCACAAGCCAGACTTTGATAACGTTACAATACTAGACATAGAGAGAAACTACAATAAGAGAATGTTGCTGGAAATGTTGCACATTCTAAACACTGAGAACACAGTAAATAGGAGATCTGACTGTGAAAATCTCAGCAACATGTACAGACAGCTGATCTACAGAACAAACCAAGATATCCCTACTTAGTTGGTTGATGCAGTTTAAACTTTTTTGTTTGCAAAGTAAATTTTAAATTTTAACTTTAAATCGTCATGTAAATGTTTGTGACCAAATGACAGTGCTTGGGTATTTGAGTATTCATTGTGAAAACTGATTTCTTGTATTATTGTAAGTTTTTGTTTTAACCATTATGTTCTTGTTGAACAATTTAATTGACGATTGTTTTATTTACTTCCGAATAAACAGACCTGATGAAGAGCGTATTCATGCTCGAAACGTCGTTAACAACCATATAACAACATTGTTTTTATTGACCTTGAGCCTGCTCAAAAACAAATTATTTAACAAATGGTTTACCCCAAAGCTTCAACGTTTAAAAAAGGATAAGATAATAGCTTATAGGATAGCATCATACAATAACACGATAGAGAACTGGACAAGGTACAGAGATATTTGTAAAAAATATAAGGAAAAAATCAAAGAATCAAAGAATAACTACATATATGGACAAATAGAAACAAAATCTGGAGATCAAAAGGCAGTTTGGAAAATGCTTAAAACATTTATTTTAAAGGACGATGGTAACAGAAAGTGTGTAAATAGCGTTGAATTTGGACACGAAAAAGTGAAAGACCCCAAGATAATTGCTAATAAGTTCAATACTTACTTTGTAGAAAGCATCTGTGATATAAATAGTTCGATTCCCTACGTGCAATATGAATCATCTGTGATAAACATTACTAATAGATTTAAGTTTAAATTCTGTGATCAAAGAGCTCTATCTAATGTGATAAAAAAGTGCAATAATAAAAAGGACATTTATGGTATAAATAGAGACATAATATATAATTCAATAGAAATATTAGGTCCAGTTTTAATGAAGTTAGTAAATGAATCACTTAAAAATGGAATTTTTCCAACCCGTTGGAAGGAATCAATGGTTGTACCCGTTGAAAAAGTGGTAGGATCAAGTAATTGTGAGCATTTTCGCCCCATTAACATGTTACCGATGTTTGAAAAAATCCTGGAACGTGTAGTGAGTGATCAACTTACAGCATATGTCGAGAACAACAGAATTTTAAATATAGAGCAGTCTGGTTTTCGTAGTGGTCACTCTTGTGAAACGGCGTTAAATTACATCACTAACGAATGGAGAAAAGACATTGACCAAGGTAAAGGAGTGATAGCAGTTTTTCTAGACTTTAAACGAGCGTTCGAAACGATTGATCGGGACATATTATTAGATAAACTCAAGCTTTATGGCATACGTGACACAGAATACAAATGGTTTCATTCGTACCTAAATGACAGATACCAAAGGACAAAATTCGGCGATGAGACCTCAGACTCAATAGAGGTTAAATTAGGGGTCCCTCAGGGTTCACTCTTGGGTGTTTCCCTTTTCTTGCTATAATAACATACGATGCTAAAAGTGTTCTTAATCATTGTAAAATAGTTTTGTTTGCGGATGATACATTATTATACATTTCGGGAAAAGATTTAAATGACATGTGCTTAAAAATGAACTCGGATCTAGAAAATATAAATATGTGGTTGAAAGCAAACAAACTTTGTTTAAACGTTAGTAAAACTAAATGTATGAAGACTAAAATTCGTGACCCTGTGACAGTATGTATAAATGGTTGTCAAATAGAGTGTGTTCAGAGCATTAAATATCTGGGTGTAATATTAGATAGTGAGCTAAATTTTAAAGACCATGCAAAACATTTATGCACAAAAATTGCGAAAAAAGTGGGGTTCCTTGGGCGTATAAGACCTGTTTTATCAATGCAAAATGCCATCATGCTACATAACGCAATAGTTTTACCAAATTTTTTGTACTGCTCTACGATTTTGTTTGGGTGTCCTAACTACATAAGACAGGATTGACAGGATTGCTCCCACCATACTTTGAAGGCAGTATAACAACAGTAGCAGAATTGCAGCCGTACAACCTAAGAAACAATCAGGACCTCAGACCTATACGAAGCAACAGAAGTAACAACATGAACTCATTGATGTATTCGGGCTTAAATTTTTACAACGGTTTACCAAGTGAATTGAAATCAGAAACAAATCTTATCTCTTTTAAACGTAAACTACAAATATTTTTAAAAAGCAAGAATCAGTGTGGTTTAAATCTTTCTGAAGTTTGTAATTAAAGAAAAATTCATATAAAATTTGCAATTTGATTTAACTCTGGTAAAAACTTTGCACTTAAAATTTTAAAATCCAAAATTTAAAGTTTAAATACTAACAGCACACAAATTTATATAATTATAAAAAGTTGTAAATTATTGTCAAATGATTTTGAAAAAGTTCATTGAACTAATAAAGAAATATTATTATTATAATAAAGATATCAACTCAATTTTTTTTATTTATTTTTACCTTATTGGAAATTTCCAAGGCTATAAAGTTTGTTAATTTGAAAAAAAAATATTTACAGGGTGTTTCAGAATCTGCTGTTGAAATAAAAGGTTTTAGTTAAGGTGGTTAACATAATTGGTATATTATGTTAAAAGGGTTAAAAGTCAGAATATGAAGTAATTTGAGTATGATTTAAGTAAAGCAGTGGGAAATAATGAAAACAGCAAAAATTAATTTCATAGTGAAAAAAATTTTTTGTCATAATTGGTTGTTGTATTTTTTTTTTTTTTTTTGTAAATCCTACTTATAAGTATTTGTAAAGTATTTTATTGAAATATTATTAAGGATCTATTCCAGCAAAACAAAGAAATAACATTTTCTATGACTTTTTCTTGCGCTTGAAAAAAAAACTCAGAAAAAATGATTGACTTTTTCAAATCAAATCGCTCTAGCTCAGTGTCGTGCAACTTCGTGAAGCTGAGTTTTTGGTTGTAAGTGAAGACATATATAAGGATTCATTTACCGTTCAATTCGGCTTGACAACTTTTAAAAACTTTTTTTTACTCAATGCAAAGTTGAAAAAGTGCGCAAAATGTGGTGTTTCGAAAATAATTAAATTTAGTATTTCAAAAAATTTACAACTTTTTTTTCTGATTATAGCAATAAACACATATATCAAGGAAAAAAAACAAAACAAGGTTTAACTAACCCTCTTTTCCTAGTTTTTACTCTCAAAGTTAAAAAAAAAATATTTTTTTTAATGTTTTTTCTCACCTTAAATATTTGTCAACTTTCACAACCTCTACATGGCGAACCGATCGTTCAAATGAAATAATTTTTTCGATTACTAAAGCTCCAAACATTTGTTAATTCATAAAAATTAAAAGTTTTGCATTAGAGACCCATCCCAAAATTGAATTTTGCAAGCACTTTTGTCAAAACGGGCCACTAAGGCGGCCTGAATAATTTCTTTCGAAGTTTTAATTAGTCATTGTCCTTTCTCGACGGAAACGTTGACGAATCAGCATGAGAAATTTTGTTCCTCACAGAGCAAAAAGTATCATCCCCAAAGAGAATTCGTGGTTTGATTCAAGCTGTAAAAAGGCGATTAAGAGTAGAGAAAAATTCAAAGATAACCCTACAGTACAAAATCGAAGTTTGTTCAAACGGGCCAAAAATATCTGTAATCCTCAAATACAAAAGGCTAAGTTTTTACATGACCAAAAAGTAAGGCAAAAGTACTATTGTGTCCAAAAGGAATCAAAACTTGTGGTCTTTTGTTAAGAACATTAAGAACTCGACCACGTCATCGGTCCCAAAGCTCGTTTTCAATGAATTTCCGTATGCCAGCTCCATCGGCGAAGCCATTTTGCTGGCAGCTCAATTTGCTGCAAACTCGACACTTCCTGACAGCATATTGGCTCCATCTGAGCTTGAGTCTGTAGATTCTGTGATGAAGCAGATTTTTTTTCGAACTCGCTCGGTTGCGAGAGTCCTCAAAGATCTCAATATACATAAATCCGCTGGTCCAGATGGTATCCCCGCCATTATTCTGAAGAGATGTTCTTCTACGCTGGCAAAACCTCTGCGTAAACTTTTCCATTTTTCCTATTTTCCAGAGCAGGTGGAAAACTGCTTTTGTCCAGCCGGTCCCTAAAAAAGGCGAATCTTCCTCCCCTTCCAATTACCGTCCAATTGCACGTTCCTTCTTTCCAAGATCATGGAAACGTTGATAAACCGTCATCTTATGAAATATCTTGAAGAACGAAAGCTTCTTATCTCACCGAAAAGTGGAACTAATTTATACATTATTTTTTTTAGAAAGCAAGATTATTACACTTGGTATTTTTAAAGCATTTGATAGAGTTTGGCATTACGCTCTTT
The DNA here is from genome assembly GCA_949752695.1 of Melanostoma scalare. Taxonomy (NCBI): domain Eukaryota; kingdom Metazoa; phylum Arthropoda; class Insecta; order Diptera; family Syrphidae; genus Melanostoma; species Melanostoma scalare. Next base: position 138,978,666 of record OX456985.1, on the reverse strand, counting down.
TATCGAAAATGCGTACTTTTGGTATCGGTGAGTCTCTTCTTCGTTGGATTAGAAACACCCTTTCCGACCGTTCAATACAAGTTGTATTATATAGCTTCAAGTCTCATACTCACTTCATAAATGCTGGAGCTCCAGGGCTCCGTTTTGTGTATGACTCTCTTTGTTGCTCCAAGAATTCATAAAAATTACACCATTAACAAATATCCAAGTGATTTTATTTTCTAAGAAAAAACAATGCTAGAGTTATAATATTACATTATATATATAATATATACTTACAACTGGTAAGAAGTCGTAGCATATGTAAAATAACTATTCTCGGAAACAGCGGATAAAAATTCTATCTTTAAAATAAATTTTAACTTTAATAAAGTTCCGCAATAGATCTCAGACGGTCTAACCTTAAAACGTTTTTGCATAAGAATGGTAAATTCACATGTTTCTTGTACAATTCAATTAAAAGATTAGTATCTCTTTTCTTTAGAAGGAGACAAAAATATAATTACTAAAAAGGAAATATTTATTCAGGTGGTACCAAATGGGTCAATAAATGGAACTAAATTTTGACTCGACGACAAATAGATGACGATGGTATATAATTGTAACTAATTTTTGACTCGATAACATTCCGGGGGCCGTCTGAAGTCTAGATTCTAGGTTGAAGACCAGAACAGCGAGTCTCCCAACCGATCTCTTAGCTTTGATTGATCCGTTGAAAAGCTTAACGTCAGCCATTCGTATAACTCCATCAGGGCCCAGATAAATCTTAATGACACGTCCTAGACTCCAGGATGAGCGTTTGTCATTGGGTTCGATGACAATGACTATGTCATCTATCTGAACTGGCCTTGTAACTGCAAGCCATTTAGAACACCTTGTTATGACTGGTAGGTACTCGGCGTACCAACCCTTCGTTAGTTCTGACATCAAGTGTTAAGAGCGGCGGAAATAAAGTTTGCTGCAAAAATCGTTTTCTCGAAAAAGTCCAGGTGCGGTAAAATCCCGATCATCATCTCCAAAAAGGATTGAGTTAGGGGTTAAAGGTTTTGGATCTTCCGGATCAACTGGGATGTGGGTAAGTGGACGTCGATTTATCTGACCCTGAGCCTCCATAAGCGCATTTCGTAGAACATCCTCTCTCTGAATCAGACTTTTGAGAGCAAAACCTATACTCTTTTTGATCGACTGAATAAGCCGTTCCCACGCTCCTCCCATCCAAGGAGAGTATGCGGGAATGAAGCGCCACAAAACTCCCTCGTATCTCGACGAATATTCGCAAGGAGAAGTCTCCATTTCCTTTACATCTTTATCCAGTTGGTTTTTTGTGCCGATGAAATTAAGGCCATTGTCACTGTAGAAACACCTCGTCACGACCCGATTGATGAGGAAGCGCCTGACATCCATAGTGCACTGATCCAAACTCAGATCGTTCAGCAACTCTATTTGCACTGCTCTGAACGTAAGGCATGTAAAAATCATGCCATAGCGTTTTGCTGAACCCCGACCAAACCTCACCAGCATTGGCCCAAAACAATCGCCTCCAATGTGAGTATAGGGTTTGGAGTCAAAGGCTAAACGAGCTTCAGGGAGCTGGCCCATCAAAGGCATGACCACCTTCGCTTTTAGGCGCTTACACGTGAAACATGCTCTCCGCACTCTCTCAACAGCTCCTGGAATGCTTACTATCCAAGCGCTCTCACGTATGTCAGATATGACGGTAACAGTTGCCATGTCACAGTTCTTTTGATGATGGTACTCGATGAATAAATCAACCAAGGGGTGTTCCTTATGAAGTTTTTTTTTTTTTTTTTACCTTACCACGCGAACTTAGCGAAGCGATGTCATTCGCGAAAGATTCCCGCTGAATTTTTCTAAAAATCCAATTTTCCGCTTGATGAAACTCGGAAGGCGTGTTGAAAACTACTTTATCAGAGGCCTTTTTCTGAAGAATGTGTTTGAATCGTAGTAGAAAGGCAATCTATGACTATGTTCTTACTGTACAGTAGATATATACTTAAATAAATAAATGAAATCACTCTAACTGAAGAAGACCATCTAGCTCGAAACCCTGCAGACAGCATATCCTGGACTCCGTAAAAATTGGATTTTTTCGCATGGTGCAACATTCTATAAACGTTGATTTCATTTTCAAGAACGGGCCTCGCAACATAAGGTGCAATTGGCCATTGGTCTAAAGGTTGTTTTAGAAATTCGGGGCCCCTGAACCATGTCGTATCTTATCTTTCCATTAATGTTTCGAATCGTTTCGTACCGTCATCGGCAACGTTGTGGTGAGATCCAATGTGGAACCACTGACGAGATGATTTGGAGTCCAGTATTTCACCAACTCGAGTTGCGACAAAGGATGACAATTTGTTGTTGTAGTTGATCCATTTGATGACTGTCTTTGAATCCGTCAGGAACAGTATCTCATCTATACGTGTTGTGTGGGACTCCTTGATCGTTGCTGCCACTCGAACTCCAAGTACCGCTGCCTGCAGCTTCAAGCGGGGAATAGACAGCTGCTTGACAGGAGCGACCTTGGCCTTTGCCATAACTTGAGCAACTTCGACCTCGTTACCAAAAACAAATCGGAAGTAAGCTACTGCCGCAAAAGCCTTCTCCGACGCGTCCACGAATACTATTAAACTTACTTTTGAGATGTCCTGACGGACGTCCCGGATACGTATCGTCGTGGAATTTTGATGTTTTCAATGAGATTCAGTTGCTTGATGAAAACCAGCCAAGAGTCTCTGAGATGGGGAGGTAACGGCTCATCCCAGTCATAACTTTCTCTCCAAACGTCCTGAAGTATAATGCGTCCTCGGATTATAAATAGGGAAATAATACCCAATGGATCAAATATTTTCATAACGGTCTTCAGCATCATCCGTAACCTCAGCTTTCGCAAGCTTATATGAAAAATGATCCGAAGAAGGGTGCCAAAACATTTCTAAAACTTTGGAAACTAGAGACTCACTTTCGTTGGGGTTAATGCTTACTGGCTTGTCGTTGAGGTAACCATTTGGCAGTTGGCTTAAAAGATCTTGACTGTTGGACTGTATGCCTACAAGATCGAAATTCATCGAGTGACAAATACAAATGGCGTCTTTCGTAACAGCAGTGGCTTCCTCGACAGAGTTATGACTGTTAAAATAATCATCGACGTAGGTACGATTGACCAAACCGTCCACAGCAGACAGGACACTCATCTTTAAAGAGATTCGCATGATAATTTTTTACATACTGTGCGCTCGTTGGGGAGCACCTGGGACCAAACATCATCACCTTCATGATGTAAACAGTCGGTTTCTTTGCGCTGTCTCCCTCTCGCCATAAGATGCGCTGACACTGTTGATCTTCAACTTTTATACGTATTCTGTGTAAGTTGTCTGGACCCTTCATCAGATAGGTGTTGAAAGAAACTCCGTTGACTTTGGCGGCTACATCTGCCACACAGCGGGGTTTTGGTGGAAACTTGTTGGGATTTACGACTATAAATGTTCCGGTGTACCAAATACGCGGCCATTTTCTTTCTAAGTCCTCTCGTGTGGCGACTCTGGCATAGACTTTAGAGAGTAGGTTTCGAAATATTTATTTTGCCATTCCAACAAGTGAGGTTTATTCTTTAGTGACTTCTCCGAACCAAGAAGGCGTTTAAAAGCCATTTTATAGCTATCGGGTAATCTGACATCTTCTGCATCCCATAAGAGGTCAATTTCATATTCACTGTCAACCAATTTTATCCAACGTTCCATTAAATCGAGAGATCGAGTTACTTCTCGAGTGAGTAATTCAATTGGTGGCATCACCACAAACTCTTCCGTCGTGAAATGGCATCGAACAAGTTCGTGAGGGTCTGTTTCCCCCCGAATAGCATCGTGAAACAGAAGATTCATGCTTGGTTTGGATACCTGATGCACACAGGCCACCTTCATAGATGGAGCTGACTTGCCGTTAACGATCCACCCTAGCAGAGTCTTTAGAGCATGTGGTTCCTCATCCTTCCCATAGCGCTGACTGTGGCCTAAAAGAATTTCGCTTGATCTAATCCGAGCAAAATTTTCGGACGAGCGTTTGTCAAGTCAGTTATTGGAAGTCCTTTTAGATGTGGATATAAACTTTTCAAGAATGCCACATCAATTGACTGGCTGGCTAGACCTAAATCTTTGATTGTATAAACATTTTTTAAAACATACCTCTTACGACCATTAACATCCGAAACACTCAAAGACGTGCGCCTAGAATCTTCAACTCGAGACACCTCTTTCATCCACTGAAGAGTGAGCTGTTCGGAATCTCCGACTAGCCCAAGGTCGTTAAAAAGATCTTCCTCAATCATTGACAATGAGGATCTGTCGTCCAAAAAGGTGAATGTAAAAATAAATCTATTTTGCCATAAACACGAATCGGCACTATCTTGAACATAATTGTCGAATCAGCTCTGACATGAGAAGAGTGAATATGGGACTGCGGGACGAACGGAACTGCAGCTGAGCTTATACCACGGCTACAGATGCTAGGAGATACATGCAAAGGCGGATGATGTAGACGCTTGCAACTATCTGTCCCACAAGATCGTTTTTTGAAACAGAGTTTCCGTTGATGTTTTGATGGATCTAAACAGGAGAAGCAGATTGAATTATCTCCAGCAAACGTCTGCCTTTGATCGGGAGTCAAAGCTAGAAATTCACTACATTGCGTTAAGAAATGTTGGGCCTTTTTGCATTTACAACATAATGTGGTGAACCCAGAAGAAACAGTGGTTTGATGAAAAAGTACACGAGAAGTTTTATTAATATTATTCGAATTAAATCTTTTTTGGACCGGAACTTACTTACTTACTTAGGTGGGCATTACAGTTCGGGGTGAACCTGGGCCTCAACCAACATCCTTCTATAACGACTTCGATTTCGGGCGAGCTCTCTCCAGTTTCGCACTCCAAGTCGGTTGAGGTCTTCATCCACTTGATTGCGCCACCTAAGACGAGGTCTTCCCCTTCCGCGATTTCCCTGCAATGTGCTTTCGAACACCCGACGAGCCGGAGCGTTTGGTTCCATCCGCTCTACATGACCCAACCATCGTAACCTCGCGATGCGTACTCTTCTGGCTATGCCCATGTCGCGGTACAGCTCATACAGCTCGTTGTTGTATCTTCTTCTCCACACATTGTCTTCGCATACGGGACCAAAGATCATTCGGACAATTTTTCTTTCGAAACGACCAAGGGTTTCCTCATCCGCTTTCGATAAAGTCCATGCTTCCGCGCCGTAAAGCAGAACTGGTATGATCAAGGTCTTATACAAGGTCACCTTGGTTTTTCTAGAGAGGGTTTTGTTTCTCAATTGCCTTCTTAACCTAAAGAAGCAACGGTTGGCAAGAGTTATTCTCCGTTTGATCTCCGCACTGATGTTGTTGTCCGTGTCTACAGCGGATCCTAGGTAGACGAAGTCCTGTACTACCTCGAAGTTATGTCTGTCTATTGTGACGTTTTGTCCAATTCGTCGATGTTCTGTGTCCTTGTTTGATGACAGCATATACTTCGTTTTGCCCTCATTAACCATCAAACCCATTTTTGCCGCTTCTGTTTCAATACTCGTAAAAGCACCTATGACATCACGCTTTTTTCTTCCCATTACGTCAATATCGTCTGCATAGGCGAGTAATTGCACAGACTTTTGAAAGATTGTTCCTCTGGTGTTGACGTTTGAGTTTCTTACAATCTTTTCAAGTATGATGTTGAAGAAATCGCATGACAGCTTGTCGCCTTGCCTAAAACCTTTTTCGACATCAAAGGTCTCGGTGAGTTCTTTACCGACCTTGATGGAGCAGCGTGAATTCTCCAAAGTCATCCTGCATAGTCGTACGAGTTTTGCAGGGATGCCGAAACTAGACATGGCTCTGTACAGCTCGTCTCTGTAAATGCTGTCATACGCGGCCTTGAAATCGAAAAAAAAACTCCTTTGTATTGACAGCTCTGGTGGTAAATCCAAAACTTTGTCCGTTAAAAAATCAGCAAAGTACTCAATGTTAGCTCTTGGCAAAGCCACCTTCCTCTTCTGCCAATTGTGATAAAGGCCTGCTCCTAACTTTGAGGCTAGATTTGTCAAAACGTACCCATTATTTAGATATTTTACCCTGTTGATTGATTTGACGTTTGCAGCAAAACCCTTCAGCTTGACAGCCCATAAACGGAGATTAGGATCACTCCTAGACGTGAGTTTAGGCAGATTCAAAAGATCTGAGGTTAAATCGTGAACTAGCACATCGTAACGACCGAACATTGTCCGAAGCAATTCCATTATAGCGTCAGCATCTGATGAATATTTAAGGCGATTGCTAAGAAGGTGGTAGGCCTCTCCTTTTAAAGCTTTCCTTAAACGAGCAACGTTTTCTTTAGCGTTGTATCTTCCCTCAATAGTGGTTGACTTATAAACCTCCTCGAAGTATGGCCATTATCCCTTGTTTTCCCCCGAAAAGGTTGGCAGCTCTTGTACATTATAACGATTTAAAATCGTAAGGAGATTTGCCATGTCCTGGTCTCGAATAGAGGTTTCACTTGCGTCGGAATGTGAAGCGGACATTTCTTCATCTGAGGTAAGCAACTTTGATTTTATACCGGCTGTTTCTCGTAATGGAGTAGACTGGCTCTGAACAATAGTGTTGTTTAAGAGAGCCTGATGATTAGCTTGAATTTTTTTCATTATTTTTAACTTGACGGCCCTTGGAGCAGTCAAGCAAGACTTATTATTAGGTTTAGAAATTAAATTTGTCTTAACAAAGGAGGCCTGGGATAATTTCAGGTTGGTCTCAGCAAGTTCGGCTCGTAATGCTGAAAGCTCCTTGTCTCATTGCGCTACTGTGGCTTGGGCCACTGCGGTAGCCTCTATAATAAGATCGACTTGATCTTCTATATCTTCACCGACAACTGCGGTTGGCGATGGCGGAGAATTTCTGTGCGTCCACAACGGCCTCGAAACATCGACATCTTCGCGAAAAATACAATCTTCTTCCTCACAAAACCAAGAAGTCATTGCGTCGAACTTGTCGGCTTCAAAATTGTGGCAATTATAATGCCACCAGCGTTTACATTTTTCGCAAGACACCATGAATTCGTCATCTGGACTTACAAAGCCCAAAGCAGAACAACTGTGTGGTCCTTGGACATCCGTGGTAAAGATTGAGCACCGAGATGATCAAAAGCAAATGGAGTTCTCAGTTAAAATAAAATTATGTTGCTCCAAGAATTCATAAAAATTTCACCATTAACAAATATCCAAGTGATTTTATTTTCTAAGAAAAAACAATGCTAGAGTTATAATATTACATTATATATATAATATATACTTCAACTGGTAAGAAATCGTAGCATATGAAAAATAACTGTTCTTGGAAACAGCGGATAAAAATTCTATCTTTAAAATTAATTTTAACTTTAATAAAGTTTCGCAATAGATCTCAGACGGTCTAACCTCAAAACGTTTTCGCATAAGAATGGCAAATTCACATGTTTCTTGTACAATTCAATTAAAAGATTAGTATCTCTTTTCTTTAGAAGGAGGCAAAAATATAATTACTAAAAGGGAAATATTTATTCAGGTGTTACCAAATGGGTAAATAAATGTAACTAACTTTTGACTCGATGACAAATAGATGGCGATGATAAATAATTGTAACTAATTTTTGACTCGATGACACTCTTCCTCATTTTCATAAATGATCTCTTGTCTGAAACTTCTTATCCACTCAGCTGTTTTGCTGACGACTCGACCTTCAGCTTTTCATATTCGTTTCCAAATTCACGTCCCTGCTCTTCCGATGGGGAACTGGAACGTCTGCGTATGACAAGCTCATTGAATTCTGACCTTGTTAGCATCAGCCCAGGTCATAAAAACAGAGTAAAATTCAATGCTTCGAAAACTCAATGCTGTCTCTTGTAGTTGAAGCTTACTTACTTACTAACTTAGGTGGGCATTACAGTTCGGGGTGAACCTGGGCCTCAACCAACATCCTTCTATAACGATTTCGATTTCGGGCGAGCTCTCTCCAGTTTCGCACTCCAAGTCGGTTGAGGTATTCATCCACTTGATTGCGCCACCTAAGACGAGGTCTTCCCCTTCCGCGATTTCTCTGCAATGTGCTTTCGAACACCCGACGAGCCGGAGCGTTTGGGTCCATCCGCTCTACATGGCCCAACCATCGTAGCCTCGCGATGCGTACTCTTCTGGCTATGCTCATGTCGCGGTACAACTCATAAAGCTCGTTGTTGTATCTTCTTCTCCACACATTGTTTTCGCATACGGGATCAAAGATCATTCGGAGAATTTTTCTTTCGAAACGACCAAGGGTTTCCTCATCCGCTTTCGATAAAGTCCATGCTTCCGCGCCGTAAAGCAGGACTGGGATGATCAAGGTCTTATACAAGTTCACCTTGGTTTTTCTAGAGAAGGTTTTGTTTCTCAATTGCCTTCTTAACCCAAAGAAGCAACGGTTGGCAAGATTTATTCTCCGTTTGATCTCCGCACTGATGTTGTTGTCCGTGTCTACAGCGGATCCTAGGTAGACGAAGTCCTGTACTAAGTAAGTAAGTAAGTAAGTAAGTAAGTAAGTAAGTAATTCATTTATTTGAACGTGTTTTTAACAAAATGTTGGCAAAAATAATGAATTTATAAGCTATGGCCTTGCCGTCAGCTCGGTTAGCAATTTTTTAAATTATGTACAAAAAATAAACTACGTTTTGATTAAAATAGTATATAAAAGAAAAAAAGTTTCGTACCGTCATCGGCAACGTTGTGGTGAGATCCAATGTGGAACCACTGACGAGATGATTTGGAGTCGAGTTGCGACAAAGGATGACAATTTGTTGTTGTAGTTGATCCATTTGATGACTGTCTTTGAATCCGTCAGGAACAGTATCTCATCTATACGTGTTGTGTGGGACTCCTTGATCGTTGCTGCCACTCGAACTCCAAGTACCGCTGCCTGCAGCTTCAAGCGGGGAATAGACAGCTGCTTGACAGGAGCGACCTTGGCCTTTGCCATAACTTGAGCAACTTCGACCTCGTTACCAAAAACAAATCGGAAGTAAGCTACTGCCGCAAAAGCCTTCTCCGACGCGTCCACGAATACTATTAAATGGTGATTTATACGAGTTTATGCTTTACAATGATAATTCAAACGTGCTCTTGGTCGGCGATTTTAATGCGAGATTAGGATTGGAAGCGGGATTGGAAAACGAAACAGCGGGATGTATACGACGATCGAAGGATATGACTATCAATGCTAGAGGGAAAAAACTACTTGAGCTATGTAACACTTTTGGTCTACGAATCCTAAATGGTACGAGTATTTCTGATGAGCATGGAGACTTCACCTTTGTGGGAAAACAAGGAAACTCAGTCATTGACTACAGTCTTGCTGGGGGTGCCTGGAATGATATGGTTAGGGAATTCAAGGTCGACTCGGTACCGTACTCGGACCATCTCCCCATCATAACGACCCTCCAAATAGAAGGCACGGATTCGACCGGAAATAGGATTATGACAATGCTGCCTAAATTGAAGTGGGTGGAAAACAAAGCAATTAGTTATCGCTGGAGTCTTGACATTTCGCTCAGAAGTCAGAGCGCCTCTAATTTTGCAGATGTCACAACCTGCATTAGATCGTCCTACCCTGTCGGCAGCAGTCACAATCGAAATAACCTGAGACAAACTGCCCCCTGGTTTGATGAGGATTGCAAAAATGCCCGAAATAAATCATTTGGATGGCTGAGAGCATTCCGCATTGGTAATGATCAATCCAGCAAAAACCAGTATCTGGATGCAAATAAGGAGTTTAAACTACTATGTAAGAACAAAAAAGAAAAATACTTTGAATCGGAGGCTAGACAACTAGCACTTGCTAGTAATCCAACCAAGTTTTGGAATAAAGTTAGAACTTTTAATGGAATCAAATTTAAAATAAATCAAGATTTAACCCCGGATATCCTGTTTCTGTATTTTAAGGAGCTATTGAATCCGCCTTCTAACAATATCGCTATTGCCTATGCTGCACCGAACACGGATAATCAATTGCTGGATGTGCATATAACTAGTGAAGAAGTAATTTATGCTTTGAAGAGCTTAAAGGATGGAAAGGCTGCAGGATCTGATGGAATTCCTGTAGAGTTCTACAAATATGGAACCACGGAGTTAATAAGTAAACTTAGTGTGCTTTTTAATGAAGTTATCTTCCCAATCTTTAAAAAAGGAAACACGAGGAATCCGGAAAGTTATCGTGGGATAAGTTTCCTTAACTCATCTTACAAAATATTTACCGCTGTTCTGCAAAGACGACTAAGCAACTGGATTGACCAAAATAGTCTAATAAAGGAAACCCAAGCTGGATTTAGGCCAGGATACTCGACGACAGACCATATATTTGTGCTGAGAAGCATCGCAGAAACATTTTTGAGAAATGGGAAGAAGCTGTACTGTTTTTTTGTCGATTTTAAGGCAGCGTTTGATGGAGTGAACAGGCATGCCTTAATTTATAAACTCTATACAGTAGGAATGTCTAAAAAGTTTGGTAGAGTTCTACAAAATCTTTATGGCGATACCAAAGCGGCAGTATGGAATGGCGAGGAAATGTCTGAATGGTTTCAAACCGAATCAGGAGTTCGTCAGGGTTGTGCTTTAAGCCCTCTCTTGTTTGCACTGTATATTGAAGACCTTTCTGACTGTCTGGCTGGAGGAATAAAGTACGCAGAAACTGTTATAAAGGCGCTTTTCTACGCTGATGATATAGCCTTGTTCGCTTATTCACCTGAATCGCTACAGTTGATGATTAACCAACTAGATAGGTACTGCAAAGCTTGGAGTTTAAAAGTGAACCTGAACAAGTCCAAAGTAATGATTTTCAAAAATGGTGGTGGAATAAACTGCTCAAATGAAAGGTGGTCCTTTAACGAGGAAAGTATTGAAGTTGTTAAGGACTATAGTTATCTTGGGGTCTGTTTTACAAAAAACCTTAGTTTGGAAAAGCATTTCAAAGAAAAACTTGTCAAGGCCAAGAATGCCATTGGTGCTACATGGAAGAAATGTTTCGCTAACAAATACATTGCCCATAGTAGTAAGTATCGTGTTTTTGAAGCAGTGTCGGAGTCGATCATGCTTTACGGAGCTCAAGTATGGGGATACAAAAAATATGAAACGGTTGAAGCACTTTTGAGGTTTTATGTGAAAAGAATATTTCGTCTTCCTTCGAATACCCCCAACTACATTGTGATGTTGGAAACAGGACTCTCCCCGCTCTTCATTCGCACACTTAAGCTGCACATAGACTATATAGTCAAGGTTATGAACATGTCTAACGAAAGATTACCAAGAAAGGCGGCGCTACAAATCATTGATCGAAGAACTAGCTGGTATGCGGAGTGGTTGGAGCTGGCGCAATGGTGTGGTATTCAACTAAATCTCAACTTAGAAAACATCAGTGAATGGAAAAGCTCTCTCTACAATTTAATTGAGACCGTGGACTTAAAATATCGCGAAAGATATATAGAAGAAGCTACTAGTTCAGTGCATAGATCTATATACAATAGATTATGTCACAACCTGGGCCCTAAAAACTATTTTCGAGATGAGTACAGTGTGGATCAAATATCAATGATGGTAAGACTACGTGGAGAACTTCTAAGTCTCAACTTTGTTCCTCATAGAGATAACCTTCCGGTATTATGTAATTTGTGTAATCAGAGAGAAAGAGTAGACGTGTTCCACTTTCTTGGAAGATGTCCAGTGTTGAAAGAAACAAGAAGATTTTACTATGGCTGTAATGTTTTAAACGAAGATGAGATGTTATCATTCTTAAATGAAATGGAAGTCCCAAAGCTCTTCAATTACTGCAAGGTGGCACTGGCTTACCGTGAAAGGCTAATTATGAAATGTTTTAGGACACTCAGGTGTTATCATCCTTTTGTTTTTTTGTTGTTGTATTACTATTATGTGATCAATTTAAATTTATATTTGCTGCAATTTCGAATCGGTTAAATGTAACCAAACTTATATAATTATTTGTCAATCGGGCAGACGGCAATGCCATGCTATATCTGATATTGTATATTATTAATTGTTTTTTTTTTATAAAATATTGAATAAAAATCACTTAAATCTAAAAAAATCTATTAAACTTACTTTTGAGATGTCCTGACGGACGTCCCGGATACGTATCGTCGTGGAATTTTGATGTTTTCAATGAGATTCAGTTGCTTGATGAAAACCAGCCAAGAGTCTCTGAGATGGGGAGGTAACGGCTCATCCCAGTCATACCTTTCTCTCCAAACGTCCTGAAGTATAATGCGTCCTCGGATTATAAATAAGGAAATAATACCCAATGGATCAAATATTTTCATAACGGTCTTCAGCATCATCCGTTCTGTCACTACTGAGTTTTCAGAGAGCATTACTTCCATAACCTCAGCTTTCGCAAGCTTATATGAAAAATGATCCGAAGAAGGGTGCCAAAACATTTCTAAAACTTTGGAAACTAGAGACTCACTTTCGTTGGGGTTAATGCTTACTGGCTTGTCGTTGAGGTAACCATTTGGCAGTTGGCTTAAAAGATCTTGACTGTTGGACTGTATGCCTACAAGATCGAAATTCATCGAGTGACAAATACAAATGGCGTCTTTCGTAACAGCAGTGGCTTCCTCGACAGAGTTATGACTGTTAAAATAATCATCGACGTAGGTACGAATGACCAAACCGTCCACAGCAGACAGGACACTCATCTTTAAAGAGATTCGCATGATAATTTTTTACATACTGTGCGCTCGTTGGGGAGCACCTGGGACCAAACATCATCACCTTCATGATGTAAACAGTCGGTTTCTTTGCGCTGTCTCCCTCTCGCCATAAGATGCGCTGACACTGTTGATCTTCAACTTTTATACGTATTCTGTGTAAGTTGTCTGGACCCTTCATCAGATAGGTGTTGAAAGAAACTCCGTTGACTTTGGCGGCTACATCTGCCACACAGCGGGGTTTTGGTGGAAACTTGTTGGGATTTACGACTATAAATGTTCCGGTGTACCAAATACGCGGCCATTTTCTTTCTAAGTCCTCTCGTGTGGCGACTCTGGCAATAGTCTTTAGAGAGTAGGTTTCGAAATATTTATTTTGCCATTCCAACAAGTGAGGTTTATTCTTTAGTGACTTCTCCGAACCAAGAAGGCGTTTAAAAGCCATTTTATAGCTATTGGGTAATCTGACATCATCTGCATCCCATAAGAGGTCAATTTCATATTCCCTGTCAACCAATTTTATCCAACGTTCCATTAAATCGAGAGATCGAGTTACTTCTCCAGTGAGTAATTCAATTGGCGGCATCACCACAAACTCTTCCGTCGTGAAATGGCATCGAACAAGTTCGTGAGGGTCTGTTTCCCCCCGAATAGCATCGTGAAACAGAAGATTCATGCTTGGTTTGGATACCTGATGCACACAGGCCACCTTCATAGATGGAGCTGACTTGCCGTTAACGATCCACCCTAGCAGAGTCTTTAGAGCATGTGGTTCCTCATCCTTCCCATAGCGCTGACTGTGGCCTAAAAGAATTTCGCTTGATCTAATCCGAGCAACATTTTCGGACGAGCGTTTGTCAAGTCAGTTATTGGAAGTCCTCTTAGATGTGGATATAAACTTTTCAAGTATGCCACATCCTTTGACTGGCTGGCTAGACCTAAATCTTTGATTGTATAAACATTTTTTAAAACATACCTCTTACGACCATTAACATCCGAAACACTCAAAGACGTGCGCCTAGAATCTTCAACTCGAGACACCTCTTTCATCCACTGAAGAGTGAGCTAATCTCCGACTAGCCTAAGGTCGTTAAAAAGATCTTCCTCAATCATTGACAATGAGGATCTGTCGTCCAAAAAGGTGAATGTAAAAATAAATCTATTTTGCCATAAACACGAATCGGCACTATCTTGAACATAATTGTCGAATCAGCTCTGACATGAGAAGAGTGAATATGGGACTGCGGGACGAACGGAACTGCAGCTGAGCTTATACCATGGCTACAGATGCTAGGAGATACATGCAAAGGCGGATGATGTAGACGCTTGCAACTATCTGTCCCACAAGATCGTTTTTTGAAACAGAGTTTCCGTTGATGTTTTGATGGATCTAAACAGGAGAAGCAGATTGAATTATCTCCAGCAAACGTCTGCCTTTGATCAGGAGTCAAAGCTAGAAATTCACTACATTGCGTTAAGAAATGTTGGGCCTTTTTGCATTTACAACATAATGTGGTGAACCCAGAAGAAACAGTGGTTTGATGAAAAAGTACACGAGAAGTTTTATTAATATTATTCGAATTAAATCTTTTTTGGACCGGAACTTACTTACTTACTTAGGTGGGCATTACAGTTCGGGGTGAACCTGGGCCTCAACCAACATCCTTCTATAACGACTTCGATTTCGGGCGAGCTCTCTCCAGTTTCGCACTCCAAGTCGGTTGAGGTCTTCATCCACTTGATTGCGCCACATAAGACGAGGTTTTCCCCTTCCGCGATTTCCCTGCAATGTGCTTTCGAACACCCGACGAGCCGGAGCGTTTGGGTCCATCCGCTCTACATGACCCAACCATCGTAACCTCGCGATGCCTACTCTTCTGGCTATGCCCATGTCGCGGTACAGCTCATACAGCTCGTTGTTGTATCTTCTTCTCCACACATTGTCTTCGCATACGGGACCAAAGATCATTCGGAGAATTTTTCTTTCGAAACGACCAAGGGTTTCCTCATCCGCTTTCGATAAAGTCCATGCTTCCGCGCCGTAAAGCAGAACTGGTATGATCAAGGTCTTATACAAGGTCACCTTGGTTTTTCTAGAGAGGGTTTTGTTTCTCAATTGCCATCTTAACCTAAAGAAGCAACGGTTGGCAAGAGTTATTCTCCGTTTGATCTCCGCACTGATGTTGTTGTCCGTGTCTACAGCGGATCCTAGGTAGACGAAGTCCTGTACTACCTCGAAGTTATGTCTGTCTATTGTGACGTTTTGTCCAATTCGTCGATGTTCTGTGTCCTTGTTTGATGACAGCATATACTTCGTTTTGCCCTCATTAACCATCAAACCCATTTTTGCCGCTTCTGTTTCAATACTCGTAAAATCACCTATGACATCACGCTTTTTTCTTCCCATTACGTCAATATCGTCTGCATAGGCGAGTAATTGCACAGACTTTTGAAAGATTGTTCCTCTGGTGTTGACGTTTGAGTTTCTTACAATCTTTTCAAGTATGATGTTGAAGAAATCGCATGACAGCTTGTCGCCTTGCCTAAAACCTTTTTCGACATCAAAGGTCTCGGTGAGTTCTTTACCGACCTTGATGGAGCAGCGTGAATTCTCCAAAGTCAACCTGCATAGTCGTACGAGTTTTGCAGGGATGCCGAAACTAGACATGGCTCTGTACAGCTCGTCTCTGTAAATGCTGTCATACGCGGCCTTGAAATCGAAAAAAAAACTCCTTTGTATTGACAGCTCTGGTGGTAAATCCAAAACTTTGTCCGTTAAAAAATCAGCAAAGTACTCAATGTTAGCTCTTGGCAAAGCCACCTTCCTCTTCTGCCAATTGTGATAAAGGCCTGCTCCTAACTTTGAGGCTAGATTTGTCAAAACGTACCCATTATTTAGATATTTTACCCTGTTGATTGATTTGACGTTTGCAGCAAAACCCTTCAGCTTGACAGCCCATAAACGGAGATTAGGATCACTCCTAGACGTGAGTTTAGGCAGATTCAAAAGATCTGAGGTTAAATCGTGAACTAGCACATCGTAACGACCGAACATTGTCCGAAGCAATTCCATTATAGCGTCAGCATCTGATGAATATTTAAGGCGATTGCTAAGAAGGTGGTAGGCCTCTCCTTTTAAAGCTTTCCTTAAACGAGCAACGTTTTCTTTAGCGTTGTATCTTCCCTCAATAGTGGTTGACTTATAAACCTCCTCGAAGTATGGCCATTATCCCTTGTTTTCCCCCGAAAAGGTTGGCAGCTCTTGTACATTATAACGATTTAAAATCGTAAGGAGATTTGCCATGTCCTGGTCTCGAATAGAGGTTTCACTTGCGTCGGAATGTGAAGCGGACATTTCTTCATCTGAGGTAAGCAACTTTGATTTTATACCGGCTGTTTCTCGTAATGGAGTAGACTGGCTCTGAACAATAGTGTTGTTTAAGAGAGCCTGATGATTAGCTTGAATTTTTTTCATTATTTTTAACTTGACGGCCCTTGGAGCAGTCAAGCAAGACTTATTATTAGGTTTAGAAATTAAATTTGTCTTAACAAAGGAGGCCTGGGATAATTTCAGGTTGGTCTCAGCAAGTTCGGCTCGTAATGCTGAAAGCTCCTTGTCTCATTGCGCTACTGTGGCTTGGGCCACTGCGGTAGCCTCTATAATAAGATCGACTTGATCTTCTATATCTTCACCGACAACTGCGGTTGGCGATGGCGGAGAATTTCTGTGCGTCCACAACGGCCTCGAAACATCGACATCTTCGCGAAAAATACAATCTTCTTCCTCACAAAACCAAGAAGTCATTGCGTCGAACTTGTCGGCTTCAAAATTGTGGCAATTATAATGCCACCAGCGTTTACATTTTTCGCAAGACACCATGAATTCGTCATCTGGACTTACACAGCCCAAAGCAGAACAACTGTGTGGTCCTTGGACATCCGTGGTAAAGATTGAGCACCGAGATGATCAAAAGCAAATGGAGTTCTCAGTTAAAATAAAATTATGTTGCTCCAAGAATTCATAAAAATTTCACCATTAACAAATATCCAAGTGATTTTATTTTCTAAGAAAAAACAATGCTAGAGTTATAATATTACATTATATATATAATATATACTTACAACTGGTAAGAAATCGTAGCATATGAAAAATAACTGTTCTTGGAAACAGCGGATAAAAATTCTATCTTTAAAATTAATTTTAACTTTAATAAAGTTTCGCAATAGATCTCAGACGGTCTAACCTCAAAACGTTTTCGCATAAGAATGGCAAATTCACATGTTTCTTGTACAATTCAATTAAAAGATTAGTATCTCTTTTCTTTAGAAGGAGACAAAAATATAATTACTAAAAGGGAAATATTTATTCAGGTGTTACCAAATGGGTAAATAAATGTAACTAACTTTTGACTCGATGACAAATAGATGGCGATGATAAATAATTGTAACTAATTTTTGACTCGATGACACTCTTCCTCATTTTCATAAATGATCTCTTGTCTGAAACTTCTTATCCTCTCAGCTGTTTTGCTGACGACTCGACCTTCAGCTTTTCATATTCGTTTCCAAACTCACGTCCCTGCTCTTCCGATGGGGAACTGGAACGGCTGCGTATGACAAGCTCATTGAATTCTGACCTTGTTAGCATCAGCCCAGGTCATAAAAACAGAGTAAAATTCAATGCTTCGAAAACTCAATGCTGTCTCTTGTAGTTGAAGCTTACTTACTTACTAACTTAGGTGGGCATTACAGTTCGGGGTGAACCTGGGCCTCAACCAACATCCTTCTATAACGATTTCGATTTCGGGCGAGCTCTCTCCAGTTTCGCACTCCAAGTCGGTTGAGGTATTCATCCACTTGATTGCGCCACCTAAGACGAGGTCTTCCCCTTCCGCGATTTCTCTGCAATGTGCTTTCGAACACCCGACGAGCCGGAGCGTTTGGGTCCATCCGCTCTACATGGCCCAACCATCGTAGCCTCGCGATGCGTACTCTTCTGGCTATGCTCATGTCGCGGTACAACTCATAAAGCTCGTTGTTGTATCTTCTTCTCCACACATTGTTTTCGCATACGGGATCAAAGATCATTCGGAGAATTTTTCTTTCGAAACGACCAAGGGTTTCCTCATCCGCTTTCGATAAAGTCCATGCTTCCGCGCCGTAAAGCAGGACTGGGATGATCAAGGTCTTATACAAGTTCACCTTGGTTTTTCTAGAGAAGGTTTTGTTTCTCAATTGCCTTCTTAACCCAAAGAAGCAACGGTTGGCAAGAGTTATTCTCCGTTTGATCTCCGCATTGATGTTGTTGTCCGTGTCTACAGCGGATCCTAGGTAGACAAAGTCCTGTACTAAGTAAGTAAGTAAGTAAGTAATTCATTTATTTGAACGTGTTTTTAACAAAATGTTGACAAAAATAATGAATTTATAAGCTATGGCCTTGCCGTCAGCTCGGTTAGCAATTTTTTATATTATGTACAAAAAATAAACTACGTTTTGATTAAAATAGTATATAAAAGAAAAAAAATTAAATAAAAAATTATGTGTATTCTGATATCAATAACATCCTATATTTGTAAATATTTTTTAAGAATTTGAAACCATTCAAAATGTTTATTGTTTCCTGCATTGTTAAAGTTTTCTTCCCAAAAAAAGCGAGGCGTTGTGGTGAGAAGATTTGACAAATGCTGACAAAGTGATAGCAGTCTTCTTTGGATCTCAGATTACATAACGTACAGAATTGATTGAAATTTCCATTATAGGGATTTCCGTTAAGGCTCAACAGTTCACATCTAACTTTAAATATAAGCGATATTTCTCTATAGCTTAGCATGTCGTGAAAGTAATTGTCTTGCAGTAAATTCCTGTTTAGCTTTGAATATAAAATTCTACTATCCGATTCGAGAGCTTTCACCTCGAAACTTCCGCGTACAGAGTTTTCATTTTGTTGAATGATACTGTAAAGCTGCTCCTTGAAAAAGTTTAAGTTTTCTGATTCCGTGGTAAGAACCTCACCGTATCTGTTTCCAACATCTCTCCACTTTGACATCCACCAATCCTCGTTCCTGAGCTCGTATAGCGCCACTTTTTTTTTGAAACTCTTGCGTCTTGATTGGAGAGAGTTTTTATTATATAATCAGCTTGAAGTTTCAACGTGTAAGTAAATATTTTAGGTAGACCAGTTTCAAGGTAAAATGCATAGTTTGGTGTATTCAGTGGTAGATTAAAGAGTTTTTTTATGAAGTTTCTTTGCAATTTTTCAACTTGTTCGTATTCATCGAAACCCCACACCTGGCCAGCGTAACACAAAGTAGACTTTACAACAGCATCAAAAAATTTTATATTTCGCTGAAAGTACAATACGTTCATTTAAGAAAATGTTTCTCCAAGATATATTGATCAGGCCTTGGGCGCTTTTTGCTTTATCCAAAAGATGACTTTTGAAGGCAAGAGTACTGTTCAATTTCACTCCCAGGTACTTATACTCATTTGCAACGTCTAGTCTCGATCCGTTGAAAGTCCAATTATAGCTGTTTCGGTTTCTAGTAGAACTTGAGAAAACCATGACTTTAGATTTGTTTGAGTTAATGACGAGACACCATTTATGACAATATTCTGTTAATCTATTAATCATTAATTGAAGGCTTTCTGGTGATTCTGCAAGTATCACTAGGTCATCGGCATATAAAAGTACATTAATGTTTAAGTCGGAAATACGTATTCCACCGGGAATATAGGCAACTACATCGTTAATGAAGAGTGAAAATAGCATTGCACTAAGTAAGCATCCTTGTTTAACTCCACAATTCGTTTCGAACCATTCAGAATAGGAAGAGCCATCCCATACTACTGCTCTAGACTCAGTGTATAAGCTTTTAAGTGTGCTGATAAAAGTCGAAGACAATCCCAGCTGTGAAAGTTTATAGAATAGTGCATTACGATTGATATGGTCAAAAGCCGCCTTAAAATCTATAAAGAATGCATATACTTTTTTGTTTCTGGCTTGAAAAGCTTTCACAATGGATGTCAATGTGAAAATATGATCCACGGTTGAAAATGTTTTCCTGAAACCAGCTTGAAAATCCGATAAGACATTGTAAAAATTGACCCATCTTTCTAGTCTGTTGAGAAGCACTCCACAAAATAGTTTTGCCAGCACATTCATGAATGAGATGCCTCTATAATTTTCAACACAATTCGAATCACCTTTTTTGAAGATTGGAAAAATTACAGACCTTCTCAATGATGAAGGGACCTTTTCTCCTAGGATAATTTTATTGAACAGTGATTTTAGGTGTAAGTGAAGTGTATCGCTGGCATTCTTGAAGAATTCGTACGGAATCCCGTCAGGAGCTTTTCCATTTTTACCGTTTGAAATCACAGTTTTTATTTCTTCTAGAGATATTTCAGAGTCAAGAAAGTCATCGCGTATCATTGGTTGGGCATAAGAGAATCTTACATCTGTTTCACAGTATAAAAGGTTTTTAAAGTGATTGGCAAGTATTTCATTAGATAATCCAATTCCAATTTCAAAAACAGATCCATTTATCTCCCTGGCGGTATTCCAAAAGTCTTTTGAATTTTTAATTTGGCCGAGTAGAAAGGCTTGACGATTTTCAAATTCGGTTTTTTTCTTTAGACATAATTTTTTGTAACTGGTGTTAGCTTCAAGGTACCATTTCTTCAAAATGTGACAATTGGTGTTTCGCAGCGAGTTCAACAAAGCAAATGATTTTTTCCTGGCTAACACACATTCTTTGTCAAACCACTTTTGCTTGAAGTTATAATGGTCCTTAGTAACAGTGTTATCCGTAAAGTTTCTAATATAAGATATCAGGGTGTTTGCCATTACTTCGGTGGAATAGGTCATCATATCCATATTAGTTAACTTTTCATCTAATCTTTGCTGATATTCTGAGGCTAAGTTTTCTTTCCATTTCAGTCGCGGTAAAAGTTTCATATGGGTTCGTGTAAGTCTAGGTTCTCCAGTCCATTCTACTAATAACGGCATGTGATCAGAATAGTTCTTAATCTGGATCTGGAACGAATGTATTAAATCGTTCCATTCATTGTTTATAGCACAGTAGTCGATTACAGATTTTCCTTGTCCTCCTAGAAAAGTAAAGTTGCCATCCATATCACCGTTTGTACAACCATTTAAAATTGAGCAATCAAATAGTTGTAATAGATCCATAAGATTGGTTCCATTCTGATTTAGTACCGTGTCCATTGACTTTCTCCGGTTATGAGTAATCAGATTATTTGATGTGCTGACTTGTAAATTGCTTGTTCTGGCATTGAAGTCACCAATAATAAGGACACTTTTGTTTCCATAATGATGCATGATGTCATTAAGACGCTGAAAGTCCTCGCTCCATTTGTTGCAGTTAATGTAATACGGGAATATGTATAGATTATTTTTATTGAAAAGCTTAACTACGGTGACTCTTTCATGTTCTTCAAAATCATAGGTCGCCAACATCGATGTTTTGATCCCATAGAGACTTCCTCCACTTGCACGACCTTTTAAACTTGTTTTAACTGCTTCATTCCAAACTAGTTTAAATCGACCAAAATACTTTACAAATAATTTGAAATTTTCTTTGACTACATGTGTTTCGTATAAAAAAAAAACATCAAAACTTTTTACATAGTTAAAAAAATCTACAAACATAATTTTATTACTTAGACCTGACACGTTGTAAGACAGAATATTACTTTTACTTAAATAATAATTTGAACTGACGGCATCACAATTTCAATTTCGCATTTGCGTACTATTGTTTTGAGAAAGTGGCATCCCTGGTGTTGCACTACGGACTGTTCTAGACCATTCGGTATGACGTCTGTTTGACACCGACATCAGTTTGGCAGGTTCGAAGTCAAGTTCGCCAAACATCTCGCGCAGTATCTGCTCGCCATCCTCATTTTTATATTTAAGTTCATTGTATTCATTTAAATAAAATACTTTTTCTGAAACAACGATCGAATTGTTTTTAATTTGAATTTTTTCGTTTGTTCTTTTAGCTTTAATAACTTTTCGGTAGCTTAGTAAAATTCGTCGCTTGAGTTGCATTTTTGTGGATAGGTCTCTTTGTATAAATGTGCGTGTTCCTTTCAGCATCGATGAGTTTTTAAGTATTTTGTTTCCAAGTAAAAGTTGCATGATGTTTTGTGTTTTTTCATGTATATTGACATTATCATTTGGAATAGTGAGAATAATATTTTTACCTCGCATAAACTGACTTTGTGTCTCAAGTTCTTCCTCCATTACTTGACATCTCGTTTCAAATTGATGAACTTTTCTTGACAAATCTTCATTTTGTTGGCGTAAGGTGTATATTTCACTGCTTAACCTGTGAAGGTCATCTTTCGTGGCTAGCTTGGCTGTGGTAATTGCTAGTTCCTTCTGAATAGATAATTCGATTATAGATTTTATTTTTTGAAGATCTGATTCGGAGATTGACATTGAGGGGCGAGTGTTACTTTCCTTGGCAATTGTATAAGCAATTTTAGTTTTTGGTGCAATTGTATTGTCGGGCGAAGTTTGTTCTACTTTTCTCTTTTGTTCGGTCATATGTGACAGTCAAAGGCAAAACGATGGTGATTTTAAGCTTATTCACTATAATTACCTGTACAACTACAACTTTATTTTGATAGTTAAGACTTCAGGAGTTCTCAATAAAAAATTTATTGTTATCTGATAAGTGAAATACTATTTAATTAATATAAAACAAGAGCGATGAAAAAATATTGAACTATTCACTTTCACAACAGTGTTGCCAACCAAAGTCCTGTCCTGTACTACCTCGAAGTTATGTCTGTCTATTGTGACGTTTTGTCCAATTCGTCGATGTTCTGTGTCCTTGTTTGATGACAGCATATACTTCGTTTTGCCCTCATTAACCATCAAACCCATTTTTGCCGCTTCTGTTTCAATACTCGCAAAAGCACCTATGACATCACGCTTTTTTTCCCATTACGTCAATATCGTCTGCATAGGCGAGTAATTGTACAGACTTTTGAAAGATTGTTCCTCTGGTGTTGACGTTTGAGTTTCTTACAATCTGTTCAAGTATGATGTTGAAGAAATCGCATGACAGTTTGTCGCCTTGCCTAAAACCTTTTTCGACATCAAAGGTCTCGGTGAGTTCTTTACCGACCTTGACGGAGCAGCGTGAATTCTCCAAAGTCATCCTGCATAGTCGTACGAGTTTTGCAGGGATGCCGAAACTAGACATGGCTCTGTACAGCTCGTCTCTGTTAATACTGTCATAAGCGGCCTTGAAATCGATAAAGAGGTGGTGAATATCGATATTATGTTCTCGGGTTTTTTCCAAGATCTGCCGTAATGTGAAAATTTGGTCTATTGTGGACTACTCTGGTCTAAAACCACATTGATAAGGACCTATCAAGTTGTTGACGTGGGGTTTCAGACGTTCACATATTACAGCAGACAAGATCTTATAAGCGACGTGTAATATGTATATTATGTCAAAGACTGATGTGTGTTCTGATTGATGACTTTATTACATCTGCCTCTCACTTCCATTAAGTAAATCCATAAGTAGAAAGATGAATTAGTACACTTATATCAAAGATGAATTAGTATAACTAAAAGTACATTAACAATTTAAATAATATATGTATAAAAGTAAATATCTTAAGTCTTAGATTTTTGGTTTTTATACAAAATAAAAATAGTAAAAAAAAACATTTCATTCCAAAATTCTTTTTTTTTTTTTTTTTTTTTTTTTTTTTTTTTTTTTTTTTTTTTTTTTTTTTTTTTACTAACTTTACACATCTTCAGTTATACATATTATAATATCTCTTATTATTATTATTTATTTATTTTTTTTTCTCATTTATGTACATGATAAGTTTTTTTTTTTTTTTTTTATTGCTTGCAATTCGTGGGTCAAGTGCCTGTGAATACTATCCTTTTACTGACGATGTCTTATACAAAACGAGTTTCTGCGCAAAGTTCTGCCATCTTCCAGTCGAACCCAGTATGATCTTGGTGCATTTTTTACTTTTTCTAATATTGTTCCCGGTACCCAAAATTTTGAATCTTTCATCCATATTTTCTCGTTTTCTATGAATTCATTTCTGTGTTTGGTTGTTTTGTCGTAATAAATTTTATTTTTAAAATTGTTTTTATTTAAAACCGGCACAATTTTTGTGTTTATGTAGGTGTTTTTAAAAAGATCACTTTTGCTAGGAACTTGAGTTCGGGTTTTTCTGCCCATTAAAATCTCTGACGGCGAAATGTTTGAGTTTTTGATTGGATAATTTCTATACTCAAGTAGTGCCAGCCACAAACTTGTTCCAGATTCTTTGCATTTTAAAATCAAATTTTTTGAAACCTGAACTAATCTCTTTGCGAACCCGTTAGATTTCGGGTACCTTGGACTCGTCGTACATATGTCTATGTCTAAGCTACTGCAAAACTGGCGAAACTCAAAAAATCCAAAAGGAACATTGTCGGCAATAATAATTCTTGGTAGACCATGTGTGGCAAAAATAGGCAAAATAGCATTTATGACTGCTTGAGATGTCTTTTTTTGCAACTGTATAATCTCTAAATATTTCGAAAAATAATCTCCTACGACTAAATAATTTTTGCCTCCGACCTCCATAAAATCCATTCCTATTTTATGAAATGGAATGTCAGGAATCTCATGACTAATCATGGGTTCTTTTATATTATCTGATCTGAATTTTTGACAAATCTTACACTCTACAATCATTTTTTATATATCTTGGTTTAACGATGGCCAGTATACTAATGTTCTAGCCCGCGCTTTCGTTTTTTCGACTCCTAAATGAGAATTGTGTAACTTTTGTAAGGTCTCCTTTCTTAATACTGTCGGAACATAGATTCTATCATTCAAGAATAAAATATCATCAGTTATGTATAAATCTTGCCTTAAATTCCATAGACTTCGAAACTTTTCCGGTACCTTTGATTTACTATTCGGCCAACCTTCTAAAATAATACTTTTTAATTCTCGTAATTGTACTTCATTCTCTGTTTCCATTTGAAAAACTTTCTTTTTGTTTGCGCTCACATTGATAGAATGAACCATTTGGTTTAATCCCTTAATCTCTTCTTGTTCACTTTCTTTGCTGAAATTTCTAGACAGCAAATCCGCGACATACAAAAATTTTCCAGGCAAATACTTAAAAGTCAATCTATATTTTTGAAGCCTTAATTTCATTCTTTGCAATCGTGCCGAGGGTATTTTGTGGTAGTCCTTTGACATTATTCCTAAGAGTGGTTTATGGTCAGTCACTATTTCGACATCGAATCCATAAATATATGTGTGAAACTTGTGACATGCAAATACTACCGCGAGAAATTCTTTCTCAATTTGTGCGTATCGCGATTCTGTAGTTGACAAACTTCACGAAGCAAAGCAAATTGGCCTGTTTTTCTGCATTAAGCAACATCCAAGTCCAAATTTGGATGCATCTGTTTGTATTGAAATGCTTTCCCTGGGGTCAAATGGACTCAATGCTGGAGCATTGACTATGCATTTTTTTATTTTGTCTAGGCATTTAGTATGACTGTCCAGCCACTGAAACACAACGTCTTTCGATAACAATTCTCTTAGAGGATTTGAGATATCCGCCAACTCAGGGATATAATCCCTCACGTAATTGATTAACCCTAATAGCTTTTGCAAATCATTTCTAGTTTTCGGAGTCCCCATTTTTTCTATCCCTTCCATCCTTTTACTATCAATTTCTATGGCGTTTTCAGATATGACCCAAAAAGTGAACTTTATTTTTTCTATACTGAAGTTTTGACTGATTAAATTTTATTCCCTTTTCCATAGCCTTCTTCATTAGTTTGTTAACTATTTCATCATGTTCCGCTTCACTTTCGGCAACCACTAAAAAATCGTCCATATATATGATAACTCCCTCAATGTCTCAAATTTTTTTCATTAATTTTTTGAAAAACTTCTGCTGCTATTTTTAACCCGAAAGGTAATCTTTTAAATCGATAACACCCAAAAGGTGTACTGAACGTGCATAACTTTTTCGACTCCGAATCTAATTTCACTTGCCAGTACCCATCCTTCATGTCAAATACCGAAAATATTTTTTTGTTAGCCAACTTTGACTTAATTTTTTCAAACAATGGAATCTCGTATATATGGTCTTTTACTGCTTCGTTTATAGCTTGCGGGTTTAAACAAATCCGGATCTGTTTGTTAGGTTTTTCAACTATCACTATATTGGAAACCCACTCAGTAGGTTCTTGGACAACCTCTATGATATTTCTGTCACAAAGTGATTTTAATTAATTTTTCAAAGGAATTTCCAACGACAACGGAATTCTGCGGGCTGGTTTCACAACAGGACTGATGTTGTCTTTTAATTCAATGTGAAAGTCTTCACAAAAACAGCCTAATCCTTCAAATAGACCTGCATAATTTTTAACTAGTTTATGTGTTTCACTGATATCAATATTATAAATTCTTTTAATAAATCCTAATTTAACACAACTCTCTCTACCTAAAATGGGAATATTACCTACATCAACCACAAAAAATTTTAAAATAGCTGTAGAGTTTTTTGCTTTACACTCAAGTTCCACACATCCCGATGTTTTTATTTCGCAACCTCCATACCCTTCTAGTTTTTCATTACATTGTGTTAATTGCAAATTTTTCAAATGTTTACAAAACTGTTTAGGTAACACATTTGCATCAGCACCCGTGTCTAGCTTAAAATTGATGTTTTTGGATTCAACTTGAAGAGTTTCAAACCATGCAGAATTTTCTCGTAAAATATTGTCAATTTGTAATTTGTCTAGTTCATTTTGCCTGAAGCATATAGAGTCAATATAAAAATCATTTTCTTGTTCACCTGTTTCCATTGTTATCTCTTGCACACCTCTCTTCTTACAAACTGAAGAAAAATGGTTTCTTCCTCCACACGAGGAGCAGATTTTTCCATAGGCAGGACACCTTCCTTTCACATGGCCTTGTCCACAAAAATTGCAAGCAACTCCTTTATACATTTCAGTATTTTGATTTTTGTGATCGTTTTTATTGTAACCCCTGAAAGAATTTATATTTCTATTTGCATCATTTTTTTCCTGATATCTTAAATTATTTGTAACATTTTCATTTCTAAAATTTTTAAAACTACTTCCCCTATTCTGAGATCTGCCAACTAGGTCGATAGACGCTTTCGATGATCCCGCTTGCCCTTCTATTTTTCTCATTTGCTCCGTTGACGCCTCCGCCGCCCTTGCCATTTCTATTGCTTTCTCCGCAGTAAGTTCACTTGTCTCCAATAGCCTTTTTTGAAGCTTATGATCTATTAAACCATGCACCAGACGATCACGCAACATTCTGCTATCTTGTGTTGCATAACCACACTTTTTCACCATTTTTTTTATATCCATTAAGAATTGGTCAAATGGTTCTCCAGACATTTGACTTCGACTTTGGAAAAGGAAGCTTTCATATACCTCGTTGCATTTTGGTTTGCAAAAAACTTGAAATGCTTCAACCACTTTGCTGTATATTTTTTTGTCATCTTCTTCTATATCGAGTGAGTTGTAGACCTCGATTGCATCTGAGCCTAATGCATTAAGAAAAATGGCTACTTTCACTGTTTCAGCTTTTTTGTCAAGTTCAATCGCTGTAGCAAAAACTTCAAAATTTTGCCAAAATATTCGCCAATTTTCCGCAATATTTCCATCCAATTTGAGTGCATCTACTTTTCGGATAAAATCCATGTTGTTGGTGCGAAAAACGATTCTTTGTTTCGGTGGTCTACCACGCGGTTTTTTACTCAGTCCCGGATTATTGTGAATTTTTACAATGCCCATTTGCGTGGGTTCAGACCGACTGCGCCATGTAATATGTATATTATGTCAAAGACTGATGTGTGTTCTGATTGATGACTTTATTACAACTGCCTCTCACTTCCATTAAGTAAATCCATAAGTACACTTATAGGAAAGATGAATTAGTACACTTATATCAAAGATGAATTAGTATAACTAAAAGTACATTAATGCATGAAAGTATTCATTGCTGAATCTCTACACGACGTTAAGGAGGCTTATCCCTCTGTAATTGGCGCAATTGTGAGGGTCTCCCTTCTTTAGAATCGGGCATACGATACTGAGGTTCCATTCATCGGGCATGCTTTCTTCCGACCAGTAGTAGTAGTAGTGATTTTATTTTTCAATAATTTGAGGTTTTAACATATTTCACAATAGAGCATTGGCTTTTTGCCGTCAGCCGAAAAAAGAGTTATTATAATTTATTTCAATTTTTTTTTTTTTAGTTAAGCATATTAGCATTTTTGTTGGTTTCTTCAAAAAGCTTCATTTATAATTTGGTGGCGGTATTTGAGCGCTTTCTTGGTATAGATGTACAGGTGGTTCCAGTTGTCTCCATTAAGGATATGCAGAAGTTCCTCTTGCTGAAGGGTAAATTTTCCCCATACTGATATTCGGATTGCTTTAAAGATTGGGCATATTGCCATGAAGTGGTACACATCTTCTCTTTCTCTTCTATTGCACAGTGTACATAATGAATTGGTGTTAGACGAGTATGGCCTGTAGTTAAGCGGTAGGAGTTCACATCTCGTTTTAAATATTGTTGAGATCATGTCCAGGCTATGATCGTCGTGGAAATAGTTGTTTATTCCCAAGTCATGATTAAGCTCCTTGTAAGTAACCCGCGTTTGGCTGTCCTGAATCTGATTGCGAAAATTTGTTTTTTGGGCGTTTTCAACCTTTTCTAAAAGTTCTTTTAGAGTTTCCTTCCACTCTGGTTCTGGGTTATTCGGATAGCCTACGTTGTGCTCTCT
Organism: Melanostoma scalare; assembly: GCA_949752695.1. Taxonomy (NCBI): domain Eukaryota; kingdom Metazoa; phylum Arthropoda; class Insecta; order Diptera; family Syrphidae; genus Melanostoma; species Melanostoma scalare. The sequence goes on along the minus strand of OX456985.1, from coordinate 138,950,042 downwards.
GCAGAGTTTAGTCCATTCATCGAAGCATTGTTTATTACGAGTTTGTAAGTGGGAAGCGATTTTATAAGCAATACGGTTTGTTGGTTGCGTCATAACTTTCAAGATATAGTCGAAGTGTAGTTTAAGGGTGTATATGTATAGCGGTGATAAGCCAGTCTCGGTGTATAATGCATAGTTCGGAGTATTATAAGGCAGTTTGAATATTCTTTTGAGGAAATATCTCTGGAGTTTCTCCACTTCCTCAAATTGCCAGATGCCCCAGACTTGTCCTGCATAGCACATAATTGCTCTAGCTACTGCTTCAAACACTCTGTATTTTGCACTGGCTGTTATCTGATTATCATTGAAGATTCTACTCCAGGTGCAGTTATAGCGCGTTTTGAGTCTTTTAGTTTTTCTTGTAGATGTTCCTTGAAAGAAAGTTGAGAGTTGAGCAGGATACCAAGATATTTGTATTTTTTAACTTTTTCTATTTCCTCGTTTGACCAGTACCATGTTTCATTTCTGGAATATCGCCCTGTTCCATTTCGAAAAATTAAAATCTTAGACTTGTTGGTGTTGAGTTTGAGATTCCATAAGGTGCAGTATGTTTGCAGTTTGTTTATCATTAACTGTAACGTGTTCGGATTCTCTGCTAGAATAACAATATCATCTGCGTACATCAAAAGTTTAATTTTGATATTTGCGTATGATATCCCTCCTGGTAAAAATTCCGTAAGATCATCCAAAAACAGAGAGAACAACAAGGGGCTAAGGAGGCAGCCTTGCTTTACCCCTGATTCTGTTTCAAACCATTCCGATAGAATATTTCCGTCCCATACCGCTGTAAAGTTGTCTTCGTAGAGTTTTTGTATCATTCGCATCATTTTTGAAGACAATCCCAAACTATAAAGTTTATAAAACAATGCTCTTCGGTTGATTGTATCGAAAGCAGCCTTGAAGTCTACGAAAAAGGCGTACAGTTTCGATCCGTTATCCAGGTACGTTCTGGCAATACTCGTAAGCACGAAGATGTTATCTACTGTGGCAATACTCGTAAGCACGAAGATGTTATCTACTGTGGAGTAATTTTTGCGAAATCCGGCTTGGTATTCGCTAAGCAGCTTATTTTCGTTTACCCAGCTCGTCAGTCTTTCCAGAAGTACGCCCGTGAAGATTTTCGTAACCGCGTTAAGGAAAGAGATACCTCTGTAATTGTTTGGATCCGTCGGGTCCCCTTTCTTTAGGATAGGGAATATGATGTTCTTTTGGAAACTTTTGGGTATCTCACCATGACTGAAGATGAAGTTAAAAGTTTTAGTTAACTCTTCCAGGAAGCTATCCGTTGCGTTTTTGAAGAATTCCTAAGGTATGCGATCTTCGCCTGGGGCCTTGTTTGCGCCACAATGATTTATAACTTGTCTAACTTGCATAAGGGTAATGTTCCGATCTAGTGTTTCATTTTGGAGGGAGGGTGCTGCGTATTGCATTGGACTGACTGAGGATTCTATGTTCAGAAGGTTTTTGAAATGTTCTGCTAGAATCGGGGCCTCTACTTGAAAGCAATTCCCGTAGGATCTCTTGTTAAGGGATTTCGCTATCTTCCAGAAGTCTTTGCTATCTCTAACAGTGCTCAGGCTGGCGGCCAGTTGTAAACCAAGTGCTTTTTGTTTCGTTGCACAGATCGTTTTATAAGTCTTGTTAGCTGCTTGATACATCTGTTTAGCAATAATGGAATCGTTTCTTCTCAATTGCTTTAACCATGCAAATGACTTTTTCCTGGCTCTTTCGCATTCCCAGTCGTACCAAGGCTGCTTAGTCTTGTTATTAGTTCTGTGTTGGGTTGTTCCCGTTGCCTGAAGGATACAGTTTGTCAGTGTTTCGATTCCTCTTACCGCTTCCCTGTTGCCCTCTTGAAATCTAGCTATTTCTTCATCTAACTTTACCTCGTATCTCTCTTTATTTCTTTCATTCCACTGTAATTTTGGCAGCAAAGTTCTCTTTTCGCAAATTGAATCTTGCCTATTTGAGTGGATTTCAAGAGTAACAGAAACTGGAAGGTGATCTGAAAGGTTTGTCTCTTGGGCTTCAATGTCTTTGATGTATTGAAATCCTAGACCTTTTGCAAAGATGTAGTCTATCGTTGAGCAGGCTGTACCTCTTAGAAATGTGAAATGCCCGTCTTTATCACTTATTGTTCGGCCGTTCAAAATTGATAAGCCAAAAGTATCGCACATTTCTAAGAGCTTTTTCCCATTTCCGTCCAATTTGTGATCTTTTGCTGTTCTGTTTTCGTTAATTGTCATCGGTACATCTTCCATTTCCATATTTAGTATTTGAGAGTCTCCAACTCTTCCGTTGAAATCGCCTGCAAGAATAATGTTGTCTTTCCTGAAGCTCAGTAGAAAGTCATATAAAGTCGCGTAATCACCCATCCATTTATTGCAGTTGATATAGACTGGGACTATAAATATGTTTCCTTCCTTCGTTGATATTTCCACAAGGTGTGTATTTACGTGATTTACAAAGTTGCATGCCAATTTTCTCTTCAGTTCGGTTCTGATTCCATATAAACATCCACCACTCGCTCTTCCGTGGGAGAAACTTCTTTCTGCTGGTATCCATAAAAGCTCGTAATTCTTAAATAAATATTCAAAACGTTCTTCATTGTTTTCTACGAATGTTTCAAATAGGAAAAATACATCGAAATTATTAATATATTTGAAAAATTCATTAAATAACAGTTTGTTGCTTAAGCCTGATATATTAAAAGCTAAAATTTTAATGTTGTATACTATATTAATGTAAGATCTGTTTTTAACTATGTTTTGGCTGACGGCATAACAATTAAAGACTCTGAATACATTCATTTCTATTCGTTTTGGGGGAACCGCTGCGCTGTATGAAGATACGCTTGCGTTGTTGCCATAATGTGTCTGTTCGTTGTTGACGTTTGTGGCATTTGACAGCAGCAGTGTTGTGGTGGATATTGAGGTGAGGTCTGTACCAGTCCTCTCTTCTGTTGCGCCGGAGTGTTTGTGAGCGGTACGGTGTTTAAAGGTGGTGAGCGGTTTAACGGCATCATTTGTTCTTATATTTTATGTCGAAATCAAAATTTCAGCGGGGATTTAAATCCTTTTAAAACGCAGTTTTCGTCGCTATTTTTAAGAAATTTTGACTCACCCTTATAAAAAACGGAGACGGCACTTGCAATGCTCATCGCAAAATATTTCCGACGGCAAAACAACTGCACTATATTACCATAATTGGTAACATCTCTCTCAAAACAAAGAGAAAATGGGAGGAGACTTTGGGTGGTCCCAAAACATCTTTTTGACACCTCCTACATGCGATGTTTTTCTTACTTTCTTTTTGACGATGAAAGTGATGCTTGGAGAGCAAAGAGGAACGGAAGATGGAGGCAGTGAAGGGGGAAGCTGTTGGTCGCCGATGCAAATCCACTACAGCAAAATCCTCTACAAGTCAATGTCCTATAGAGGTACCAACGGATGGCCAGCTGTGAGCAGATACCGAGGTGTTATGTAGATGTGGTCTGTAAATGTAGATTTACTTGCGCATTGATAATCGAGATCACAAGATCAGAACAGTAAAGAATCATTGTTCATAATGTTGTTCCGTTATTCTCGTTGCTTATCAGAACATAATCTTTTCATGTGCTCAGTGTCATTATTGTTTTGAAAGGTTCAAGTGAAAGTTATTGTGTGTAATACACATATTTAGTTGAGTGTTAATATTTTAATTGTTGCTGTTAGTGTTTTTGTTTTGAATTTAATATTTATGTTATGAATTTGCTGTTTTTGTTTTTGTTGAAATAAATACGCCATTTAAAAAATATTTTTGGTTAAAATTTATTATTTTTCAAAATTGATTTTTTTCGGGATTTTGGCCATTCGGGATTAATGTTTTCGGGATTATAGTTTTCGGAAAAAGTCTGTTTCGGGATTTTGAATTTTCGGGGAAAGTCTGTTTCTGGATTATGTTTTTTCGTGATCTTGACTTTTCAGGGACAGTTTTTTCGGGATTGTGTCCGTTTCCCTTATTGAAGACTTTATGTCATTTTAGTTCATTTTTATTGCGAAAAATAAAGAAAGAAACAAGAGGAAAATAAAGATAAAGTTAAATGCTCTGCCAGAGTTGAGAGAATTGTTTTTTTGTCATTTTGTTCGAACGAAACATTACACTGATTAAAGATCCCGCCGGTAAACGATAGGTGGAAAAAACGCGACTATTGACTGCGGTTGAAGCCTAAGATAAAATTAAACTTTTAAGCTAGTGTCCTTGCGATACATTTTGGTCCTTCGAGCCCGATGTAAAGGATCCCAAAAGGATCAGTGTAAAAAACTTAAAAATTAAATTTCATTTTCTAAAAAACTGAAGTGCGAATTGACAATTTCGTGTGAATCGTGGTTTGCTAATCAAACAAAAGAACAATCGCGTTAATGTGTTAGATGAAAGACATTTTCTTGTTAGAAAAAAGAACGATTACTTCTACTTGCTGGGAGGATTAGAATCTGGAGAAGCTGTACAACGAGGGAGCAACGCTTTAAAAACAGGTGTGTGGCATTTTTTTATAATAAATAATAGCTTAAATTGTTGATCCTTGGTGATTTAAATACATTCGTGTGTAGTGTGTTCTCGGTTTATTTGTATATCCTTATTGATTATCAAAATGAGCAAGAGAAAGGTTATAAATTATATCGATGCAATTCAAACAATTGCACAAGATATAGATGCCGACTATGGGGCATATGTTGGCTTAGAGACAACAAAAAAAAAAACGGTTCATATGAACGAAGCGCGGTTATCGGAACTAGAATCGTCTTTTGAAGAGGCTAGGTCGTTACATCAGAAAATTGTTGAAGCTCCTACAGAAGAATCTAAGGTAAAATATATGGAAGCTCTTACTTTTCACAAATTAAAAGAGGTATTTTTTTAATTATTCATCTGAGTTAAAACAACGTCTTACGATTATCGATACCCAGACTAGTTTCAACAAGTCTATAAATGGTTCAAACGCTCCATCGATAGAATTAAAACTTCCTCACATCAAAATTCCTACTTTTGATGGGTCATTGAAAATGTGGCCAGAATTTAAGGGTTTGTTTGAAGGCTTGGTCAATAGAAACACGTCAATTTCCGATGCTCACAAATTGCATTATTTGAAAAGTAATTTAACCGGTGAAGCAGCGAGAATGCTGCGAAATACAGATACGAATTTTGAAGCCGCATGGGCGATCCTTATAAAAAGGTTTCAAAATGTTAGATTATTAAAGGATAATCAATTTAAACTTCTTTTTGATCAACCTAAAATTGAAAAAGAATCATCTGACGATCTCAAATTCTTGTTAGACACTACAAATGAATCGAAACAATCTCTGAGAAATCTTGGAGTACCTGTAGAATCATGGGAAGACGTTCTTATTTTCCATACAGTCCAAAAATTGCCTTTTACGACACGAGGACTTTGGGAAGCACATATTTCAACTCATGTGGATTATCCGAAATACAGTGTATTAGAGGATTTTATTCTCATGAGATCGCGAACTTTAGATATCCTTGGACAATCCTCATCAGGGTTCAATCCACAAAAACCCAAACCTAAATCGGCATCAATTCGTGCGCACAATTCAACAATTGCGAACAAATGTTCACTTTGTCAAGGTCTGCATTCAATTCGAAATTGCTTCAAATTTAAGGCATTAAATAGTCAAAAAAGACTTGAAGTTGCAAAGAAGAAAAAATTGTGTTTAAACTGTCTCTCCAGTACACATGCAACACAACATTGCACAAGCACTTTCACGTGCTCAACGTGCCAAAGAAAGCATCATTCATTACTGCACTTAACAGAGTCAGTTAATGCAATGCCTGCAAAAGAATACGCTCCAATGGGAACTATTCTACAACCTACCCAGCCAGTGTGCTCTTCCACTAATACATCCCAATCGGGATTTTTAGAGAATCCTGCGTCCTCTGTCAAAAACGCTTCAACGTACCATGCGTTCATAGCCGAAAACACTCAATCAGTTGTTCTTCTGGCTACGGCCATCATTAAGGTTATGACACCTACAGGCCAATCGCTGCTGTTGCGAGCGCTTTTGGATCCTGGATCAGAGGCTTCTTTTATTACTGAGTCTGCCGTTCAGCTTTTAAATCTAAAGAAGGAAAGGAGTTGGACAAACATTATTGGGGTCGGAGATACCACTCCAGTTGTAAGGTTATCCTTACGATTTTATCGCGGGTAAATGAAAACTTTAGCTTACAGCTTAACGCTTGAGTTCTTCCCAAACTAACAGCACTGCTTCCTACGCAAAATATTTCAAGGTCTTACTGGACTCATCTTCACAATCTCGCACTTGCCGACCCATACTTCAACAAACAAAATAAAATCGACGTTTTACTGGGCAGTGATGTTTATCCTTACATTATCCTTGACGGCCTCATTAAAGGACCACAGGGTTCCCCTATAGCGCAGCGGACGGAACTAGGATGGGTCCTGTCTGGAGGGATCTCATCAAACAACACGCCAATGATAACCTCACTCCATATAAAAACCGATCTGCAGCCGTTGGACACCTTATTAGTCAAGTTTTGGGAACTTGAACAAATTCAAAATCGGAAGCTACTCTCGCCTGAAGAAGATCAGTGTGAAACACTTTTTTGTCGAACCCATCACCGCCAACTAGATGGAAAATATGTCGTCCATCTTCCTTTTAAAGAAGAAGTACCCCCCTTGTTAGGTTGGTCACAAAAGTCAGCACTTGTTCGATTTTTACAATTGGAGAAAAAATTCAAAACCAATTCGTGTTTCTTTGAAGAATATAAGAAAGTATTCAATGAATATAAGGACCTTGGCCACATGACTGAAGTGGAAGCTACAGCATTATCGGCGCCTCATTATTTTCTTCCTCACCACGCAGTGATAAAAGAATCTAGCTCAACTACGAAATTACGAATAGTTTTTGACGCGTCATGCAAGACATCAGACGGAACATCTCTTAATGATCATCTTCATGTCGGCCCGAGATTGCAGGATGACATCTTTGACCATATAGCTCGCTTCAGGAAACATAAAATTGCGTTTACTGCCGATATCAACAAAATGTATAGGCAAATTTGGGTTCCGCATGCTGACTCTTTCTACCAACTTATTTTATGGCGTGATAGAGAAGGGGAGGAAGTGAAGATATACCGCCTCAATACGGTCACATTCGGTACAGCTTCTGCACCTTACTTAGCGATTCGCACGCTTCAACAACTGGCAGCAGATGAACGAGATGACTACACTATCGCGTCCACAATAGCTTTAAAAAACTTCTATGTGGACGATGTTATTCATGGGGCAGACTCAGTAGCCGAGGCCTTGGTCATGCAGTCTCAACTCATATCAATGTTGGCGCAAGGAGGATTTCCTATACGAAAATGGGTCAGCAACAGTGAAAATCTACTGACATCTGTTCCAGAGAAGGATAGAGAAATACAAACTCCACTCTCCTTTAACGAAGAAGATGCAATAAAGGCCCTTGGAATACAATGGCATCCTGCGAAAGACATTCTTATGTTCAAAATAGCTCTTCAAGATAATAAGAAAACGACCAAGCGAATTATCCTGTCAGACCTTGCACGTCTTTACGATCCAATGAGATGGATATCACCATGTGTCATCGTTGGCAAGATATTGATGCAAGAGATATGGAAAGAAGATCATACTTGGGATTCTGAGCTCCCAGCAACAATTGTGTCTACGTGGAACAGACTCAAGGTAGAACTAAACATGTTGAAGGCCATTGAGATTCCACGCTGGATTAACTTTACCAAAACCTCAACGGTCGAAGTCCATGGATTCTGCGATGCCTCGGAAAAAGCATATGCTGCAGCAATCTACCTTCGAATAATCAGTGGAAATCAAACCTTTACAAACCTTATCGCTTCCAAAACTAGAGTAGCACCACTGAAAAGCAAGTCCATAGCTAGATTGGAGCTTTGTGGAGCATTGCTTTTAGCACAGCTAATAACACATATTGTAAAGACGATGGATCTCCAAACATCAAAAATATTTACCTGGTGTGATTCTCAAACTACGCTAGCTTGGATCAAAAGTGCACCTCACATAAGAACAACATTCGTCGCTAACAGAGTGGCAGAAATTCAAGACCTCATCGATCCTCAGGTTTGGAACCTCGTTCCATCCAAAGAAAATCCTGCTGACATTGCATCCAGAGGAACCTCTCCTAATGAACTCGTCAAAAACCACCAATGGTGGCATGGGCCTGAATTTTTACAAGAATTTGATGAGAACCGCCATATTTCAACCGAAATAAAATCTACTGACCTCGAGACAAAGGCGTCAGAGAAACCAAAAGCAAAAGGTGCATTGATCGCATCTGGCCACCCCATTGTAAATATTTTTCAGCTCTGCGTTCACTTCATGTGTTTCGAAACAAATGAGTTACTGTTTAAACGTTTTTCATCATTAAATCGTCTTTTTAAGGCTGCGGCGTACTGGCGTCGGTTTTTTACAAATTTAAAATTTAAGTCACAGAATTTATCGACCCGCGTAACTGGACCACTTTCAGTAGACGAAATAATTTCAGCTCGAACGCGATTGATTGCTTGTGCCCAGGAAGAGTTTTTTGCTGACGAAATTTCACGGCTCACAAAAAGTGAAACCGTGTCAAAAAGGAGCAACCTAGCACGGCTTTCACCATTTCTGGACGAGAAAGGCGTTCTTCGAGTTGGAGGGCGTTTGGAAAATGCGGAATTGCCCTATTCACAGCGACACCCAGTTATTTTATCATCGCAAAGTCTCCTTACTACGCTAATTATTCATGACACCCACATAAAGTTACTTCATGGAGGTCTGCAATTAATGATGGCCACACTTCGTTCTGAATACTGGATTTTACATCTTAAGTCAACAGTCAAAAAATGCATTCATAAATGCCTAAAATGTTACAGATTTACGGCAACGGAGATGCAACAGAAAATGGGAAATTTACCCATGTTTAGAGTAACTCAGGCACGACCTTTTCAAACATCCGGAGTGGATTATGCTGGTCCAGTTCAGCTAAAGGCATGGAAAGGTCGGTGCAACAAACTGACAAAGGCGTACATAGCCATTTTTATATGTTTTTGTACTAAGGCAGTACACCTCGAGCTTGTGAGTGATTACACGACACCAGCATTTCTCGCCGCTTTTAAACGTTTCACGGCTCGTCGCGGAATATGCACCAACCTATACAGCGATTGTGGAACTAATTTTAAAGGAGCCGCAACGGTTCTGGAAACAGAAAGGTCACATATGTCAAAACAATGGAACGAAGATATTGCGCAACTAATGCAAGATAATGGTACCAAATGGCATTTCAACCCTCCTGCCGCTCCGCATTTCGGTGGACTTTGGGAGGCAGGTGTAAAGTCCATGAAGTATCATTTGAAGCGAACAATTGGACATTACACGCTTACTTTTGAGGAATTCGCGACGATACTAACCCAAGTAGAAGCTTGTCTCAATTCGCGGCCACTTTGCCCTGTCACTGAAGACCCAAACGACTTGTCTATTTTGACGCCAGGACATTTTTTAATTGGATCCTCGCTAAACACAGTTCCTGAAAAAGATCTAACAAATGTAAAGGACAATTATTTAGATAGATGGCAATTAATGCAAAAGATTCAACAAGGCATATGGAAAAATGGACATCTGAGTATTTGGTTCGACTTGGCCGCTGTCCAAAATGGCTATCGCCAAATTTAGAGCTCAAAGTTGGACATCTAGTGCTCCTACCTGATCAACAAACAACCCCCACTCTTTGGCGAATCGGAAGAATCACCGAAATGCATCCTGGAGCTGATGGCAAAGTTCGGGTTGTCACAATCAAAACCGCCACTAGTTCGTATAAACGCCCTATAGCAAAACTTTGTTTTCTCCCCATGCTGAACGACTCAACTTTACCAACCGACACACACACACCTTAAAACCCATATCCGCGTCTTAGATATAAAATTTAAACTATACCTACATATAGGTACTTAATTTACAATGAATTTAATATATTTCATCTAACTTATATTACAATCCATAATCTATTATAGCCACACACCATTCACCACACCTTTTTTTTCTATTTTTCATGAACCTACATCACCTCACATTAAACATCACCGGTGAGGGACCGGCTTCTAATAACCGAGGACGTCTTAACCTAAACCTGTTCGGAAGAGGATATGTGGAGCATGGTTTTCGATGATGCAGTTTCCTTTTGTTTTTTCGATGGCCCGGCAGGATGTTGCAACGCAACATGCAAAAAAAACAATGGATTTGGACAACTCCACATCCATAAAATACAAGTGCCGACGGCACTTGCAATGCTCATCGCAAAATATTTCCGACGGCAAAACAACTGCACTATATTACCATAATTGGTAACATCTCTCTCAAAACAAAGAGAAAATTGGGAGGAGACTTTGGGTGGTCCAAAAAACATCTTTTTGACACCTCCTACATGCGATGTTTTTCTTACTTTCTTTTTGACGATGAAAGTGATGCTTGGAGAGCAAAGAGGAACGGAAGATGGAGGCAGTGAAGGGGGAAGCTGTTGGTCGCCGATGCAAATCCACTACAGCAAAATCCTCTACAAGTCAATGTCCTATAGAGGTACCAACGGATGGCCAGCTGTGAGCAGATACCGAGGTGTTATGTAGATGTGGTCTGTAAATGTAGATTTACTTGCGCATTGATAATCGAGATCACAAGATCAGAACAATAAAGAAACGTGAATTAATAAGAAACGTTTTGTCTATTTTTTTTTCTATTCAAGTTATTATTGAAGACTTTATGTCATTTTAGTTCATTTTTATTGCGAAAAATAAAGAAAGAAACAAGAGGAAAATAAAGATAAAGTTAAATGCTCTGCCAGAGTTGAGAGAATTGTTTTTTTGTCATTTTGTTCGAACGAAACATTGCACTGATTAAAGATCCCGCCGGTTACACCTGCCTCCCAAAGTCCACCGAAATGCGTGTATCGCAAGGACACTAGCTTAAAAGTTTAATTTTATCTTAGGTTTCTACCGCAGTCAATAGTCGCGTTTTTTCCACCTATCGTTTACCGGCGGGATCTTTAATCAGTGTAATGTTTCGTTCGAACAAAATTACAAAAAAACAATTCTCTCAACTCTGGCAGAGCATTTAACTTTATCTTTATTTTCCTCTTGTTTCTTTCTTTATTTTTCGCAATAAAAATGAACTAAAATGACATAAAGTCTTCAATAATAACTTGAATAGAAAAAAAATAGACAAAACGTTTCTTATTAATTCACGTTTCTTTATTGTTCTGATCTTGTGATCTCGATTATCAATGCGCAAGTAAATCTACATTTACAGACCACATCTACATAACACCTCGGTATCTGCTCACAGCTGGCCATCCGTTGGTACCTCTATAGGACATTGACTTGTAGAGGATTTTGCTGTAGTGGATTTGCATCGGCGACCAACAGCTTCCCCCTTCACTGCCTCCATCTTCCGTTCCTCTTTGCTCTCCAAGCATCACTTTCATCGTCAAAAAGAAATTAAGAAAAACATCGCATGTAGGAGGTGTCAAAAAGATGTTTTGGGACCACCCAAAGTCTCCTCCCAATTTTCTCTTTGTTTTGAGAGAGATGTTACCAATTATGGTAATATAGTGCAGTTGTTTTGCCGTCGGAAATATTTTGCGATGAGCATTGCAAGTGCCGTCGGCACTTGTATTTTATGGATGTGGAGTTGTCCAAATCCATTGTTTTTTTTGCATGTTGCGTTGCAACATCCTGCCGGGCCATCGAAAAAACAAAAGAAAACTGCATCATCGAAAACCATGCTCCACATATCCTCTTCCGAACAGGTTTAGGTTAAGACGTCCTCGGTTATTAGAAGCCGGTCCCTCACCGGTGATGTTTAATGTGATGTGATGTAGGTTCATGAAAAATAGAAAAAAAAGGTGTGGTGAATGGTGTGTGGCTATAATAGATTATGGATTGTAATATAAGTTAGATGAAATATATTAAATTCATTGTAAATTAAGTACCTATATGTAGGTATAGTTTAAATTTTATATCTAAGACGCGGATATGGGTTTTAAGGTGTGTGTGTGTCGGTTGGTAAAGTTGAGTCGTTCAGCATGGGGAGAAAACAAAGTTTTGCTATAGGGCGTTTATACGAACTAGTGGCGGTTTTGATTGTGACAACCCGAACTTTGCCATCAGCTCCAGGATGCATTTCGGTGATTCTTCCGATTCGCCAAAGAGTGGGGGTTGTTTGTTGATCAGGTAGGAGCACTAGATGTCCAACTTTGAGCTCTAAATTTGGCGATAGCCATTTTGGACAGCGGCCAAGTCGAACCAAATACTCAGATGTCCATTTTTCCATATGCCTTGTTGAATCTTTTGCATTAATTGCCATCTATCTAAATAATTGTCCTTTACATTTGTTAGATCTTTTTCAGGAACTGTGTTTAGCGAGGATCCAATTAAAAAATGTCCTGGCGTCAAAATAGACAAGTCGTTTGGGTCTTCAGTGACAGGGCAAAGTGGCCGCGAATTGAGACAAGCTTCTACTTGGGTTAGTATCGTCGCGAATTCCTCAAAAGTAAGCGTGTAATGTCCAATTGTTCGCTTCAAATGATACTTCATGGACTTTACACCTGCCTCCCAAAGTCCACCGAAATGCGGAGCGGCAGGAGGGTTGAAATGCCATTTGGTACCATTATCTTGCATTAGTTGCGCAATATCTTCGTTCCATTGTTTTGACAGATGTGACCTTTCTGTTTCCAGAATCGTTGCGGCTCCTTTAAAATTAGTTCCACAATCGCTGTATAGGTTGGTGCATATTCCGCGACGAGCCGTGAAACGTTTAAAAGCGGCGAGAAATGCTGGTGTCGTGTAATTACTCACAAGCTCGAGGTGTACTGCCTTAGTACAAAAACATATAAAAATGGCTATGTACGCCTTTGTCAGTTTGTTGCACCGACCTTTCCATGCCTTTAGCTGAACTGGACCAGCATAATCCACTCCGGATGTTTGAAAAGGTCGTGCCTGAGTTACTCTTAACATGGGTAAATTTCCCATTTTCTGTTGCATCTCCGTTGCCGTAAATCTGTAACATTTTAGGCATTTATGAATGCATTTTTTGACTGTTGACTTAAGATGTAAAATCCAGTATTCAGAACGAAGTGTGGCCATCATTAATTGCTGACCTCCATGAAGTAACTTTATGTGGGTGTCATGAATAATTAGCGTAGTAAGGAGACTTTGCGATGATAAAATAACTGGGTGTCGCTGTGAATAGGGCAATTTCGCATTTTCCAAACGCCCTCCAACTCGAAGAACGCCTTTCTCGTCCAGAAATGGTGAAAGCCGTGCTAGGTTGCTCCTTTTTGACACGGTTTCACCTTTTGTGAGCCGTGAAATTTCGTCAGCAAAAAACTCTTCCTGGGCACAAGCAATCAATCGCGTTCGAGCTGAAATTATTTCGTCTACTGAAAGTGGTCCAGTTACGCGGGTCGATAAATTCTGTGACTTAAATTTTAAATTTGTAAAAAACCGACGCCAGTACGCCGCAGCCTTAAAAAGACGATTTAATGATGAAAAACGTTTAAACAGTAGTTCATTTGTTTCGAAACACATGAAGTGACGCAGAGCTGAAAAATATTTACAATGGGGTGGCCAGATGCGATCAATGCACCTTTTGCTTTTGGTTTCTCTGACGCCTTTGTCTCGAGGTCAGTAGATTTTATTTCGGTTGAAATATGGCGGTTCTCATCAAATTCTTGTAAAAATTCAGGCCCATGCCACCATTGGTGGTTTTTGACGAGTTCATTAGGAGAGGTTCCTCTGGATGCAATGTCAGCAGGATTTTCTTTGGATGGAACGAGGTTCCAAACCTGAGGATCGATGAGGTCTTGAATTTCTGCCACTCTGTTAGCGACGAATGTTGTTCTTATGTGAGGTGCACTTTTGATCCAAGCTAGCGTAGTTTGAGAATCACACCAGGTAAATATTTTTGATGTTTGGAGATCCATCGTCTTTACAATATGTGTTATTAGCTGTGCTAAAAGCAATGCTCCACAAAGCTCCAATCTAGCTATGGACTTGCTTTTCAGTGGTGCTACTCTAGTTTTGGAAGCGATAAGGTTTGTAAAGGTTTGATTTCCACTGATTATTCGAAGGTAGATTGCTGCAGCATATGCTTTTTCCGAGGCATCGCAGAATCCATGGACTTCGACCGTTGAGGTTTTGGTAAAGTTAATCCAGCGTGGAATCTCAATGGCCTTCAACATGTTTAGTTCTACCTTTAGTCTGTTCCACGTAGACACAATTGTTGCTGTGAGCTCAGAATCCCAAGTATGATCTTCTTTCCATATCTCTTGCATCAATATCTTGCCAACGATGACACATGGTGATATCCATCTCATTGGATCGTAAAGACGTGCAAGGTCTGACAGGATAATTCGCTTGGTCGTTTTCTTATTATCTTGAAGAGCTATTTTGAACATAAGAATGTCTTTCGCAGGATGCCATTGTATTCCAAGGGCCTTTATTGCATCTTCTTCGTTAAAGGAGAGTGGAGTTTGTATTTCTCTATCCTTCTCTGGAACAGATGTCAGTAGATTTTCACTGTTGCTGACCCATTTTCGTATAGGAAATCCTCCTTGCGCCAACATTGATATGAGTTGAGACTGCATGACCAAGGCCTCGGCTACTGAGTCTGCCCCATGAATAACATCGTCCACATAGAAGTTTTTTAAAGCTATTGTGGACGCGATAGGGTAGTCATCTCGTTCATCTGCTGCCAGTTGTTGAAGCGTGCGAATCGCTAAGTAAGGTGCAGAAGCTGTACCGAATGTGACCGTATTGAGGCGGTATATCTTCACTTCCTCCCCTTCTCTATCACGCCATAAAATAAGTTGGTAGAAAGAGTCAGCATGCGGAACCCAAATTTGCCTATACATTTTGTTGATATCGGCAGTAAACGCAATTTTATGTTTCCTGAAGCGAGCTATATGGTCAAAGATGTCATCCTGCAATCTCGGGCCGACATGAAGATGATCATTAAGAGATGTTCCGTCTGATGTCTTGCATGACGCGTCAAAAACTATTCGTAATTTCGTAGTTGAGCTAGATTCTTTTATCACTGCGTGGTGAGGAAGAAAATAATGAGGCGCCGATAATGCTGTAGCTTCCACTTCAGTCATGTGGCCAAGGTCCTTATATTCATTGAATACTTTCTTATATTCTTCAAAGAAACACGAATTGGTTTTGAATTTTTTCTCCAATTGTAAAAATCGAACAAGTGCTGACTTTTGTGACCAACCTAACAAGGGGGGTACTTCTTCTTTAAAAGGAAGATGGACGACATATTTTCCATCTAGTTGGCGGTGATGGGTTCGACAAAAAAGTGTTTCACACTGATCTTCTTCAGGCGAGAGTAGCTTCCGATTTTGAATTTGTTCAAGTTCCCAAAACTTGACTAATAAGGTGTCCAACGGCTGCAGATCGGTTTTTATATGGAGTGAGGTTATCATTGGCGTGTTGTTTGATGAGATCCCTCCAGACAGGACCCATCCTAGTTCCGTCCGCTGCGCTATAGGGGAACCCTGTGGTCCTTTAATGAGGCCGTCAAGGATAATGTAAGGATAAACATCACTGCCCAGTAAAACGTCGATTTTATTTTGTTTGTTGAAGTATGGGTCGGCAAGTGCGAGATTGTGAAGATGAGTCCAGTTAGACCTTGAAATATTTTGCGTAGGAAGCAGTGCTGTTAGTTTGGGAAGAACTCAAGCGTTAAGCTGTAAGCTAAAGTTTTTATTTACCCGCGATAAAATCGTAAGGATAACCTTTCAATTGGAGGTGCTTGTAGTGGTATCTCCGACCCCAATAATGTTTGTCCAACTCCTTTCCTTCTTTAGATTTAAAAGCTGAACGGCAGACTCAGTAATAAAAGAAGCCTCTGATCCAGGATCCAAAAGCGCTCGCAACAGCAGCGATTGGCCTGTAGGTGTCATAACCTTAATGATGGCCGTAGCCAGAAGAACAACTGATTGAGTGTTTTCGGCTATGAACGCATTGTACGTTGAAGCGTTTTTGACAGAGGACGCAGGATTCTCTAAAAATCCCGATTGGGATGTATTAGTGGAAGAGCACACTGGCTGGGTAGGTTGTAGAATAGTTCCCATTGGAGCGTATTCTTTTGCAGGCATTGCATTAACTGACTCTGTTAAGTGCAGTAATGAATGATGCTTTCTTTGGCACGTTGAGCACGTGAAAGTGCTTGTGCAATGTTGTGTTGCATGTGTACTGGAGAGACAGTTTAAACACAATTTTTTCTTCTTTGCAACTTCAAGTCTTTTTTGACTATTTAATGCCTTAAATTTGAAGCAATTTCGAATTGAATGCAGACCTTGACAAAGTGAACATTTGTTCGCAATTGTTGAATTGTGCGCACGAATTGATGCCGATTTAGGTTTGGGTTTTTGTGGATTGAACCCTGATGAGGATTGTCCAAGGATATCTAAAGTTCGCGATCTCATGAGAATAAAATCCTCTAATACACTGTATTTCGGATAATCCACATGAGTTGAAATATGTGCTTCCCAAAGTCTTCGTGTCGTAAAAGGCAATTTTTGGACTGTATGGAAAATAAGAACGTCTTCCCATGATTCTACAGGTACTCCAAGATTTCTCAGAGATTGTTTCGATTCATTTGTAGTGTCTAACAAGAATTTGAGATCGTCAGATGATTCTTTTTCAATTTTAGGTTGATCAAAAAGAAGTTTAAATTGATTATCCTTTAATAATCTAACATTTTGAAACCTTTTTATAAGGATCGCCCATGCGGCTTCAAAATTCGTATCTGTATTTCGCAGCATTCTCGCTGCTTCACCGGTTAAATTACTTTTCAAATAATGCAATTTGTGAGCATCGGAAATTGACGTGTTTCTATTGACCAAGCCTTCAAACAAACCCTTAAATTCTGGCCACATTTTCAATGACCCATCAAAAGTAGGAATTTTGATGTGAGGAAGTTTTAATTCTATCGATGGAGCGTTTGAACCATTTATAGACTTGTTGAAACTAGTCTGGGTATCGATAATCGTAAGACGTTGTTTTAACTCAGATGAATAATTAAAAAAATACCTCTTTTAATTTGTGAAAAGTAAGAGCTTCCATATATTTTACCTTAGATTCTTCTGTAGGAGCTTCAACAATTTTCTGATGTAACGACCTAGCCTCTTCAAAAGACGATTCTAGTTCCGATAACCGCGCTTCGTTCATATGAACCGTTTTTTTTTTGTTGTCTCTAAGCCAACATATGCCCCATAGTCGGCATCTATATCTTGTGCAATTGTTTGAATTGCATCGATATAATTTATAACCTTTCTCTTGCTCATTTTGATAATCAATAAGGATATACAAATAAACCGAGAACACACTACACACGAATGTATTTAAATCACCAAGGATCAACAATTTAAGCTATTATTTATTATAAAAAAATGCAACACACCTGTTTTTAAAGCGTTGCTCCCTCGTTGTACAGCTTCTCCAGATTCTAATCCTCCCAGCAAGTAGAAGTAATCGTTCTTTTTTCTAACAAGAAAATGTCTTTCATCTAACACATTAACGCGATTGTTCTTTTGTTTGATTAGCAAACCACGATTCACACGAAATTGTCAATTCGCACTTCAGTTTTTTAGAAAATGAAATTTAATTTTTAAGTTTTTTACACTGATCCTTTTGGGATCCTTTACATCCGGCTCGAAGGACCAAAATGTATCGCAAGGACACTAGCTTAAAAGTTTAATTTTATCTTAGGTTTCAACCGCAGTCAATAGTCGCGTTTTTTCCACCTATCGTTTACCGGCGGGATCTTTAATCAGTGTAATGTTTCGTTCGAACAAAATGACAAAAAAACAATTCTCTCAACTCTGGCAGAGCATTTAACTTTATCTTTATTTTCCTCTTGTTTCTTTCTTTATTTTTCGCAATAAAAATGAACTAAAATGACATAAAGTCTTCAATAATAACTTGAATAGAAAAAAAATAGACAAAACGTTTCTTATTAATTCACGTTTCTTTATTGTTCTGATCTTGTGATCTCGATTATCAATGCGCAAGTAAATCTACATTTACAGACCACATCTACATAACACCTCGGTATCTGCTCACAGCTGGCCATCCGTTGGTACCTCTATAGGACATTGACTTGTAGAGGATTTTGCTGTAGTGGATTTGCATCGGCGACCAACAGCTTCCCCCTTCACTGCCTCCATCTTCCGTTCCTCTTTGCTCTCCAAGCATCACTTTCATCGTCAAAAAGAAAGTAAGAAAAACATCGCATGTAGGAGGTGTCAAAAAGATGTTTTGGGACCACCCAAAGTCTCCTCCCAATTTTCTCTTTGTTTTGAGAGAGATGTTACCAATTATGGTAATATAGTGCAGTTGTTTTGCCGTCGGAAATATTTTGCGATGAGCATTGCAAGTGCCGTCGGCACTTGTATTTTATGGATGTGGAGTTGTCCAAATCCATTATGTTTTTTTTTGCATGTTGCGTTGCAACAGTTTGGCTGATTTGGTTTTCAATTATATTTTCCGTTTTAATAGGGCTTTTTTTTTAATAATTCACTGGGAGCTTACTAAAAGACTTGTTCTTACGAATTCACTTCACTCTCTTCTTGACCATATCATGCAGATCAGCTGGTGCATGCTCCTTTCCAACTGGTCTCCAGCTGCCTTGAAGAGTTCGGCATCAAGGCCATATGCACCTGCAGTCTTATTTGATTTAAGTTTTCATATGGCAAGCTTAACTTCCTCTAGGTCGGGAGGACGGCATTCTTGATCATCGTCCAAGCTGAATGGGGCAATCTGCCTGACAGCGGAATTTGTGTCCTCATCGCCGTTAAGAAGTCTGCAGAAATGATTTTTCCAGATCCTCAATAGCGACTGTGGCTCTATAACTATGTTTCCCTGCTGGTCTTTACAGGCTTGAGTTCGGGGCTTGCCACCCTGGCAGGATCTTTTTACCTTTTCGTAAAACTTCCGAATCTCGTTCCTGTCATGGCACCTCTCAATTTCCTCAAACGAGCGCTTCTCATGTTGCTTCTTTTTCTTTTTGAGAAGTCGGTGTTCTTCCCTTCTTTTCTCCTTGTAGATATCGTTATACTGATCGTGAGTAGCCCTTGTTCGTTGTTGCATCTGCATTTGTCGTGCTTTTTGTTTGGCTGCATTTGCCTGCTTGCATTCTTCATCGAACCATGGGTTTCGTTTCGGTGGCCGAGTTAAACCCAGAACCTTAGAGGCAACGGTTCTGATGGCTTCTTGGCATTGCTGCCATTGGTCTTCAATGCTTAATGCTGGCGGCATGGGATTCAAGGATAATTGAAGGGACACTCGATTGAAAAAGGCATTGGCAATCTCTTGCGATTGTAGCTTTCCGACGTCATATCTCTTCACAGCGTTAGTTCGTGCTGGTCGTGAACAAGATATCCTCATTCGTACCGTGGCTACAATAAGGTAGTGGTCCGAGTCAAAGTTGGCCCCTCGGAAAGTTCGGACATCTAACACACTGGAAGAGTGCCTTGCGTCGATCGCAACATGGTCAATTTGGTTGACGGTTAATTGATCTGGGGATCGCCATGTACCTTTATGAATTTTGAGATGCGGGAAGCGTGTACTACTTACAACAAGATTTAGCCCCGCAGCAAAATCGATTAGCCTCAGTCCGTTTTCGGATGTTTTGTCGTGAAGGCTATGCTTACCGATTGTATTTCCAAAGATGTCCTCCTTCCCTAGTTTTGCGTTAAAATCGCCAAGAACGATTTTCACGTCGTGTCTAGGGCACTGCTCATACGTTTCTTCGAGGAGCTCGTAGAAACAGCGCATATAAGGCTAATGTTGGCGAATTTAGCCCTGATGCGGATGGTCATTATACGCTCCTTGACTGGATTTTGGCTGATCACCTTATCCCTGAGTCTTCCTCTAACGACAAATCCGCACCCAAATAAGCGCTGTTTTTGTTGTCTGTAGCAGTCGCCATAGTAGATGTCACAGTTTTTCATCTTCTTTATGCCCGGTCCACTCCATCGCACTTCTTGGATGGCGGTTATGTCTGCTTTGCAGCAGTCCAGGGCGTCCGCTAATTCTCCAGCTGCACGTAGTCCGTTAAGAGATCTTACGTTCCACGTGCAGATCCGGAGGTCATTGTCCTTTTTTCGTTTGCTTGGGTCGCCAACTTTGAAATCATTATCGTTATCCGAGGCTATTAGTTGTTTCGGAACTAATATTTTTTACGTGGTTGGGTAGTTAACCCTACGCGCAACCCCCAACCTGGAGGGCCAGGTTCTTTTGGATCCCTTCGGACATAAAGGGCTGGAATATCCAGTGTCAGTACCCTGCTGCAGGGGTGTGAGTGCTGCCGTTGGCTCACCAGGAGCTCATCCGCCACCATCTCTACTTCAATACCCTGTCCTAGTATTGAAAGACCCTGAGAGACCTTTAAACCAAATATGTTGGAGTAGCTCCTCCAGGGGTTTCTGGTTTTTTGACTACTGAAGTCTACCGTTGATTCTGTCATTTGAATTCATCCGCTAGGACCTTTACGCGAAAGCTCTCGTAGACCACTGAGATTCGTGCAGTCAGTCATTGTTCGCAGAGCAATTATAGTGTTGATCGATCACAATTCTTTTGTTCCGGATTCCTTTGTCAACATTCGCACTTACTAGTTTAGCAGGTCAGCTCTGGAAGGAGCATCCCAGGTCCCAGTGGATACCGCTTGCATATGTAAGCACAATTGACGTGAATTATAAGTTGCAACATCTGGGCGCTGCCAAGTTGGCACCAGTCAGAGTCTACCCGAATAGTACAACGCCCATCCACCAGTTGAAGCTTAACTTTCCCCCATTGCCATTAGCCATGAATGGTACCTGCATCCAATAAATTGAAAAGCTGTCAGTGCTCGGTATGTGTGTAAACGATGTTCTTCGTTGGAATGACCACATATTTGAAGTCGCCAAAAACGCTGCTAGACGTTTGGGCTTCTTGAGACGATGCAGAAAGTTCCTCACCCCTTCTGATCTGTCTACAATTTATAAGGCCTTCATTCGCACAAAACTGGATTATAACTCCCATATCTGGTCAAGTGCTCCTCAAACATCCTTGCGCTTACTTGTTAGGGTACAAAATAGGGCGTTAAAATTGATAGGTGATTGTTCATTCGTAGAATCGATTGATTCTCTTGAACATTGTGATGTACTTTTTTCTCTAGAGCTGGGGTATGCTCGTAGGGTCCAGGGTCGACCAAAGAAAACACGTAAAACTTCTGTTACGAAGGTCCAATCCTTTTATTGGTCTTAAAGCTAGTCTAATATAATATTTATTAATTCTTAGCTCTAATGCTGGTGATCGGTGGTTCCAACGCTGATAGATCCTTAGTTCCTTCGTGCTGGCAAAACGGTCATCGAATACGGGCTTCTAATCGCTGGTATATCAACAGTCAGATACTGGCATCAACAGGCAAATAATCCTGGCATCAACAGTCAAATACTGGCATCAACAGGCAAATCCTGAC
The DNA here is from genome assembly GCA_949752695.1 of Melanostoma scalare. NCBI lineage: Eukaryota > Metazoa > Arthropoda > Insecta > Diptera > Syrphidae > Melanostoma > Melanostoma scalare. Next base: position 138,928,447 of record OX456985.1, on the reverse strand, counting down.
TTCAACAGTCAAATACTGGCTTAGTGCCACTATTCTTTTCCTCCTATGGCCTCGCCGTATATAACGGGTGATTTTTTAGCTGGTTTGGTTTTGGCAACACTGGTTTTGACAGCTGACGTGTGTTTAGTACCTTGTGTCGCTGTCAAACAACTTCATTTCATTTCATTTATTAACAATATTTGGGATGTACATGAAGATAAAATATCTTTTGTAGTACTTAGAAAATAGCTCATACAAACTCGGATTGCTTTTAAAAATTCTAATAAAATAATAATTAGTTAATAGTTAAATATGAAGTATTGACCTTTAGAGTTGATTGGTTTATACAAATAGGTTATACAAAAATAAGTATTATACAAAAAAGAAAAGTAAAAATAATAATAATAATTACATAGTTAATAGTTAAAAAGGAAGGATGGATATTTGGGGTTGAAAGGTTTAGGATTGGTGTCTCAAAGAGGAGAAGAAGAGAAAGACTGCACTTTTGAAAAGATTAAAATTTGTTATACATCTAACGTTAGAAGGAAGAGAAATCCATAAGCTAACTGCATGAATGAAGAATAAATGAGAGGAATTGAGGTAGTTTGCACGGTAAGGAATAAGGTTTGTGGTTCTTTGGGAACGGGTAAAATTAAGTCTGTTATATAAATAGCTTGGACATTGGGTATGAATGATCTTATGAAGAAATATGCAATTCCTGATACTGATGTGCTCTTGAAGAGTACAGCCTAGTAAGCTTGTCGCATATTCAGAGATGTGATCATATCTACGAATACCATATATATATCGCGTAGCATCATTAAAAGCTACTTGAAGCTTTCGTTGAGACAACGAGTCGAGTTTACCATACACCACTTTAGCATACGTTATTAATGGTAGTATCAATGATAAAACCAGCTTCTTGCGAGTTTCACTTGGGGTATAATAGGAACTTAGCTGCAATCTACGAAGACATCCATATATACGACCTATGATGACGTTAGTATGGTTGTATCCTGACAAACTACGATTTATAGTATAACCAAGGCTAACAGCTGACTCTACCGGATCTATTATGTTACTGTTAAGATACAAGTTTGGTATACTTGAGAGACTAATGCTCTTTTTTGAAATAGGTATTACTTGGGATTTTGCTGGGTTCAGAAGTAATCCGTTAGATACAGACCAATTGTATATTTCATTCAAGTCGCTGTTCATTTCAGTGGCAAGTTCGTTTATCTGACTTAATGGTTTTGCAAGGTGCAGTTGCACATCATCTGCATACAAATGAACAGAGGCATGTTTGCAAATAGATGGCAGGTCATTAATAAATATACAAAAAAGTATGGGTCCTAATATTGAACCTTGGGGTACACCTTGACTTATTTCTTTTAACGAGGAACAGCGATTATCTGAAACTACCCTTTTTTCAGTTAAAAAACTCTTGATCAAATCGACAGTCCTTTTGTTAAGCCCAAAGTTATTTTCAATCTTATGGCAAAGAATGTGATGGTTGACTTTATCAAATGCCTTAGAGAAATCAAGCAAGCAAAGCAAGGAAATGTAACCCATATCATAATCTCCCCTTATTTCTTCCAGTAAATTGACAGTTGAACATATAGAAGGTTATTGGTGGAAACGTGCTGAGTTATTTGTTTGGCTATTATTTTTTCCAGAACCTTGGATAAGCAGGGAAGAATACTAACGGGCCTAAAGTCGCTAGGACAAGAGGAGTTGGTTTTCTTTGCTATCGGCAAAACCCGTGCAATTTTCCATATTTGGGGAAACGTTGATGTTGTTATGCACCAGTTTATTACATGCGTAAGATGAGACACAATCTGAGGCAAGATAAGTTTTATAAAACGAATTGGTATGCCATCTTCGCCCTTAGCATCAGATTTGATTGTGGATAATTGGATGACTTCATCTTCCGTTGCCACAGCGAAATCGACCAGTCTTGGTGCTGTAGAAATACTCACAGATCTTTCAAAATTAAGACTTAGTGAGCTCGAGTTCTCAGCCAGAAAATGTTCGTTCAGAACATCAGGATCAAGAGCACAACCAATGGTATTTTTTCCGCCAAGAGCGCCAATTTTTCGCAGGTTTCCCCAAAGTTTCTTAGCTGGAAGGGAGGTGTTTAATTTTGAAGCATAATAATTTTTTTTCGAGGCACGTAGTACGGAAGTTGCATGGTTTCGCGCTGATGTGAACGTGCTCCAGTTTGCATTGGTTGGCCTACGTTTCCATTTGCTGTACAGAATGTTTCGTCTTTTTATAGAACTAATCACATTAGATGTTAGCCATGGACATGCCCTGTTTTGTACCTTTACCGTTTTTATTGGTACATACTGATCAAACAAATCAATAAGCACAGACTGAAGCATGCTCGCTTTATCATTTGGATCAGAACATAAACGACACTGAAACCAAGGGGCAGAGGCAGTTGCTATGTGTAGTGCATTCAGATGAATAGAATTAAAATCTTTAAATGAAAAAAAGTCGGAGATAACAGATCTAGAAAATTCTATATCATAGCAACAGTATAATAGGTCATGATCAGAAAAATCACACGATAACTGATCAAACCTTAAAATATACGACAAGTTAGGCACAACAAATAAATCGAGAAGACTTGGTAAACAATTTTTAGCGAAACGAGTAGGGTACGTAGTGTTTACTATATCCATTCCGACCGAAGACACTAAGGGCCAGTTGCTCAATCGAGTTATAAATTTAAGTTCTACATAAAGTTTTCATTTTTGTATGAGACGTTTCAGAATTCTTAAGTTCTACATAAAATCCCAATACTAAAGTAGAACTTTATGTAGAACTTAAATTTATGATTCGATTGAGCAACTGGCCCTAAGTCCCTGATTTGAAAAGTAAGCGTGTCACTTTTCAATAAATTTATGTTGAAATCACCGCATATAATTGTGTGTTCATTTAATACACAGTACTCGGAAATAGCTGTGAAGAAAGGAACTGAGGAACACTGTCTGTTATTGCTATAAGCACATGCTATCACACATTTGGTGTTCGAATCTCTCATTTCGGCTATAATATATTCAATTCCACTACCATTCGACCGACAAATTACTTCACATTTTAAGTTTGACCTATAATAAATGGCCACACCTCCACCTGTAGTAGAAGTAATTCTGTCATTCCTAAGAATTTCATAATTAGGTATTTTGTAAATTGAATCAGGTACTCTGGGCTTAAACCAAGTTTCACTCACACAGATAACATCAATACAGGAACTGGAAAATAAGTATTTCAAATAATCAAGCTTAATATCATTTAGACTACGCGCATTTAAATAACATACTTTGAGACCCTTATAACATTTGGAAATAACATTTAACATAGTGGATGTTGACTCTTCACTCACACTGTATTGATTTTCAAACAAATCATCCATTAATCAGATCAAATACACAAAAAAAAAAAAAAAAAACAAAAAGTGCAATCAAGCTTTTCAAGAGGAGACGATTTAAATAGGAGAGATGGAAATTGGGATTACAAATAACGATAGATGAAATATAGAAATCACAAAATATAAAAACTAATTACGTATTATCTAAGATAAATATAATTTCTCTTTCTTACGTCGCAGCAGCAGCAAGCATATCTTCAGAGCTTTCAATAAGAAAGCTTTTTCCATGCACCGTCCTCTTCACATAGATCGATCCATTCTTTGTATACACAGAAGAAAGTTGATGTTTCCGTTTGAGAGTAAGAGCACTGTTCAAGAGAAATCGTATTTGTCTAGTTAGACTCTCATTCAGATAACAGCTGTTGTTTGATTCAATGCCCAGATCGATGAGTCGCAGTTCTGTTGATTTTTGTTTGCGGTAGTTTGCAGCTGACATCAGAATAGTGTTGCGCTCATATGCATTATTTAATTTGATGACGATTGGTGTTGGTGCAGATGTATAGTTGTTGGTACTTTTATTTCTCTTTTTTGAACGAAAAATATTACGTACCAAAGGCGGCTCGCAATTGATTGTGTTACAAAGCCGATTAAACAGATTTTAGATTTTCGTTGGGTTGTTCTGGAATGCCAAAAAGTATTGCATCACTTGCCACTTCTTTCTTTTCCAAGGTGTTACATCTTTGCTTAAGAGCTGAAATTTCTGCATGGTGAAGTTGCGATGTAGTGTTGTTTTTTTCTTCCAGGCGGTCAGTTCGCTCAACTATGTTTGTTATGTTGCAACCCATCTCATCAAATCGTTTGTTCCAGTTGGCATTGATTTGTTCTAGCTTCAGAAGAAATTCTTTTTGCAAATTTTTAACTTCCTCTGCAAAACTAATGCGCATAGATTTTGTCTGATCGGTGAGGCGCTCCTCCAATAGCTTGACGGTGAGGGGAACATCAATAGGAGTCGATTGTTTTGTTGATGTTGATGGTGATGATGTTTGTATGAGTTGAGAAGGTGGTGCACCTTTTACTGTTTTTGATCGGAGATTGGCAGTAGACATCTCTTAAATTAAAAGGCTCTCAGAGTGCAACAAACAAAATACAGTATATCAACGAGACAAGGAAATAATTTTCACCAAGAAAAGAAATTTATTTAACACTTTCAAATGAGTTTCACGTTAGTAAATTTACTAGCAAAAGCGATTAAAACAATAGTACCTTTGGTTCTTCTTCGGTTAGACTTTTTTTAATTGGTTTTCACGACAAGAAAAGCGCGTCTATTCGTGTTGGCTGTTCATGTTGAACTCTGAGCTAAGCTTCAGTTTGGTTTGCAATTTAACCATGGATCGTCTTACAAATGAACAACGCTTGCAAATTATTGAATTTTACTATCAAAATTCGTGCTCGGTTCGAAATGTTCATCGCGCGAGTTACACAAATGAAAGTCAGCAAACTTGACGACGGCACATTTGTGTTGCTTCGCAACCCATAAATTGTCGATGCATCAGTTTCCTATGTGAACCTCACAATATCCGAAGGCCATAGGAAACTGAATGCAAACCCTAAATTTGTCAATGCATCATTTTCCTATGGGAACTTCCCAAACAACTAAAGCCATAGGAAACTGAATGCATTGACCTTTAATTTAAGTAGGTATCTACTGTAAATGAATAGAATTAGAAAGACTATAAAAACTTAACCGTCAAACGAGACACAACGAAGTGCTCTGGTATTTTTATTCGTATACATATTATACCCAAAATATATATATGTAACTGGCGCAGTCGTCGTGAAGTGAACCGCGAATACATTTTTTTTTAAACTTCAAAGTAAGAGACTAAAAATCAATCGCGATCTTGAAAAAAAAATTAAGTGTTTTTCCTCGCCGTCCACCTTAGAGTGTAGTGTTTGTTGTTTGCCATCCACTAACCCCACCTCCGCCCTGATAAAAAAAAAAAGTTTAGTAGTTGTTGTGTGCCATCCACGAACCCCTCCTCCACCCTGATTATTGTGATTAGTGATTTCTGCGGACTATAAATCAGTCCTCACAAAAAACAGTTAAATCTCACAATAGGTAAATCAGAAAGGAATAGACAATTCGACACCAATCGTGGTTTGAAGATGGAGCAGTTATTAGAAAGTGTTGTTAACACCTTAAACGCTCTGTTCAACTGTTCAAAAGCAACAGCAGGAGCTTCAACAGTTTATGGCGCAACCATCAGTATCATTCAATAAGCGAATCGCTTATATCAAGGAGTTTGGAGGTGAAAAAGGAGAGCTAACACAGTTCTTGACTTGCGTTGATGCTCATCTGGCGGCCACCCCGGAGGCACAGAAAACGGAAATGTATAAAGCGATATACAATATAAAAATTGTAGGAGCAGCAAAAAGCCTTTTGTATACGACGCCGTTGGTTTCCTGGGAACTCACCAAGCATCAACTAATCCAAAATTTCCGGCCCATAATCAACATTGATAGCATTCTTCATAAGATAAATAATATAAAGGTAAATAATATTTTAGAACTATGCAATAAAGTAGATTATTTATTAAAGGAATGCCATGAGTATGCATTATACGAGTCAAATAAATTAGAAATCATAAGCTCTTGTAAGCAATTAATTATTGCAAAAATAAAAGAACTAACAGTTGGGCAATTTATTATCTAGGGAAATAAGAAATAGCTTCGATTTGAATAGCATATTGGGGATTCTACACTGAACCAAATTTGGTAGTCAGATTGAATAAAAAGTAGGTAGAATTGAAGAATGGGTGATCAATATAAGGTCAATGAAACCCATCCGTTATTTTGAAAAAATTTTTGTACTATTCAATAAATTTTGTTGTTTTGAAGAAATGCATAAGATTTTTCGTTTTTATGTTAATTCCACAAAACTTTGTGAAATTGAATAAATTTCATCATTCTTCACTGAAATTAAGTGAATAATCATTCTTCAACTTAACAAAATGTTTTCTTTATTTTGAAGTAATATTCTTCAAAGTGAAACAAAATTTATTCGTTTCAACTTTTTGATTTCTTTAAATTGAAAATGTATTCTTCAACTTGACAAAATGTTTCCGAACTTTTCATCATTTTCACGTAATATTTTATTCAAGTTGAAAAAAAAATCTTCACTTTAACATTCAATTTTTTTCAAATTGAATAAACATTCTTCCAATTGGTGCATATTCTTCTTCAAATCAACAATTTTTTTTTGTTAATTTAACACATCCATTTCATCAATATGATGCCATGTGGTCTTCAAATTGAAGATTTTTTTTCGATTTAATGCACGTGCGTTCCGTCAAATTGATAGAATATTCTTCGGTTCAATGGTTTTTTTTCTTCAAATTTACTATCATTTCTTTCATTTTACGAATATTATTCTTCATTTTAACGCGTTGCTTTATTCGAATAGATAGAAAAATTGTATGGATCTCTTCAAATTTGTGAGAAATCATTGCTAAATAAGAAGAACATTTCTTTAAAATCAAACAAATTTAAGTATTTCACAAACAAATCCAATTTTTATTAAGAAAAACTCATTTATGGTTTGCTTAACTTATTAATTAATGCACTAACTTTGAATTATTTTTATCACATCATTGTACAAATTAAAAATCTTGAAACATACATATATATACATATACCACTATGCCGTAAGGTTCTAAGACAGTTCCAGCAACAATAATTATTTAAATAGGAAGCTTGCTTGTGAATCTTATTGAAAAGCGGGTATTGGTCTTATGTGTACTGCCACTGACCACTTTCGGAGTTGGCACAAAGAGACTGCGTATCAAATAAAAAATTGTCTGAAAAAAATAGAAAGAAAAAGCAATATATTTTTAAATTATCTATTTTCAATACAGATGTTTTTTATATTTACTTACTTTTAGATAAATCTGTTCTTCTTCATTCATTCATTATTCATTCATTTCAGCTAGAATAGATTTATTTGCCCTGTAGCTTTCTTCCGGTTTGTTTTGAGTAATAGTACCCCTAAAATATGAGTAAAAAAAAAATGTAGTTTTTTCTTAAATGCAACTGGATATTACTTACATATTTTTTATGTTTCCTTGTTTTCCACAACACTTGCGGTGTTAATATTTATCTTGAAACACGACTCACAATCACAACTCTACTCCAGAGCTTCACTTAATTGAATAAATCATGACTTTGAGAACGGTCAAACAAAATAATTAAGAAATTTCTTCGGTTTGAAGAAAATTTCTTCAATTTGAATAAGACACTAAGCAGTATTTGAAGAATTTTCTTCAAATTGAAGAAAATACAACAAATAATCCGTTAAACTGTTCGACTGCTTCAGCTTGTACAATAACAGGTTGAAGAAATATTTTCAAGTTGACAAATTTCGTCAATATGAAGAAAATACTGGAGTGACTTCTTTTAAAATAATGAACAATTTATCATTTTGAGTACAGTTAAAACTAAAGATTGAAAAAAATTCGTCAATAGGATTAATTTCTGGAATTTAAAGAAAAAAAAATATTCCACTCAATGAAATTTATTCAATTTGATGAAAATAAAGCGAACGATTGGAATCGTTACGAAAAGAAGAAAATTCTTCAAGTTGATAAATTTCGTTAGTGTGAAGAAAATATTAGCGCTTAAAATACTATATTATCTCTGAGAAGCTAGTCGTGTGGGCCACAGGGATTGCACTCATTTTTTTTTTTTTTGTATTTTAACAGTTGAATAATTACTGATGAATGAATTTAAACAAAAATCGATATTCCCATCAACCACAAATCTTTTATGTAAGAAAAAATTGCAAACTTAAAAAAAATAAAATTGACTTAATACTCTCGACTTATATTCTGCCATTTGAATCTAAAAACTAATTTTAAAAAGAACCGTTTCTTAATGAAACATATATTTCTCGTAAGTGAAGAAAATTTGAATAAAAATTTGTGTTTTTGAATAATTGATTCATTGAAAACTAACAAAATGTTTTTGTTAATATGATAAAATTTCATTCGTTTGAATAAAATACTAAATCAAGCAGCATTTGAAGAAAATATTTTCGTTTTGAATATTTGGTCTTCAATTCGAAGAAAAAAACTATGAAAAATTGTTGTTTTGAATAATTGATTCTTCAAAAATTAACAAAATATTTTCGTCAATATCACCTACGTGATTTGGTTCAGTGTACGATCCTATATTCCAGATAGTGAGTTAAATTTAAAGAAACAGAACAAACATACATCAAGTATGAACTCGGAAGTTCAAGATTACAGATCAGGAGATAATAGATATGCTTTTAATAATAATTATAACAGATATAGTAATAATTTCAATAATAGTAACAATAATAGATCAGGACAATCCAGAAATAAATATTTTAATAACAATAGATCAAATCAAACTAGACAAAATAGTTCTCAAGTGTTCAATCCATCAGGTCAGTTAAGAAATAGTTACCAAAACCCGAAACCTATGGATGTAAATAACTTGTATAGTAATAACGAAGCTAGTTGTAGTAGTGAAGTGAGTGAAACGAGGAGAGTTCAAAACGAAGAAATTAACAGCATAGAACCAAATGCGGATTTTCGGATCTAAGCCTCGGACATAAAATATTTTGTAACTTTTGTATAGGTGATAAAAAATTAAAAGCGTTGATTGACACTGGCTCAACAGTAAGTTTGATAAACTCATCTAGAGTTGATTGTAGATATTATCCTGTTTTTGAAGAGAAATCAGTAGTTCTTAATACAATTAATAATAAAACAGAACAGTTTATTCAAATTGTTGTTACAAATGTCCCTAAAGAATTTCGAATGGGGAGTAATAGCAAGTTGAAATGGTATAAAATGGATTTAAAAAATAACGATTACGATCTCCTTGTTGGTATGGATATAATTAGGAAAAATTTCAGTGTTATTAATATGAAAGAAAAGTTTGTAGAACTAACTAACACTGCAAAAATAAACTTATATTCTGAAGAAACACCATACATTGAACATTACGAAATTTTAAGTGGAAGGCTGTAGAAGTAGATCTCTCACATTTAAATAATCAGGAAAAAGAAGAAATTAGTAAAATTTTAAAACAATACGAAAAGTTGATTTACAAGGAAGGTGATCAACTTACTAATACAAATTCCATAATGCATGAAATTCTAACAACAACTGAGCAACAAGTAAATTCCAGGCCATATAGACTACCGCCGAAACACGAAGGTGAAGTTCGGAGACAAATTTTAGATATGGAAAAACAAGGTATTATTCGAAAGTCAAACAGCGGATATTCTTCTCCCATAGTTGTTGTCCCGAAAAAGGTTGGTAAATCAGGTGAACAAAAGTTCAGGCTTTGTATAGATTATCGGAAAATAAATGAAATCACTATTGATGACAAATACCCTCTACCTAATATAGACAGTATATTAGACAAGTTAGGGAGAGCCCAGTATTTCACAACTTTGGATTTAGCTAAAGGCTACTACCAAATTAAAATGCATCCCAGAGACATTCATAAAACTGCATTTGTAACTCCAAACGGTTTATATGAATTCACTCGAATGCCTTTTGGTCTCAAAAACGCCCCAGCCACATTCCAACGGCTCATGAATGAAATACTTAGGGAGTATATTAACAAGATCTGTGTAGTCTATCTTGATGATATTCTTATTTTTTCCACTAGTCTAGAAGAGCATATAATTGCCATCACGAAAATCTTTAGTACCCTGGCAAAACATAATCTCAAGGTCCAATTTGAAAAATGTTCTTTTCTTCAAAAAGATACAGAATTTTTGGGTCACATCTTGACTAATGAAGGTATGAAACCCAACCCCGAAAAAATCAAATGTATCTTGAACTACAAGTTACCATCAAAAGAAAAAGAATTAAAATCCTTTCTAGGAATCACGGGATTTTACCGAAAATTTGTAAAGAATTATTCAAAAATTGCGTACCCAATGATAAAATTTTTAAAGAAAAATGCAAAGATTAATACAAAAGATCCGGAATATATACAGTCTTTTGAAACCCTAAAACAGAATATAACTAGCTATCCCATACTAAGATTTCCAAATTTTGATAAGAAGTTTACGGTTTTTACCGATGCTTCAAATTTCGCTATTGGTGCGGTCCTCACTCAAGAAGGTCAACCAGTTTGCTATGCATCGAAAAATTATTCACCTACTGACAAAGAATTTCTTGCTATTGTCTGGTCAGTGACATATTTTAGACCATACCTCTGGGGAAATAAATTTAAAATAGTCACTGATCATCAACCAATTAAGTACCTAAACAAAAGATATAACGGAAAAGAATTTTCGGCAAGAAACCAGAGATGGTTGTTCAAACTATCCGAATTTAATTATGATATAGAGTACTTAAGGGGTAAAGACAATAAGGTGGCGGATTTCTTAAGTCGTATAGAAGAGGTGGACCAGTTAGATGATGAATCTGAATCAAATATGGCAACAATCCATTCAGCACCAGAGCAACAATTAGACCATTTCCCAATAAAAGAAGACATTTTTAATAAATACAAAACACAAATAATTCTTTCCAATTCAGTTTTAGTAGAAGTGCAAGAGAGTCATGGTAGAAGAATCATCCACGTAAATATGACTAAAAATCAGTCATACTGGCAGGATCTCTTCAAACGAAACCTGATAAAAGGGAAAGTAGGCATTTATACAGAACTATCATACCATGAGTATAACAAGATTCAGAAATGCCTAATAGAACTTTTCAGGGACCATAAAAATTTAACTTTCATTAAATGCACAAAAAGAGCTCTTGACGTAGGAACAGAAGCTGACATTTGTAAGCAAATTTCCTTATACCACGTGAAAGAGAGCAGTCATTCAGGAATAATTGAAACTTATAAAACTCTCAAAAATAAATTATACTTTCCCGGATTAGCTAAGCAAATATCCAAAGTTATAGGAAACTGTCAAACATGTCAAGAAGGGACAGAAAACCTATTAAACCAAAATTTCAAGTTTCTGAGACACCAAAAGAAGCAAATGAAATATTAAATTTTTGGATAAACTGACTAAAAGAGCTTCTGTATATAATTTAATTAGTAAGAACTGGGTTAATAAGCTAGAATGTATTGAAGAACAATTTGCTAAGTTTGGAAATCCAAAGAAAATTGTTTGTGATAACGAGTTCAATTCCGAAAATATAAAAGAGTTTGTCAGAGAAGAAGGTGTTCAGTTTCATTTTACAAAGCCAAACTCTCATACAGGAAACTCTGATATTGAACGTTTCCATTCAACATTGCTTGAAATCTTATTGACAATAAAAAATAGAGAATTAACTACTAACCGCAAAATTCACAAGGCAGTTAAAATTTATAACAATAGATTTCATTCAACTTTAGGAACAAGCCCAAATAAAGCGCTAGAATCAGATCCAATTTTTTTTAAGCAATAAAGCGATTAAACGCAAGAAACAAATTATAGATAAAAGAAATTTAGATAGAGAAGAATATGATGAACAAAGGAGCGAAGGTTTTATTAGAAATTACAAGCATTTACGTCACAAAAATGAACCATATTTTAGGAAAAATAAATTATTAAACGTCCATCCAACAACGGTTAAAAGATCTAATCAATTTGCAGGTTCTGATTTGGCTAATGCTGTGGATCGTAGTTGTAACAATACCAACGGAAGCAGCTCTTCTAATCTCTCAACTTCAGACTGATCAGGGATTTACCATCATCAACAGAGGAACTGTGGATTTGATAAATGAAACACAAACAATCGTTCATTTAATAGATTCTGAAGAGATAACAACTGCAATCGAAAAAGTTGAAGTTAATCTGCAGAATCTCAAAATAGAAAATAATGTTCAAATAATTAGCGAGATAGTTAATATAAAAGCAAAAGTAAGAGCCTTAGTTTCCACTTTCCGACAAAAAAGAGGTATTGCAAACTTTATTGGGACCGCTCAGAAATGGTTGTATGGAACTATGGATGACAATGATAGGGAAGATATTGTAGAGCACTTTAAAGTTGTAGATATAAATAACCGAAATGCAATTGAAAGTTTAAATCAACAAATTAATATTAATAAACAGATCATGAACAATATAAACAATTTTAAAGAAATCATAGAGCAGGACAGAAAACAAATATCTGAAGTGTACAGTAATACAGCAGACAATCAAAGAAATTTATCACTAAAACTTTTAAGAACAGACCAACTTTTAAAACTTAAAATACTTGAAGATAAAATTGACAATATTCTAGACAATATAGCGTCCGCCAAACAAGGTATTTTACATCCTAGTATATTAACAGGAGAAGAAATAATGTGTTCTGATTTAGATTTTTTTAAACTAAAACATTCCAAGATAGGAGCATTTAAATTGAATGGAACAAAATTAATATTATGCCGTTTTCGTTTGGTAAAACTAGAGTACCCTTTTTTTTTAGAGTACCCTGAGTTTTGACAATTCAAACGAACATGAAATCAGAGTACTCCGTTTTTGTCAATGTATGTGTGCGTTTGACATTATAGTTTGCTTTCAATGCAATTGACTACGTTCAGAAACATATCTCTGCGTATTTCATGAGCAATTAAGTAAACATTTTTTGAATGGAGTAAAAACTGACAAAAAGAATTTATAACTAAAAAAGGTATGTAATAATCTTCATAAATGTCCAGATTGAATTTATACAAAGGTAATTTAAGGCAATAAGAATTTTTTTGAGCTCGGACAACAACAAAAACAGCATGGACAAGTTTTGCGAACCAAAACCGATAGGTTTGTGAACGCCCGCGTTGATACCGTTACTATAAACAAATTTAAAACTATGGAAGCAGCTATTGACTTAAAGGATTCATTTTAAACTTTAATTTAATTTTATTTACAATAAATATAAATTCGCCCGTTGAACACAAAATTCGAAATGAGATGCCAAGAATGACAAACGGGAAATGTCATTTATGTTGGTGTGAGTTTACTCTGAAAAAATTTCTAGAGTAGCAAAACTTGCTCTGAGGGTAATTTCAGATTACCCTGAGAGCAGCCAAACGAACACAACGTCACTCTGACAGCAAAAAGAGTACCCTTAGGGTACTCTTTTTTCCCAAACGAAAACGGCATTAGCTATAAAACTCCCAAAAAGTTATATTCAAACCCAGTTAAAAATGATAATGCCTATGCCCAACAAAGAAAACAAAGAAATAGATATAATGGCTGTAGAGTACATTGAATTAAATGGAACTATATATGACTATAATCCAAACAACATTAATATTAAAGATTTAAAGAAAACGGATAATTGTTTAACTGAAGGTATATGTAAATTTAGAATAAACAATAAGACTGTAATTGAAAATATTGAAGAAAACCTAATTGCATGTAAAAATTTAAGAAAAGAAGTGATTGTGAACGGTTGTGATGATAGAAATCTAGTACTAAATGGAAATTTTATTATAAATATCAATAACTGTACAATTAATATACGAAATATTTCAATTTCAAATTTTAATATGGAATTTGTTCATAAATTTTCTTATGAGGAAGATCAAAATGTTAATATTACAGAAAAGCTAAGTTTTGAAACAATGTTAGAAATATATCAAATTCAAAATTTAAAACACATAAATGAATTAAAATACCATAAAAATAATAATTATATTATAAGTTCAATCACAATCTTCATTGTATGTCTAGCTATAATAATAATAGGAGTTCTTATTTTTATAATACAAAAAAAGAATAAAAATGTTAAAAGTGTTGTTAAGAAAATAGAAAGTAAAATTCAGGAGAATTTTGAATCAAAGGGGGGTGAAGTTACACAAATGAAAGTCAGCAAACTTGACGACGGCACATTTGTGTTGCTTCGCAACCCATAAATTGTCGATGCATCAGTTTCCTATGTGAACCTCACAATATCCGAAGGCCATAGGAAACTGAATGCAAACCCTTAATTTGTCAATGCATCATTTTCCTATAGGAACTTCTCAACTACCGAAGGCCATAGGAAACTGAATGCATTGACCTTTAATTTAAGTAGGTATCTACTGTAAATGAATAGAATTAGAAAAACTATAAAAACTTAACCGTCAAACGAGACACAACGAAGTGCTCTGGTATTTTTATTCGTATACATATTATACCCAAAATATATATATGTAACTCGCGCTGCTTCCATTTTATGGTCGGCATTCTCGACCTTCTGAGCAGTCTATTCGGAAGATTGTGATTGCCGCCTAGATCGTGCGATTTGACACCATTAGACTATTTTTTGTGGGGGTATGTCAAGGCTAATGTCTATAGGGACAAGCCCGCTTCGATTGACGCACTGGAAGCCAACATCCATGCATTCATTCGTGAGATACCGGCCGATATGTGTGAAAGAGTATGCCAAAATTGGACTCAGCGGATGGGCTACCTGAGACGCAGCCGCGGTCAACATTTGCATGAAATTATCTTTAAACATTAAATTGCAAGGTTCAAACTATCGATTCAAATAAATATTTCATTCATTTTTTCGAATTTTTGTGTTTTTTAAAAAAAAAAAGTTCTAAACCTCTTAAAAAATCACCCGTTATTAGACATGATATTGCTTACCAACTTCTACCACAATACGGCCTATGTTCTAATACGAACTTTAATTTCATGTGGTTAAAATTCACCGTCCGTAAGCAAATCATTCATTATTGTTTTATTTATAGAAGCCCCAATTTAGATAGCAATTCAACCTCTAACGAGTTTGATGCGCTATCTGAGTCCATAATAAGAATTGTCTCCCTTTATTCTCACACTGAAATCGCAATTGCGGGCGATTTCAATGTACACAATTCTGGTTGGCTTCGACATTCTGGCCAGACAACACCCGAAGGAAAATATGTTGAGATCTTCGCTGAGTTTAACGAATTAACTCAACTTGTTTATGAGCCCACTCGGGTTCCAGATATTGAAGGCGATGCGGCCAACACTCTTGACTTATTTCTCACTTCTCATCCCGAAAAATATAGGTGTTCGATCTGACGACTTTATTAAAAGAGAAAGAAAATTACATACAATAGGTTAACTTCATATACGGCCATGTGAGACCTGTCAAAGTGAAAGTACAGTATAAATTTAAGTTAAATACAGTAAGAGCAAAAAGAAAAACGATTGTTTCAACACTCCCTCTGGTTTTTTTTTTTTTTTTAAATTCAATTTAATTCATTTATGTACTTTAATGTAAAATTAGAGAATCCCGTACAGCTCTCTTAATCTACAGAATTTCTCTTTAGCCAACGGTTTGGTCAACGGGTCAGCAAGTTGATCATCTGTAGAAACAAACTGCACATTTATCTCTCCTATGTTTTGTTGATCGCATGTATAGAAAAACTGCGTGTCAATATGCTTAGTCCTCTTCGATGATTCCGGATTCCTGACGATTGTTATCGCCCGCTGATTGTCGCAAAACATCGGTGTTGGATTCGTCTGCAAGCACCCAAAATCATTTAGTATTCGTCTCAAACATACGGTTGCTTTTGTCGCTGAACATAATGCAACAAATTCTGCCTCGGTGGTGGATGTTGCTATGAGGCTTTGCTTCTTTGAACTCCATGCCACTGGTCCGCCGTTTAGAAAACAAACCCATCCAGTTGTGCTGCGTCTTGTATCGACATCGCCTGCCCAGTCAGCATCGCAATAAACAGTTAGGATTGCCTCCTTCGTGCCCATTCCATATGTTATTCCATATTCAACAGTTCCTTTTAAATATTTGAGAACTCGTTTTACGCCTTTCCAATGCATTGGTTTTGGATCTTCCATGTAGCGACTTAGAACTCCAACGATAAAGGTCAAATCAGGACGAGTAGATATCATCAAATACATTAAAGAACCGATAACTTCACGATATGGAAATAGTTTAGTTTCTTCAATATTAGAATCGTTGCCTGTTTTTGTAAATTTCATACCTGGATCAGCAGGAATTGAGACAGGTATACATTCGTTATGGTTAAAACGCTCTAAGATTCTCTTCGCATAAGCAGCTTGATGTATTTTGATTTTATTCGATTTGCTGTCCCTCTCAATCTGCATTCCCACAAAGAACTCCGCTTCTTTGTATGTTATCTTGAACTCGTTGTGTAAATGTTTTAAGAGCTCTTGAATTGCATCCATATCATCACCGCAGACGAGTCCATCGTCTGCATATAATGCTAGGTAAAAACGACTTGACTTCTTGAAGAACACGCATGAATCCATTTTTGATTGAAAAAGTCCAAAATCTAGCAAAAATTTTACCACCTTCTTGTTCCACTGAAGTGATGCCTGCTTCAATCCGTATAAGCTTCTTTTCATCAGGCATACGCGATCATCCTCTGCAAAACCATAGGGCTGCTCCATAAAAATTTCGTTTTCGATATCGCCATGTAAAAATGCAGTCCTCACGTCGAATTGATAGATTTTGAGGTTAAACGCTGCAGCAACCGCTATAAGACTTCTTACCGACTCATATTTGACAACAGGTGCAAAAGTTTCCTCATAGTCTACTCCACGCTTTTGTGAGCACCCTCTCGCCACTAGTCGTGCCTTGTATTTATCAATACGTCCATCAGCTTTATATTTCTTTTTGAAAATCCAACGATTCGTGATGACATTTTTGTCAACTGGTCTTTGAACCAAAATCCATGTGTTGTTCTCTTCAAGTGCCTCCAGCTCATCATTGATTGCCTCTAACCATTTCTCTGAGTCTTCAGCCTCCATCGCTTCCTCTAAATCAAAAGGATCTAACTGCACGGCGCATAACTCAGCTATCTGGTTTTCACTCTCAGAAACTATCCTATTACGCTTAGGATATGGATCTCTTGGAACGGGTAACCTAGGATTTTTCCACTTTGGCTTGATTATGTCACTTGTCTTACCTTCTTCTGTACCTTTACGCTGTTCATCATATTGCTGGTTTTCTTGGCATGCCTTTGTTGAATCAGGAACTTCTTCAATGACAACGTGAGGTGTTTTAGGGATCTCATTAAATATGACGTCTCTTCTTATGAATATCTTTCTGTTGACTGCGTCATAAACTCTGTATGCCTTGTTACCATCACTGTAACCAACCATCTGACATTTAACTGCATTTGTATCCCACTTTGTCCGTTGCTCTTTTGGAACATGAACAAAACACTCACTTCCAAAAACTCTTAAATGTGCTACCGAAGGTTTTTCATTAAACCATATCTCGTAAGGAGTGATACCATTTAAAGTTCGCGATGCCGTTCTATTTCTCAAGTAAACGGATGTATTTGTTGCTTCACTCCAGAGAAAATGTGGCAAATTTCGAGCATGCAACATCGCCTTAGCACTCTCTAGGAGTTGATATCTCATGCTTGATGCTTTTAGATAAAAGAAACTTCTTAACTTCTGCATTGCAGAACTCCAGACCTCCATCAGTTCTCAACCGCTTGATGTGATGCCTATCAGCTTGAACTTCGGCATAAAATTGCATCAGATACTCCAAAACATCCGATTTGTTCTTTAAGAAATATACAAAACAAAATCTAGAGCAGTCATCCTTCAACAGCAAGAAATAGTAAGCTCCACCAATTGAGGCAACATTAATTTTTCCACATAAATCTGCGTGGAAAGTTTCACCAGGCATTGCAGCGCGTTTTGCACCTTCTTTGGGAAAACTAGAACGATGTAATTTCCCATGTGCACATCCCACACAGAATGGATTTTTTTCGGTATTATTTTTGATGTTTAAATCTTGAACGACCTCATTTCTATGCATCTCCTTAAGCATGTTGAAGTTCACATGTCCAAAACGCTCGTGCCATAACATTAAGGATGATTCACATGACAAAGAATTAACTTCCATTTTCTTAATTGGCCTCAAATTCATTTTATAGAGCTTGCGGTTTCTGACGCCATCTTCAACCACCTCGCCACGCTTCACAAAAATCACTCGGCATCCACCTTCCTCAAAAATAACCTTAAAACCTTTCTCAGTTGCTTTAAGCACTGAAATAAAGTTCTTATCTAATTGCGGTACATAGAGTACGTCTTTGATTGTGTGTATTGGAGAAACACCTTCACGACTAATTACCTGAACGTCTACATCACCCATGCCTTCAGCATTCAACGAAAAACCGTCGCCAACTCTTACATGAAAATTCTTGTTGCTAAATGGGACATAATTTTTAAACCACTCCCTCTGGAAGGACATGTGGTCTGTGGCTCCTGAGTCAGCAAACCAGACTTCGTTCGTGTTAGAATCTACCAATGTGCCCAACGTAAAAAGCTCTGCTCTATCGGTGAAAGGTAACGAAGATGATTTAGGTATACGACCAGACTGTACCATGAACGATTGAGCATTGTTTCTGCTTTGAAGATCGCGTTGTTTCTTTAGACATTCTCGAGACCAATGCCCTTCTTTGGAACAGTAATTGCATTTGCCTCTGCGCTTTCCACCGTTTTTGTTCGCTCCATTTCTATTGGGTTTCTTCCAGCTGCCTGTTGCCATGTACGCAGCTTCAGCAGATGTACGTTCAATTCCAACAACCCTTGACTTCAGAAGAGCCTCTTCATTTACCAGATGGTCAGTTAGCTTGTCGATTGTTTGAGATGTCGTTGGCACAGCATACCAAGCAGTTCTTACGTTGTCGAACTTCGATGGAAGGCTACCTAATATTTTAGCTATTATGACTTGCTCTTTCTGCTCCAGATCCATGTCTTTCAAACGTATAGCAAGAGACATAACCCTAGCAACGTAGTCGGCCATTTTCTCATCTTCTTCCATTTTGCAATTAATAAATCTATCTAAAAGAACTTGCACAGATTGGTCACTCTTTTCTGCGTGCACTGTTTTTCATCTAGACCACATTTGTGCAGATGTTGTGCAGTCCGATAAATATTTTAACTGGTCCAATTCCAAACCACGCATTAGAAAAGCCTGTGCCTGTGCATCTTTTTCATCCCAAGCTGCAAAATCGGAAGTCGGACGTGTTAAGATTCCCAAAATATATTGCTTAAGTTTGTTCTCATTCATGTAGATCTCCATTTGCCTTCGCCATAAATGATAGTCCTGCCCATTGAATCGATGAATGTGGTAAACCTTATGATCAGACATATCCACGTTTGTTTCAGTCGGAATCTCAAAACTCTCAAGAACTTCGTCCTTAATTTCTTTTTCTGGAATTTCAAAAAGCGTACCAATGAAAGAATCTACCAAACTCTCAGCAGCTGAATCTGTTCAGGACATAAAAAAAATTAAGTTAGCTTGTATAAAAAATTATTAAGACAGAGAACCCTGGGCCCATAACCTGTTCGATCTGACGACTTTATTAAAAGAGAAAGAAAATTACATACAATAGGTTAACTTCATATACGGCCATGTGAGACCTGTCAAAGTGAAAGTACAGTATAAATTTAAGTTAAATACAGTAAGAGCAAAAAGAAAAACGATTGTTTCAACAATAGGGTTATAGTATCATCTCCTTTAGGCAAATCGGACGATTGTGTCATATCGGTAGATTTTTCGTTCTCCGTCACGGTAAAAAAAGATAAAGTTCCCAAAAGAACTGTATGGCAATACGAGAAAGCCAATTGGGACGGAATGAATAATTTCTTTCGAAATTTTAATTGGTCATTGTGCTATCTTGACGGAAACGTTGATGCATCAGCTGATATGATATCTAACGTAATTCTCAACGGCATGAGAAATTTTGTTCCTCACAGATTAAAAAGTATCATCCCCAAAGAGAATTCGTGGTTTGATTCAAGCTGTAAAGAGGCGATTAGGGATCGAGAAAGTAGTTTTCGAAAATTTAAAGACAACCCGACTGTAGAAAACCGAAATTTGTTCAAACGGGCTAGAAATATCTGTAATGCTCAAATACAAAGTGCTAAGTTTTTACATGACCAAAAAGTAAGGCAAAAAATACTATTGTGTCCAAAAGGAAGTAAAAACTTTTGGTCTTTTGTCAAGAACATTAAGAACTCGACCACGTCATCGGTCCCAACGCTCGTCTTCAATGACTCTCCGTATGTCAACTCCATCGACAAAGCCAATTTGCTTGCAGCTCAATTTGCTGCCAACTCGACACTTCCTTATAGCATATTGGCTCCACCTGAGCTTGAGTCTGCAAATTCTTTGATGAAGCAGATATTTTTTCGAACTCGCTCGGTTGCGAGAGTCCTCAAAGATCTCAACATACATAAATCCGCTGGTCCAGATGGTATCCCCGCTGTTATTCTGAAGAGGTGTTCTTCTACGCTGGCAAAACCACTGCGTAAACTTTTCCATCTTTCCTATTCTGCTGGGATTTTTCCGAGCAGATGGAAAACTGCATTTGTCCAGCCCGTCCCTAAAAAAGGCGAATCTTCCTCCCCTTCCAATTACCGTCCAATTGCACTAACGCCCCTTCTTTCCAAGGTCATGGAAACGTTGATAAACCGTCAACTTATGAAATATCTTGAAGAACGAAAGCTTCTTAATGACCGTCAGTACGGCTTTCGTAGCAAACGGTCCACTGGTGATTTGATGGCTTATCTCACCGAAAAGTGGAACCAATCTTTACATTGTTTTGGAGAAAGTAAGATTATTGCGCTTGATATTTCTAAAGCATTTGATAGAGTTTGGCATCAGGCTCTTTTATCGAAAATGCGTGCTTTTGGTATCGATGAGTCTCTTCTTCGTTGGATTAGAAATTACCTTTCCGACCGTTCAATACAAGTTGTGTTGGATGGCTTCAAGTCTGATACCCACTTAATAAATGCAGGTGTGCCCCAGGGCTCCGTTTTGTCTCCGACTCTCTTCCTCATTATCATTAATGATCTCTTGTCTGAAACTTCTAATCCACTTAACTGTTTTGCTGATGACTCGACCGTCAGCTTTTCATATTCGTTTCCAAATTCACGTCCCTGCTCTTCGGATGTGGAACTGGAACGGTTGCGTATGATAAGCTCATTGAATTCTGACCTTGACAGCATTGTTGCATGGGGTCTGATGAACCGAGTAGAATTCAATGCTTCGAATACTCAATGCTGTCATTTGTCGTTGAAGCTTAACATTCCCCCATTGTCATTATCCATGAATGGTACCTGCATCGAAGAAACCGAAAAGCTGTCAGTACTTGGTATGTGTGTAAACGATGATCTTCGTTGGAACGACCACATATTTGAAGTCGCCAAAAATGCTGCTAAATGCTTAGGTTTCTTGAGACGATGCAGGAAGTTCTTCACCCCTTCTGATCTGGCTACAATTTATAAGGGTTCATCCGCCCAAAACTGGAGTATAACTCTCATATCTGGTCAGGTGCTTCTCAAACATCTTTGCGCCTACTTGATAGGGTACAAAATAGAGCGTTAAGATTGATAGGTGATAGTTCAATCGTAGAATCGATTGATTCTCTTGGACATCGTCGAAACGTTACCTGTCTCTCTCTCTTTTATCGCTTTTTCCACAAACAGTGCTCTAGTGAAATAGCCAGCTGCATTCCTCCATTGAAACAATTTAGCCGCAACACCCGCCTCGCTAGGAATGCTCATCAGTTCTGCCTTGAGCCCAACTTCGGGCGTACAGTCAAGTATAGAGATTCTTATTTTAGTCGCACCACCCGAATGTGGAATGCTTTACCTGGCTCTGTGTTTCCCCTGCATTACGATTTACAAAGATTCAAAAGCAACGTGCATCGGTGTCTCCTTTCAAATCCTCTCCTATTTTCCTAAATGCTCGCACTGTGTTTAACAACATTATAATGGTAGTCATAACCCCTTGATGTGCGCGTTAATTATAAAAAAAAAAAAAAAAAAACAGTCAAATACTGGCATCAACAGGCAAATCCTGGCATCAACAGTCAAATACTGGCATGAACAGGCAAATCCTGGCATCAACAGCTTAATAACCGGCAAGATAAAACCCAAAAGTCTTAAAGAGGCTAGTGGGGGATTTGTGCTAGGTACTCCAAGGAGACCTTGCTAAAATGTAGGAATCTCTGGGCACACTACGTACCCCTGGTTTTCCTCTAATGGAAGTAGCCTGTAGTCTAGATTGGTACATTTCCAACACGGGCTGACTTCTGCTTTCTCGTATTTTTCAGGTTGCCTTATAAAGTTATCTACACCTAGTGCGTGTGAGTTCTATCGCGTGAGTGAAAAATATCATGTAACAACAATGGTATGTGTATTGGCTGGCGGCAGGGTGTATATTTGTAACTTCGTTACAACATCGTCGAAACGTTACCTCTCTCAGTCTCTTAACGCTTTTTTCACAAACAGTGCTCGAATGCTTTACCTGGCTCTGTATTTCTGTAGTTCAAAAACAATGTGCATCGGTGTCTCCTATTAAATCCTCTCCTATTTTCCTAAATGCTCGCACTGTGTTCTATAACATTATAAGGGTATTCATAACCCCTTGATGTGCGTGCTTATTATAAAAAAAGATATAAACTAGTCAAAATGAATAAGAGAAACTAGAGATGAGTCAATGAGTCAACTGCTACTAGAGATGAGTGAGCTCTTAATGAAATTTTTCACAGTTAGAGTATTTTTTGAGGTAGAGTATAAAGAACTTTGTAAGGTTTTTCTAAAAGTAACTCCCGAAGAACAGCGAATTGGGGAACTTTGAGTACGAATTAAGAATACAAAGTATAAAAGTGAGGACTTTCATTATAAAGAGTATATTTCGGAAAGGCTCTCCTTTAGATCATAGCGCGTTTTTAAGAAAAATCGCTTTTATTAGTACAAACAAAATAAAATAAAAGCAAATATAAATGTAAATTTATACATTTATAAATATACATTTATATATTTATATTCATATGCAGTTATATGTGAATATTTCATCATCTTTTATGATACAGAAAGTTGGACATCAAACCATGTAAATAATATGTCAAAAACTTGCCTCAATAACAGTTGAAGTGCAACATTCTTGTGGACATTATACTGAGGTCAGAAAGCCTTCATTCATTCATCTCAGTATGAAAAAGAGAAACTGAATCTCTTGGCAATTTGTTAATAATTGTGAAATGAATCAAGCATAACGTCCACAAGAATCTTTCATCTCAAAATTTTCATTAAGACTAGTTTTTCAAAGATTTTCTAAATGGTTTAATGGCCACTATCAATTAGATTACTTTTTTCAAGAAAAATCCAAATAATTAACTGCTTCAATCTTCCATATAGCTTCCTGAAGAGAAACGAAAACTTAAGTTGGAATATTTTTCATCAAGCAAATACAAAATGCAAATGCTGTGGATGAGTCCCAATAGGAAAATATCGACGAATTGGTCGATTGGTTGAAAAGTCGTGCGAATAAAGCGATTGTTTTCCTCTTCTCCTTCTTTGCTGAAAAAAATTTGTCGGATTTGTTGAATAATGTAATCAATTTTCTTGAAGCAACAAGTCGAGCAATGTGAGTTTTGTCATTAGTAGTGAATTTATTTCTCAAATCTCGAACTCGAAAGTAAAAATGGACATTGAATGTATTTTTCGGCTATTGAAACCATTTTTATACTAAAATCCGATCGAAAATGCTACCTGAGTTGTTATTTCAGTAGCAGTAAAAACTGAAAATAAGTCACATCTCTGAGGTATCGGTTTTACTTATTCCATCACTAGCGGAAAAGAAAACTTCTAATTGGTTTTGTCAGCTACTGTCATCGGCTCTGCCGGACTTAAAAAGTCAAAAGTTGTGTCGATTTCCAGTGGTACACAAAAGCACTTTTAAAAGTGCTTTTTCGCTCGAAATATGTTACATTGAGGCACTAGATCACTTTTTTTTTGCCCCGAAAAAGCACTTTTACGAATCTCGATTCAGAGGCAAGATTTACACGCACATTCACGTACACCAACACAAAACATTTGACGTTTACCAGTTTGCAGTTTGATTATTTTGCATTTTTGGTTAAAAGACTGTGAAAGAGAGATAATAAAAATAAACAATAAACTGTTTTGTAAAAATGGATCGCTCAATTTTAGCTGAAATTATCAAAATATATATGAGTCGTCATCTAGTTCTGATTCTAACGAAGAAGTGTTTGAAATTCTGAAATTCCTTACACAAAACGAAAGTCATTCTGTGAATAATTTTGTTCAAAGTGTTGTGTACAATTATTCGGATGAGGAGGTTTCTTCCTAGTGCATTTATTAATAAAGTTTCGAAAACATTCTTTCTATATAAATTGCAGAACAAAACAAACGGGAAGAGTTGGTTGTCAAAAATAGCACACATACAATGATAAAAAAAAGAATTTTGTCTTTTCTGTTCCAGTGAGCACGAAAAAAAAGCACTTTTTTAGAGTGCTTTTGTTTTTGCAAAGGAAATCGACATTGGTCTACTTTTTCCGTTGCGTCCGTTGCATCCGATGAGGAATAAAGAAGAAGAGGGAAAGAAGAAGAAGAAGAGGGAAAACCATTACTTCTCTTGCCCCGCAACTTCCATTTGTTTACATTGTTGCTTTTGTAATACGAGACCTATCTGTGATACACATATTAAGCTGAATATAAAGCTGTGTCAGTGAATTTACTAACACCACTTTATTTTCGGATCTCGAAACTGGTTTTGAAATCTGAAAATAAAGTGGTGTTTCTAAAGTCAGTTTGAGGACAGATGCCGTGGTGTGTGTGTGGTTTGCCCTCATGTTGTCTTCTCTGTGCTTATGGGTCACCTCTGATAAGAACGTGTATATTTAATCGAGCTGTGAGTTAAATCCGGCAGCGAACGGATTCTATAGCGGGGTTTACATGGTCCAACATGGTTGGACAACATTGTTTGACAACAGCAATGTTGGATGATCTAAACGCTAAAACAACCGCTTGACAAACCATGTTGGATGGTTTTGAAAATATTATAAAAACTTCTTCCAACCATGTTGTCCAACCATGTTGACCATGTAAACCCCGCTTATGGGTGGGGGCCTTAAGTATAGAGATTCATATTTTAGTCGCGCTACCCGTATGTACTATGTTGAAGTCTTTTCTCGAATCTTTTTTTTTACCGTGCATTACAATTCAAAAAAAATTCGAAAGCAACGTGCTTCGGTATTTACAATTAGATCCTCTCCTATTTTCCTTTTTGTGTTTTAAACATGAGGGTATTCATAACCCGATGATGTGCGCGTTAATTATAGGTTTGTTTGTTGAAGCCCTAGGGTCGCCACAAAGCGTTTTTTGAGAAACCTAAAGTCGCCCTGAATGTCAAATTCAGTGTTTTTTGAGCCCCAGGGTTGACCTAGACTTTCCATAAACTCGCCCTAGTTTTTTGCTGTGGCGAGTTGAAGGCTGTCAAATGGCATGTGTAAGCGTTTTTTGAGGACTGGAAAACCCAAGTTTTTTTGACAACTCATAAGGTTGTCAAGAAAACCAGGGTCAACCCTGGGGAAAGTTCAACGAACGGACCTTATATATAAATATAAAAAAAAGACAAAAAGCATCGTGTCTCAATTTTCTTCTTTTAGAATGTGCCAAAAAACAAAATGTTTATCTCTCCATCGCGAGAAAATTCTATTTAGAGGGAGTCGACTGTATTTATGTGATGAACTTTCAAAAATTGAGCTTAACAGTAGAATTAAATACGCTTTTCATCATCTGTGCCCTATTTCACCAAAATGAAAGTTACAACCACAAATTTGTACTTGTAATCTACAATTACAAATTTGTAAACCCGTTTTTTGTTTCACCAATTACAAGATCTTATTACACAAACTTGTGATTGATTCTAATAAAGTTGTAGAAAAATGAATTGTAGGTCACAAGTGTTCAAAATTCCTGTTGCACCGGCATCAAGAATAACTTGTTATTTATAACAGTTTTTTCACAATATTGTAGAACATTGTACTGCGTAGACATCAAAATGAACAATAGGAAATTACAATATTTGCCGTCTCTTTGATAAGAGACAAATAAGATATATTGTTCGGAAAGTTTTCCGATTACTTGATACATTCAGACAAAGTAAGAGAATAGAAAAACATTCTTAATTTTTTGCAGTCTCAAGTGCTTCTCGTCAATAAAGACTGGAAATATCGATGTTCGTTAAGCCAGCATATAACGAACATTAAACTGCCGACTGCGGTACAAACTCTATGTACGCATCCTCAAACTGTCGACTTAGATATCCCATGCATGTCGGCAACTCCATGGTATTGTCCTCCATTCCCTAGCCAACGCAAAACTGTTAGAAACTGCTGCCTTTGTGTTAAAGCACAGTTTTTTTTTCGCTCGAGAGGGCTATTTGTGGGTCGAAATTTTTAATTAAAATGAAATAACTCAAATATATCATAGTTTATACGTAACTCAAATATATCATAGTTTATACGCAGCCGATAAATTTTTTTTTTCACTATCAAAATATCATCACTTTGGCTGTTATTGCAACTCTTTGCCTTCGTCGCAAAGACATTTTTGTAATGAAAGTAAAGAATTACAAACTTGTAACAAAAATTACACGTCTACTTTCACCTGTAGAATATTCTTACAAACATAACAAATTTTATAAGTCTATTTTCTTTGGTGAAATGAAAACTCACAAATTAGTGTTATATTAACAAGTTTGTTACTTGTAAAGTACAACTTTAGTTTTGTATTGGTGAAACCGAAAAGGAAATTTTTCCACAAATTTCCTTTTGTAAAATACAACTGCAATATTGTAATTAACAAAGTTTGGTGAAGCAATATTTTTACAAAAACCCACAAACTTTGTTAAAAAACGCTTGTAATTACAAATTTGTCAGTTGGTGAAATAGGGCACTGATTAAGGAATTGAATATTTCCATCGATTTAATATCAAAAACATATTAAACTAGTTCCTCTTATCATTTTTCTGATTCCTATAACAATCCTGCCAAAATGTGATATTACAATATATATCAATCTGTATTTTCAGTTCGAGGCTCACATCAGCGTTAGAGCTGGCCGCAAATCGAATTTCAGCATTCAACTGCGTTGGGAATTTAGAGAAAATAGCCTTTTCGGGACTTACTACAGAGGAAAATGTTATTTCAAAAAAGGAGTATAGGAAACCCAAAGTCGCTAGCAGTAAATTTTTGACAATAATGTTGAATCCCACAATAGGAAAGAGCTTAGTACAATCAAGTGTGGGTAAACATATTAAGTCTATATTTTCGGGCATTCCAAAGGCAGGAACAATTCCCGAGCAATCCAACAAGCAACTTGAAGGAAAAACAAAGATGATGTTTTCAATGAAAAAAAAATTATCAAAAAAAAAAAAAACTATTTTTTCAAAAATAGCTAATTCTGTTGAAAAGAAGTGTGAGCTTTTGAAAAATGAAATCAAAAGCAATGGCTGCAATAAAAGACGGGAGCCTAGCAGAAAGACTCCACCTGTCACAAGATCCCGCCTGAAGCTAGAAGTAAGAAACAAATAGCTGCTTTTGTGAATTGGAAAAACGACAAAACTACGAGCCTCATTAATGTTCATAAGCTAACATACGCTTTTAGCTGCGGTAGTTCTACCAACAAATGTCTACTCTTATTTTTTTAAAGTTAAATAAGCAGTACATATACAAAGCATTTCTTTGTCGTAAATTTAATTGTTATTTTGATTGAATTTGTTATTTAGCCTTTTCTTTTTGCTGCATAGTATTTTTCAACATTTCTGTTTCATTTTATGGTTGAGGTGACTTAATTTTGTTGATATCTACTTTTTAACATTTTGGAATAAATGCTGACTTTTTAAAATATGCTTTTTAAAACATATATGACTCAACTTGTTCAAATTATAAAAATTAAAATCTGGAACTTAAAGCTAATTTTCATTGAAGTCGAAATGGCCATATACATTTAATAAATGAAGAGATTAGTAAAAGTTTTAAGAGTTAAAAAACTTTTTATATTTCCTCAGATGCACATTTCAGAAGCAATGCTTCCATCGGCAGCGCAAAAAATAAATAAAAAATTTTTATAATTATTGAAAAAATAAATAAAAATTTATAAATTTCACTGACGATGGAAGCATTGCTTCTGAAATGTGCATCTGAGGAAATATCAAAATTGTTTTAACTATTAAAAATTTTACTATTCTTTTCATTTATTAGATAAAAAAATACGACTACTCAACTACAAAACTCATCACATACATTTAATTATCTACATTTTTATTATATTTATTTTTTATATTATACATTTAATTGCATTGTTTATACTCTTTTATTTTCTAATTTTAATCACTCTTCTGTGTGGCAACTAAACATATTGATTTTTAGGAAATATTACTCCAGATATTGCGACGTGTAATTGCCCATTTGAAAAGCAGTCTTTTATAAATTGAATGCCATGCCAACCACCAAACCAAAGTTTATCCCTTTGACTTATTTATGGTAAGAGAAAACTATAATGTTTGCAGGAAACAGTAAGCTATTGATTTAGAATCTGTTACTATTATCGAGGCCAGTGGAATGTGAGCGAACTGTCAGACTGGGGGATCTTTGACGATTGTTGTTGAAATTGATTTCCATGGAATTTTCGATTTTGGAAAAGATTATGCTTTTAATTATCACTATCGACAAAAAAATTTTTTGATGTCGGGAAAGATAGTGTTGCTAAGAATTTTTAGACTTCGAACAGTCAATATCCAATAATATTGGGGGGCTAATTACAATTGGAGATAATAATTTTCCATATTTCCATGGTTTTTCTAGGTATTTTTTTTTTTGATGAGTTGAGGCCTCAATGACATTTACCTTTTAGCGTTTTTGTCCAGATTGCTTTATTTAAGAAAGGATTCACCTGTTCCGCCAAGCGCGTGGAAAAAATCAAACACTGCTGATCTACAACTCAATTAGTAAAGATAGGTAGCTAAAAGCTTTTATCCTTTTTACTTACGATTATAGGTACTATAAGGCAAGTTCTGCAATCGTGCAAAAAAAACATTTTGAGATAACAATCCTACAATTCTTTCTTTCCGTGAACTTATTCACCAACAAAAAAAAGTTTACTTGAATTTTTTTTTGTGCAATGTTTGTCTTCGCATCAAGCCAAAAAGTCAAGTATTTCAAACCAACTTTGCTATTAGGTAGAGCGTCATATTTTTTTTTTCATAAAACTTACTTACTTACTTAGGTGGGCA
Organism: Melanostoma scalare; assembly: GCA_949752695.1. Classification (NCBI taxonomy): domain Eukaryota; kingdom Metazoa; phylum Arthropoda; class Insecta; order Diptera; family Syrphidae; genus Melanostoma; species Melanostoma scalare. Next base: position 138,899,032 of record OX456985.1, on the reverse strand, counting down.
TTACAGTTCGGGGTGAACCTAGGCCTCAACCAACATCCTTCTATAACGACTCCGATTTCGGGCGAGCTCTCTCCAGTTTCGCACTCCAAGTCGGTTGAGGTCTTCATCCACTTGATTGCGCGACCTAAGACGAGATCTTCCCCTTCCGCGATTTCCCTGCAATGTGCGATGTTGAAGAAATCGCATGACAGCTTGTCCCCTTGCCTAAAGCCTTTTTCGACATCAAAGGTCTCGGTGAGTTCTTCACCGACCTTGACGGAGCAGCGTGATTTCTCCAAAGTCATCCTGCATAGTCGTACGAGTTTTGCAGGGATGCCGAAACTAGACATGGCTCTGTACAGCTCGTCTCTGTAAATACTGTCATACGCGGCCTTGAAATCGATAAAAGGATGGTGAATATCGATATTACGTTCTCGGGTTTTTTCCAAGATCTGCCGTAATGTGAAAATTTGGTCTATTGTGGACTTCTCTGGTCTAAAACCACATTGATAAGGACCTATCTAGTTATTGACGTGGGGTTTCAGACGTTCACATATTACAGCAGACAATATCTTATAAGCAACGTTAAGGAGGCTTATCCCTCTATAATTGGCGCAATTGTGAGGGTCTCCCTTCTTTAGGATCGGGCATACGATACTGAGGTTCCATTCATCGGGCATGCTTTCTTCCGACCATATCATGCAGATCGGCTGGTGCATGCTCCTTTCCAACTGGTCTCCAGCTGCCTTTAAGAGTTCGGCATCAAGGCCATCTGCACCTGCAGTCTTATTTGATTTAAATTTGCATATGGCAAGCTTAACTTCCTCTAGGTCGGGAGGACGGCATTCTTGATCATCGTCCAAGCTGAATGGGGCAATCTGCCTGACAGCGAAATTTGTGTCCTCATCGCCGTTAAGCAGTCTGCAGAAATGATCTTTCCAGATCTTCAGTAGCGACTGTGACTCTAAAACTATGTTTCCCTGCTGGTCTTTACAGGCTTGAGTTCGGGGCTTGCCACCCTGGCAGGATCTTTTTACCTTTTCGTAAAACTTCCGAATCTCAAACGAGCGCTTCTCATGCTGCTTCTTTTTCTTTTTGAGAAGTCGGTGTTCTTCCCTTCTTTTCTCCTTGTAGATCTCGTTATACTGATCGTAAGCAGCCCCTGTTCGTTGTTGCATCAGCATTTGTCATGCACTGCTCATATGTTTCTTCGAGGAGCTCGTAGAGACAGTCTTTGGAATTGTCGTCTTTCTCTTCTGTGGGGGCATGGGCGCATATTAGGCTAATGTTAGCGAATTTAGCCCTGATGCGGATGGTCATTATACGCTCCTTGACTGTATTTAGGCTAATCACCTTATCCCTGAGTCTTCCTCTAACGACAAATCCGCACCCAAATAAGCGCTGTTTCTGTTGTCTGTAGCATTTGCCATAGTAGATGTCACAGTTTTTCATCTTCTTTATGCCCGGTCCACTCCATCGCACTTCTTGGATGGCGGTTATGTCTGCTTTGCAGCAGTCCAGGGCGTCCGCTAATTCTCCAGCTGCACGTAGTCCGTTAAGAGATCTTACGTTCCACGTGCAGATCCGGAGGTCGTTGTCCTTTTTTCGTTTGCTTAGGTTGTCAACTTTGAAATCATTATCGTTATCCGAGGCTTTTGGTTGTTTCAGAAACATTTTTTTTTTTCGTGGTTGGGTAGTTAACCCTACGCACAACCCCCAACCTGGAGGGCCAGGTCCTTTTGGAACCCTTCGGACACAAAGGGCTGGAATATCCAGTGTCAGTACCCTGCTGCAGGGGTGTGAGTGCTGCCGTTGGCTCACCAGGAGCTCATCCGCCACCATCTCTTCTTCAATACCCTGTCCTAGTATTGAAATACCCTGAGAGACTTTTAAACCACATATGTTGTTGGTTCGATTCTGTTCCTTATTTATGTTAACTCTATTTTCAGCTAGAAGTTAAGACGCACTAAAACAGGTTTTGCTGATGATATAGCATGCGTTTATTCGAGTTCAACATTATTTGACCTTATTGCTGACATAAATCATGATTTGGATCTGCTTGGACATTGGTTTGCTACACATAAACTTGTTTTGAGTGAAAAAACAAAGGTAATGTTTTTCAATCTACTCTCTCTCGATTGCAACTCTCCTGACCTCATTATGCATAGCTCTTGCTGTAAAAGCTCGTGGTTTGTTAGTTCTACGTGTAGTAATTATATCAGTACTTGTTATGATGTCTCAAACATAGATTGTTCCTCAAAATGTTTCTTTATTGAAAAAGTATCAGAATTTAAATACTTTGGCCTTACAATAGATAGCAAAATGAATTGGAAGCCTCATACAAACACCCTTAAGAAATATCTACTTTTCACAACATATATATTTTTTTCACTTAAGAAAACTCTGCTGCCAAAAGCCCCAAGAAACTCTCTATCATAGTTAAGTTCAATCTAAACTACAATATGGTATAGTTTGTTGGGGTGGTACGTACAAAAACTATCTTCAACCCTTGATCGTAACCCAAAAGCGTATATTAAGAACAATATGGAAGAAAAGGAGGCTTGATCATAGTTTCCCGTTGCTTACTAGCTCCGATATACTACCCTTAAAACATCTTTACTATTATAAGGTTTTAAAAATTTTCTATTTAAGAAGTGGATTCCGTCAAATATCTGTTTATGCTTTGCGCAGTAGTGAAAGAAATCTTGCGTTTATTCCATCACATAATTCTCAGCACTTTTTTCATTTGTATGCATCAATAGCACCTAGACTCTATAATATGTTAACCTCTAATATTCGTTCAACTGGCTCTTTGTTCTCTTTCAGTGTGAAAGTTAAAGAATGGCTGTTTAACTTTGATTTCGATGAAATTTATGGCTTAATTAGAGTTTTAGTTTAAATGTTTTTCACATTTTACAATCATATAAATTTTTTTTTTTCTTATTGATTTATATTTATTATATTTAAATGTTTTTTGCACTTTACGTTATTACTTTAACTGTTTCCTTTTGTTATTTGTTTACTTCTTTTTTTTCTCCTCTCTTACTTTAATTTTTATTTCTTACTTCGTTTATTATAATTTCTGCTATTTACTACATTTAACCCCACAACATTTGTTAAATTTGTTTTTTTTTATGATTATTTTTTTT